>FR997761.1:23952797-25152797 GCA_905475315.1 Autographa pulchrina | reverse complement strand
TGTTGGCCACGAATTCATCAGCTAAGCGGTGTGAGTACTGTCAGGAAGCATCACACAAACTTTGTTTCTGCAAAAAGTTTGCTAAGCAACCAGTAGACGTGAGACGGGATTTCGTAGCCAAACAAAATATTTGTTTTAATTGCTTAGGTAGTAATCACAGTGTGTATGGTTGCAAGAATCCTGCTACTTGTAGAGTTTGCAAGAAGCGTCATCACTCCTTATTACATCCCGTTAGCAAGTGCGACGCATTAGTTGATTCGTCTGATACTACAGCCAATGGTGAACCCTTAGTGTCCTGCCTTTCAACAGGCGCAGTTCTTAAACCACGATTGGTTTTATTAGCTACCGCTCTAATAAATGCCGAGTCGAAGATGGGTCATCCACAGCTAGTCAGAGCCTTGCTTGATCAAGGCTCCCAGGCTTGTTTTATAACAGAAGCTACAGTACCACTTTTAGGATTTAAGCGAATTCCTATTCAGGGTATCATTAATGGTTTAGGCAGTGGTAAGTCAACCGTAGCCAAGCATATTGTTCATGTTACTATCCAGTCCCGCGTTGATTCAAGTTTTCAACTACATTTGAGCGCCTATGTGTTGAATAAAATAACAACATACCTACCTGAGAAGGACCTCGATACATGCAATTTTGACTGGATTAAAACCAAAGATTTGTATCTTGCTGACCCACAATTTAGCACACCTAACAGGATTGACATTCTGTTGGGTGCCGATGTTTACAGTTGTATCATACAGGAAGGCATCGTAAAGAGTCCACATGGCACTTTGATCGCGCAGAGCACCGCCTTAGGGTGGATCCTGTCTGGTACAGTTAATGCTGTTAATAAACCCAAAACAAAAAATATTAGTGTCATGCACGCCCAGATAAACGAAGATGATAGTCTTTATTTAATTTTGGGAAGTAGAAGAAAAATTTAGTAGAAATAAATTACTTACCCCTGAAGAAAAGCAATGTGAAGACCTATATAGACGAACTACTAAACAAGATGACGATGGCCGGTATGTGGTCAGGCTTCCATTTCGAGATGTGAATCCACTATGTAAGGCAGGGAATTCGCGCGGCATAGCTGAATCAAGGTTTAAATCTCTAGAAAAAAGATTAGGAAAAAACGAAAAATTAAAGGAAGAGTATACAAAGGTGATCAAGGAATATTTATTACTGGGACACATAAGGGCTGTAAAGAAAAATGATAAAAAAAGGCAAGAAGCTGTTTATTTACCCCACCATGCTGTAATACGAGAGGACAAAACTACCACTAAAGTTCGGGTGGTGTTCAACGCGTCTGAATAGAACAATAAAGGTATATCACTAAATGATTCTCTGATGGTTGGTCCCACGTTACAGGCTGATTTGCGGCACACCATTCTAAAGTGGCGCCGGCATGCGATTGGTCTTGTAGCTGACATTATAAAAATGTATCGGCAAGTACGAGTAGCTGAAGAAGACGTCATGTTTCAGCGAATTTTGTGGAGAGACAGCCCAGACATGCCTCTAGAAGACTACGAGTTACTGACAGTCACTTTTGGTACCGCTTCGGCTCCATACCAAGCGGTTCGAACGCTTCATCAGATCGCGTATGATGAAGGCAACAAAGATCCGCTGGCCTATAATAAAGTTTTGAATGCATTTTATATGGACGATCTGATGACAGGATGTGACAGTGTAGAAGAAGGAACGCAAATTACAGCGTTGTTAAAAACCGGGGGCTTTGAACTGCAGAAGTGGAACAGTAATTGTAAGAACATGTTAGAAGTTATTCAAGCAATAGAAAAAGATAAAGTAACGTAAACGCTCCTATTACCGCCAGTTTAAGCCACGTTCACATTTATGTGCAAAAAATAAGCACATGCTTAATAAATGGTGTAATTTTTTATTTTTTTTCAAGTACCTACTGAAATTAACGATCTTGTTAGTCAGATATAGAAAAAAATTGAAAAAATGAAATAAAGTTTAAAAAAAAATATGATTTGATGAAACGGGCTATGCTCCTATTACCGACTCAAGCAATGGGTGTGTTCCTATTACCGTTTTTGTGGCATCTATTACCGACCGCTAAATGAACAGACTTACAAATTCTTAACAGCCTTTAATCAGTCTCAAGAAATATGCTAATCGAAATACTCATCATCATTATCATCGAATATACTAAGTCAATAACATAAACCTTTGCTTAGCAGAGGGTTAAGAATTAAAGTAAGTGGAAGTCAATAGGTGATTTTGAAGTGTAAGTAATAATGATAACTGAATTACTAGATATTTTCTAAATATTTTAAATTGTTAATTAATGTTAATTAAATTATATTTACCCACTTGTAAAATAAATAAAAATAATTTCTGACACACTATTTCCTAACTTACACAGTAAACTATAAGGGGTCCATAAAAAAAAAAAAAAGACGTACAGGCAAATTGAGAATCTCCTTCTTTTTGAAGTCGTTTAAAAAAGTACAGCCTAGGTACATGGGTAATAGGTTCTATTAAAGAAAATCTGTATAACTTATTACCCGACCCAATGAAATGAATATGGCATTGAGTAAATGTATTGTTTTTTAGTACCTATATTTGTATGATTATACAGGTGCAGTAGCTATGCTAATTTTGTATGGCGCTAATAGGTCAAATACTACTTGACATATTAAATAATCAAATAAGTATAGCCAACTGCTTATTAATTAATGCATTATGCCATAAAAAGCAGAAATTAAAACATTTGTCAAAAACCTAACAACGACCTAGAGGTCGGTAATAGGAATAAAATTGAGATTATTGTTCCTATCACCGCCACATTTTAATATTGAATTTGAAGCTAAATAAAGCTATAATAATAATAATAATAAATAATAATAAAACATTTATTTCAGAAACAAGTTCCATATTTTGTTAGTAACATTATAAAATGCCTTATATCTAGTGTTAGTAAATAAACTAATCTAACGGGTAACAATTATACCAAAACTAAGTACTATTGCTAGAGACTTTCCCATCCCAATCTACTTAACTGCATGGAGTCGAATCCAGCGACCTAGAATCGGAGAGTCCCAGCGGTCTGCCAACGTCCTCAGGATAGTGTTGGGGCTGGCGCGAAACCGATATAATAATGATGCGCATCTCTTGCGCATGACGGTTGAAAAGCTGTCAACATTTGCGTCGGCAAACATACCGGACGCACTGCAAAAACGCGGCAGCCCCAACAACACCCGGAAAGCGTTGTTGTATTGGATACGCAGGTCGCTATATGCCTTCTGCGTGAAGTTCACCCACAGGCTGCACGCGTAAAAGGATTGGCAGAAGGCTTTAAAAAGTGTTACCTTGACTCGTGCAGTACAACGGGCGAACCTACGGGCCAACATACAGCATCGGACAGCCAGCGACCTGCGCTCCCTTTCCACATCTAAATTATCTTTGAGGTCTTCACTCACCCAGTGGCCCAAGTACTTAAATTTAGCAACTCTTTTTAATGGTACGCCGTCTAGTGTGATAAGTGGTACTTTAGAGTAGCTTTTATTACCAGCTTTAAAAACCATCAGTTCACTCTTGAGTGCATTGTACTTGAGCCCGTGGGCCCTCGCATAGGATTCGCAAAGACTTAGCATCCTTCGCATTGCTCCAACCGAAGGGCTCAGCAGCACCATATCGTCGGCGTAACTGATATTATTAATACAAGTGCCATCAATATGACATCCGATCCTGGTGCCGCTGAGCTCCTCGATCAGACTATTCGTGTACAGGTTGAAGAGCGCTGGGGAGGTTAAACCTCCTTGTCTTACACCGCACTCCAATCTGTACTCTTCCGACAAAGAGTCCACCCACCTCACACGGTTCACTTGGTTTCCATACCAATATTTAAATATGCCTATCACTTCCGGTGGTACCGAGGTTTCCCTACTTAGTTTGTCCCACAATATATTGTATGACACTAGGTCAAATGCCTTTGACAAGTCTAGGTAACAGGCGTATATTGGTGTCTTTCTTGCTGTGTAGTACTGAACAGTCTGCTTGAGGCATAGGATAGCACTTTCAGTGGACAAGCCAGGCCTAAAGCCGAATTGAGCGTCATTGATTTTTAAGTGCTTGTCCAGCTGGCGTCCAAGCAGACTGTCCAGAACTTTAGCAATAACAGTTGCGAGAGAAATTGGTCTATAATTAGACACCTTAGAACTGTCACTGGTTTTGTTTTTAATAATTGGAACAACAATAGTGCGCATTAATCTTTCCGGCAGATATGAATGGCATAAACATAAATTAAAGAACATAGACAGTATTCTAGGCAAGTGAACTCCGGCATGCTGCAGATGCTCGATACTGAGACTATCGTGCCCTGGAGATTTGCCTCTTACCATATTTTTAATTACATCAGCAACTTGCTTTGCGGTGAATGACACACCGCGGTCAGAGCAGACCATCTCAGCATCGAACATCCGCAGCGCCGGCGGCTCTCCTGTCAGGGGTGATTCGACTCTGAAGTGTCGTCGGAACAGGTCCGCTATCTCACGGGTATCATACACGCCCTCAACGCTCACCGGGAGGCTTGGTTTATAATTGAGCTTATTTGTTGTTTTCCAAAATTTACAGAAGTCTTTATTTGCATGATGTTTTGCAATGATGTCCATTTTAATTTGATTTTGGTGAGCTTGGCACCATTTTAACTTATTTTTGAATAGCTTCCGAGATTCAAGCATGTCTTGGTGAGTTCTACCGGCGCTAGGCTTACCATTCAGTAACCATATATTGTAACAAAGTCGCGCTCTTGCATGAGCGTCGCGAACGTGCATGTTCCATCCAGTAATATATCTACCTTTTCTTAACTTTTTTACTTTGTAGCTGTATTCAGCCGCCTCTGAGAGTATACATTCTAAGTTTCTATACATTTCATCCAACAAATGCAAATGACTACAATCACAGCACATCTTATCACAACACCGACTCAGTTCTAAGGGAAAATCTATTTCTTTAAGACGTGAATGACAGTAATTTTGATATTCAGTAATTTGAACGGCGTCGCGTTCACCCCACACAACCCGGTTAATCTGTTTGTTTTGTTTTAAAATCGCAGCGTGAATAACATTAAAATCACATTCCAACATAATAGGTAAGTGGTCGGACCAGTATGAGTCATACATAACGGACACCTGCGTGACAGTGCTTAGCGCCGCCTCGGTCACAATACAATGATCGAGCCAGCGCAAACACCCGTGTGCATCGCTTACATAGGTATAGGTATCTAACGGAAGGCTATTAGTATCCACGCATGTCCATGTCTGTTCCGCACAAAAAGAAAACAACTCCCTTGCAAACAACTCACCGGGATGTGCGTTGTAATCGCCTATCATAAATACAGTTTCAACATTATTGTTCTCAATTATTGCATTAATTTCACTCAGACACTCAGTAAATTCTAGTAAATTATCGTTACAATCTGTTGGCATGTAAACCGATATCACTAAGAACGACCGGTCACCTAGTGTAACTTTAATTGCCGCCAGCCGCACACTATCGCACGTAATCACTGACACTACAGGGAACGCACTTTTTCGCCAGAGAATCGCGACACCTCCGTGTGGTCGCCCTCGCAGTACACCAGCCGCCGTAGTCATTGCAGAGGTACCCGTAAAGGCAAAGCGGTCATCTATGGTTCCCAAAAAAGGCAAATCGTGTGGAAACAACCACGTCTCCTGTAACGCTATTATGTCCGTCTTTTGACAAAGTCGTCTTATGCAATCCACTGATCTTACAACGTTCTTACAATTAAAAGTTGCTATTCTAGTAGAAGTCATTAAGTATTGATTCCGTTATGCTCGCTCGCCCGTAAGGCACTCGTACGTTTATTTTTATAGCCAAAGTTAACAAATCGACGATAGGCAATACCGACAGGCCAAAAATCATCTTGCATAAATAGTTCTAAACTTTCTTTGGGAACAAATATTTTATAGGAGTTGTACTCTTTATCCACTTTCATGCTTATTTGTTCCACAGTAACATTTAATTTTGATTTACTCGTTACATATTTGGTAATGTCACACATTGATACATCCTTCGCCACATTACAAATGTAAATAGGTACCTTAATTTCAGCAGCTTTAAACTTCACATTTGCATCTGACTCGGCTTTCCCTCTATTTACAGCAAAACGATTTCTGTGTCTTCTCCTCTGTACCTGGATCCACTCATCACCCTCAGTTTCCTTCTTCCATTCACCTTCCTTCACAATTTCCGCCATCGTTTTTTTGGTATTTACAGATGTCGCACTATTCATACAGTCCGTGTGCTTCGATATATAAGCCACTTTGTCTTCAATCAGCTGAGAAGCATGACTCACCGTATTTGTCGTTGGTTGAGAAGTCGCGGTAACGTTATTCGACTTGACAGAATTTTGAACCTTATTGGTGTTAGAATACGGTTTAGTTTTGCATTTGTTCGCGTCATTTATTTCAGTTGTACTACCTTCAGATCGAAAATTATCATGCACTATTTCACGATAAACGGTTTCTGGCGAAGAATTTATGGTATTATGCATAGTACTCGTGCATATTTCACCCAAAGTTTGCCGCACTTGGTCACCATCACCATCAAAGCTCTCCATTAAACAGGCTCCACGCCTATTGTTTACATTGTACCCATAGTTGTTGACCAAAGAAGTTTGCTTCAACATATCAAACTCCCGTTGTAGCTTCTCCAGCTGTTCAGTCATAGCATATTGTTGCTTTATAACACTAATATCTTGCTGAATTAGTAACAGATCTTTTAGTATCTTCGTAACATCGACATGATCAAAAAGAATCGGGGGCAATTTTTGCAGCTCCCGCGCAGCAAATATGGGTATTTCTTCCGGATCTGTCTCCTTAAGGGTGCAAATGATGTCGTCAATGTTTCGAAGTGACTTTCCGTCTCCTCTTCTCGTTTTTTTCTCCTTCGTTGCTGCAGGGATAGACTCAAAAAGTAGGTTCTTAGCCTCCACTATGTCGTTTTCAGAAAAAGCACTGATACATATTCTACTTATACTCTCCTCGTCCATAACATCTAACTTATTGTTCACGAAAGCTAACACTTCATTTATCACAATGTTACATTTCGAACATTTCACAAGATTCGCAGCCATATTCGTTTACTTCCGCTACGCGCAACCGTACGGCACCGAGGCGCGGACGCAACTGACGCTATACCTATTTCATTAAAATTAGTTACCATTTGTGTTTATGAAAGTATTAAGAAGGTATCAAAAGAATTAGAAGGTTCATTAGATTGCTTTACAATTATATATTAAGCTAAGAAATAAATAGGTGTTCTTACGTAATCGGGAGCGGGACACTACCAAATATGGAGTCCAAAGACAAACTATGAAATTATTCTTTAAATCGTTTATTTACGCGCACAAGCAAGTAATTAATATTTGCATTATAAATACATCTATATTTTCTCTAAAGCAACGACTTGCCTAACTTTAATGCAACTCTTTAAAATGATAGTTTTATGAAACGGACGGTAATGGGTGCCGATTTTGAGGGGTCGTTATTAGGAGCGTTTACGTTAATAGAGCAATGAGGAAGATGAGCATGTTTTTTTATCATCTAGAAAAATCAAACTAAAAATTAGAAAAACAATGGTGAAAAAATTTTAGCGATATCTCAAAAACTCTATTTTTTACGAATTTTTAAAGTCGGGCATTCTTAAATTTAGTTTTGGTTCACCCGATCAACGCGTGACGACACAACGCCCGTCCTCCGCTCCCGTACATATACTATCTCGTGCAGTATTTTTATGTTACTCGCATATTTTTCTAGATTTTGCTAAATATGGAAAAAAGACTAGCGTATAGTTACTGAATAGTCTTCTTTGTACTAATACAACAGTTAGCACGCCAAAACATGGGTACATATTAGAATATCGAAAATTAAAATATCTACGGTTAATATATCGACGTTCAAAACATCGAAAATGTGAATATCGAGTATATCATAACATCGATAATTGTTATACCTAAGCTCAAAAAGTCGAAAATTGAAATGCCGACTGATGAAAATATCTAATGATTAAAAATATCGATACTCATTATACCTAAGTTCAAAATGTCAACATTCAATTCATCGAAGTTCATTATATTTATTTTTAAAATACCTACTCGTTAAAATATCGAATAAATTTTCATTATGTGGTATTATGAGAGTACAGATTCAGTATGTTGTGTTATAAAAGTTTGTGACAGAACCGAATCGCTGCAAAACCGACCCCACGTAGTCTTGTCTGCCCTACCCCTAGAGTGTAATTTAGAGTCGCGTAGGCGCGGAGGGGCGAGGCGGCCCGCGGGCTGAGGAGCAAGCGGCTGCGAGCGAGCCGCCGCGGCTGAGGCTGGCCGGTGAAGCCGGCCAGCGAGCCGAAGCTGCGGTGGTGAGCGAAAGCCGTTTGCGACGATTAGCACGCGTGGGACCGCCGGAGGCCCGCAGCGCCGGAGCCGTGACAGAAACCTGCATGTTGCACGCTTGCTTGCATGCCTGATGTTTGCTAGTTTACATGTTGCATGCTTGCTGCATACATGGCATATGCTTGTGCAAAGTACATAATAATGAGATATCGATATTTAGAACGTTCGATACAGTGTACTTCGATATTTAGGACGTTCGATACTTTGTACTTTCGATATTTAGATATTTCGATGTCACTTTTGTAGATTATTCGATTTTAGATATTTTGGTCGTGGGTTATTTAACAATTCGACATTATAAACTTTCGATATTTTAATTTTCGATTATATGGTCATTCGATATTTTAATTTTCGATGTTTTGAACATTGATATTTTAACCGTAGATATTTTAATTTTCGATATTCAAATATGTACCCTTTTGTAGGTATAGGTTACGTATGGATTATGTTTAAGGATTATAAAGGATATAGACACTTATCTCACGGAATCCGTTGCCGGTGTGATACTTTAGCTGCTCCACTACCCGTCTTTAGCACAATTGGTATCCTCAAGTCCTTTGTTCTTCGACTTTGTATGTTTTGGATTACGCGACGCGGCGACACCACTTATTTCTTTTGCTTTAGTTTGAATGTATATTTTGCTTGATTCCCCTCATGGGCCACCAATTTATGTCTTCGCTTGACACAATGGAGCCAAATAAAACTCTAGACTTCTTGAACTTAGTATAATAGAATATAAAAATACAATAATTATGTGCGTGGTGCGCGGTTGCGTGGTCGGTGCGAGTCAATGAGAACCGCAAGGAATGTACTAGAATGGCGACATACGCCTGACAGATTTCTTATAATAACGCAACATGTCCGATGAATTGCGCAGAACATCCTATCAGGCTGCAAGCCTGAACAACGATAATGTAAGGAACTATAGACCTATATCTATGTTGTCTTGCTTTTCAAAGATATTTGAATGTGTGGTCTGTCCGGTATTGACTAGGCACACTAAATCCCAAATACGAGTGGAACAGCATGGTATTCAGGCCAAAAGGACAGTCCTGACTAATCTCGTCTCATACTTAACTCCAATTATGGACGGAATGGACAAAAAGCAGCAGATTGACTCGGTCTACACGGATTTTGCCAGTGCCTTTGATAGTGTGGATCACAAAATGCTTATTTGTAAGTTACATTGTCAATATGGTATTTGTGATTCCTTGCTGAGCTGGTTCGAATCTTACTTGGCTAGCCGTGAGCAATCGGTAGTTATTGGTGGGTACGAGTCAAACAAATTTTTTGCCACCTCTGGGGTACCACAAGGTTCTCATTTGGGGCCCATATTATTCCTCCATTTTATTAATGACATCATTGATCAGATTCATCACTGTCAATGTTCCCTATTTGCAGACGACATGAAGCTGTCGCGACAGATAAATTCGCCAGCGGACGCGGAATTGATACAAGCTGATTTAGACTGAGTTCAAACATGGTGTCGCGTCAACAATATGAAGTTAAATGCCTCAAAATGTCAGCACATCCGTTTTACACGAAAAAGAAAGGCCCTTGTAACACGCTTTTATATAAACAGTGAGGACATCACGGTTGTGACCGAGATTAGAGACCTTGGCATAATTTTGGATTCAAAATTAAGCTTCGTTCAGCACTACAACACCATGATAAGGAAAGGAGCCAAAATGCTGGGATTTATCAAGCGAAACACTAGGGATTTCAAGCGCACTGCCGCCAAAATAACCTTATTCAATGCTCTGGTGCGTAGTGTGCTTGAGTTCGGTAGTGTCGTGTGGAACCCGCATTACGCCGTACACTCTGATCGAATCGAGTCCCTTCAAAGATCTTTCACAAGGCACCTTGCATTTGTTACCCCCGGCATCAGTGCGAAATGTTCGTATGACGAAAGACTGTCACATTTCGGTCTTGTGACCCTCCAGCATCACAGACGGATGTTGGACTTACTGTTCTTGCAGAACATTGTGCGGAGTAACATTTCGTGCGACGGACTCCTCGAGCATATCGGAATATATGTTCCTAAACTAAATGCCCGAAGAAAAAGTAGCAACGTTTTTCATATCCCCAGACACAGAAGCAATCTTGGCATGAACTCCCCAATTATTAGATTACCCTCTGCTTACAACGGATTATGGAGTTTCTTGCCGGCTCTTCTCCATAGGAAGGACACTTTGGAACCGAGCAACTAGAGTCAGTAGTTTATAACGTAACGTTTCTTAAGCGCCTTTTTTTTGGTTTACAAGAAATAAAAACTTTTTGATTTTGAACGCCTGGTGGAAGTTGTTGGACCTAGACATTTTCCATGACCATCCCTCACAGTTCAAAAAGAAGATTTTGAGAGAAGCAAAAAGTAAACGCAAAGAATAGCACATACTAGTTATTGTTCCCTTCTAATATCTCCCTCCTAATATTATTATTATTTTGTTCTTAAATTACTATTCATTACTACTATTATATTCTAAATTTCCAATTGCCAATTTCAAAATTACCAATATTCAAAATCAAAAATCAAAATCAAAATATTTTTATTTCAAGTAGGCCTTTTTAAGCTCTTTTAAAACGTTAAATTACTGACTCTAGTTGCAGGTTCCAAAATGTCATTCCAATGGAGAAGAACCGGCAAGAAACTCCATTGGTTACTCTTTTGAAAAAAAGGTTAACATCAATGTTAAAAATACAATTATTTTAATAAATATACAAATATGCGACAACAACGTAAATAGCAAAATGCTTAGATTAAGGTAAACAATGTCAACCAAAATGGAAGAAAAATGAAGTAGTACACGCAACTTTACATTACCGTCACATTTACAAAGGTCGCGTATGCGAAAATAATAATAATAAAAATAAAAGACTAAATTAAGTAAATATGAAAAAATATCTAGTTAAATAGGGAAATAAAAAATTCAGATTTAAATATTATTCATTATCATTAATTTCATTCAATCCAAGATTTAATCATTTTTTTTTTATATAAAAGTCTGTAAAAAGCCAATGTTGTGCATGTCTGTTATTGATGTAAACACTAACCTTATTACCCGACTGCCAAGAAGGGTTATGTTTTTCGCGCGTATCTTGTATGTATGTATGTATGTGTTTAATATTCTTTATTACCTCATATCTTCGAAACGGCCGAATGGATTTCGATAATTAGGGTATCGTTGGATTCGTATCGATTACCCAAGTGTTCTTAGATATGTCACGTCAAACAAAAACCAACATGGCGGACACGAGGTGCCATAGATTGAGGTAAAAAATTTTTTTGCTACAATATGGGTATCAAATTAAAGGGCTTGTAACGAGGATTCCAAAATGGTATATCATTTACGTAAAAAAAAAATTCTATGTGAATAATTGTTCTTTATCCAAACTAAATACATACCTACTCGAATGCCAACGACAGACAGCTTGCGATTTTGTTTTTATACTATGCAGTTATAGTGATTAAAAAGTTAAGTACCTATTTTATTAACCGACTGCCAAGATGGGTTATGTGCAGTTGAATCAACAGAACAGTTTCGAAACATTGCGCGCGCATGGTTCGCGGTGCGCCTATATAAAGCGGGCCGCGAGCCGCGTCTCGTCTTGTATCGTTCAGGTATTCGTAACGGATGGACGCATTCAGTCTACGCACTACGTTCACTTGAATATCGGGTCGCAAATACATTTTATCACAAAACCGTGCTTTTTAACGCGAATATTTACTTTGTAAAAAGTACCTACTAGAAAAAAAAAAGTATTTTTATTTATTTCATTAGTTCTACTTATGTAAAGTATTTTTTTTTTTATATAATCATTATTTTGTAGGTAGCCATTTTTTATCTTCAAGTTAGGTTTAAAGGAATATAGATAAGGTGTTATGTCTTTAGCTAACATACAGGTGCCATTTAATAAATGAAATCCCAAGATCGTAATTACAAATTTAATAGGTAGATGGTTACAGTACTAGTGTTCTGAGGCGAGTGAGAATGACATTACACAATTTTATATAGCTAGCAAAACGCCTATCAAATGTATTATGGCAATGTCTTACACAACTAACTAGTAGCTACAAGAATCTTGCAGGCGCTTGCAGTTGCGCCGGAACATCTTCCCGGCCGTTGAAAGGTTGACCCTTTCAACCCTTGAGTTCATCCGCTGTTGGCAGTAAGCAGAGACGTACTAAAGACCGGCGTACGCAGCCCTTAATAGTTTTTATATCCGCGACTCGTGGTATCTTGTCCGGTCCATAGATGAGGCGCAGAACTCGCCCAAGTCTCCACTGCAGCGGCGAAGAATTATCGTCTGCCAACAACACCATATCCCCGACGTTCAATTAGGATGTATCAGTCTGCCATTTGGTTCTTTGCTGCAACTCTGACAGATATTCCTTACTCCATCTTTTCCAGAAGTGCTGTCGTATTCTTTCTAGACGTTCGTAACGTTTGAGATGATTGTAACTGCTGTCTTCTAGGGTCGGAGCTGGTAGTGCGGTCAACGGCCTCCCGATGATGAAGTGTCCTGGGGAAAGGGGAAGGAGATCGTCAGGACAGGAGGATAGAGGGCACATGGGGCGGCTATTCAGAATCGCCTCCACTTGTGCAAACAAAGTTGATATTTCTTCATAGGTTATATTGTGGCTGTTACCAATGACATGTTTTATATGATGCTTGGCCGATTTTACCCCGGCCTCCCATATGCCACCGAAATGAGGAGAGTAAGCAGGTATGAACCTATAGTTTATGGTTTGTTGACTTGCAAAGTTAGATAGAGGTTCCTGCGTTTGTTTAATGAAATCTCCTATTTCCTTTGCTGCGGCCACAAAGTTTGTTCCATTATCACTGAATATCTCCGCTGGTTTACCTCGACGGGCGATAAATCTCCTAAGAGTCATTATAAATGCATCCTTCGTCAAATCGCTCACGGCCTCAAGATGAATGCATTTATAACGTAGGCATACAAATATGCATAAATAGCATTTTATAACGCGGCTTCCACGGCCCTTACGATTAATAATAAAGAATGGACCGGCGAAGTCTAAACCAACAGATAAGAAGGGATAGCCTTTTTTTTTTTTTTTTTTTTTTCGGGGGGAAATCCTCATGGACTTCCTCCGCCTGGGGAGAGGCGGAGGGGCGTGCCGGACTCTTACCGGCTAAAACCCCCCGGTGTCTCCTCCTCGCACGTGCGCGTGGGGCCGCGGGAATCCGGATTCTTCCGCAGCCCCACACTGGTGCCGGCCCGGTCTGTCCGGGCCTCAGCTCCTGCACGGGGTAGTGAGGTGTACAACTACCCCGTGCACCGCCTCAGAGGCGCGCGCCGACACCCGCGCGCGCCTCCGCCTCGGGTCCATCGAATAGGGGGCGGAGACTTCCCCAAGTACCTCGCCCCTGGACCCATTCATGGGGGGCGGAGAAGGGCGTTGTCCGCCCTTCCCCTGCGCCCGGTGCGTCTTCTGCGGCCGGGGAAGGGAGTCGAGATCTCCCTCTCCCGTTCCGCAGTCTCCTTCTGCGACATCACGTCCTCGCAGAAGGACACCACCGCGTCCCACGACTCTGCGCTACCGACCATACTCCGCACTACGGCCGGCAGCGACAGATCGCCTCCTACTTCATTTGCGAGGACACGGCGCTGCTCCTCCCAAGCTACGCACTCGGCGAGCGTGTGTTGTGCCGTGTCCTCCCCGCAATGGACGCAGTGGTGGCACCGAGCGTCCGGCTCCCTGTCTATGCGACTCAGGTACTTGCCGAAGCATCCATGCCCCGACAGCACCTGCGTCACCCTAAACGACAGGGAGCCGTGCCTTCTCCCGAGCCAGTCGTCGAGTACTGGCCGGATCGCCTCGACGGTAGCGAGGCCGGCGGCAGGGCGCAAAAGCCTTTGCCGCCATTCCGCCACCAAGACCTGACGGAGCTCTCCCCGGCGCAGCTCGATCTGCCGCTGCACCGGCATCGAGCCCCGTGCCCGCTCTTCCTCGCGCCATCGGTACAATGACGCGAGTACTTTCGCCTCTAGGTCCCAGGGCGGAGATCCGGCCAGGACACAAGCCGCCTCGTGGGAAATCGTGCGGTACCCGCGGACGACTCTGACGGCCATCGCCCTCTGCGGCTTGCGCAGAATGGCGAGAGTGCTGGCCGTCAGGTCGAGCGCCCATACGGGAGCCCCATACAGGGCCATGGACCGCACGATTCCCACGTACGGTGGGAATCGTGCGGTCCATGGGGGTCCATGGGGGGCCCGATCGCCTACAGGCGGCGCTCGGGCCCCCCATGTTGGGAAGCAACGTTGAAAGCACGCCCGCCGCGCCCATGAGCTTCGGCGCTAGCCGCCGGAAGTGAGGCCCGAATTCCCAACGGCTGTCGAGCACCAATCCTAGGTACTTCATGGTGAACCCGACAGCTATCCGAGCCCCACCGACCACGATGTGTGATCCCGGCGCCGGCGCCCGCCGGGGGCCATGAAACACCATGGCCTCCGACTTGTTTAGGGCCACCTCCAGGCCCAGGCGCCGGATGCGGTTCACCACCTGTGACACCGCAGCCGTGGCTATCAACGTCGCCTCCCTGTGCGAGCTCCCCCGGGCAGTGACAAGCGTGTCGTCCGCATAACACGTCAAGTCTGTGCCCGACGGGAGCTCGCCTCTCAGCACCCAGTCGTAGCCGATGTTCCACAGGAGCGGTCTTAAGACCGATCCCTGTGGGACACCGCACGACATGAGGTGCTGACCAGCACCGTCACGTCCCCTGTAGGTGACGCATCTGTCCTCCAGATAAGCCCCTACTGTACGGCGGAGGTAGGGAGGCACGCGATGGTATACCAGCGCCTCCCGAATACAGCTCCAGGGTAGGGTGTTGAAAGCGTTGGAGATGTCTAAAGACACCGCCAACACCACCCCACCCCAGGACACCGTCTCCTCCGCCAGGGCCCTCACGCGCATGATGGCGTTTATGGTGGAGCGCCCCCGACGAAAACCGAACTGGTTCTCGTCCAGGTCCGGCCCCTCTCTGCACAAGTGGCTGACGAGGCGATCTGCGATAACTCGCTCAAATAGTTTGCCCGCCTCGTCGAGCAGCACTATGGGCCGATACGCGGACGGCGAGTCCGCGGGGCGCCCCTCCTTCCTGAGCAGGACCAGCCTCCCCTCCTTCCATACACTGGGAAACTGACCCCGCTCGAGACATGCCGTGAAGAGCCCCCTCAGCTGGGGCTCTAGCTCCTTCAGAGCCAAAACGAGAGCTCGGCCAGGAACTCCGTCGGGTCCAGGCGCTGTGATCTTAGCCCGGAGCCGCGACACGGCCGCTCTCGTCTCTAACTGCGTCACCTCGGGGACATCGGTGCTCTCCTCTTCTGGAGAGTCTGTGGCTGAGGGCGAAGCCATCGCCGGGGAAACATGTCCCCCTCGCACAGGGAAGAGGGTCGACACCACCACCTCTAGCAGCCGGGGCTGCATGGTCTGCACCAGTGGGGGCGCCCAGGGACGCAACTTGCCCCTTACCCAGCGGTAGGGGCGCCCCCACGGATCCCGATCCAGGGACCCCAGCAGCTCCTCCCTGGCACGCGACTTCGAGTCACCGATGGCCAGCCACAGAGTCTCCTTGGACGCGCGGTACACCTCATACAGCGCGTCCTCCTCGGCGGAATCCCGTCGACGTCGTCTCCGGTATCGGGTGTACCGGCGGCGGGCCGCAGCGCACGCTACGCGCAGTTGCGCGATCTCGGCGGTCCACCAGTACACCTGGCGCCTTGCGGACTGTTGGCGGACACGGGGCATGGACGCGTCGCAGATCCGCGTCATCGCCCCGCGAAACCACAGCGCCTCCGCTTCGACGTCGACGGGGCCGTCCGTCGCCGACTCCCAGGTCCAGGACTGGACTAAGGCAGCTTCCTCGAGTAGTTCCCTGTCGATGCGCTTAAGCGCCCAACGCGGGCCGTCGTTCATCGGGGTTGTTGGATGGCGGCCGCCTGCGGTCTGGGCAGAGACGTCGAACCGAACATACCGATGGTCCGATAACGTCTCCACCTCCACAGCGACACGCCAGTCGCGGACCCGGCCGGCGACAGAGAGGCTAGCGAACGAAACGTCCACTATCGACCCGCCCCGCTGCCGCACGCACGTGAATTCCGAACCCCGATTCAGGACGACCAGACCAGTCGTCACCGCCCACTCTTCCAACACCTCGCCCCGAGGGTCAGTGACCGGAGATCCCCACGCCGATGACTTGGCGTTGAGATCCCCGAGCACAAAAACGGGACGAGGGTGGTAGCGGCCTACGACGGCGCCCAACTCGACAAGGAACCCCTCGAAGTCGGCGAGACTCTTGTTGGGGGAGAAATACGCCCCCACAATGACGATGCCGCCCGAGACCGCAGCAACCCAGCCACGGCCCCTGGACGGGTCGATCAGAGCCTCGCCAATAATGGCCACCAAACCGTCAGCGCACCCCAGCCAGTTGTCCCGGGCGGGGATGAAGTACGGCTCGGCGACCACAGCCACGTCGATCGACCACTCTGCCATGCTCTGGAGTAAAAGATCCTGAGCTCTGGCACAGTGGTTGATGTTGCCCTGTAGGAAATGTAGTGGTACCATTATTGACACTACATTCCCTCCACTCCAGCCCTGGGCCGGGAGTCGGCCTTGGAGCTACTAGCCTGCGGGGGTGGCGAGGTTTCCCCGGCAGGCTTAGAGCCCCTTTTTTTTTCTTCTTGGCCTTGCTGGCAGGCGCACCACAGGCCCCTCCGCCCACTATGTGCCCCGCTGGCTTCCCCGCAGCCGAACATACGCTGCAGTAGGGCGCCGCGGAACACTGGGCCGCCTTGTGGCCGGGCTTACCGCAGCGATAGCACAGATCGCTACGGTCGACCTCGGCGGTGCATTTAGCCCGGACGTGCAAGAAGGGATAGCCTGGGTTAACTCGTTGAAAGGGTAACTCACCCATTTTAGGGCACAAAGTTTTCCTCGAAGACGCCTGCATCGCACGCAGTTATTAACAATGCGTCTCGCGAGATAGCGGCCGTTTACTGGCCACACGGTTTCTCTCACCGTTGCTAATAGCAGCTGCGGGCCAGCGTCAGGTTGTTTATATGCTCTCTTTCAAAATACAACTTAGTTAATTTATGTGAAGCGTGAAGAAGAATAGGATGTTTCTTTTCGTAAGAACACGAATTAAGTTTACATTATCTATAAATGGAGAAAGAGATAAAATTTTACTTTTATTATTCAGTTGCTTGCCGTTCACAAGCGTCTCGTATTCGACAGGGAATGCTTGACCTTGAGCTATAATACAAAGCGCATGGAATGAGTCACGCAGTTCATCAACTGATAACGGGCCTACGCGCTTATTATTAGAATGTTTTAAATTAAATATGAATCGTTGAACGTATGCGAATGATCTTTGAAGTCTATTTAGAGACGAATATTTATCAAAATTAATAATCGAATTATTTATTATAATTGAATGTGATTTTATCTCAGGTAAAATTTCAGAATCGTTGGCATTTAGTATTGGCCACTCGGACTCATTTTTATTATATAAAATAAATAATCCGGACCTGTCCACCACAGGTTCATGGATATTAAATCCCTTGCGTTGACCCCCCTCGATATTAAATCTGCAGGATTTGAGTCAGTGGGGACATATCTCCATGCAGACGGAATCGGTAAGTTCTATTATCTCACTAACACGATTTGCAACGAATATTTTCAATCTTGATAAATCACTACGTATCCATCCCAGTACCACGCTTGAGTCACACCAATGAATCATCCTTCCCGGCCGATGCCTGACTGTGTCTATTACGGACTTGACAAGTTTAGCGGCAAGCAGGGCCCCGCATAACTCAAGGCGCGGTATAGTGGTAGGATTTAGAGGTGCTACTTTAGATTTTGAGCATAGCAACCGCACCGTGACGTCGCCATTATGGCTAAGAGACCTCATATAAATACAAGCCCCATATGCAGACTGAGAAGCATCACTAAATGAGTGAAGTTCTATACATTTAGGTGATTTTCCTAAAACTATTCTAGGAATCTGTAAGTGAGGAATGCGTTTTAAATTGTCAGCGAAATTATTCCAACTATCTTTTATTTCTTGCGTAACAGGCTCGTCCCAACCTAATTTATACTGCCACAGTTTTCGCAACATAATTTTTGGTTGAATGACAATTGGACTTAGAAGCCCCAAGGGGTCAAATATTTTAAAGGAGTTTGACATAATAAAACGTTTTGTTATTATTATATCATTATCGTAAGAAAAACCTTTTACCGGGAAATGCAAGGTGTCGCTAGACGGAGTCCACCCGAGCCCGAGCGTGTTTGATGACTCACTGAATAATAAATTGTCTTGTTTATTTATATCAATATCATCAAACATTAATGGATAGTTACTTTTATATTTTCTAAGATTAAAGCACCCAGACTTTAATGCGTTTGATACGGAACTCTGTATTGTATACTTTAACTGTTGAAGATCGTCAGATCCCGCAATTAAGTCGTCAACGTAAAAGTCCCTTTGTATTATGTCCCTTATGACGTCATCATTTTGCTCTTCTCCTATCTGCCAAAGACAGCGCGTACTAAGGTAACTCGCGCTCGCAGTGCCATTATGTTAAGGTATTTAATTTTAATATTTCAATGGGCTGTGACTCATCCTGTCTCCAAAGTATTCACTGTAGGTTACGGTCTTCTTCGTGAACTAACACCTGGCGATACATTTTCTCAATGTCGCCGGTGAGTAGATATTTGTATTGTCTAGCGCGTAACAATATGGAAAAGAGGGAGTCCTGGACATTCGGACCCACTTTCAAAATGTCATTAAGTGCATAACCTGACGTGGAAGGAGCGGAACCATCAAACACTACCCGGAGCTTTGTGGACTCGCTCTCTTGCTTTAGAACTGGATGATGACATAGATAATAAGATGGAATGCCACGTAAGGTATTATGGGACGTAGATAGATGCCCTAACTCAGCATATTCGTTAATGAATTTAGTGTATTCTATTTTAAGTGACGGATTGCGTTTAAATCGCCTTTCTAAATTAATGAACCTTTTTTTAGCTAGTAAATAAGTGTCCCCTAGGCACTCGGGGGTGTCTTTTAATGGTAATTTAACTGAAAATCTACCTGTATTGTCCCTAGTAGTGTGGGTCAAAAAATGACTTTCACACTCCTTTTCATTTTTACTCATTATCTTTTTTGTGGGAACTTCTTCCAAGTCCCAGAATTTTGTTAATATTTTATCAACTATTTTATCTTGTGATTTAGGTTTAGAAAGCATAGCATGATTACATTGTGTTATTTTATTTGATTTTGTGAAATTAATAATAATAATAATAATAATATTCCGGGACAACTCACACACGGTTATCTGATCCCAAGCTAAGCAGAGCTTGTGTTATGGTAACCAGATAACTGATAAACATACTTATATATTTCTAAATACATACATATTATAGATAAATTACACCCAGACAACCAGAACAAATGATCGTGCTCATCACACAAACATTTGTCCTGGGTGGGAATCGAACCCACGACCTCCGGTATAGCAGTCAGGGTCACTAACCACTAGACCAACAGGCCCGTCAAATTACTAATGGGACCGGATATTATCCAGCCTAGCCTTGTATTTCTTAAGTTTGTAGTATTGGGTCCTATCCCTAGAGTATATTGCTCGTTGCCTAAAAGATCCCAAAAAAGGTCAGCTCCTATTAACATATCGATTGGGCCCGGCTGATGAAACGATGGATCAGCCAGCTGTATACCTTCTGGCAACTTCATTGAACCAATATCAATAGGCGTTTTCGGTAACCAACCCGTTAATTCTTTCATCACAAGGCATGATAACGTAACTTTGAATTCTGTGTTTATTGATTTAACTTGTACATTGCAACTTTCAACTACATTAGACGCAGTTATGTTTCCTATTCCTATGACCTTTAGCGAATCAATGGGATTAGTATTTAATGATATTTTGGTCTTTAGGGACTCAGAGATAAAAGACAATTGGCTTCCGCTATCCAAAAGGGCACGAACTTTAACCTTTTGCTGGTTAAATGGATTCGCTACTTCGACCATGGCAGTGGACAACAGAACTTGACTTATATAAGGTGCTATAAAAATATCTGCCACGGCTTTAATGGGAGGTAGTATTGTGTTTATAGATGTTTATTTTGACGGGCCTGTTGGTCTAGTGGTTAGTGACCCTGACTGCTATACCGGAGGTCGTGGGTTCGATTCCCACCCAGGACAAATCTTTGTGTGATGAGCACGATCATTTGTTCTGGTTGTCTGGGTGTAATTTATCTACAATATGTATGTATTTAGAAATATATAAGTATGTTTATCAGTTGTCTGGTTACCATAACACAAGCTCTGCTTAGCTTGGGATCAGATAACCGTGTGTGAGTTGTCCCGGAATATTATTTATATTATTACTAGGAAAATGTTTCTAAGTCAACGATTGACCAAAGAATGTCGTTGTTTACGTGGTTCCCACCGATGCAGCGATGCGGCGATGGTGCAATCGTCCGGTGTCGCCTTCGCGCGGCACGAGGCACGAGGAGCGGCGTCAGCGTTAGCACTTTGCACTGTTGTCGCGTGAAACTAGGTTGGTGCTTACTATAACGATTTGCCTTGGTTATGCTTGCGTAACACCTCCCCCCGTAGAACAGCGACTATTGAAGACCTTGGTCGTAAATTGCGCTGAGAGACGATCTGGTCCATTTCTTTCAGTGTCTGGGATGGCATAGATACTCTGTCGTTGACCATGGATCTCACAGGAGTGTTCCTTTCCAGGCGTCGTACGTTTAAGGCGATATCTTCGGTAAGCAAGGCCGCTAATGAGTGCGCATGCACCGAATAGTAACGTGTACAGCGGTATCGTTGTATGATAAATACTTCCACTATCGTTGTTCTCATTGAAGTGTACTGGTGGTTGCAATATTATCTCCTTGTTGGTAGCGTGAAGGTTAGTTAAGTTGATGGAGTTTAATCTGAAGGTTGGGTGTACCGCTGGGCTGGATACGTCTTCTTTGGGGACGTCTATTATCTTCAAGGCTTGACCTTTTAATCGATCATTAAGGTTTGAGATTGTGAATTCTGTTGTTTGAATAAAACAGTTGTAGGGAATAATGGCGAGATAACTTCCCTGTATTATTTTGTAAAGATCTTGATCACAAGATAGACGTATTTTAGTTGGAGCTTAAAAGCTGATGGTGTAGTGTCGGTCGTCGAGTTTCTCGTAGGCTGGCTTCTGTAGGGATACAGCGACCGGTTTGCATTCGGGAAGTTTTTGTTGCGTTGAGACGAGAGCTGCTATACAATCAGGCGACGTTCGGCTATATATGTTGTGTATCTCTTCACATAGATACCCTTTAGTGGACTTCGGGCATTCTGCCTCTATGTACTTGAAATCTTTCTGATGGGTTGCAAGGAATTGGAAGTGTGGGACAAGAATCTCATGATTTTTGTTTGGGACTATGGATATCTTATATAAATCATATATCTGGGATAGCACAATTGGAAATTTATATACGATAACTATTTCATTACCAGTATAATATGACCCTAATTGTATTATATCATAATACTCTCGGACTCCTATATCTAGTACTTTATTACTACCGTAAATACTGCGTAATTTGTCAACTATAGTGCTGATGGAGTTTAAACTAATGACGTCATGGTGAGCTGTAGATGTTCTTATAAATGCCAAAACATTCTGTAATTTAGTTATCTCTTGTGACAACCTATCAACGTTATCGCTAACTATGAGAATGGTTTGTCCTAAGTGAGCGTATTGAATTAACTCATAGTTCCCTTTTTCTACACTTTGACTGATGTTTGTAGTCAATGCTGCTAACTTGTTCTGGTTATCTACTATATTATTATTATCTATTATCTTAGAGTGCTGGGTTATCCAATTTTTGGTCAGGCTAACATGATTGTTAAATTCCCCTAGTAACTTATTATCGTTATCTTGCAAGGATTTTATTGCATTATTGAATCGTAACGCGTCTGTGTAATCAAGGTTACCAGTTATGTCTTTAACTACGGAACCGAGTTCGTTAATAAGGCCTCTTTTAGGGCGGCTAATTTCAAACGAATGTAATTGGTCGAGAACAGTTCGGAGCTTTTCTTTTAAGTATTCAATATGGGGCTCGAATAACGAAAGAGTTTTATTATTCAGGCGAGGAGATATGTTGTCTAACTGGGTATGAACTAAATTTACTTTTTCTTGCAGCTCATGGAGGTCGACGTGCTGTAAAAATGAGTGATAGTGGGATACTATGTTACAGGGTCCTAGTTTAAAGGGTAATACACCGGGACCATCGTCCAGATTTTCAAGTTTTATTTCCTGCATTAGAGCAGGATGCAGGAGCAGATGGAGTAATAGGAGAGTCCTGCAACAATTGAGCACTTTTAGGGACTCTTTTCAGTCTGGATTTAGCGATCGGCCCACGTTTTTTGCGTGTATATATATATATAGGGAGATCAGCCATAACCGTGTCATGTGTATAACGCGGCGCTATCTTTTGACGAGCAGCAAGGGGATTTTTTACGAATATTTGTTGCTCGGGGGAGTACTGGTTTTCAATCTCTCTGGATTTATTATGAGAGTCTGTTAATTCCTTCCTATGATTTGAACTAGATTCGTGAATTAGATTATAAGCTTTGTTCATCTTATTTTTATGTTCTACGGTATATTGTTGAAGCAAGTGGGCAGTTAGGTCTGTGTCTAACGGGTCTCGTGGGTCAAAATGTCCAGTAATAACATCAATTGGTCGGCATCTAGTAAAACTGTGTATGGAACTGTTGTAGGCCAAGAGGGCATAATTTATTAAGTTAACTACGGGTTCATTCTTTTGTTCCAATTTTAGTATACGTAAATGTTCTAAGATTGTAGAGTGAAATCTTTCAACGATTCCATTCTCGTTAGGAGTGTGGGGTCTATCCTATGGTGTTGGATTTTATGTAGTTTTACGAATTCAGCAAACAATTGGTTGGTGAACTCAGGACCGTTGTCTGTCACTAAAGTGTAAGGTATACCATGGTGAGTACAGAATTTTAGTAACGCCTGCACAACACTTACTGCCGTTCCGTCTCTTAAATAATACGCTTGTGCATATTTTAAAAATGCATCAACGATAGTCAGAAACTTTTCACTCTGTATAGTTAATAAGTCTAAATGAACAATTTTGAAAGGCTTAGATGGTGGGGGAACAACACAAAATTGTTGGTTTATGGGACGACGATCGTATTTAGCTTGACCGCAAACTGTGCATTCATTAATGAACTTAGCTATCTGTTCTCGCATTTTCGGCCAGTAATACTTGTGAGATAAGGCTAGATAGCATTCGTTAATGCCTCTGTGATTGGTTTTACCAATATGATATTTGTTCAATGCTACCTTTGAACATTGAGTCAGCATCTCGTCGGATGACGCGCGGCCTACTTCAAAATATTGTTATAGTTGCATCTTACACGCATAGAATACTAAGATGTTTGTATATTTGTGTGTGTTAAGAAAAAGTAGTATATAAGCGGTAATATTTGTAAATAAAATCAGATTAGAATTTATTCTTTTCTCATTACCCCTCACTGTGGCCAAGACACCTTTAGCCATCTCTGATCAGTCCTGTGAGTCTGCTGGACTGGCAGTGAGTTCACCCTTCACCCTTCACCCTCACCTGCTAACGTTAGTGCTACAAAATCGGTGTGTGTTTACGTCAACGCATCTCGATCGTAACTCTAACTTAAAACTTATTACTAATACTGCAAGTGTAAGGTGCCTACTACTGCGGGATCTTACATTTAATGGTCCTTCGAGCATTTTACGGCTTGGGGTAATTGTGTTTCTTTAAACGACAGCGAATCGGCTTGGCTGGTCTCCCACAAGCGGGTCGCCCCAGACAAGTTGAGAAAGCGCGCATATTCGTAGAGAGAGGACAAGAGCTCTGAGCAATTAACGAAGAGCGAATACTGGCTCTTCGTGAACAGCGAATTTAGTGGCAGCTACAGCCAACTGCCAGTACTGCTACCACTACTACTACTACTACGTCCGGATTACAACGTGAACTGCGAGTAATCCGAGGCCTGCAAACTGCAAACTAGAAGACACCCAACTACGTGTTCTTCAAAACTCACTCTACTACTACAACTACGTACTACGTACTATACCTACTACTACTCAAGATGAGCGAAATTACTTCACAAAACGAAGTCTTCGAATCCATCAAGCGTCTCTGTACTAACTACAAAAAAGACAGTGCATCGCGAAAGGTGAAGGAATACCTGACTCAAAGTGTCATTGAAAAATCTCTGGCAAGACTTTAACAATAGACATTTTAGTGGCAGCTACAGCCAACTGCCACTACTGCTACCACTACTACTACTACGTCCGGACTACAACGTGAACTGCGAGTAATCCGAGGCCTGCAAACTGCAAACTAGAAGACACCCAACTACGTGTTGTTCAAAACTCACTCTACTACTACAACTACGTACTACGTACTATACCTACTACTACTCAAGATGAGCGAAATTACTTTACAAAACGAAGTCTTCGAATCCATCAAGCGTCTCTGTACTAACTACAAAAAGGACAGTGCATCGCGAAAGGTGAAGGAATACCTGACTGAAAGGTTAGTGTCATTGAAAAATCTCTGGCAAGACTTTAACAATAGACATTTTAGTGGCAGCTACAGCCAACTGCCACTACTGCTACCACTACTACTACTACGTCCGGACTACAACGTGAACTGCGAGTAATCCGAGGCCTGCAAACTGCAAACTAGAAGACACCCAACTACGTGCTCTTCAAAACCCACTCTACTACTACAACTACGTACTACGTACAATTCTACTACTCAAGATGAGCGAAATTACTTTACAAAACGAAGTCTTCGAATCCATCAAGCGTCTCTGTACTAACTACAAAAAGGACAGTGCGTCGCGAAAGGTGAAGGAATACTTGACTCAAAGGTTAGTGTCATTGGAAAATCTCTGGCAAGACTTTAACAATAGACACAATATATTACTTGAATGTGAGGATAATAGAACAGCTCAACATCATCTCTGGAAAACTACCACAAGGACTAGCTTTACCAATACAGGATATACAGAAGAACTTCCGAGATATCTACGAACTGATCTATGTTAAAGCTCGAATTACAAATAACTTTCTACTTTTTGAATTACATATTCCACTTTTAAGTGACGAGGACTACAGAATATATCGGGTAATACCCATACCGTTCCTGAGACAAGGAAAATTAAAAATTGTGCAGTCCTTCTCCAATTTTATCGCCATAAACTTCGTGAAAAAATCTTACATCACTATGGAAGAGCAAGACATGCGCCAATGTACGTCATACGGAAACGACGAGTATATTTGTATTTCACGTCAGCCGGTATTTAGCTTACACGACAAAGATGCACCTTGCGAGGCCAAAGTATTCAGTCAACAGGTGTCATTATCATGTGTCATCAAGAACGTAACCTGTAAAGAGACATGGATCCAATTACACAAACCTAACTGGTGGTTGTTTACATTGTGCGATACACAGCTGATGCGCGTCATATGCAACGATCAAGTTACGCCGACGGTCATCAATGGTACTGGGGTGATTGCCCTGAAACCAAAATGCATACTACAAAAGAAAGATGCAACTATATTCACATACAATCACTTAGGAAGTAAATTTTACATGGAGGCGGATATTCAAGTACCCATACTTAACAACACCATCAACAACATATTCGACATAAGTTGGAAAAATACACAGTTGAATATGACAGAACTGGAAACATCTGCAAGAAGCATCAAGTATACAGAGGAGCAAATAACTCAGCAGAAAGAGCAAGAAAGGCTACCCCAAGAGTCAAATATTTCGAGCCACGACATATACCTTTACTCTGTGACTTCTTTGCTGTTGGGAGGATCGGCTTCGTTTATACTCTACATTTTTATGAAACGATGGTGTAAGAAAACAAAGAAGCCAAAGCAACTTAAAGGAATCGACAATCAAGTCGGGATCGAAATGCAAGAAATACGTAAAGCGACGCCGCCGGAGCCACTATACAGCGAAGCGAGGCCGAAAAAAACTATTTCACCTTGAGGAGCTGTAAAATTTATAATTTTTAATGTTTACATGTGTAATATTTTCTTACTTAATATTTACTTCTACACTTTTACTTTTATATTTTTGTGAGCCTTTTATATTTTTGTGTACTGTAAACCGACTTCGGAATAGGCGTACAAGCAAGGAGGAATATGAATATGAATATGAATATGGAATACGGCGCCGCCTGCACAACACTCAACCAACGTCACCAACACAACGCACCGACAACGTACGAGTACACGGCAGCAATACGGCATACCACGCAGCGTGCCCGCGCAGCCACAACAAGCAGGACAAGGCCAAGCCGGCCCATACGGAACCGTTGGACTGTACCAACTGGAGTCCTGTTCCCGAGAGTCGCCAGGATGTTCAATGCTACCTTTGAACATTGAGTCAGCATCTCGTCGGATGACGCGCGGCCTACTTCAAAATATTGTTATAGTTGCATCTTACACGCATAGAATACTAAGATGTTTGTATATTTGTGTGTGTTAAGAAAAAGTAGTATATAAGCGGTAATATTTGTAAATAAAATCAGATTAGAATTTATTCTTTTCTCATTACCCCTCACTGTGGCCAAGACACCTTTAGCCATCTCTGATCAGTCCTGTGAGTCTGCTGGACTGGCAGTGAGTTCACCTTTCACCCTTCACCCTCACCTGCTAACGTTAGTGCTACAAAATCGGTGTGTGTTTACGTCAACGCATCTCGATCGTAACTCTAACTTAAAACTTATTACTAATACTGCAAGTGTAAGGTGCCTACTACTGCGGGATCTTACAAGTTGCATCTTACACGCATAGAATACTAAGATGTTTGTATATTTGTGTGTGTTAAGAAAAAGTAGTATATAAGCGGTAATATTTGTAAATAAAATCAGATTAGAATTTATTCTTTTCTCATTACCCCTCACTGTGGCCAAGACACCTTTAGCCATCTCTGATCAGTCCTGTGAGTCTGCTGGACTGGCAGTGAGTTCACCCTTCACCCTTCACCCTCACCTGCTAACGTTAGTGCTACAAAATCGGTGTGTGTTTACGTCAACGCATCTCGATCGTAACTCTAACTTAAAACTTATTACTAATACTGCAAGTGTAAGGTGCCTACTACTGCGGGATCTTACATTTAATGGTCCTTCGAGCCGGAACACAACTATAACAATATTTTGAAGTAGGCCGCGCGTCATCCGACGAGATGCTGACTCAATGTTCAAAGGTAGCATTGAACAATATTTGTTAATTATTTCTTGCTGTCTTAAGTATTCTTTAACATTTTCTAGTTCCTTTTTGGCTAGTATAATGTTCATAGCTGAACTTTTAAATGTTTTTTGTATTAGTGGAATAATTGTGTACATTGCTAATGGTGGATTTATAAGTAAACCTGTTTTAATTTTCGGGTGAACATATTCTTTAATAGCGCCAATGACATCTTCTTCAAGATTGTTTTCTGACAGTTGAACGGTAGTACGTGTGTGTGTTTCGAAAGGTTTCGTGACAGTTGGCCTTCCCTTAACATCACCTACAATAGTTAATACTAATTGTTTAGTAAACTTATTCAAGGGTTCATCTGTAATCGGGACTTCCAAGATAGGATTTTCACTGTCGGTGTGAACCGTTATGGTGTTAGAATTATCAAAATCTGAGGCTGTAATAGTTCTGGATACATCTTTTTCAGATGCGTTTACCGCTATTGAACTTATTTATTTATTTATTTATAAGTTTATGTACACACAAAGAACATAAAATATATAACATATACAATTCAAAAGGTACAAAGGTACTGCTTATTTCTTATGAAATTTCTTCCAGCAGACCTGCGACAGGAAAAAATCGAGAAGAGACATAGACACAGTGTGTAACACAAAACAATAAAATGACAATAAATAGGAATAATAAAAGGAATTTACATAAAAATAACAAAATATAAACAGAAAAAAAAAACTACTAAAATATATATAGAACATGGATAAGAATTAGGTAGAAGAGGAAAGAAGGTGTTCTTTTATGCGTCGTTTAAAAATTGAAATTGAAGGAGAATCCCGTATGTTAGGCGGCAGCGCATTCCACAGACGGACGGCATGAACAGTGAAGGAGAAGGAATAGAAATCAGTGGAATGGGATTGGATTTTGAGGTGGGATTTGAGATGGGATCTACAAAGGACATCGGGGGAACGGACATAGGTAAAACGCTCACGCAAGTAAGAAGGGTAGAGGGGGTTATGAAGGATATTATATAGAAGACATAGAATGCGAGTGTTCCTGCGAAGGCGGATCGGGAGCCACTTGAGTTCATTGCGGAAGTAAGAGACATGATCGTACTTCTTGAGTCCGTAGACAAAGCGGATACCAATATTTTGCAATCTCTCAAGTTTATTTAGTAGCTCCTCTGTGGCATCAAGGTAGCAGGCGTCGGCGTAGTCAATGATCGGCTGAATTAACGATTGAGCTAATAAAATTTTAGTTTTTAAAGGTAGGAAGGTCTGGAGACACTTCAGCGAGTGGAAGGAGAAGTGTACCTTACGACTTACCTCGTTAACCTGATCACGCCATGACAAATGAGAATCCATCATTACCCCAAGATTTTTAGCTGTGTCGGTGAAGGGAATCACAACACCGTCAAGACTGAGAGGCATCAGAGAGGACAGATCAAGCGCGTTACGGTAATGCCTGCTGCCAATTATCATAGCTTGTGACTTAGCAGGGTTTATCTGCAGGCCATAAGACCTTGCCCACCTACTGATGCTGGCCAGGTCGCTGTTCATAGCATCGATAGCCGATTCCGCTTCAGATAATCGAAAATGACGATAAATCTGCAAATCATCTGCATATAGGTGATAATTAGAGGAAATAACAGAGGAGACAGAGTTAATAAAGATGGAGAAAAGAAGAGGAGATAGGACACCACCCTGAGGCACGCCCGCAACTAGATCGCACCAATCAGAGAAAGACTCTTCATGGCGGACGCGCTGAGAGCGGCCCCGAAGGTATGACCCAAACCAAGCTAAAGAGGAAGAGGAAAAATTGGATGTTTGGAGGAGGCCTAAGAGGATATCAAAATCCACAGAATTGAACGCCGAACTAAAATCAAGTAACACTAGGATAGAGAGAGATTTGTTTTCCATAGCCCAGCGGATATCATCGGTAACTTTGAGGAGAGCAGTCACAGTACTGTGACCAGGACGGAAACCAGATTGGAATGGGGAAATAAGGTTGAAGGACGTTAGGAAATCGGATACTTGACGATGGACAATGTGCTCAAGGACTTTAGAGAGAAAGGGGAGTATGGAAATAGGTCTGTACTGCGCAAATGAGGATGGATTCGAAGTTTTAGGAAGAGGAACTACGTGGGCAAGTTTCCAGGCTGAGGGAAAGGAACAAGAAGTCAAAGAGTAATCAAAGATATGAGTTAGGATGGGAAGTAATTGTGGAAGAATAGGAAAAATCATACGAGAGCACAAGCCGTCGTTACCGATCGCAGAGGATGATATAGCCAATACTGATTTTTTGACGTCCTCTAAGGCCACAGAAGAGAAATAGAAAGGGGGACAGCGAGGTGCAGGGAGACAGGTAAGTTCGAGTAGTGTAGAAGATTTGGTAACAGGATCAAGAATTATAGGAGGCAGAGAGAAATGACTATTTAGGGCCGTAAGGTCGATATTCTTACAAGCATTCTCCGGTGATTTACCAACGCCAACAGACCTGAGGAATTTCCAGACATCGCCAGAGCTACGGTCAACCAGGTTTTCATGGAAATACTTTCTTCTGGCGGTCTGGCATAAGTTATTGCAGCGGTTACGTGCAATCTTATAATGCGAAAGATTTTCATCAGTAGGTCTACGTTCGTATTTCCTCTTTGCTCTGTCCTTCCGAGCCATGGCATCCATAATTTCAGGCGAAATCCATGGAGCCGGTTCGCGCTTAACTTTGACGAGACGCACTGGGGCATGACGATCATAAAGTTTCAGTATGATGTTATTAAAAAGGTACACTTTCTCATCGATATCGCTGGTATCTGCCACAGGGCTCCAGTCGATACTACTCGCATCACGCTGTAATGTCTCCAGATTCATACCCTTAAAGCTGCGTAAATGTAGTAGCTGAGGTTTACGCTTGGGGGTACGGATACGATAAGAGAGATAGATAAGATTGTGATAAGAGAAACATGCAGGAAGTTGGCCATGATCAGAAACATTAGAAGGAGAAGAGACAATCATAAGGTCGAGCAAAGAGGGAGAACAATTCGGGGAGTGGTGAGTAGCAGAAAGGGGAAGAATGTGCAGATTTATAGATGAAAGGAGACTCTGCAGTCTGCGAGCACGAGCATCATCCTTCAGCAAGCACGTATTAAAGTCACCCATTATGATGATGTGGCTGTACTGGGGACATAGGTTATTCAGCTGCATGTCGAGATCGTCAAAGTAGTTGACATGTAGGTTAGGGCTGTAAAGTACAGCTACTAAAATCTTAGTATGGTTGACCAAAACTTCCAGAAAGATGTACTCAGCCGAATCGGAATAAAGTGAAGGAGAAGAACAAATAGCCTTATAAGGTAGATCAGCTCGTAAGTAGACAGCAACTCCGCCACCGCCCTTTCCCGTCCTGTCGTTACGATGCAACACAAAACCAGGAAGTGCGAAGTGAGTTGAAGGAAGGGAAGGCTTTAAAAATGATTCAGAGATGAGAAGAATGTCAAGATTAACGCTGCTAAAAGATGCCAGAAGATCTGAATAGTGACCAGGAACACTCTGAGCGTTGATATGAGCGATATGGAGGTTACTAGGGTAATTAGAAAAAAGATCAGAAAGGTTCTCATGCAGGGAACGCGGGACGGATGAGTCATGGCTGTCCGCACTAACAAAACTTGACGTAGAAGAACACGAGAAAAAGCTATCATTAATAGCTAAGCTATCCATGTATATCTATATAAATAAAAAATTAAAAAAAAAAAAAAAAAAAGGAAAGAATTAACTAAATAAATTGTAAAATTTACCTAAATTACGGGGTGCTTACAAAATAACCTCCCCGACTCACAAGAAATACATACATAGTAACACAAACAAAAATTCAATAGAACAAAGTATACGTAACATATAGTTCGAAAAGACAAACACAAAACATAATAAATATTTAATGCAGTGCACCACAACCATCACATACCTAAAACGGAACGTAGTATAACAAAACTTGACATTAACATCAATGACAATTGACAACCGACCAACTTGTGACATTTGTCAATGTCACTGACACCGATGTAAACACGTTGAACACCAAATTACCGACACTCATTAAAAGTAAAAACATAAAACTACTTAAATAAACAAAAGTCATCGTGCAAGAGTAACAATGACGGTTAGACGAGAAAAAGTTGAAAGTGTACCGACATGACGTTATATTAAAAGGCAGCGGTGCAATGCATAAAAGACGGTTTATGAAAATTTAAAACGAGTTACAAACTTACAAGGCAACACAAAAACTTAATTACGCCGACGAGTTTTTCTTTGGACCTTGCCAATGGGTGAAGTGGGGTCAGCAGGCGGTGATTTGGAGTCTTCCGTCTGTACACAATCGTCATTGACCGGATATTTAGCAGATAATCTATGCAATTCGTCCAACGATTCAATTTTGTGGCGTGTCTTGTCAGGAGTAATGACCACAATCTTGCCCTCAACTGACCAACAATTAGTCATACCAAACCGTTTGCGAGCGGCCATAAAAGTCTGGTGTCGCAATTGAGTCAAAAACTCGGAGATGGTGACGCCAGTACCCTTCAGTGATTTTTTGCTGTCCCAAACAAGATGACGGTGTTCGGAAGTAAAGAATCTCACAAGTATGGGCCTGGAATTGCGCTTCGCTGAGCCAAGACGATGACAAACATGTAAGCTCTCCCGACTCAACTCAGTCAGCCTCATATGTTGGTTAAAAACTTTAAAAGCAATGTCGTGTACCTTCTCATCCTTTTCTTCAGCAATGCCGTGGATCAGCAGCACTTTGCGCCGCATAGCAGTTTCGTGCCTGTCAAAACCCAATGTAAGCAGCTCCATTTGGGATTTAAGTTTTGACAGCGCTTGCCAGACAAAACTTTTGAATTCCTTGAATTCTTGCTGGAGAGATGATAAATTTGGCGATGGAGCTGAAGCTGAAAAAGACCCGGATGTTGCCAACGCCAGCTTGTCTTCATAGACAGCCATCCTAGTGTTGAACAGTGCCTCCAAGTCCTCCAAGTTTGATGAGAGTTTAGCGTCCATAATGATGAGGTCAAAATTATTGTGTCAGATACTGGATAATAATTATTTGTGAGGAAAGGGGGGTTTAAAAAGCAATTGTGATAATTAATTCATTAAAATAATTTAAAATAAGAATAATAACATAAAATTAACTGGGAGCAATAAAAAATAAGTGTTTCACTGTGTCTACCCACAAGCCGAAAAAGAACTTATTTCTTCATTATGTATAACTAAACGTGATAAAGCATTAGTATTAAACTTGCCTTGTTTATATATTACCGAAAAATCATATTCAGATAGTTTCAATCGCCATCTTGTTAGTCTCGAATTTGGTTCTTTAAGACTCATAACCCATTGTAAAGGCTTATGGTCGGTTATAATTTTGAATTTTCTGCCGAAAAGGTAGGGTCGGAAGTACTTGCAAGCCCACACAATAGCTAAGAGTTCCTTTTCTATCGTGCTGTAATTGAGTTCGCTAGAGTTAAGGGTTCTCGAGGCATAAGCAATAGGTTTGTCTGAACCAATTGAACCTTGGGATAGTACGGCACCTATTGCAACGTTAGATGCATCCGTCGTCAGTATAAACTCTTTATTGAAGTCCGGATACTGCAAAATCGGGTCGTTTGTAAGCAATGTTTTGCAGTGTTCGAAACAGTTAATATAATTTTGATTGCAAACAATTTTAGAACCCTTTTTTAAACACTGTGTTAAAGGTTTGGTTATGCGTGCAAAGTCTGGAATGAACTTGCGGTAATATCCTAACAGACCAAGAAAGCGTTTAATTTCTGTAGTAGTTTTAGGTAGTGGATAGTTATTTATGACAATTATTTTATTTGGGTTGTGCTTAACCCCGTCCTTACATACCACATGTCCTAAGAACTCCGTTTCTAACTTTAAGAATTCGGATTTGTCCATCTGAATCTTAAAGTTAGATTCACGCAAACGTTTCAGGACCTTCTCTAAGTTGACCATATGTTCTTGCAAGGAGGTGCTGAAGATGATAACGTCATCTAAATAAACTAGACAGATGTCCTGCAGATCTTTAAGAACATTGTCCATTACGCGTTGAAACGTTGCTGGTGAGTTCTTCAAACCCGTAGTGTCCATTTTCTACGTTAAACGCAGTTTTATGTATGTCAGCAGGATCCAACTCTACCTGGTAGAACCCGCTGGCAAGGTCAAGAGTGGTATAGTATTGGCACTTTCCTAATTTATCTAATATGTCTGAGATATTAGGTATTGGATACTTATCGTCCACAGTTTTTTCGTTAACTTTACGAAAATCTATTACTATGCGCCATTTGATTTTACCGGAAGCGTCTGCCTTTTTGGGGACTACCCAAATGGGAGAGCTCCACGCGGAGTCTGAAGGTCTAATTATATTTTGTTCCAGCATTTTACCAATTAGTTCCCTAACCTCTTGCTTATGGACATAGGGGTACCTATAACTTTTAGTATAAACTGGGACCTCATCTGTTGTTCTGATTTTATGTTTGATTTTATTCGTAAAGGTAAGGGGTTCTCCTTCGAGGTAAAAGACATCTGGATAACGAGCACACAAGGCTTTCAGATTGGCTAATTCCTCCGGGTTTAAGTGGTCTGTGCGAAAACGCGATAAGACTTCTTGAGTACGGTCAGATAGTGGTTTTAAGTGTGTACTTTCAATATTGAAAATTTCGGCTGTGGCAGGACGATCCATTGAGAAGATTACATCATTATTTGAATTGTTTGAAATTTGTATCCAACCCCGACTATTTTGTACCTTCGTAAAACAGTCAGAAATTAAACAGTTGCTAATTACCTGGTCGGGCACAAATACATCTCCATCTTTTGAGTTGATAGGCAATTTTTACACGACTGCCCAAAAAGGAGTGTTATGTTTTCAGGGTTCATGTATGTATGTATGTATGTTTGTGAGTTTCTTTATTCCACCATAACTTCTAAAAGGCTTGACCGATTTCAATGTTTGTGGTATCATTAGAAACTTTGAGTTATCCCGAGTGACATAGGCTATGTGGACAATAAAAAATGGTCAAGTGTGAGTCGAAATCGCCTGCAAAGGGTTACGAACGATATTTTTTTTGTGTTGTGTCATGTTTTTTTTATATTCACTAAAAGGTATTAAATAAAAAAATAATAATTAAAAAAATTAAAAAACACGCCTGCCATGTCAAAAAAAAATAAAAACAAGTCAAATATTTGCAGTCGGGGTACCTGTAATGAAGTGTTCCAAGTAACCGATCCCGACTGCAAATATTTGACTTGTTTTTATGATTTTTTTGACATGGCAGGCTATAATTAAAAAAATTAAAAAACACTAATTTTTTGAATTATAAATTTTTTATACTAACTTAGAAGTCTGAGCTGGTATTATTTCTTCATAAAGATTAGCATTTAGAGCGTCATACATAACAATAGGCAATTCGGTAGTTCTAGTGATTAATTTCTTGCGTCGAAAATCAATGTTAGTATCCCATAAGTCTAATAAATCAAAACCAATAATGCCATCAAAATAATTATGAAAACTTAGGATAAAAAAGGTTATGTCACCACTTTCTTTAAATTCAGGAAAACTAGGTAAGGTTATCGAATAATCCTGCTTGTACACGTTATGGTTATTGGTGACCTCAAAAAAAAAAAAAATTTGGTAATTTGGAACAGAAACAGTTACAATTTTAAACAGATGTAAACGATGGCAGCTGCAAAAGTTACAAACTGTGGCGCAGTTGCCAACGCTCGTCTCCTATAGAGGGAATAAGTGGTCCAGATCTAGTAAAAGGGTAACAGAAAAACTACATAAATTTAAGATTACATACAAATAGACTGAAAAATTAAAAGTAAAATACAGAATATGAAATCAAAGCCGTGTGTGTGTATGTGTGTGCGTGTGTGCATGAGGGTGCGTGTGTGTGTGAGTGTGTGAGGGTGTGTGTGTGTATGTGTGTTTATAGCTGTGTGTTTAAACTCCTAAGAGACTTTCTGTTGAGTCGTAGGTTAGAGATTTCAACCAAGAATCAAGTTTTTTCTTACAATCATTAATGGTTTTTGGATAAATATTTAATATTTTGTTTATTTTATTATAGAGTTTAGCACTTAAATATGGAAAATGGTGACGTGCTAGATCTGACCTGTGAGGTTCAACAGAGCATACGCGATCAGAACGACGTATATTTTTACACTTATCTGGCTCATAGTATAGATTGGAATGCTTACGAACTGTTGCTTTAAAAATAAACAACTGTCTAACAGTTAGGACCTGGCAAAGAGAGTAGAGTGATGTTGTGGGATAACGGATCGGTTTTTTGGCCAGGACCTTCAAGACTGCTCTTTGCGCTCTTTTGATCCGCAGCATCGCTGTCTTATAAGCCCCTCCCCAAGCCGTGATGCAGTAACCCAACATTGACTGAGCCAGAGCAAAGTAAATGGATATTAGGGTATTAAAATCCGCTGCAGTTCTGAGTTTCTTGAAAACATATAGGAGTTTTCTTAGACGACCTACGATAGAGCTAATTTGTTGATGCCATTTAAGATGACAGTCAACTATAACACCGAGATATTTAATTGTCTGGGTGGATTCTAGTTTAGGACAGTCACAAAGGGGGTCTGAAGTTTGATTAAAACACGAGTGTGCGCGAAGGGCAATGGGATTGAGGGCTTGTCCAGACTTATTTATAGAAAAAGTAATAAACTTGGTTTTATTAACATTCAGTGTCAAGAGATTTGTGCTCAACCACTTCATAACAGTACCCAAAGCTCGTTCAGCATTCATCGCCGTCTCATTCCAATTGCGGCCGTGAATAATTAGAGCAGTGTCGTCGGCATAAGTAACAATTCTACAGTTGGGGAGAGACAGACGGCACAGTTCATTCACGTAAATTAGGAAAAGGCTAGGCCCAAGCACGCTGCCCTGGGGAACACCGAAATTTAGACATTTCTTTGAACTAAGGTGATTCTCAATTTTTATGTGTTGACCACGACCTGTCAAATAACTTTTAAAAATATCCAAGGCAACACCGCGAATTTCAACGTCCTCTAGCTTTGAGAGCAGTAGGGGAACAGAGACAGTGTCAAAAGCCTTTGAGAGGTCTAAAAATACCGCAAGAGTTTTACTTTTGTTTTTAAGGTTTTTAATTAATGTATCCGTTAGTTCCAAAACGGCATCCTCTGTAGCCTTGCCACTTTGGAAGCCAAATTGGTTACTAGCCAAGATTTTGCATTTTGAAAGAAACTTAGTTAGTCTAATATTAATGAGCTTTTCTAAAATTTTCGAAAGGGTTGTTAGAACCAATATTGGTCTATAATTAGTGACACTGTCTCTGCTACCAGTTTTATAAATTGGATGGACAATCGCAGTCTTAAAGATGTCAGGGAAGACACCCAATGTAAGGCATAAGTTAAAAATGTGAACTAGCACTGGAATGGTGATGAATCTAGTTGCTTTTATGACAGAAGTAGGTATATCGTCAATTCCTACGGCAGACTTGTCCTTTAGACTAACAATAATGTTGTCTAGCTCTGAGTCATCAAAAGGAGCGTAATTAAGAGGTACATGAGAAAAGTATTTTTCCACTGCTTGAGGAGATATAAATACTGGCTCCCGTGTCTATAAGAAATTTCAAAGGTGGATCGTGAATTTGTATATACCCGAGTTGTCTCTGAATATTAAAATTAACATCTATTTTGGCTTGTCTAATTTCGATACCTTGGAAAATTTTTCATCTTTTGTCTCACCAGTATTAAAGCTGGGTTCCTCTACAATTGGGGATTCATATTGATCATAATTTGGAAAATAATCTGCGCACTCTTGGTAAGGGTCATAGTCTGGATAGGAGTCAGAGTAGTCGTAGTCATAATAAGGTTCATAGTCGCATTCATAGTTATTAACCTCCCGAGTTCTAAAATAACTATTCGGCGGCGGGTTGCCGTCCTTACGCCAGTTGTGCCCAGTCAAAGGTAAAGGTTTAGGCACGAAGTGACTAACGCCACTCATAGGACGCGGTCCATTACTAAAATTATTAGCTGGTTGCATGGGTCCCCTATTCGGAACCCTAAAGACGTTACTATGCGCGTTATAATTTGGAGGTGTAGCACGGAACATTTGTTGAGTTCGTGAGGGACCACGAGGCTGCTGCATTGGAGGTGTATTATGCCGCCAACCTAGATTATGTTGAGGGCTAACTTGTTGAGGACGCGATGGACCTGGCATATTATAGGCTTGTGCTTTATAAGAATTATTATTGTATGCGTTCCCTGCATGTTGCATAAAGTTATTTAGGGGCAAGTTAAAATTAGGTTTAGATGTATGTTGGTTATAAGTACTATCCTTTCTATTTGGTATGCCGTCAGCACGCTGCTGCATATAGAGTGTATTTAGCTCCTCCTGCACAAACTCTAAAGCCTTCTCAATCGTTTCGGGACGCATGCAACGTATCCTAGAACCTAAAGGATCCTTAAGACCACGCAGATAGCTTTACAATCGTAAGCTTTTTGTAGAGGTCACGTTTTGCTTCAACTGTAGAACCAACAGTTTCATGCAACGTGACATATGTCATGATGGTACTGAACAAATTTTTGGACCCGTTCATAAAATTCTTGTGGGGTAGTAGATCCTTGAGTTTGCAATGATAAGTCGTTGAATAAAGCGGTCTCATCGCGGTGGTCGGCAAAGTTGTTTATAAGTGCGCTACGTATGCCAATCCAATTTTCGGGAATACCGTTGGAATTTATCAATCTAGCTGCGGAGCCTGTGACCTTGTTTAGAATGCCATTAATAAGGGCCAAATTGGTTAACTCATACCCCGGTTCTGTTTTAAAGTAAGCTAGTACTAGCTGATCGCATAAGTTTATAAAGCGTGTTAGTACATGAGGGTTGCCGTCGAAATCGGGCAGAACCCTAAGAGACTTGTAAATCTCACCTATTTTGTCTTGGGACATTTTTGTACCTGGTAAGTCTATCTTGTCTAATTGCCTAAATTCGTCTATAGTTTCAAGTCTGCTAGACCTACTCCTACACGAACTACGGCTACTTGATTCTCTTGGATGGAAAATTTTGAAGCTATTTAAAACGCTAGAAATTAAAAGTAATGCACTAACAATTTACCAATATATGAATTAAAATTTAAATAATTTTAAAAGTTTACTTGACGTGGCAATTAAGTTAAAATAAAATTGTACTTTAAATATATATAAAGATTAGAGTTAAAAATAAGGATGGGTAAGGACTTGAAAGATTCAAAGTACTTACATGAACATGATTTTCTTGCCGAATCGATATCTGGATTCACCTCCGCCAGCCGCCCGACGTGTAGATTCGGATACTCGAAATCGGTCAGTCACGCGGGACTTCGGTCCGATATTAGGGGAAATCTTGACGCGACACGTACCGAATATACTTCGAGTATCCTACCGACTGCGCCAATTATGTAAGGTGACAGCGAAGGATGCAAAAAAAAACAATTTATTTAATACAAGATATATTAAAAGATATATTGAAAGAATTACAGTATAAAACTTATAATTAATTATTACTAGGAAAATGTTTCTAAGTCAAAGATTGACCAAAGAATGTCGTTGTTTACGTGGTTCCCACCGATGCAGCGATGCGGCGATGGTGCAATCGTCAGGTGTCGCCTTCGCGCGGCACGAGGCACGAGGAGCGGCGTCAGCGTTAGCACTTTGCACTGTTGTCAAGTGAAACTAGGTTGGTGCTTACTATAACGATTTGCCTTGGTTATGCTTGCGTAACATGTGCAGGCCGCATAGAAGGCCTTGAAGTATTGAGATCGGACCGGTTCCGGTTTAGAGATTCAAGAACATCGGCTCTGTCTATCATGAATTTATAGAATTGATCCAAAGTGGGCACATCTCCTTCAATGTTATTTCGGTGCTCCTCCCATTTTAACAAAGTATTGGAATCTAGTTTAGAGGAAAGCATAAATATTATTAGCACATCCCACTTATCCGTCGGTTGTCCGAGACCTGTTAACGCGCGCAGATTTTTGTTTACATGATCCCACCAAAAACATTCAATGTAAAAAAAAGCCAAGTCTCTCTATGCAATTCTTCCATCGTAAAAAGTTTTGAGATCGCATAGGAGCCAAGTCCTGTTCAACTTAATTTGTAATAATAAATCAATATTTTGTGACTATATCAATAGTTTTGTTTACATTACAATAACAGTGACTTGGCCATGAGCACAAGTTAAAGGTCGTTTGCTCCTTGTAATTACGTGCAAATACCGTTGAATTTATATATTATATATATTATGGACATGATTTTGTAACTGATTGGAATTTGAGATCACTATGGACTAAACATGCGCCATAGTGCATGTGCAGTTCACTGATCTTGGATGATACCGACTGTCGGTTAAGGTGTCCTGATATTGTTTATTATTTACTTGCAACTCCTCCAAATATGCCGCTTTATATTTGTATCTTATTGTGCTCATGGCCAAGTCACTATTATTGTAATGTAAACAAAACTATTGATATAGTCACAAAATATTGATTTATTATTACAAATTAAGTTGAACAGGACTTGGCTCCTATGCGATCTCAAAACTTTTTACGATGGAAGAATTGCATAGAGAGACTTGGCTTTTTTTTACATTGAATGTTTTTGGTGGGATCTCATTTATTTTTTGTAGGTCTCTTTCTTTTCTTTTTATAAATAAACAAAATTGCTATAAAAAATATTTGCTTTTTGTACATAAACAAAGAACAAAGTTAACAATGCAGTCAAAATTCATATACCATGTACTTGTAAAACCGCAAATATAAATTTGTTTCATTTATTTACTAAGGTATATAATTTATTACCGTTTTTATAATTTTCCCTTTACATGTAGCTAAAAACCTATCTTGGTGCCAAATTTGAAGGTTCTAAGTTTGCTAGAAGTACCTTAGATTTTTGATGATCGGTCAGTGAGTGAGTCAGTGAGTGACAAAGTGGTGTAACTTTAATCGCTCATAACTCGTAAACTATTGGTTCAAATGTCATGTAAAAAAAAAAAAAAAAAAATCAAAAATCATTTATTTAACTTAGGCTACAAAGTAGCACTTATTAAACGTCAAAAATACAAAAAGGACAGCACCCTAGGGGTCGGTTCATATCCGGCAGAAGAGGCAGCGCGCAATACCGGCCGCGCAACGCCAGAACGAACGAACACACGATAAAACATCCGACCTCCCACACCAGACGCACCCACGCATCAGCTCAGTGTGAAAGGTCGAACGCTCCACCACGCGCCCGCCCGCCCCAGCGCTGCGCGACCGACAACACGCGCCGCCACCTACGCCAGACATGAACCAACCCCAATTCGCCCACCCTACACCGCTTCCTAAGTGCTCTGGCTGAGGAGAAGAAACGGCGCAACAAACTCCCCAGTAGCACGCTGTCTTTACAATAATATCAATAAGGGATCGTGCAAAATGAACAAGTGTTTTAGGTAAAATGGGTACCATACTATTATAGAATGAAAGGAAAAATATCTACAGAGACCAAGGTCAGCAGAACGACCAGTCACCGCAAGCAGCACCCGTTCACGAGTATGACGCAGGGATCAGCCATCTCCTCCCTCGCCATATTAGAGGGAAGGAGGAGACCCGACCCAAGACGCCACCGCAAGCAATGACAAACTAAGGGAGCATGACGAAACTGCTGCCGGCATTAAAAAAAAAATAAAAGTATAAATTAGAAGACAAAAAATCCCAAGCACTTATTCACTGCACAGTCCCTTAACAAAATTAGGCATTATAATAATACACTAATTTACATACGCATAATTGCATGGATAATAAAAAAAGGCAACATATTGTTACATACTGAGTGTATGACTCTCAAATTAAATAAATTACATTGTAAAAATAATATTTAGTTAGTTTTATATAAAATTAAACAATAATTCAAATCTACCAAATATTAAAATATCATGTCAGCAAGTAATAATAAAAAAAAAGTAATTATACAATAGTATAATTGAGTCAAAAATATTGTAACATACTATCTGTATGGCAATCAAAAACTAAATAAATAAATAAACAAAAAAAAATAATAAGTAGGAGAACAGTAATTCCATACAGAACCGTCTTGTGTCTATCAAGGCGACCAACTGTTTTTATCGTTTAAATAATCATTTAATGTATAATAGGCTTTCTTACACAGCCTTGTTTTAAGGACAGATTTAAATGAATTAAAAGGTAAATCTAACAGGCTAGGGGGTATCTTATTATAAATCCTTGTACCAAGCCCTACAAACGAGTTGTGTACCTTGTGTAGCCGGTATGATGAATTGCATAGTTTATGCTTATTTCTAGTGTTTATACTGTGCATGTCACTATTTTTAGCATACGAGTGAATGTTTTGTCGGATGTACAATATATTGGCCAGAATAAATTGTGAAGCAACAGTCAAAATGCCAATTTCCTTAAAACGCTCTCTAAGAGAAACCCTTGAGCCTAACTGGTATATAGACCTAATAGCCCGTTTTTGCAGAAAAAATATAGTTTCGATATCTGCAGCTTTACCCCACAACAGTACGCCATACGACATGACGCTGTGAAAGTAACTAAAATAAACAAGGCGAGCTGTATCCACGTCAGTCAGCTGCCTAACCTTCCTAACAGCATAGGCGGCTGAGCTAAGCTTACTAGCGAGATATGAAATGTGAGCTGCCCATTTAAGTTTGCTGTCAATTGCAATTCCAAGGAAAACGGTAGATTCAACAGTCTCCAGCATTTCATTACTGACAATAATGTTGGGGCCAAGATTTCTTACATTTGGTAGCGCGAATTTAATACACTTGGTTTTTTTGGCGTTTAGGACTAAATTGTTAACCGTAAACCAATTAGTAGCTTGTAAAAGCGCATTATTAACATCATCAAAATTTGTCCTATTTCTGTCCACTTTAAATATGAGCGAGGTGTCATCTGCAAAAAGTACAGTATCACAGATGCCTTTTAAATAGAATGGCAAATCATTTATATAAACTAGGAATAAGAAAGGGCCTAGTATTGATCCCTGGGGTACACCTATTGTAACTGGAAGCGGTCCAGATTTAGCGCCATTAATATCTACACATTGAAAGCGTTGTTTTAAATAGGAATCCATTAAATTTAGTCCTAAATTCTGAATACCATAATAACTAAGTTTGGAAAGTAGTGTGCCATGATGAACGCAGTCAAATGCCTTGGAAAGGTCACAGAAAACCCCTATAGCGTTCTGTGAATTCTCCCAGGCACTGTATATGTGTTTAAGTAATGCTACACCTGCATCAGTTGTTGAGCGACCCTTGGTAAAACCATATTGTTCATCATTTATCATTTAGCCAATCATAGTCCACTGCTGGACATAGGCCTCTCCCAATTTGCGCCACAACACCCGGTCCTCCGCCCTCCGCATCCAGTCCCCTCCAGCGACCTTTTTCAGGTCGTCAGTCCACCTGGCGGGGGGGCGTCCTACCTTACGCTTGCCGAGTCGCGGTCTCCATTCTAGGACTCGTCTGCTCCAACGGCTATCGGTCCTTCGACAGACATGGCCAGCCCATTGCCACTTCAGCGAGCTAATTTTACGAGCTATGTCGGTTACCTTGGTTCTTTGTCGGATGACCTCATTACGAATTTTATCCTTCAAAGAGACTCCGAGCATAGCTCGCTCCATAGCCCGCTGCGCGACTTTAAATTTGTGGACTAGTCCAACCGTTAATGTCCACGTTTCGGCACCGTAAGTCATAACAGTCGTCCGTGTGGTGACGGACCTAAAGAATACAAAGGTCACCACCCCATCTCATCCCGTGGGTGTCGTAGAAGGCGACTAAGGGAAAATTGAGCAGAGCCGAAAACCACTGCTTAGAGAAGGAAAACTCGAGACCAAACCCTATGCCAACCCGTCTGGCCAGCGTGGCATTAGTAGGCCAAAACCTCTGTATGAGCCCACACCACACAAAACGGCCCCCAGTTCCCGGTAGTCCCGCATATTGTTCGTTATGAAGTATTTTATTTTCATTAAAATATTAATTAATATGTAATTTCGAGGCTGAGCTTGTTTTAATACTTACTCTAGGTCATTGAAAACCTAAACCCCTAGCTTTGTCCGTATCGATGATACAGGGGGGGTGAAATAGCTGCGAAACGCTTCGAGAAAAGAATGGTACGGCCGTGCCCGTTTTGCTCGAGACTTGGCTGGGGCACTGCCGTGCCCCCAGATCGACTAGGAATCTCAAAGACTTTTCTGTCTCGCGTGGAAGTTGCTTGATGTTGAACAACGAATTTAAGTGATGATCAATCAATATTCTTTTGTTATTATAACGACTGCACAGCAGCTTCCACGCTTCAGCATAATTTGTAGTAGAAACTTCGAGATTCGAAATTATTCTGGCCGCGTCACCTTGCAAATACGACATGAGGTAATGAAATTTATTGATCGGCGAAATACGGTTATTATTATGAATTAAATTTTCAAACGTATCTCGAAATTCCAACCAGCGGAAATATGCACCATCAAACTTCGCTATTTGGATCTGTGGGAGCTTCAAAAGTACTTCATTTTGTTGATGAATTCATTACAACAAGAAACATCATGAGTAGAATGCCTTCTTTGCTCACCCTCATTTTTTCTAGTAAATATCTCGACCAAATTCTTTGCAGTAGCTATGTTCGTTATAATATCACGCTCAATATTTCAATTTCGGTCGAAATATTTTCAGAATTTAGAACCTCTATTTCACCCTGCAAGTCATCTATCTTCAATGATAAAGCTTCAGACCTTACAAGCTTTAAATTTAACTCAGTTAATTGAATATTAGTTAATTCATTGAGTTCAGAAATACTATTCAAATAATTTCTGAATTTAGTAATCTGCCTCTTGGCGGAAATTCTTTTTGTAAATAATTCTTTAAGGCGTTGTTTATTTTCGCTAGACATAATGAATGATAAAAAAATAAAAAATAGACTTGCACTTTAACGGACCAATAAATGGCTAATAAACTAAATTAATTAAATTGAATGGCTCACGCTCCTCCTAACGGTGACACTTGCCGCACAGGAAAACCGGGGGTGCAAGCGCAGCAGCACACTTGCTGCCGCCTGCCTGCTGCTAGGTGCCTGCTATGGCACGCAAATATTCTACACGAAATAGCGAGCGCGAGCGACGATATGGCCTGGAATGGTCGGCAAAACCACACAAAATATTTGATATTGACAATAATTTATTAGACAGTTAAATGATGGTGATGGACAAAAGAACAATGAAACGGCAAATTCAATTAGATAAGAAAACTGAACTCTTTTTTATAATTATGGGACAACGCATGAATATTATATTTAAATATAACAATAAGATCACTAAAATAACTTGATTGATTACAATTAACTTATTTTTTAAGCTAAATATTCAAAAATATTTGAACTTTCGATTTTTATTTTTTAAGTGTGGGTAGATATTTTTGAAAAGATGATGCAATTACGATCTTTTTTATGGGAGTTTTGCATAAAATAACACAGAAACGATTTGATTTGCACAGGTAGATTAGTATTCTGAATAGTTATGAAGGATTAGGATAGGTATTTCGGAATTTGGATGAAAACATGTGATGTAGGAAGGACACTTATCTTTGGGTGAACGCTGCTGCACGATGCGATACTTTAGTTGTACCACTGCTCGTAACTGTAAATCCTCGCTTGCAACGATCCCAGGAACTCTGTGCCTTTAGCTCGCTCACTGGAAGGCTCTTCTGGTCCAACACGACTTGATCACAGTAGCCGATTTCTTCAAGCAATCGCTAGTCTTCTATGGTGTGTTTACGCGGTTATAATAGAAATTATTTAGTTGTTCCCCTCATGGGCCACCATGTTATGTCTTTAGCTAACATACAGGTGCCATTAAATAAATAAAATCCCAAGATCGTAATTACCACTTTAATAGGTAGATGGTTACAGTACTAGTGTTCTGAGGCGAGTGAGAATGACATTACACAATTTCATATAGCTAGCAAAACGCCTATCAAATGTATTATGGCAATGTCTTACACAACTAACTAGTAGCTACAAGAATCTTGCAGGCGCTTGCAGTTGCGCCGGAACATAAGGTTTGTTTTGTAAATATTGATATCTTTTTTCTGCATCTTATTGTATAACTACACTTCTACATATTATTTTTATGTACTAAGTACATAATAAATATATAAAGTCACAAGTGATATAACATAATTATATTACTAACATCTAACGCAAATAGTGGTTTTCTTTTGAAAAAGTTGATACCTACAGACTTTAATATTATTTTTTCTCTTTTATTTCTTTGTGTTTTCTTGATTAATTAAATACCGATTTTCCAAAATGCCTTTATCTCGGAAAACAAAACGAGCTAGTACTGCTAAGGAAAAAATTAAAACTGAATCCCCGCGATCACGTAAAAAACGTCTTAATAAAATGTCAGTGTTTATGATCATAATCAATGTCGATTTTGAGTTTGAACCATAGCGCGCCAAAGTTGTCTTTTGGAATAACTAGATGGCGTTGGCGTCGAGTTAGATCGCGCTATGGTTTCTTTACAAGGAATTGTATAAGTAGTCTTAATTTTTTTGAATAAAAAAACCAGCTTAGAACAGGTCACGGATGTGGTTTTATTTTATACTCAACCCTTCTCGTGTATCGCATTAGGCCAACAGATCGACTAGTCATTGTAGCTAGTGTACATTGGTCCATCGACCCTGGATATCAGACCCAGATCAGTCTGAAGTTTTTGATAGTTAGCGGTGCCAGCTTAGGACCGCTCCCCACAGTACTCGCAGTGGATCGCTGCGGCAAAAGTACTGGGAATCCCGCACAGGCAGCATCTGTGCTGTGGGATTTTTAGTTCAACGTGACGCCACAGAGGGCGCCACTAGTACACATCGAGTTCACACATCGAGTTCAGTCATCGAGTTCGAGACACAGCTTCACCCAGCAGAGGACTCCGGCGCAGCCAGCACGTGACGTTTCGCACGGTTCCGGCAGTGGCCACAGAGGGCGCCACCAGTTAGTTCAGCGTACGAGTTTGTGTGTATGTGAAGTGAAATCGTGAGTACAATTGAATTAATTAAATAATAGCAGTGACGATTAATAAAATTGCGCAGCAAATCTTGTCAAACCATTTCGGACTTTATTTCAAAGAAGATTTTAACTTTAAGAATAGTTTTAATATTGTATTTTGTTTAAAATTGTGCATGGACTTAGAATAGTTTTGTAAAAAACGGAGGTACGGGGAATCCATGCCCGATTTCCGCCAAAGTGTATTCGTTTTTAAACACTTGTAAAATTTTGCGCTTGTATTTAGACTTAGAAAAATATTGCAGATTTGAGTTTACATTTTTTTATTGGTTTTTGTAACTCAGGATATTTATTTCTTTGTTTATATGTATACATTTATGAATTTTAAGTCACATATTTAACAAATCAAGTTAGTTCATAATCAAATTATTATTTACATAAAGTTTCTTTACCTTTACAATTTTTGAAGGCTTCAATCAATTTACACTTTATATTATAAGTACATTATTTCTTTATCAGTTAAGATGGAAAGAAAAATTAATATATTGAAAGACCTTCAAAATGTTATGCAAAAAACTTATACTAATTTCAAAAAGAGTCCAAAGGATAGACTTACTATGGAATACATTGAAGCTAGACTTGAATTATTAGAAACCGATTGGTCTGCATTTAAAGATACGAAATTGCAATTATATGGCCAATTTAAATTAGAAGACATAAGTCAAAAGATTGATGATATGTATGATTCAACCGAAGATACTTACATAGCATGCAAATCGTTGATGAAATCCAAGCTTAATAAGATGGATGTTAGAGAACCGCAATCACAAGATAGTAAATCTAATAATAATTCATCTAAGTCGTCAAATTTATTTGTAAAATTGCCTAAGATTACTATTCCGACTTTCTCTGGGAAGTACAATGAATGGACAACCTTTCATGATCTTTTTATATCTTTGGTACATAATAACACATCTTTGGATAATGTACAAAAACTACATTATCTTAAAAGCCACCTTTCTGGTGAAGCCGAACAGTTGATTAGGCATACACCAATAACAGATGCCAACTACAGCGAATGTTGGTCTCTCTTAGAAAAGCGCTATGCTAATAAAAAGTATTTATCCAATTGTATTTTAAAAAGGTTGTTCGGTCAAAAACGCTTACAGGTAGAATAAGCTACTTTATTAAAGGAGCTAATAGATACAACAAATAATTGTTTAAATGCATTAAGAAATTTGAATATTGACGTGAGTACGTGGGACGTTATCATTATCCATATAGTTACGTTTAAATTAGATAATGAAACCCGCAAACAGTGGGAGTTAAGTGTTTCCAACGACTCCAGCAACGAGTTGCCTACCTTTGAACAGTTCAGGATATTTATTGAGAGTCGTTTTCGTGCCTTAGAGTGTATAGAACCAGGGAAGGCTGTGGCTCACCAGGTCAACAACAGTTTACATGTAGTTCATAGTTCCAAAGCGATGCTAGTCACAAAGTCTTCCAATATACGTTGCGAATATTGCGCGGAACCCCATAAACTCTGTTTTTGTAAGCAATTTGCAAAACAGTCAACAGAAAATAGACGTGAGTTTGTAGCAAAAAACAAAATATGTTTTAATTGTCTAGGCGGTAACCATACAGTGTACGATTGTAAGAAGCAGACCTTCTGCAGAGTTTGCAAAAAACGCCACCATTCTTTGTTGCATATTAATAAAGAACCAAATTCAGAGAATAACACTAGTTCTTCAACCAGTGATAATCATATAGTTGCATGCTTATCTACAGGCAGAATCCCCAATCCCAGACAGGTTTTATTAGCCACTGCGTTAATAAAAGCCGAGTCCAGGATGGGTGAGACACAAATTGTTCGAGCCTTACTGGATCAGGGCTCACAGGCTTGTTTTATAACCGAAGCCACTGTCCAACTTCTTAGATTGAAGAAAATTCCAGTTCATGGTGTTGTGTCAGGTTTAGGAAACGATAGATCAACCATTTCCAGACATATGGTAAATCTGACCATCGAATCCACAGTCGATCAAGATTTTGAACTTAAAATTAATGCCTATGTCTTAAGTAAGATTACATCGTACTTACCTGAGCGAAGTATGAATCCCAATTCATTAGAGTGGATTAATATCAACGGTATATCTCTCGCTGATCCGTATTATAACACGCCTAATAAAATTGACATTTTGTTAGGAGCGGACGCTTACTGCTGCATTGTGAAGGAAGGCATATTAAAGAGCCCTTCGGGTTGTCTGATAGCGCAGAACACCACTTTAGGGTGGGTCCTTTCAGGTGTTGTGAGTTCAGCTAGAGATAATGTAGAACATCATACCAAAAACATAAGCGTGCATTGTACACAGTTTAATGAGGACAATTTACTAAAAAAGTTTTGGGAAATCGAAGAACAGGTAAGTACAAAGAAAATTCTTAGTCCAGAAGAACAGAAATGTGAAGAAGTTTACATTAAAACTACAAGAAGAGATGATACAGGGAGATAGTACGATTACCGTTCCGAGACCAAGAGCCTGCATGTAAGGGCGGAAGTTCACGTGATATCGCTGAAACAAGATTTAAATCATTAGAAAATAGACTAAATAAGGACACAGTATTGAAAGAAAAATATACAGAGGTTGTTAATGAATATCTACAATTAGGACACATGAGAGCTGTAAAGGAAGAAGACAAGATTAAAAATGAAGCGGTATATTTACCCCACCACGCAGTGGTTAGAGACGATAAGACCACCACCAAGGTACGTGTTGTTTTTAACGCCTCAGAGAAAAATAAAAGAGGGGTTTCCCTTAACGACACTCTTATGGTGGGCCCAACTTTACAAGCAGATTTACGACATACCGTGTTGAAATGGAGAGTACACCGGATTGGCATTGTTGCGGACATAATTAAAATGTACCGTCAAGTCAGAATAGCTGATGAAGATGCCATCTTTCAGCGCATACTCTGGCGAGACAGCCCTGAAAAGCCTATCAGAGATTATGAGCTGATTACGGTGACCTTTGGAACTGCTTCGGCACCATACCAGGCAGTCAGATCACTCCACCAGGTTGCCTATGACGAAGGAAACGAATACCCTCTTGCAGCTGAAAGAGTCTTAAATTGTTTTTACATGGACGATTTAATGACGGGAAGTAATAGCATCGAAGAAGGCGTAGAAATCTGTAAACAAATGGTAGAATTATTAGGCAAGGGAGGATTTACATTGCAGAAGTGGAACAGCAACGATCAACAATTATTAGATAAAATAAGTTTAATCCAAACTATCCAAACTATCCAAACTAATATTATAAATGCGAAAGTAACTCTGTCTGTCTGTCTGTCTGTCTTTGCTTCACGCCTAAACTACTGAACCGATTTGTGTGAAATTTGGTACAGACATAGTTTGGAACTTGAGAAAGGACATAGGATAGTTTTTATTACAAAAAAAATAAAATTTATTCCGGACATACAGCGCCATCTATTGGTCAAGCGTCGGCATCAATTCAGTACTGAAAATTCATCGGAAAAATGTAAATAAATAGTAAAAAGGTATGAAAATATAATATAACTATACTATAACTTTTTCCTCTGTGGGTAGTCACAAGGAACAGACGTGTTTTAGTGTGCTCCTAATTATTAATTAATTATTTTTATAACAATTATTTAAAGTAATTAAATGAAAAACACCTAGCAAGTACTCCGCACCACCCTCTTGCTATTTTAAATCTTTATTAACAACATATCACAAAATGGACAACAAATTCGCAAGCAGTCTGGCAGATCTGGAGCAGCTGTTCCATTCCCGTATGACTGAATATGAAGATAAGCTTGTTAAAGCTTCTGCAGGAACAGGCTCAGCACCAGTCGGCATCACCTCCATCGGCAGCGATTTCAAGGACTTTAAGACCTTTGTTTGGCAAGCACTGTCAAAGTTGAAAGCCCAAGTCGAGTTGCTTGGTCATAGTTTTGACAGGCATGAGACTTTCATGAGAAGAAAAGTGCTGCTGCTTCATGGGGTGCCTGAGAAACAACAAGAGAATCTACATGAAGTGGTGAGCAACATCGTGACAAGCAAGTTAATGTTAGGAGAATTAAAAGACTGCAATACCTTGCATATTTGTCACCGCCTAGGACCTTCCAGACAGAAGACTCGACCCATCTTGGTAAGATTTTTCAAAGTCGAGCATCGGCAGCTTGTTTGGGAGGCCAAGAAACAGTTAAAGGGTTCCGGCATCACTATTTCTGAATTCCTGACCCAGACTCGACATCAAGCCTTTCTTGCTGCGCGAAAACATTTTGGCGTCACGAATTGCTGGACCACTGAGGGCAGAATAGTGATCCTTTGCCCTGACAAAACTCGGCGGAAGATCGAGACGGTAGGTGAGCTCAACGTGTTGACGACCCGTTTCCCCTCTGGCGCCGTCGAGTCTGCCGGCTCTGAACCTGGTTCTCCTGTCGCTCAGGAGACCTCTAAGGTTCAGCGAAAGGCCAGGCGTCGGAACTGAAGACATTATACACTCTGGTCCACAACTTCTTGCACTTTGCACTTGCTTCAATCGCGCAATCTCATTCGCTTTCTGTATGTCGGTACTTCAATTTTAACTTTCCGTAAACTTTTATTACGTTACTTTAAATTTTGATCCATTTCTTATTGTAGGTATTTTTAAATTTTGTTGTGCACAGAGTATTATTACATTTTAGATTGTTGCTTCTCTATATTAAACTATATTTCTATTATTTTTTAAGTCTAGTGCACTTATTTGTTATTTTAAATATTACTTTGCTCTGTGGTTATTTCCTAGTGATAGCTGTCATAATATGTCAAGTTGACATCTGCATGCTGCGTTTAGTAACACCATGTGTAAGGTTGCGTGTGAGCGTTTCTGGTTTAATTGGTAAACGTAATTTTATTTTTTAATTTTTATAATTGTATGTCGTTTTCGTGTTTGTTGTATTGTAATGTATTTATTTTTATCAATTCACCAGCGATAGAGGGTGGTCGTTGGTATTGCTACTTGTTTATTAGTTTTTAATTCACTAGTAGATATTAGTATTGATATATTAATTTATTTATAATTATTTATTTATTTTAACTCTCTTATGGATGCTCGTGATGAGCTTAATGATAGTTTTTTTTCATGCTCTTCTGAATCTTGCGGTTATGTTAGTGCGGATGACTTGAATTCTCCTCCCACTTTACACGACCAAATTTCCTCTCTTTTCTTTGATCATCGTAATAACTTTAACGTTGTGCATATTAATGCCCAGAGTGTTTCGAGTCACTATTCCGACCTTCTAGCATCTTTTAGCAACGCAAATGTTGACGCGATTTTGATATCTGAAACGTTCCTCAAACCTTCACTCCTCTCTACGCAATTTCCTCTTCCCGGCTTTGTTCTTATTCGTAATGACAGAACCGGGAAAGGAGGCGGAGGGGTTGCCATATATTTGCGAGCCGATTTATCACATAAAATTGTTCTGGCCTCACCCTCTTTATATTCCGAGTCTCCTGAATTCCTTTTCCTTGAAATTTCTCTAAAATCTTCTAAGATTCTCCTTGCTGTCCTCTATTCCCCTAACTTACGTATTGACTATTTTACCTCTCTTGATTCCACTCTGAGTGAACTGTGTCCTGTTTATGAACAGGTTATTATTATGGGCGACTTTAATACATGTTTGATTAAGAACGATTCTCGTTCTTCCAGACTTACTTCTCTCCTTTCCTCCTATGATTTACATGTCTTGCCCCTCACTGCTACTCACTTTTCTCCTAACTGTACTCCTTCTCTATTAGACCTTGCGATTGTCTCCTCTCCTGACAAGGTCACTAAGCACGGTCAACTTACGGCAACTTTCTCTTACCACGATCTCATCTACTTATCTTATCGTGTTCGTATTCCTAAGCAAAAGCCACAGTATTTGAATCTGCGAAATTACAATGCGATAGATATTGAAGCTCTGCAAACCGAAGCCATCGCACTTGACTGGTCACCTGTCACTGAGAGCCCCGGCACGGATCAAAAAGTGTCTTGCTTGAATTCTCTGGTCCTCGGTTTGATGGACAAGCATGCACCAGTTCGACGCATTAAAATCAAGCATAAGCCTGCTCCGTGGATTACTGCTGAAATTAGAGCTCTAATGGCCCGCAGAGACAGAGCTAAAACCAAATTCAAGGGCAGGCCGTCTGACGTGTTCCTTGACTATTACAAGGTTCTGCGCAATCGTTGCAGTCGTCTGTGTAGAGATGCCAAAAGACGCTACTTCCACGAATCACTTATTAACCGAAGTTCTTCCGAGGTATGGAAATTTCTAAAATCTGTTGGTATCGGTAAATCATCAATTAACTCCTGTATAGACATAGATCTAAATGAATTAAACTTTTCACTTTCTTTACCACCTATCCATTTAGCTCTAAATGTCAAAACAGATACTCTTACTGAACTTATGAACTTGCCGGTACCAAACTGCCCCCTCTTTTCTTTTAGCCCCGTTTCTGAGGCTGACGTTGAAAAATCACTACTTGCAATCTCCTCTAATGCAGTTGGCAGTGATAATGTGTGCTCGAGAATGATCCGTCTCGTCCTTCCCTGTCTGCTCCCGATCCTTACTCATATTTTTAACCACTCCTTATATTCTTGTAATTTCCCATCCGCCTGGAAACAGGCATATATTATACCCTTACCCAAGATCTCCAATCCTTCTCTATCATCTCATTTCAGACCTATTTCCATTCTCCCTTACCTCTCCAAGGTACTCGAGCATATCGTTCACAGGCAGATCACTGGTTTTTTGACGTCAAATTCTCTCATTTCTTCTTTCCAATCTGGCTTCCGTTCCGGTCACAGCACTGTCACTGCCCTGTTGAAGGTGACTGATGACATCCGCTGGGCAATGGAGAATAAGATGATGACGGTCCTTGTCTTGCTGGATTTCAGCAGCGCCTTCAACTCGGTAGACTTTGATGTGCTGCTTGGCATCCTAAAATCTCTAAATTTCTCTTCTTTGTCTCTAGCCTGGTTAGATTCTTATCTTCGGGGTCGTTCGCAGTGTGTTCGCCTTGAAGAGTCTTACTCTGATTGGTGTGACCTCACGGCGGGTGTTCCCCAGGGTGGCGTCCTTTCTCCTCTTCTCTTCTCTGTTTTCATCAACTCTGTTACTAGAGTAATTTCTTCTAACTTCCATCTCTATGCAGACGACTTGCAGCTATATCGCCACTTTAGATTTGCTGAAGCAGACTCTGCCATTGCTGCCTTGAATAAGGACCTGGCTTCCATCTGTTCTTGGGCTAATTCCTATGGTCTTAAGGTGAATCCGTCAAAGTCTCAGGCCATTATCATAGGTAGCAATTCTATGCGAAGTCGATTAAACTCGTCGTCGATGGCGCGCCTATACTTTGATGGAATCCCGATCAACTTCTCTGATACTGTAAAGGACCTGGGAATTATAATGGATGCGAATCTTTCATGGCGTCCTCAAGTTGCCGAAGTTAGCCGTAAAGTTCATTTTTCCTTTCATTCCCTCAAGTCTCTTCAACACTTCCTACCTCTACAAACTAAGATCTCTCTAGCCCTATCTGTTATCCAACCCATCATCGATTATGCTGATGCCTGCTATTTAGATGCTACCGAGGAGCTCCTTAATAAACTTGAGCGCTTGCAAAATTTATGCATTCGTTTCATATTCGGCCTGCGCAAATATGACCACGTATCTCACCTTCGCAAGCAGCTCAAGTGGCTCCCTATCCGTCTTCACCGGAACACTCGCATTTTATGCCTCCTTTACAATGTCCTGTACAATCCAACGTATCCCTCTTATCTGCGTGAACGCTTTACTTTTAACCGACCTCCTAATGTCCCTTGCAGATCGCAAATAAAATCCCTGTTACATTTCCAATCCCACTCCACTGACTTCTATTCCTACTCCTTTACCGTTCACGCAGTAAGACTTTGGAACTCGCTTCCGCCTGACATCCGTGATTCGAAATCTCTTTATATTTTTAAGAAACGTATTAAAGAGCATTATCTCTCCTTATAATTGAGTTATTATATATATTATTTATTTATTTATATATATATATATATATATATATTCGTTATAAGTATGTAGTATTTGTGTATTTATATATGTAAGTTTTATAATTTGTAGTTTTTTTAAATTGAGTCGCACACTGACTGCCAATATTGACGACATCTCCTTTCGCGGGTCTGCTGGTAGAAATTTCTTAAGAAATAAGCAGTACCTTTGTACATCATTTGTAAATATTTAATATCTTTTTTCTGTAAGCTATTGTGTGTGTACATAAATTATTAAATAAAAAAATAAATAAAATAATACAACTTTTAGTACAAAGAAAATGCTCTAACGGAGTATAGATAATTTTATTAGTACTATATGTGTAAGCCCTTTTTGGATATAAATAATTTAAATTTGATCATGTTGGCGAGGTTAATAGAGGTTAATAGTTGTTTTTAAAATTCATAGATGGAGTTGCGCATTTTCTTCTATACATCTAATAAAACAGTAAATTACAACATTCTTTTGCCGGGGGTCAGATTTCATGTTACAGTATCAATTATGAACTACTGAATTGATAGCAGTAAAAAATTGAGAGAATGTTTTTGGTAAATCGTAGATCTATTTTTAAACACGCTACTATATCTAGGTAATACGGGGTGGAGCTTTAAATTTCCAAATTCATTTTTTCATCTGCACACGTAAATTGGCATTATTGACATATAAACAAGAGGTAACTATGGCAGGCTACGGTAGCCATAGCGACCATTCTTCATTGTGATTGAAGTATACTTTTTGGAAAACTAGCTGTCGTAGTAAACAGCTTGGTGGTTGTAGGATTGGAAATGGATGTCCATGCTGCAGGTTCAAATCCAGTTGTTAATGATTGTATTTTTGTTCTTGAGTCCTTTTTGTTACATACGTTTGAATGTTTTGTTACTCAAGTTCAAGTCTCAGTCGAGCTAACACTTTTTGTGTTCTATTAGGTTAACTTTTATTAGTTTAAATCTTTGTATCATTTTGTTGTTTCTTTCGCAATGAGCAACAACTTTATGTCGTGCATTTTTTACTAGACCGATGCATAAGCTCAAAATTATTATGTTTGTATTTTAAATTTTAAGTGTGTTGCTCATTGCAGATCAAGCATGTCATATGCTGTAAAGAACGTCTGGCGTAAATGCCCTGACCATAGATATAAATCTATGGCACCGACATTTACTCCTGAATTGAAAAATAAGATTCCTCATAGATTACAACTATAAAATGATCTATGAGGAATCTTATTTTTCAATTCAGGAGTAACTTTTTTAAATTATTTCATCAAAGTAATGTGTAATGTTTTCTGTTGGTCATCTATAGAATTCCATGGACAAGTTTTTTTTTGTATTTGTAAATTTTTATTGTTTTAACTCAAAACCCAATGATCTTTTATGATATAATTTTTTAGTAAGTACTTACTCTTTAATATTCATTTTAAGGTAGCTTGCTACACGGGTTTTAATGCGTTGATCCAGATAAATCTTCTATTTTTTCGTTTACAAATTTCATTTAGTTTGTGTACCTATTTACTGGAAGTTTGGCCCAAAAACTAAAATAAAATAAACTTTCTATCGCATTCTCTACATTTTAAAATTAATATTGCATCATTTGAGCTCAGCACCTTATGCTGGGCAGTATCATCATCATCCACAGAACTTTTCCTCCCACTGTTGGGCATAGTTCTCCCCTTTTTCGTGCCATTTTCTACGGTCCTGTGCCAGCCTCATTCAGACTCGACCCGAGACTTTAACTATGTCATCGACCCATCTTGCTCCCGGACGACCGACGCTTCTTTTGCCATGCCTTGGCCACCATTCTGTCACCGTCTTAGTCCACCTGCCGTCATTTCGTCTGGGCAGCATAAAGCGACTTTATTGTAAAGGATACAGCCCCAGTCCAAGGCTTTGATCAGGGTAGAATGCGGTTGTCCTTGGTCTATTACTTAGTTTCCAGTCATAAATAATTTTAACCACAGTTTTGGTAGTTCTGATCCTGCGCCTCTCTCTATTGTCAACGTTTTCTTTCAGTTTCACGGGTCTCAGGTAAATACCTTATTAAAATGGAGCCTGCTTATCTCAGTCGTTCATCCCTTTAAAAACAACACACTCGCACACTCTTTTGCCTTTCATTAGCAGCCACCATTACCAGACCACATAGTTCCTAGCTGCTAAGTTCCTTAACTTCCACATATACTCTAGGCTTAGGCACCGCACTGACATCTGGTAGCTATTAACTAAGATGAGAACACTACCTTAGTCTTAAAACCGGACTTCACCAAAGCAGAGATGAGAAGAGCGGAGCGTAAATAATATTGATATCTACTTTCAATTTTACTGCGTAGTTCAGTATTTCGAATTTCGGGGTTTCGAACCAAAACCCCGATCCCGGTAGTCTTACTAGGGACTGCTGTACCAACGAAATACTATTGCAAAAGAAAAAAAGTGGTAAATCGTTTTTTTTGGCACGTGTCAAGCAATATTTGTGACAAAACTCTAGGTTCCACATCTGATACATTTTGCGTATAGCAGACTACTTAGAAACATTCATCTAGCGAAACAAGATAATATTGAAGTGTACATGTGTTTTGTAAATTTTTAAATATATAAAAAGAACATTCTGAAGCCGGTGTCTAGGTAGTTCGTGATGGTGACCCTCTATACCACAGTCTAATTTATATTTATTCGCACAGATGACTGATATGAACGCGAACATCGTCGCGGGTACAGCTAGTGTTAAATAAAAGCTTGTAAAGATATATGTTTTGGGGTACATATTTGAATATCGAAAATTAAAATATCTACGGTTAAAATATCAATGTTCAAAACATCGAAAATTAAAATATCGAATGACCATATAATCGAAAATTAAAATATCGAAAGTTTATAATGTCGAATTGTTAAATAACCCACGACCAAAATATCTAAAATCGAATAATCTACAAAAGTGACATCGAAATATCTAAATATCGAAAGTACAAAGTATCGAACGTCCTAAATATCGAAGTACACTGTATCGAACGTTCTAAATATCGATATCTCATTATTATGTACTTTGCACAAGCATATGCCATGTATGCAGCAAGCATGCAACATGTAAACTAGCAAACATCAGGCATGCAAGCAAGCGTGCAACATGCAGGTTTCTGTCACGGCTCCGGCGCTGCGGGCCTCCGGCGGTCCCACGCGTGCTAATCGTCGCAAACGGCTTTCGCTCACCACCGCAGCTTCGGCTCGCTGGCCGGCTTCACCGGCCAGCCTCAGCCGCGGCGGCTCGCTCGCAGCCGCTTGCTCCTCAGCCCGCGGGCCGCCTCGCCCCTCCGCGCCTACGCGACTCTAAATTACACTCTAGGGGTAGGGCAGACAAGACTACGTGGGGTCGGTTTTGCAGCGATTCGGTTCTGTCACAAACTTTTATAACACAACATACTGAATCTGTACTCTCATAATACCACATAATGAAAATTTATTCGATATTTTAACGAGTAGGTATTTTAAAAATAAATATAATGAACTTCGATGAATTGAATGTTGACATTTTGAACTTAGGTATAATGAGTATCGATATTTTTAATCATTAGATATTTTCATCAGTCGGCATTTCAATTTTCGACTTTTTGAGCTTAGGTATAACAATTATCGATGTTATGATATACTCGATATTCACATTTTCGATGTTTTGAACGTCGATATATTAACCGTAGATATTTTAATTTTCGATATTCTAATATGTACCCCTACAAAAATTCCGTTATTTTTTTATGGTCGAAACTTGTTGCAAATTATTGTTGGCATAAATACCTGTATAAACATTCAAAATATATTTATTTGCAGCGTATTATAAGAATACATATCTTAAATAAATTATAGAAACTGATAATTTTAACTAGTGATAAAAAAAATCTACCCACATTAGAAAATTATAATTTCGTATTCTTTCTTTGTTTAATTTACAACTAAATATTCAAGTATTTATTGATAACGTTAATTTAACTTGGTTTTAATTATTGTATTTATAATAAAATAATCATTAAAGAACCGAGTTTGGTGGCCCATTTAACAAAAGATTTCATCACGTTGCCTTGTTCTGATTTTATTCGCCGAACATTCCAGCTGGCCGATACTGCGCAGTGTGGACAAACTTGTCAAGCATAGTTCTGCTAGCTGATCATCGTTCGCTGGCGGTTTCCTGCTGCAGCGCGTATCAACGGAGCGAGGAGCGTGAGCCTTTATATATTATTATATTATTAACTTACATTATTCCTCTTGGTTTACATTGAAATTTATCTTAGCTTAATTTTATTTTAATTGCAAAATGTCTAATCCTAGCATTTCAGTTGAGAAAGGTATATCAAAGGAATTAAGGGAGTTAAATGTAAAACGTAGCTCAATTAAAGGACAAATAACAAAATATAAACATTTTATATGCAATGTAAGCCAGCAAAAGGAATTGACAAGCGTTGAATTAGCTGAGTTATCTCTTAAGCTTGGCAAGTTTGAGGCTTTGTCTATGAGATTTGATGAATTGCAGACTCAGATAGAGGTTTTAAATTCCGAGAATCTACTAAAGGAAATCGATGAACGGGAGAACATCGAGCATGAATTTATTGTAAATATCGCGGCATCTAAAAAGATCATTGACGACCACAGCATCGTAGAGGGTCAGCAGAGACGCAAGTCCTGCGTTCATGACTCGAGTGTTCACTGTTCATCCGAATTTAAGGATAATAATGGCATGGGATTTAAATTACCTCAAATACAAATTTCTAAATTTGACGGCGCATTTTTCCGCTGGCTAGAATTTCATGATACCTACGAAAGTTTAATTCACAATAATAATCATATTTCCGACATTCACAAATTTCATTATCTGGTGTCCTACTTAGAAGGTGAAGCGGCTAGGATTATATCAAACCTAGAAATGTCTTCAGCAAACTATTCGGAGGCGTGGAAGCTTCTCTGTGATCGCTATAACAATAAACGTCTATTGACTAATCACCATCTCAATTCTCTGCTTAATATTCAACCACTTGCGAGGGAATCAGAGAAGTCTCTACGGTTCTTAGTAGATCACATGACAAAAAATTTACGTGCTTTGTCCAGTTTAGGCCAGCCAACGGATAAATGGGACATGCTCCTCATTTTCATGTTTACGTCAAAGCTGGATAGCCTAACTCTTACTAAGTGGGAAGAATATCGCAACACACTTGAAGAAGTGCCTACTCTAAACCAATTTAATAAATTTTTTATTGATCGTGCAGATGTGTTAGAATCTATAAATAGAAATAAATATAACAATACCCCTAAGCATATGCCTACCACGTCACGTAGCAATAACTGCCCAAATAATAACAGCAGTAAGACTGCACCTTACACTAAATCATTTACTAGCAATCTAAAATGTGATAAACCAAACTTATATTTATGTATTATTTGTGGTGCGAACCACAGGATTTACGACTGTTCTACTTTTAAGTCGAAAAGTGTTCAAGAGAGATTAGCTGATGTCAAAACATACAAATTGTGCATAAATTGTCTCAGGCAGGGGCATCCGTTAAGCGAGTGCCGTATGGGGCCGTGTCGCGAATGCAAAGAGACATAACACTCTGCTACATGGCACCACAACTGTTACTAATAATGACGGGCCTGTTGGTCTAGTGGTTAGTGACCCTGACTGCTATACCGGAGGTCGTGGGTTCGATTCCCACCCAGGACAAATGTTTGTGTGATGAGCACGATCATTTGTTCTAGTTGTCTGGGTGTAATTTATCTATAATATGTATGTATTTAGAAATATATAAGTATGTTTATCAGTTGCCTGGTTACCATAACACAAGCTCTGCTTAGCTTGGGATCAGATAACCGTGTGTGAGTTGTCCCGGAATATTATTATTATTCTCTTTATTATTATTAATAATGTTCACATTAATGAGTCTGATTCTGAAACATTAGTTCATTGTTCAATACAAGGCCAAAGACAGGTTATATTGTCAACGGCTTTGATTCAAGTATCTAACCCTATCACAAATCAAACAACAGAGGTTCGCGCACTATTAGATTGTGGCAGCCAATCTTCGTTTATTACAAAATCGCTAAAAGACAAGCTAGCTCTAAATTCTACACCATTAGACAGTCTCAAAGTAATAGGAATAGGCAATAACTGTTCTAACCATGTGGTCGAAAGTTGTATCGCCCAAATAAATTCCCTAAACACAGCGTTTTCTGTGCAGCTGTCATGTCTTGTACTAACTGAACTAACAAACGAGTTGCCTAAAGCTCGCATCAATATCCAGTCCTTAAAGCTACCCGCAAACATTATTCTGGCCTATCCCACGTTCAACAGGCCTTCGAAGGTCGATGTCTTGATTGGGGCGGACATATTTTGGGACATACTAGGAACCGAGCAACGCTCACTCGGTCCCGAAAATCCTAAATTACTCAGTTCTAAATTAGGGTGGTTAATATCCGGTCCTATGTATACTAAAAGGTCTAAACATAAACTATCCTACAATAATTCTATACAATGCAATCATGCTTTCCTTTCACAAAATTCAAACAATGAAGTTGAGAATATGCTTCCTATATTTTGGAATCTTGAAGAGATTCCCCAAAAAACAATTTTAAGCGAAAGTGACAAATACTGCGAACATCATTTTTACACGACTGCCCAAAAAGGAGTGTTATGTTTTCAGGGTTCATGTATGTATGTATGTATGTATGTATGTTTGTGAGTTTCTTTATTCCACCATAACTTCTAAAAGGCTTGACCGATTTCAATGTTTGTGGTATCATTAGAAGCTTTGAGTTATCCCGAGTGACATAGGCTATGTGGACATAAAAAAATGGTCAAGTGTGAGTCGAAATCGCCTGCAAAGGGTTCCGAATGATATTTTTTTTTGTGTGTTGTGTTTTGTTTTTTTGTTGTTCACTAAAAGGTATTAAATAAAAAATTATAATTAAAAAAATTAAAAAACACGCCTGCCATGTCAAAAAAAATTAAAAACAAGTCAAATATTTGCAGTCGGGGTCGGTTACTTGGAACAATTCATTACAGGTCCCCCGACTGCAAATATTTGACTTGTTTTTAATTTTTTTTGACATGGCAGGCGTGTTTTTTAATTTTTTTAATTATAATTTTTTTATCAAATACTATTAGGCTAGCTAATGGCAGGTTTCGTGTAAAGCTGCCCTTAATAGACACACCCGATTGTTTAGGTAATACCTATGCACTAGCTAAAAAACGTTTTCTCTGCTTGGAGAAACGATTCAAACGAAATCCAAATATAAAATTAGAATATTCTGAATTCATATCCGAGTACGAAACTTTAGGGCATCTCTCTGAAGCTCATGCCAAACCTGACATAGCGTATTTTTTATGTCATCATGCTGTTCTGAAGGAAACCAGTGAGTCCACCAAACTCAGGGTAGTTTTTGACGGATCAGCACCATCATCGTCCGGTTTTCATTGAATGATATTTTATTGTCAGGACCTAACATTCAAGATTCACTATTTTCAATTCTTATTAGAGCTAGACAATACAAGTACTTATTAACAGGTAATATCGAAAAGATGTACCGTCAGGTAGAAGTTACCGAGACTGATAGAAACTTGCAACTTATACTGTGGAGAAATAAAGAGTCGCAGCCCTTAAGAATATTAAAACTAAACACTCTAACGTATGGTACTGCAAGTGCCAGTTTTTTAAGTACCAGATGTATTTATCAACTTGGAGAGGAGTGCGACGACGAACTAATAAAAAATATACTTAAATCAGACTGGTACGTCAACGATTTAATCACAGGTAGTGATCACGAAGATCAATTGCGATACATACTAAATTCAGTGTCGGACGTATTAAGTTCTGCATGTTTTCACTTAAGAAAATTCAAAAGTAATTTACCAACTCTGTTTTCTGGTTCAACCTTGATGAGTTATGAAGAAAATTTAACTTTCAGTGAATCCTCCAGTACCCTAGGGTTAGGTTGGAGTCCGACTAGTGATATGTTACATTTTCCTACTAAAACTATCCCACACAATTTACCTATCACCAAAAGATTTATAATGTCACAAGCTTTTGAAATATTTGACCCTTTAGGTCTTCTAAGTCCATTTTTTATTCAGCCTAAACTATTACTGCAAAAACTGTGGCTTCAAAAATTTGACTGGGACGAACCTGTCCCTCAAGATATTGAACAGAATTGGAATATATTTCACAAAAACGTATTATATCTCCAAAATTTACGTATTCCTAGATTAGTTTTGTGTAACGATCCCATTAATATAGAAATGCATTCGTTTTCTGATGCATCTCAACACGCATACGGTGCGTGTATTTATATGAGATCAATAGATACCAAAGATAAGGTCATTGTACGATTACTTTGCGCTAAATCGAAGGTCGCACCCGTGAAACTCACTACAATACCGCGTCTCGAGCTTTCTGCTGCTCTGCTTGCGGCTCGATTGTGTAAGTCAGTCACAGATACACTAAGGTATACACCAACGCGTATAATTCATTGGTGTGACTCAAGCATCGTATTAGCATGGATTCGCACGGACCCTAAGAAACTAAAGACGTTTGTAGCCAACCGAATTATCGAAATTAATGAATTGTCTGATTCGTCCTCATGGCGTTACGTCCCTACTTTAACCAATCCAGCAGACATGATTTCGCGGGGCGTAGACGCAGGGCAATTAGTATCTAGGGACTTATGGTGGTATGGCCCAGAATATTTATCAAAGGACCAGTCCGAATGGCCTGTTCTGAATGTTAATAAAAGCGAATTTGAAACATTACTTGAAACTAAATCCAACGCAGTCACAATTTCCGAATCCATCATTAATTTTGAATCATTTTCCAAATTAAATAAACTACAAAGATCATTTGCTTATGTCAAAAGGTTTATCCATAATATTAAAGAACCAAAAAACTAATTTTTAGGTAGTTTATCGTTACAAGAATTAAATGATTCATTTTATACATTGTGTGCTGTTTCACAACGTCAATCATTTACTGTTGAGTATGACTGTTTAATTAAAAATAAACCTTTGCATGCCAAATCTAAATTGTTATCACTATCACCATTTTTTGATAAAGAAAATAACGTAATGCGAGTAGGTGGAAGAATTGATGCATCGAGTTATGCTTATGAAAAGAAGCATCCTGTGCTCCATTCTTCTCATTACCTTACGAGGTTATTATTTGAGCGAGAGCACCTGCGCAGTATGCACGCTGGTCCTCAGCTGCTTTTGGCTATAGTAAGAGAGACGGTTTGGCCAGTCAGTGGCAGACGTCTTGCTAGGCGCGTTGTCAACAACTGCGTGCGTTGTAGACGTATGGCAGGCAAAACTTTATGTCCAAAAATGGGCAATCTCCCAGCTCAGAGAATAACACCTGATTATCCATTTAAATCCGTTGGTCTGGACTATGCTGGACCATTCCATATTTTAAATCGCAAAGGCCGTGGTAGTAGACTAATAAAATGCTATTTATGCTTGTTTATCTGCTTACGTTATAAATGTGTACATTTGGAAGTAGTAAGTGACTTAACAAAAGATGCATTTCTGATGACACTTCGAAGGTTTATAGCCCGCAGAGGTAAGCCAGCGGAAATATATTCCGACAATGGCCGAAATTTTGTCGCTGCTGCTAAGGAAATCGGTAGTTTTTTAAAGAATAATACAGAACAGCTATCTGACTTTGCGACACAGGAAAGAATAAAGTTTGTTTTCACTCCGGCTTACGCTCCTCACTTCGGAGGTATTTGGGAGGCGGGTATAAAATCCGCCAAGTTTCATCTCAAGCGAGTAGTCGCAAATAGTCATTTGACATTCGAAGAAATGTCAACATTGTTTGCACAAGTGGAGGCCATACTAAATAGCCGTCCCTTGTGTCCATTATCATCCTCTCCTAACGATCTCCTCCCTCTCTCCCCAGGACACTTCCTTATCGGACAACCGTTGACTGCGCTGCCGACTCCGAATCTACTCAATTCTAAAGAGACTCAATTGCGACGATATGCTCGCCTTGAAAGAATACGCCAGCACTTTTGGGATAGATGGCAGAGAGAATATATTGGAGAGCTACAACAGAGAACAAAATGGAAAACCAACACAGCCAAACTCAACGTCGGCGACATGGTGCTGATCCATGAAGATCATGTACCACCCATGAATTGGCGTCTTGGAAGAGTTAACCGTTTGTTTCCCGGACCAGATGGTGTATCTAGAGTAGCTGACCTAAATACGACGAGGGGTACCATCCGAAGACCACTGAAGACCACACTGTGAAAAACGGAGAGATGAGTAGTTTGATCTCGGAGAAAAAGGAAATCGATAAATGTAAACGTGGTACTATACCCTATTATTTCAAAATTAAGCATAAGTCTAATTGTAATGATACTCTTTGTAATCCAAGTCGTACTCCTAACCCTAACCGGGGTACGATTCCTTACTATTTTAATGTGATAAAACAAACGACGGGCCTGTTGGTCTAGTGGTTAGTGACCCTGACTGCTATACCGGAGGTCGTGGGTTCGATTCCCACCCAGGACAAATGTTTGTGTGATGAGCACGATCATTTGTTCTGGTTGTCTGGGTGTAATTTATCTATAATATGTATGTATTTAGAAATATATAAGTATGTTTATCAGTTGTCTGGTTACCATAACACAAGCTCTGATTAGCTTGGGATCAGATGACCGTGTGTGAGTTGTCCTAGGATATTATTATTATTATTATTATATAAACGCCAGCAACAAAATGTTTTCGTCAATAATAGTGTATCTACTCTTACTATTTACCACCAAAATGTATGTGGATTAAGTAATAAAATTGATGATCTAGAAATGTATTTAGGTGATTGGACAATGGATGTCAATTTTATATGCATAAGTGAACACTTTTTAAATCAAGATTTGATCAAACAACTATATTTCCCGAACTATAAACTTGGATGCTATAATACTAGGTTGAAAAAGAAAAGAGGGGGTTCCTTGATTTTAGCAAGGGCTGACAGACACATAGAGGAATTAGAGATTTGTAACCAGTTATACGTGGTTGAGAGCTTTGAAGTATGTGGGATTAGAGATATAGAGACCAACTTGTATGTTGTTTGTTGCTACAGAACCCCAGTAAGCAGTAATTACGATATTTTTATAGACCGAATTGAAAAACTCCTACAACATTTCTTTAGTAAAAAATGCATAATTTGTGGAGATTTTAACGTAAATATGTTAAAAAATGATGATAAGAAAAAACCTTCTCTTCACTGCTTGCGTGCTATAATTTTAAACCACTAATTAATTGTCCTACTTTTAGACGAAATAACACTGAATCTTGCCTCGACAATATTTTGACCAATTTACATGACAGCTCTCTTAGTGATTTACAAGTTGATCACAATGGGTTGGCAGACGGTCATGCTGGGCTTTTCTGCACTGTTCACTTAGAAAAAGTAAATGTCAAACAAAACCAAACAAAGTTTATTCATATTAAGAAACTCATCTACAATGACAAAAATAAGGCGTATTTTAGAGAGAGACTGATGAAACAAAATTGGAATACCGACATTAACACTTTTATAAGGCTATTAACCATATGCATTCAACTTCATTTAAATGTAAAAAAATTAAAGTAAATTTATATAGAACATGCCGATCTAAATGGCTTACAAAAGGCATTAAAATATCTAGCAAATTCAAAAGATTTTTAAACACTATTGACAAGCTAAGTAATAATTGTGATCAATCCATCATTAGCTATCGCGACAGGTATATGACCATGTACAGAAAAGTAATTAGGTGTGCAAAGAGGCTAGATATAAGAAACCAGATGGAAAAAGTGTCTAATTCGAGCAAGTTAATTTGGAACATGGTAAACCAACATCGTAACAATCTCAAAAAAAGTCCTACCTTAAATCCGATAATCAAAATAGGAGGTACTACCACGGATAATCCAGTAGAAATTGCAAATATATTTTGCAATTTGTATAAAAACGTTGTACAATTAAATACTTGTGATCCGGATGTCGCGAAATCCTATCTTGCTGCGTCTGTCACTAGGGTAGAAAAAGATATGAGTTTTGATCTGGTCACGCCAAACGAGATTCTAAATATGGTAAGAAAAATGGATGGTAAAGTTTCTTTCGGCTATGACAATATACCTCTTACTATCATCAAAGAAAACATTGATCTTTTAGCTAGACCTTTAGCCGTCTTCTTTAACAACTGCATATCTTTGGGTGTGTTTCCTGAGCAGCTTAAAATTGCTAGAATACTTCCAGTACATAAAAAAGGTGATAGAACTGAACCTGGCAATTACAGGCCCATTTCTTTACTGCCAGTGTTGTCTAAGCTATTAGAAAAGGTTATGAAAGATCGCCTGGTGAGACACTTAAACAACAACAAAATTCTTAACACTACACAATTTGGGTATCAGAAATGTGTGGGTACAACTGATGCCATAGATTCCCTAATAGAACACGCTCTTTCTAATTTAAACGATAGGCGCATGGTTGCAGGGCTGTTCCTAGATCTAAGTTCCGCTTTCGATACCGTCGATCACAATATATTGCTGACGAAAATGGAACATTACGGAATCAGAAACACAAACTTACAATTCTTTAGGTCCTATTTACAAAAAAGAAAACAGTTTGTTGAAAGTGAAAAAATAATTAGTAAATCGAAATTAAACGATATTACTCGGGGTGTCCCGCAGGGTTCGGTCCTAGGACCTATCTTCTTTATCATATTCTTGAACGATTTGTCAACCTTTATGACAAATCGTGCTCAGGACACAAAACTTGTAATATTCGCGGATGACACCAATGCCATTGTGGCTGCGGAAAATATGAATGCTTTAGAGGAAAAAATACAAACTACAGTTAAACTGTTTGAAAACTGGTTTGGTGTCAATAACTTTATTATAAATGCAAATAAAACTAAATGCTTGCTATTTAAGTCAACAGTTAAAAATAAAGCAAAGTTGAATGTCTTTTCCCAGGACAATCAAATTGAAATCGTGGACAATGTAAAATTTCTGGGTGTACAGATAGATTCAATGTTAAACTGGAAACTAGAACTATCTTCGATAGTAAGTGCAGTGAGTTCTGCCTGCTATGCGATCAGGACTCTCAGGGATTCCCTTACAATAGCTCAACTTCGAATGATCTACTTTGCCCTAGTTGAATCAAAGCTTCGATATAGTGTACAATTTTGGGGCAACAGTTACCAATATAACATGCATGCAGCCTTTGTAATACAAAAGAGAGCAATAAGAACAATGGTACGAATCAAACAGATTGAATCTTGTAAAGAACATTTTATTAAATTGGAGATACTAACGGTACCTTGTCTCTACATATTAGTGGTCCTAACTAATTTTATTAAAAACCTAACAAAACAAGAATCAGAATCGGAGAGGCTACGAAGGTTTAATACTCGTAGAAAAGACATAGCGAGCACGGTTCATCCAAGGTTGAATGTCGTACAACATGGCACCAAAGTACAAGCCGTCACGCTATTTAATAAATTACCCTCAGATTTTAAAATTGTAATAAATCATAAAATATTCAACAATAAACTTAAAGCATACTTAATAAAAAAATGTTATTATAGCATTGAGGAGTATATGAAAGATAAAAGTAATAAGTAATGTGTCTTATGCATATAAAATAATAGTCTGTAATAATGTGTGTATTTTGTTTTCCTACAATTTTTATCGTTATTGTGTTTTCGAATTTTCTACACAAATGTAAGTTTGTTATGAAATAAATGTCTTATGTCTTACTGACTCGTCTTTGCCCACTGGCAGCAGAAGATCTTCAATGTTGAAAGTATCCACTCTTGCAACGAGGCGGGAAGATGTTCAGGCTTGCAGCCTGATAGGATGTTCTGCGCAATTCATCGGACATGTTGCGTTATTATAAGAAATCTGTCAGGCGTATGTCGCCATTCTAGTACATTCCTTGCGGTTCTCATTCACTCGCACCGACCACGCAACCGCGCACGTTTTATATTCTATTATACTAAGTTCAAGAAGTCTAGAGTTTTATTTGGCTCCATTGTGTCAAGCGAAGACAATCGTTGTCTCCTTTCTTTAGGATGGGAACTATACGAGCCCGTTTCCACTCGCTGGGAAAGATCCCGCTACTCAGCGATTTGTTAAATATATCTTTAAGTGGGTATGAGAGGCAGGAAGCACATCTGCCAACAAAGAGAGGAGGAATTCCGTCAGGTCCGGCTCCTTTGTTGGGATCCATCTTTCTCAGTAGTTTGAAGACGTCATTTTCATTAACGCTGAGGCATGACAGTCTGCAACTAAACCCACTGTTGACATCATTGGCGCAATAAGATAGAGGTACCGTGTTTGTTTTGGTGTAAACAGCACCGAAGTGGGACGCAAACAAGTTGGCAATATCGGGACCAGAGGCAGAATGGTGTTCATTGTTATTATGCATGACAGACGGTAGTGAGTTTGACGACGATCTTTTTTGTTTTATAAAGTTCCAGAACGCCTTTGGATTTTTAGTGAGATTGTGTTCGACTGTACTCAGATATTTGCCGTAGCATTCACGAAGTAATTTGTCGCACTGTAGTCTAATCATTTCGTATTCGAGTTTATCCTTAGGGTTATTATACTTCCGAAATCTATAAACGCAATTTATCCTTTTCTTTTAAAAGATGAATCAAGCCACGCGTGAACCAAGTAGGACGCCGCGTTGGACGAGGCTTACGTTTAGGTACATGTTCCTTAATAATAGAATTTAGTTTGCTGTAAAATACAGATACCATTTGATCAACATCCACGCAATCTTTGAAGCAACCAAACCAATCAACACCCTTCAAATTAGTTGTAATTGCATTGTAATTTGCCTTGTAAAAGTTGTAGTCCGTACGTGGGACACATTTAAGCACAGACTGAGGTTCGACGTCCAAAATGATCTCGAGAGGAGGATGGTATGGGTCAACTTTATATAAAAACTGAGCCAATGACGTTGTACAGTTCGCATTAGTTAAAACGAGATCTAAGATTTTGTTCGTGTGATTTGTTATAGAGTTTTGTTGCTGTAAACCCGTGAGAGAAACAAAATCAGTAAGCGCAAATCCCAATCTGCGGCTATGATTATTGGCATTAGTGCCAGTATGTATATTAGGTGTCATTTACAGTTCTTGGTCCAGTTAATAAAGCTCAAGTTAAAATCTCCGACGAGAACAACATCGTCCACGCAATCAACCACTGCAGCCACACCCTCCAAAAATTTATTCAGAACTTCGAGTGCAATTTGAGGAGTCAGATAGACGACACACAAAGCTATTTTTTTATGTTTTTTGTTTATGATGACATCCAGAGTGACCCAGATGTCTTCACAATCGCTTTCCCATGAATAAATTCGTCGTGAAGGAATACGTTTGGAAACGGCGATTAATACGCCTCCACCATCGGTTTTAGAGGTCTTTAACAGATCGCGATCTCTACGGTAGATTGTGTATCGGTTATCAATAACCTCACTGTCGTAAATATTAGAATTAAGCCAAGTTTCAGTAAACATCAAAACAGAGTAATTGCATTGTAAAATGTTGCTGTATAAGTTGTTAGTTTTCGTTCGTATACCTCGCAGGTTTTGATAGTAGATGTCGAGGGAATTGAATTTTGGTTTTTATTAGTTAGATAGATTGTTAGATGCACTACAAAAGCGGGGCAGCCCCAGCAACATCCTGAAACCATTATTATATTGGACGCGCAGGGCACTGAGCGATCTCTGTGTGTAATAAGTCCACAGGCTGCTCGTATAAAAAGTTTGGCAGTATGATTTAAAAAGTAAAATTTTAACGTGCTCGCTGCAACGAGCAAACCTGCGTGCCAGCATGTTATTCTTAACTGCCAGTGCCCTGCGCTCCCTTTCAATGTCCATTTGGTCATCAAGGTCTTCGGTAACATAGTGTCCCAGGTATTTAAAATGTTGTACCCTCTTCAGTTCAATGTTATTTAGCTTTATTTGGGGCACACTAGATGGGCATTTACCAGACGCCTTAAAAACCAAATACTCACTTTTCGTGCAGTTGTACAAAAGACCATGTTTCTGGGCATAGTTCTCACAAACATGTAAAAGCTGCCTTAATGCACCAATAGCTGGGCTCAGCAGCACCATGTCGTCAGCGTAACTAATATTATTAATGCAGACATTGTCAATCTGTTCGTTTATCAAACTGCCTCGTTGGCCTAGTGGTGCTAAGCGCGACTGCTACGCTAGAGGTCTTGGGTTCGATTCCCAAGTCGACCATGGTGTTATTGGGTTTTCTATGAAATTCTCAGTAGCAGGTCGGAGTTTGGATTTGTGCCCGGTTAGTGGCAATAGGCTCGCCCCCTATTACATGGGACCTAAACATACCGGCGAACTGTGGGTGTACATTGGTACACCTCTGCCTAACCCTTCGGGGATACAGGCGTGATGGTATGTTATGTTATGTGTTATGTTGTCAATCGAGCATCCAACACGGGTGCTGCTGAGCCCAACCATCAGCTCGTTCATATACAGGTTGAAGAGTTTGGGAGAAGTCAACCCACCTTGTCTCGTCCCGCACTCCAACCTGTACATGTCAGAGAGGCTGCCTGCCCATCTAACATTATTTGTCTGATTAGCATACCAGTAGTGAAAGAGACGTTGCACCTGCGTATGCACTCCCGTTTTCTTGAGCTTTTCCCATAGCAAGTCATAAGACACTAGGTCAAACGCTTTTGACAGGTCGAGGAAACATGCATATACAGGTGTACCTCTCTGTGTATAGTACTGGACGGTGTGCTTAAGACTCAGGATGGCGCTTTCAGTAGAAAGTCCGGGTTGGAACCCAAACTGAGCATCATGAATATTGAGATGTTTTTCCAGCTCTGAATCAAGAACAGCGTCCAGCACCTTAGCCACTACTGTTGCCAATGATATAGGCCTGTAATTGCTTATATCCGATAAGTCACTAGTTTTATTTTTTACAATTGGCACAACAATAGTTCGCATGAGGTCAACGGGTAAGTGTGAATGACTTAGACACAAGGTGTAAAAGATTGCCAGGACGCGTAGTAAATGGATTCCGGCATACTTTAGATGTTCTATGCTGAGCCCATCGTGACCATGCGACTTACCTCTGGACATCTTTCTTATTATACCTGATACTTGTTTAACAGACACATTAAATAAGTCACCAGTCACGATAGGATCAGCATCTGGCATCATCTTGGAGGGACCAAGAGGGGAACTTACCCTAAAGTGATCTTTAAATAGGTCAGCTACGCTCTTACTGTCACTCACACCTCCCACACTCACAGGGATGCCAGGCCTAGTATTCAATTTGTTCGTTGCCTTCCAAAATTCGCCAAAATTTTTTGACGAATGATGGTCAGCAATAATGTTCATTTTGATTTGTTCACTATTGTTTTGACACCATTTCAAGTTGTTTTTAAAAGTTTTTCTACTTTCACACATTTCTTTATACAAACGACCCTCCTTTGGTCTATTATACGAAACCCAATTAAAAAATTTAAGTCTGGCATCCCTATGTGCCTCACGTACATGTTTATTCCATCCTATCACATGACGTTTTTTATATGATTTAATTTTAGAAATATTACAATGAGGAAGATGTAAATAAAAAAAAAACGCATTTTTATTGGCTTATCAAAAAATTTAGGTGAATAAAAAAATAACTGCGAAAAAATTATGTCGATATCTCCAGTAGTTAATTTTTTATAAATTTTTCAATTTCGTATCCCCCGATAACTTTTTGAGCCGGCCGAGAACCTGTCGTGACGTCACGCCGCAGTACCGCAGGCGACGGGCGCTCGGGCCGGCCGGTGGTTATTTTAAAATTATGATACCTCCTAAGATGTTGATGGAAATCAAGTAATGTCAAAGACAATTTTGTTCACAATTGAATACTTGTGATTAATATCACATTTATTTAGATAAGGATTAGTATAATTTTGACAAAACGCCTTCGCAAATAATTCATAATTTAAAACAAAGTTGATTTCCTTAAAAATGCGGTTATAGTATTAAATCTTGAAAGATAGCCATATGTTGTCGCTGACTTTTTTTTAGAACTTTTAAAGAGGAACAATTTCGTCATACATGAATTTTGCCTAACTTCAACCGTTTACGCTGCGCACGCAACGGAAGTTCACAAATAGGGATATTTTTCCGTTTTTGTTACATTTTCCATTGATGCTTCGCCCTATTGGGTGCAGCGTAGTGTTATAAAGTCTGAATCAGTAGTTCCTAAGATTAGCAAGTTCAAGCAAACAAACATACTCTTTAGCTTTATAATATCAGTATAGATAGGTAGATTTCTATGTTGAACATTTTACTCATGTTCGAGAACATGAAAAGCAGCGGAATGCTAAATATTCAGTAGTATATGTGCCCCAATGTTTCACAAAATCCCCTTTTAAAATAAATAAAATTTAAACTTCCTATTGCATTATCTATCTGTGACTGAAAGTTCTGTCAAAATCGGTCCAGCCGTTTCAGAGATTTCGTTTCAGAGCCAAACAAAAAAATTAAAACATGTTTTTTTACGTAAGTATGTACCGTATTTGTAGTTAGTGTAATGCTGTTAACCTAAAGTGTGTTTGTAATTTCATATTAAGATATCTATGATAATATAAGAAAGAGGCAAGATTTGATTGATTGTTTCTTTGGTTGCATTTTGAATAGGCTACGAAATTATTGTACCTATTTAAAAAAATCTTTCATTGTTGATTAGCTACACTATCGTTGCGTGAAGTAGCCTATATTATATTAAAATAATAATAGGGATCCTTACTAAAACTCCAATAATGCAACAAGTGTTCTTTCATTAAAAAAAAAATACAATGACGTCGCTGGAAATGGCGACCTTGTGTTTGACCTTGGTAGTAATCCTTATCAAAATAATTTGCTTTATATTTAAGACTGCTTTAATACCATTATATCATCATCATCATATCAGCGCGGAATCACCTACTGCTGGGTATAGGCCTCCCCTTTTTTCTGCTATTGTTATCTGTCCTGCTCGTAATATAATACATTATATTATATAAGGTGCTATAAAAACATCTGCCACGGCTTTAATGGGAGGTAGTATTGTGTTTATAGATTACAATAGTGAAGATAAAAAATTAATTATTTATCATTTTTTTTTTCATACAAAAAAAATAACGTATAAATTTGAATTGATTTATTAGTATAAAACCATCCCGTGTAAGTAGTTGCACTTTTAAAACACTTGTATGCTTGCGAATTATTGCGTACCTAGTAGATTATGTAGTGACGAACCAGTCAGCTGATTACAGTTTTCATTCACAGAAAAGATGGAAAGAGATAGCAGTTGTTTTCATTGACGAAGCGTCACATTGCGCGTAATTTGTGAACCACGTTACGCAGAATAGAGTCAACGTTAATTTAACTATTTTAGTCTCTCAAATTTAATTAACTGTTCCGGGGTACGAAAGTTCTTCACTATTGTAATCTATAAACACAATACTACCTCCCATTAAAGCCGTGGCAGATATTTTTATAGCACCTTATATATTATTATTATATTAATACATTATATTAATTCAAGTTATATAATACCATTATATAACTTGAATTTTTCAATTTGGACATTACATTCGAAAGAAAACACGAGTTCAAAAGTGTAAATATTAGAAAAAAGTCGCTTGGTTAATGGTGGCCGCTCTCTCCGCTCGGCTAACTATGCGATGTAGACGTCACTGGAGTACGGGAGGGGAGTAAACTAAAATAAAATATAAAATGTAATAGAAAGATTCATAAACAATAATAAAAAAAGAAATAACAATCCAATTTTCTTTATAATGAAATTTAATGTACCTACTCTTTTTTTGTACCCCATTCAAAAACGTGTTTGTGTGAGTGTTTATTAAAATTAATATATTTTAAAATGTTTGTTAAATACTCGTGCGAAGCCGGGACGGGCCGCTATGGATAGAAATAAAGTTTTAGCATTATTTTTCACATTGAAACGATCTTTTCAAGAATGACGACTTGTTCTTCCTTTTCATTAATTTACGACAATATAATACACGAGCGCATACTTTTTTTTGTCATTTCGGGCACAAATCAGTTTTCAGTTTCTAATATAAATTAATTTTAAACACAAGTTTCAAATTTAACTAAGCTCACAGCAATAGTGTAGACTTATCAAACAAGCCCAAACGCGATGCGATTACGTCATTTAGTTAGAGAGTTCCTCGGGCCACCTTCTGGCGCCATCATCAGATCAGCTCGAAAGTACTATAAAATTATATTGTCATCCAAACTTAACAGATATACAAAATTTCAGCTCAATCAGTTAAAGATATCTGTTTCAAAATTAAGTTGCAAGATTCCACTCGTAGCTGTAGGTACAAATGTATACATTGAATGTTAAATAAAAGCTTGTAAAGATATATTTTTTGGCGTGCTAACTGTTGTATTAGTACAAAGAAACCTATTCAGTAACTTTACGCTACTCTTTTTTCCATATTTAGCAAAATCTAGAAAAATATGCGAGTAACATAAAAATACTGCACGAGATCGTATGTACGGGAGCGGAGGACGGGCGTTGTGACGTCACGCGTTGATCGGGCGAACCAAAACTAAATTTAAGAATGCCCGACTTTAAAAATTCGTAAAAAATAGAGTTTTTGAGATATCGCTAAAATTTTTTCACCATTGTTTTTCTAATTTTTAGTTTGATTTTTCTAGATGATAAAAAAAACATGCTCATCTTCCTCATTACTGTTGATAGATGCGTCTTTTAAAATAGTTACTATCTCATTATACATTTTTTTTTTTTTTTTTTTTTTTTTTCCTTAGCCTATACTGTCCCACTGCTGGGCAAAGGCCTCCCCCAATTCCTTCCATACTACCTTATCCCGCGCCTCCTCGAACCAGCCCTCGCGGTATGCGACTAAGTCATCCCGCCACCTCTTCCTGGGCCGGCCTCGGCGACGCCGTCCATCTGTTGGCTCCCATTGTGTACAGACCCTTGCCCAGCGGTCACTTTGCATGCGACTGACGTGACCCGCCCAATCCCATTTAAGCCTGGCTGCCTTTTTGCCAACGTCGGTTATCCCAGTTCTGGAACGCAGCGTGGTGTTCCGGATTCGGTCTTGTCTCTTAACACCGAGAATGCTGCGTTCCATAGCTCTTTGGCAAACTCCAAGGCGAAACTTTTGCGAATCGGTGAGTGACCAGGTTTGAGCACCGTAGGTTAGGATGGGCAGGATACACATGTCGATGAGCTTCCGCTTCAGGGAGATCGGTAGATCACCCTTCATTAGCGTCTTCATGGACCAGTAGCTTTTCCAGGCGTTTTCGATACGCCGATCGATTTCCATCTCTTGCCTGTTTTCGAAAGATACTAACTGGCCCAAGTAGATATAGTCATCAACATATTGTATTTCCTGCCCATCTACCTCGACCCTACGCTTCTTGCTGTTAGTCATTAATTTGGTCTTAGACCGATTCATCGAAAGCCCCACCCTGAAGCTTGCCGTGCTCAGTTCTTGGAGCATAATCTGAAGTTCAAGAGCTGTGGGGGCAAAGAGGAGAATGTCGTCGGCAAACCGGAGGTTTGACAGTCTACTCGTGCCGACTTCGATGCCCTTGGTGTTCCATGAGGCAGCCAGTGACTTGAATACCTCCTCGAGGGCGCTTGTAAATAATTTAGGGGAGAGCGGGTCACCCTGTTTGACGCCCTTGTGTATTTTAAATGAAGGTCCTGCGGTATTAAGCTTAAGATTTGCTGAACTATTGCTATAGATGTTTTTTAATATTTCAATATATGGTTTATCTACTTTTTGACTTTCTAATGCTTTAAAAATTTCGGAGTGTATAATGCTATCGAATGCTTTTGTATAATCTACAAAAGCTAGATATAATGGTTTGTTAAATTCAGAATATTTTTCAATGATCTGGTTCAGGGTCTGAAGGTGGTCGGTAGTTGAGAATCTTGGGCGGAATTCGGCTTGTTCTGGGGGCTGATGTTTATCCAGTATACTATCGATACGGTTGTGTATGACCTTAATAAATGTTTTATATATATGTGATGTCAAACTTATCGGACGGTAATTGCCGATTTCGCTTTTGTCGCCTTTTTTATGAAGAAGGACTATGTTTGAATGGCACATTTTGCTAGGTACTTTTCCTGATTTTAGTATTGTGTTAAATAGATTTGTAAGAAGGGGTAGCAATGTTTTTGAGCCAATTTTTAATGCTTCGGTAGTAATTCCATCCTCGCCGGGGCTCCTGTTGTAGTGCATAGTCGTAAGTGCTCTGTTCACTTCGTAACCGCTAATTAAGGGAACAGAGTCTGATAAATTGTAATCTGTGCTGGTATGTGGTGAGGCATTGTCGGAGTATAAGGATTTGTAGAATTCGGTTGCTATTTCCATAATTTTTTGTCTATTATTATGCTTAACTCCTTCTTTGTCTCTAAGGCTATTAATCCAAGCTTTTCCTCGTGTTATCCCATGTTTTAGAACCCTTAACGTGGTTTGTTTTTCCAGTGCGGTTTTGACTAAATATGTGTTAATATTTCTTAAGTCTCTTCTTATAGATCTTTTGACTTCTCTGTCTATTGTTTTATATTCTAATGTTCCTATTTGCTTACTTGTTCGTTCTTTTATTAAATTTATACTATGTGCAGTTAATTTATTTTGGTGTGTGTTGGTGTTCTTTATACTTTTGCAGCTTTTAATTATACCGGTTGCTATCGTATTATATTGGTCCTCCGCGTCTTTTTCATCAACGTTTAGGTCCTTAAAGTAATTAGTTAATTCTAGGTTAAAATATTCCAAATTATTAATTAGCGTCTCTTTAGAAAGTCTTTTAGTTTTATTTGTAAATAACTTAGATCTATGGAGTTTAAAATCAAATCTAACTTTTGCACGGATAGGTCTGTGATCAGAACTATACTTAAATCTATTTAAAACACCAACATTTTTTATTATGCTTTTATCTGATGTTAAAATGTAGTCAATTTCATTTCGAGTATAACCGTCAGGAGAGACCCAAGTCCATCGTCGTTGCGGTTTCTTTGAGAATAAGCTGTTGGCTATGTACATTCTTTGCCCAAAAGCGAATTGTGTTAGACGAACGCCTCTTTCGTTGCGGTTCCCTAAGCCGAAATGACCTAGAACATCTTCGCAATCCGTATTTTGCCTTTTCCCTACCTTGGCGTTGAAGTCTCCTATGACCAAGTTCCAAGTACCCTTATTCTCGTCGCATGCTTTGTTAATATAGAAATCTTCTACGTCTTCATCATTGTGTGCAGATGTCGGTGCATATACTTGAATAAGGGTTAATATCTTGCTAGGTGTAAGTCTAAGTTTAAGCACTGCTACGCGTTCTGAATACCCTATGAACTCTATAATGTTATCTTTCCATTTCTTTGCCACCATGAACCCCACTCCGTGAAGTCCATTAGTTTCTCCAAAATGGAAGAACACTGCATCTTCCCGTTCCTCTGTATTTTCGCCAACCCTTCTTACTTCTGAAAGACCTACAATGTCCCAGTTGACACTCTTTAGAGCGTTTTCAAACTCAATTAAACGCTCGTCCTTCATCAGCGTCCTAACATTGTAAGTAAGAATGTTAAGTGTATCTGTGTCCGTAATACAATTTGCCATAGTCGTTTGACGGTTAGTGGATCTCACCCGGAGATTCTTAGCACCCCTGACACCAGGGTTATGCCCACGGCCGTCCCCATCGACACAACCACTGGAGTCGCCGGGTACTTGGGGCCTGTTTCGGATTTGTCTACTCATTTGGGGGGAATTGGACCATAACCCACCGCGCTGGTCCTAAGCGTGTTGGTGGGTCGCCATTGCCTCGTTTGTTTGTCAGCAGGATGTACCACGTGCAGGTGAGGTTGGCTTGAATCCCTAAAGATGTTAGTTGGGACCCCTTACACCCCATTATACATTGTGTTTAGTAAATTCTTGTGCTCCATATTATTACAAATATTAAAACTACATTGCCTAAATTCTTCAGGAAAATCTATATCTTTAAATTTATTATTACAATATTCTCTGTATTTATCTATTTGTTCATTAGTTCTATTACCCCAAATAACATTTTTGCACTAACTCTCATGTACTATATAAATACTATATATATAACTGGAATAACAGGTTTTACACATATGTTTGAAAATAGACCTACATTCAGAGAAGTTATTGTAGTCTTTCACGTTGCTGTATTTTTTCCACTTTATCCAAAGACGTTGCTTCTTCTTAAATATTTTAATTAATTGTGGCGTAAACCAGATTGGGAAGTCAAGTGATCTAGTTCTTGCAGGGGGGACTAGTGGGCTAATTATGACATTTAACATAGTATAGAAAGCGTCTACAGCCTCTTCTGGTGATAGATTGTCGAACAGCATGAACCAGTTGACCTCGTCCATGTGTTTTTTAATCAGATCGTAATTAGCTTTACGGAAGTTATATTTATTAATCGGCTTTCTCTTCATCATTTGTATAGATAGGGTTACAGGTGCAGTTATAACAAAAGGGGGGTGATGGGGGTCGACCGGTAGATACTAACGAATCTATAAGGTGGCTAGTCGAGCAGTAAGTGTTCGAAATAAACAAATCCGGGATCTTACCTCCACTATTAGGCGTGCTGTTAAATTGGTGAACATCTAGCGAAGACATGAGATGTATTAGTTCCGAGCATATAGGGTGTGTACAAACACATGCCACACATGCATTATGCCCCGCCGTTATCGGGTTCCACGTGATATGAGGAAGATTGTAATCACCGACGATGTAAATATTCATGACGTTAGGTGCAATTAAGGCGTCCTGTAGAAAATCAAAATGTGATGTGTAGACATCGGAGCTGGTCCCCGGCGGGCTATACACTGTGCTGATGACATGTATCTTATGTTTGTCACTTTTGCAAGGCAGTGCAACCATAAGGTGCTCAATGCATGCTGAGGGTTTGTAATGTGGACTATTGAGAGTATCGAGTGAGGCCGATTGAAGTTCACGTAGTATTGCAATGAGCACCCCACCCCCATCTCACTTCCCCGTGGCGCCACGATCCCGATCACAGCGGAATACAACGTAACGAGGGTCAACAAACTCGCTATTCGCTATTTCTGGTACCAGCCAAGTCTTTGTCAATATTATGACGTCATATGAGGATGCCAAGATATTCACCAGCAACGAGTGCAGCTTAGTTCTAATTCCCCTACAGTTTTGGTAGTAAATTAGCAAATTATCAGTGTTATCCATTATCAAAGTGTATTGCAACAAATTTATATAGGTCTCGCGTTCTTATGCAAAACTTAGTATGTTGTGGAATCCAAATAATTCTAACAGTACATTTATATCCGGTGAAATAGATTAATCAAATAAAATTAAAAATTTAAAAATAATTTTGAGTTACATGGTATCATATACGATGGTATTATATTTCTGATGAATATAGCAAACGGTTCCATTGATTGTCCGTAACTTGTTTCAAAATTAACACTTAGAACTAATCAAATTGGTTATCGACAGATACCGTTACTAGATGTACCTTTTGCTACTACAAATTATAGACGAAATGCATTTTTACTAAGAGGTATGCGCAGATTTAACAACATCCCCGCGAGCACGGAAAGCACGGAAAGAAAGAGCCCAAATGAGAGAAGAATTATTCAAAGCTAGACAAAACGGACACCATGCAACAATAAGGAACAACCAATTATACGTTGACGGGATACTTATCAAGAAACATAATTATAACAATGAGCAACAACAACACATAAGTGACACAAATCAGGGAAGCGATACGACATCGACGTGCAACACCGATCACTCCCACCAAATAAATACGCCGAATAAAACTGGAAATTATACATTTCGAAACCAAAAACCTACCATTTAAAATATTATTCCAAAATTTTCAAAGCCTAAACAACAAACAACACTTACTTGATGCTTTCATTACCCAAAATTCTATGTACAATGTAATATGTATCTCCGAGACCTGGCTCTCACATGAAAAACTAGATCTAATTCAGTTTAATGGCTAAAAGTTTGCCTCATCATACTGTCGCAGCACTAAACCAGGCGGCGGTGTCTGTATTTTACTTCAAAACCATTTAGACTATGTACAGAGAAATGACATCACGGATATGTCTATAGAATATGTATTAGAGTTATGCGCTACAGAATTACCTAATAACTTATTAATTGTAATTATGTATTGGAATGGAAGAGAGGAAGAAATTTTTTATCAAAAACTAAAACAAATTTTAAAATATATAACGAATAAATACTCAAAGTTAAATATAATTATAGGAGGTGATTTCAATATAAATATATTATCAAATAGCCAAAAATCAAACCAATTTTTAAATTTAATGCAAGAATATAAATTAACACAACATGTGAAAAATGCAACACGTATAACAACAAAAATTGCTACTTGTTTGGATCTAATACTTACAAATTTTATACATAAAGACGTATATACGTAACTGTAGAAGAATCTTGAATCAATGCATACCATTAAAGAAAATAAAATTAAAAATTAAATATAAAAAATACTGGCTCACTAGAGGCATAAAAAACTCATGTAAAAATAAAAGATTATTAAAGATACTCATTACCAAAACTAACAATACGATATTAACAGAATTTTATAAAAAATATGAAAAAATATTAAAGAAAACAGTTATTACAGCAAAAAAATTACACTTTAAAAATAAAATGACTAAATCTAATAATAAAATTAAAACTATGTGGAATATTATCAATGAACGAACAAACAAGAAAATAGCAAGTGATAAAAGAAATTTATCTCTACAAACAAATAATGGTGTAACTTCTGAGCCCAAGATCGTAGCCAGCATTTTTAATAATTTCTTCGCTTCTATGGGAGAAGCTAAAAGTAACTTGCATAACGACAAACCAAAAGGACTTCCTGTCATATCCCCTACACAAAATACGATTTTTCTCAGCCCAATAGACCCGTACGAGGTAAATTAATAAAAAATTTAAAAAATAAAATGAGCCATGGTGTTGACGAGCTTCCACCTATTCTATTAAAACAGTGCGCAGAAGAATTAACCTTACCTTTCTACAAACTATTAAACCAATCTTTTGAGGAAGGCACTTTTCCCAATTTCTTGAAAAAGGCCCTAATCAAGCGCGTTCATAAGAAGAGTTCAAAAACAGATCCGAATAATTATCGACCCATTGCCCTTTTACCGACAGCTTCAAAATTATTTGAAAAAGCGATGTGCAACCGAGTTTATAAGTTTTGCGAAAAATATCAAATATTTAACGACTGCCAGAATGGTTTTCGCAAAAATCGGTCCACAACCTTAGCTGTATATAAATATATTCAAAAAGCTCTCAGAGATATTATCAATAATAAAAAATACGCTATAGGATTACTTTTGGATATGACAAAAGCATATGATAAAGTACAGTTTCAAATATTATTAAATAAATTATATAAAATAGGAATACGCGGCAAATGTTATGACTGGTTCGTATCCTATTTAAAAAATAGAGAACAAATAGTGGAAATAGAACATTACAACTATAACAATAATGAAATCGAATTAGTTAGATCAGACAGTAAATTAATCACGGCTTCAATCCCCCAAGGCAGCGTCATAGGTTGTTTCTTGTTTCTTGTTTATGTAAACGATCTCCCTAACAACATAAATGAGCCCTGTGTACTATTTGCAGACGACGTATCAATTTTAACCTCATGTGAAGACAACACCAATATTAATGAAAAATTAAATTCAATACTGAACTCTACAATAAACTGGATGTCTGAACATAACCTTGAAATAAATTTTAACAAGACTAAATTAATAACCTTCCACCCCCGACAAAAAATACCAATTAATATCAACTTTAGTTTTAACAGCATTAAATTAGAAGTAGTTAATAAATTTTCCCTATTAGGCCTAGACATTGACACAAATATAAATTGGAAGTCACATATTCAAAAAATAAAAGCTAAGCTATCAAAATTTTCGTACGCCCTCCGTGAGATCAAAAAAACTACAGACCTTAAAACTGCTCTGGTAACGTACTACGCATATGCCTACGCCTGGCTTAAATATGGTGTCGTTTTATGGGGCAACAGTACCGACGCGCCCACACTATTCACATTACAGAAAAAACTAGTCAGAATTATAGTTAATATTGAAGAAACCGACAGTTGTAAGCCCCACTTTGAAAAAATGAAAATTCTTTCCCTACCCTCCCTCTATATTTTCGAAATTTGCAAATTCGTACGTAATTATCCAGAATTTTACACCAAAAGGGAAGATATGCAAACAAAAATAACACTTAGGCACAAAAAAAGACTCAACCTACCAACGTCACGACTAAAAATGCACTCTGACAATGCCTACGTTATGTCTATAAAATTATACAATAAGCTGCCAGAATCCATAAAAAATATAGATAAATATAACATTTTCTTAAATAAACTAAAAATATTCCTAATAAATAAAAGCTATTATAGCGTAAATAAATACTTAAATGACAAAATATAATACATAAAATAAGTATATTATAATACATAGAATAATTATAATATAAAACAATAATAATAATCTAATTAATAAAATATTGATATTATAATAAAATACTTATAACTAAACCCCAAAATAGCATAAAATAATGTCTACACAAACTTATAATATACAAAGACCTTGAAGATTTTTATTAGTATTAGATAAAATAATGTAATGTACAATATTTAGTGGAAAACAATATAGATCACCTTACACTACAGCGAGATATAGATAGCTTAGTAAGTTGGGGCTTAAAAAATAGACTGTATTTTAATGTGAGTAAGTGTTCCGTGCTGTCTTTTAGTCGCGCACGAACCCCGAGCCATTACCAATACCTTATGGATGGGGCGCCGTTGCAGCGTGTGACAGAGGACGGGACTTAGGTGTTCGCTTCACCGCTGACCTACAGTTTCGGCAGCATATTGTAGACGTGTGAGTAGTATATGATTGGGCATTCTGGACCACTTTTCGCTCGGCAAAACAAGTTCGCCATCGCGGTGGTCCAGAATGCCCAATCATAAACGGTCGACTCGATCAATGATATTAACGCTAATGAGAACCTAACAATGAAACTCGGTTTTAGCTATAGATATGCGATGCATTTTTGTCATCGATCAGATTGGGTCGTATATCGATATTTTCGAACGAAATTAACCATCGCTCGCGACGCGATGGTGGTAAACAACGTAATGCGTCCGTGTAAAGATAAACTTGTTCGCTCATGCTTGCGCATTCGCGACGTGGGACAGAATGCCCAATAATATTTCTGGTAATTAGGTCTTGGGCATTCTGTCCCACTCTTGTATTACGCGCTCACAACTGGTACAATCGTCTGTGATACAGATTTGTGTACGCAGTATGCTTTTTCATCGCAATAACAATAGGAACCAACAGGCAATGATTGTATTGATTTGTAATGTGTTTGTTACTGCGCGCTCACAACTGTTACAATCGTCCGTAATACAGATTCATGTATGCAGTATGCTTTTTCATCGCAATAACGATAGAAACCAACAGGCAATGTTTGTCTTTGTAATATGCTATTGCGCGCTCACAACTGGTACAATCGTCTGTGATACAGATTTGTGTACGCAGTATGCTTTTTCATCGCAATAACAAATGGAACCAACAGGCAATGATTGTATTGATTTGTAATGTGTTTGTTACTGCGCGCTCACAACTGTTACAATCGTCCGTAATACAGATTCATGTATGCAGTATGCTTTTTCATCGCAATAACGATAGAAACCAACAGGCAATGTTTGTCTTTGTAATATGCTATTGCGCGCTCACAACTGATACAATCGTCTGTCATACAGACTGGTGTACGCAGTATGCTTTTTCATCGCAATAGCAATAGGAACCAACAGGCAATGATTGTATTGATATGTAATGTGTTTGTTATTGCGCGCTCACAACTGATACAATCGTCCGTGATACAGATTCGTGTATGCAGTATGCTTTTTCATCGCAATAACAATAGAAACCAACAGGCAATGTTTGTCTTTGTAATATGCTATTGCGCGCTCACAACTGCTACAATCGTCTGTGATGCAGACTGGTGTACGCAGTATGCTTTTTCATCGCAAAGCACATAATAAAAAACAAACAAAAGGTATTAAGATAGATTAAATTGTATTCAAAATATAACAAGTTATTGAGACTAGAACGAACTAAACATTGGAGACTTCAAGAACAGCTCATCTGCGGACTGCACGAACGCTTGGAGTTTACGCCACTGGCTGGTGTCACCCTCAGTCTGGAATTTTATTCGAAGTAGCGCTTTCCTCCATAGCTCTTGAGAGTCTGTTTCACGAGCGTCATTTGTTTGATACACCTTGAGGTCAATATAGTACTCGCAAGAGGTGTTTGCAGTCCGGCGTTCGCTACCGTTTGCTATTCTTGTAACGAAGAACGTGGACAACACAGGCGTCGATGTGCCATCACACTCATCGTCTCGTTCATGTCGGAGCCCGAATATATCAAGCTTATTTATTTTTTTGCTGGAACAAAGAGTAAATAATAATGTTAACAACTTGTACTCGTATACTAACGATAATTTTAGGAACACGTTTAAATTTACGTAGGTACATGTTTTGTTAAGAATCTGGGATACACAAAAGTTAAAATATCGTATTAGTTACCTTATAGTAGCGGATTTTGTAGTTGGAGCAGTCTTGCGCTTGCCTGTAGATGATGTCCGTTTTTGAGAGCTTTCTGTTTTGCGTTCATTGTTGAAGGAAATGATGTCACTCTCGCAGTCAGACCTGAAAGTTTAACAAATCAATTGGTTATAATTATTTATTGAACGTAATACAGTAACACAATAATTTTATATGAAATAAAATGTTTGTGTATTGTATTCGAAGGTTCGATCACATCAAACACTCGACAATCTAGACATAAATTAATCAAGTAATAAAGACAATACTTACATTTTAACTGGTGTGAATTCTATCAAATTGAGCAGCGGTGATGTACGAGTATAGTTTATTTACACAAAAGATACTCAGAATTGAAACTGTTGTGTTGATGCACGGTTTACTTTCTAGATTTTAGCTGAAAACCAGTAGCTGGGGTATGGTATTGTACCAAATATTATATCAGCACTAGAAAGTAAACTAATGATCGCTAACAAACATGCCTTTGCTTATAAGCAAATGTGATGTGATTCCTTGGATAATTTAAAATGTTAATAATCAAAGCAAACATACTAAGCGACACTACCATTTCTCGGGTACGTATTATATTCGTGTAAACGCAAAAAGTACCGACTAAGGGATTCATTTGTTGTCAGTAATGACTTCATATATTGCTTTACGTGATCAAGTTACATCGTACGATTTTATACTTGTTGCTAATTTAGCATAATTCATAAGGGCTATCATTTTTATAGATATAAAATTGTATTAAAATAAATAGTCTGATAGGTTTTTTAAAGTAAATAAAATACTTGAAAACATGATACCTACTCTAGGATTTTTTATTAAAGTGAGAATGTTTTAATATTTGACCAAACAAAAGAATGATTATAATACACCACCAATAGATAACTTTAATTTGTATTAGTAGTGAACTTTAGTAATTCACTCTTTATTCGTTTGAACAAATAAGACATCTTGTTATTTCTGTAATGATAATATTATTACTAATATTCAATGAGTGACAACCCTACATAAAATATTTGAATCAACAATACAAGCAATTTGAAACTTAGTTACATTCATAATTTCGCAACTATTGCAGTATGGTGGACCTATGTAATAATAATTAATTTTTATTCGCAGTTTACTTACTAAACTAAACTTAAATTAATAAATATTATAATGTACGTGTAAATCGAAGAAACTCTATTCTCAACATTGTAAGGTAAGTCCATAACTATTTAACTATTATTTCATGACCATTTCCTACTGATACTTAAGCACATGTGTATTTTATTTTTCAGCAATCTCAAACGATATAAAATACGTTGATGCCTTCACGGAAACAGTGATCGTCGCACAGTAAAGAAGATTGTGAAATTTATGATTTAGAAATATCTACAACGATCATCTGAGATTATCCTATTAAAAGGTAGGTAATGGTCATTATCATTCGGTTTTAGAGGTTTAAATTTACTCAAGTAATAATATTATAATCAGGTATTTTTTAAGATAATGATCTTATGTATAGTTTTCTAAAGTAAGGAGATAAAAAGGTTCTTGTAACCGCGAGCGTAAGTAAGAATTACATTTTCTGTACGTATTCTAATCAAAGTTTCATGTTTTTTCAGAAGCAGAACAGAGCTGTTACTGTGGTGAATGTGATGAAAATATAACAAAGTCTAATCGCAGCAGGCAACAGATCCAGTAGTTAAGTTTTAGCTTTTAAAATTAGTACCTATATACCTTGTAAGTAACGATTACTTTATATTTTTGTAAGTTTCAATTTGTTTTTTGATAAAAAATGCCTTTCTGTTCGGTATGCAAAATTGATGTTAATTCTCGCACTTGGTTTACGCATTTACGTACTAATAAACATAAAAATAATAGCATTGTACCCCTCGATGACAAAATTGAAATTATAGATACTTGTTTTAAAGGACGTATTGTAAGTTATCGTATTAAAGCGTGCGAAAATAATATTAATGACTATCCAGAATCTTTTTTAAATAGTATCAAAAAAGAAGTAAATTCTTTAATAGACAATTCACTTCAAAAACATACATCGGTCAAGGTTAACTTTGATTATTACGGTATTTTTTTGATGTACAAAAATGATGTTCAAGAACTAAAATCTTTTGCAACAAAAAACATCATTGTTCATTGTAATTACAATTTTGATTTGTTGTATCAAAACTTTTCAGTTCAGCTTTTAAAAAAAATTGAGGAATTTCAAGAAAGAGATAGTGGATGGTCATTTTTACATAATTCCCATTTCAGCGGATCAAAATTTTTAGATTTACCTAAATTCATAAAGAGCAAAAAAGCTTGTTTGAATATTCAAAACAATGATGATTATTGTTTTTTATGGTGCATTGTTGCTGCCTTATACCCTGCTACGCATCATTCGGAGAGAGTAACTTCTTATCCACATTTTCGCGACGTCTTAAACATTGATGGCATTGCTTTTCCAATCTCTTTTTCAGACATCAATATTTTTGAAAGACACAATCCCATGATACAAATTTACGTTTATGGTCTAAGAAATGGTAAAACTATAACAGGTCCACTGTATAGACCAACGAAGTTAAACGAAGGGTCCAAAATTATTCATTTGCTGTATATAGAAAATGATAATTCATCTCATTATTGTCTCATAAAAGATTTACCTCGTCTTGTAAAAAGTCAAATCACAAAACACCACAGTAAGTTGTATTTTTGTGAAACCTGTTTATTGTTTTTTCCTGATCAAGAAAAAATTAATAAACACCAATGTGGAGGAGTCGTAACTGTTTTACCAAATAAGGGGTCGGTTATACAATTTAAAAACTATCAAAGAAAACAAAATGTTCCATTTGCTATATATGCTGATTTTGAAACATTACTTGAACAGATTTGTAACCATGAACATGACACCGCGAATACGCTCCGCTTACAACGACACGTTCCTACTGCATTTGCATATAACATTGTTTCTTCGATGGATGATAATTTTAATGAATTTAAATCGTATCGTGGTATTGACTGTGTTTCAAAATTCATTGATTTTCTTACTGAAGACGTTAAGAGGATTCATAAGATATTAACCGAAAATGTTAGGATTAAATTTTCACAAAAAGATGAGATCGATTACATTCAAGCAGGGCAGTGCCACATATGTGATCTTCCCTTGTGGAATAACAAAGTTAGAGATCATTGTCATATCACAGGTCGTTATCGTGGCGCCGCACATAAACATTGTAATTTACAGTATAAAGTACCTGTATTTGTACCAATTTTTTTTCACAATTTATCAGGTTACGACTGTCATTTATTCATTAAAAAATTAGGGGAAATTCCAGGCAAGTTAACCATAATTCCAAAAAGTAAAGAAAAATACATTTCGTTTTCCAAATTCATATTGATCAACGATAGTGAATACGTTCATGTTAGATTTTTAGATTCATTTCATTTTTTAGGTACTAGTTTAGTCAAACTTGCAAAAAATATGGCTATTGAAGATTTTAAAAATATGCGTTACCATTTTCCAAGTTATGATCACTTTCGATTGCTTACACGAAAAGGTGTATATCCTTATGATTACATCAGGGACTGGAAATGCTATGAGGAAACTGTCTTGCCATCACAGCGTTTCTTTTTTAATTCTTTAACCAATGAAAGTGTTTCCTCGGAGGACTATGAACACGCTAAGTTAGTGTGGAATGCATTTAACATAAAAAATTTAGGTGAATATACTGACTTATACTTAAAAACAGATGTACTTCTACTTACCGATATATTTCAAAAGTTCCGGAAAACTTGCAAGTTACATTATAAGCTCGATCCCGCATTTTATATTACCGCACCGAGTTTATCTTTTGATGCAATGCTTTTAAAAACTGGGGTTCGATTAGAACTCATAGATGATCTGGCTATTGTGCGAATGATTCAAAATGGTATAAGAGGAGGGTTATGCGTGTGCTCACACCGTTATGCTAAAGCTAATCATAAGTATATGTCTTCTTATGATTCAACAAAACCACCGTGCTTTATAGTTTATTTGGATTGCAATAACCTTTATGGTTTTAGTATGTGTCAATATTTACCCCACTCGGATTTTAGATTTTTGAATGCAACAGAAATAGTGCAATTACATAATAATATTAACACTATAAAGGATGAGGCAGAATGGGGTTTCATATTAGAAGTAGATCTGTTGTACCCGGAATCCTTACATACTTTGCATAATGATTTACCATTTTGTCCTGAAAAATGCATTCCACCGGGTGGTAAAACGAAAAAACTTATTTCCAACCTTTATAATAAGTATAACTATGTAATTCATTATGTTCACTTAAAAAAGTGTTTGGAACATGGATTAATATTACGTAAGATTCATAAAGTTATTACATTTAGGCAAAGTGCATACTTGAAAGAGTATATTGAATTAAACACACAACTACGACAAAAGGCAAATAATGTATTCGAACAAGATTTTTTCAAGCTTTTAAATAACAGCGTGTTTGGGAAAACACTGGAAAACACAGAGAATAGAGTGAATGTTCATTTAGTTAATACTTGGAATGATTCTAATAATGTTACTAAAAAGTGTCACACCGCTGAAAAACTAATTAGCAATCCTTATTTTCATAGTGCTTCAGTTTTCACAGAAAATTTAGTAGCGATACAAATGAAACCTGATCAAATAATTTTAGACAACCCTATTTATATTGGCTTTACCGTTTTAGAATTATCTAAATCGCATATGTATAATTTTCATTACAATATCATCAAACCCTTTTATAAAAATAAAGTAAAGTTATGTTATACGGATACAGATTCCTTAGTGTATGAGATATTTACATCAAACTTTTATCAAGATTTGAATTTTAAGCTTTTAGATTATTTTGACACTAGTAATTACTGTATCGATAACGAATTTAAAATACCTCAAATTAATAAAAAAATCCCTGGATTATTCAAAGATGAGATGGGAGGAAAAATCATCACAGAATTCGTTGGTTTAAGGTCAAAATTGTATTCTATTAAAACTCCTGATTATGTAATTAAGAAAGCGAAAGGGATACAATCTAGTGTAGTACGTGATTTAACAATTAACGATTATGAGAATGTTTTGTATAATAAAGGAGTCATTCGAAGGAAAAATATATTGTTCAAATCAATTAAGCACGAGATATTCACGCAAAGTGTAAATAAAATTGCACTCTCTGGAAATGATGATAAACGAGTATTATCTTCAGATAACATTTCAACGCGTGCATGGGGTCACTCTGCTATTTTAAAAGAAATGTATTAATGAATAAGATTTTACCACGTAAACCAGATTATATTTAAATTAGAGTTAGTTGAAAGTGTATTTATGTGAATGTCGTAAGTTATTTTATAAGTTATTTTAGTTTTATTGTGTAAGAATAAAATGATATTATTATAATAGAAATAAATGTGATATTGTGAGAAACCATAATTGTTTTATTTATTCAACTTTACATTTTTTGTTGATCATGAATACAATAACCCTTCTTTTTTTGCTTCATCGCAGTCGGGTAAAAATCAAGTTGCGACATGTAGCAGGAATATTATTACTAACAATGTTTATGCCGATGTAATATGAGCGTATATGTATTTCATCACTCGGATACATGTAATGCTTAGTTAACAACTTTCGGTAGTCAAAGAACATAAGCAAAAATACAATCATTTGAAACTAACCACTGTAAATTGCTTTTTACTGTGTTTACATTACGATTGATTGTCTTGTGCACCAATATGTATTTATTACATAAAGGTTAGAAGATATTGTATTCGATACTTATTGCACTGCATAATAAATTCATTTTATTTAATCATTTACTAAATATAGTTCGCTTGAAGTACTTGTACCTGCACATTATATTCAACATGACTTCGGTAAGTAATTATTTTATATTTTCATACAAATGTTGGTGTTTTATGCAATGTAAATATTTAACGACTTGTTATAATATTGTTTCAGCGATCGGGATCAGACATCGTTTTTAGCCAGTATGCTCAAGATCCTTACGAAGAATTCAATGAGATGATACGATGCGATCGTGAAAACGCCAATCGAATGGCGAAAGAAAAAAAGACGAAACCACGTCGTAAAGACACCGTGAACAAACCCAACTCCACTAAGTCTTTCGTGATGAGCAGACACCAGCGGCGAGGCATTAAACTGATCAAAATATCAGTAATTGACCTGTGTAATAACTCGCTAGGCAGCGACAGTGACAATGAAACTGAAAATGTGATTATAAGTGCGCAGTACATAGTTAAAGAGGTGGTGGACCCTATAGTGGATGAAACTGAATCATTAGTTAGAAAAATATCTAAATCGTTAATAGAATATAGTGATTGAAAATATTTGTATTAAGTATTTGTAAGTTTTAGTATGTGGGATAATAAAGGTACGTAAGAGGGTGACTATATTGTTTGTGGTAGAATAGTATATAGTTTTGTGTTTTTATATTTAGAATAGGAATAAACATAACTGTAAATAGTGTAGGGTTATTATAAAATAAACGCATTATTGTCATTTAAAAATGTTTTATTTTTATATCTTAAAACTAATAAACAGATACACCTTTAGTTATTCCTCTAAATACTTTTTTATACATAATACGTTTTTAAGAGCACACTGTTTGGAATGTTTATTACAACACAAGTTAACTTTTCCATCGCAGGAGTATTTTTTGTGCAACTTGGATAAATTAGGACACAGTTTCTCATCAAGTTCCGATACATTACAATTCGTACATAGATCCTTAACCCATTTTACCTTCTCAGAACCTTTAACTATAATATTCTTATCTTTTAAATATGGTACGACTAGCTGTACCCGCGACGATGTTCGCGTTCATATCAGTCATCTGTGCGAATAAATATAAATTAGACTGTGGTATAGAGGGTCACCATCACGAACTACCTAGACACCGGCTTCAGAATGTTCTTTTTATATATTTAAAAATTTACAAAACACATGTACACTTCAATATTATCTTGTTTCGCTAGATGAATGTTTCTAAGTAGTCTGCTATACGCAAAATGTATCAGATGTGGAACCTAGAGTTTTGTCACAAATATTGCTTGACACGTGCCAAAAAAAACGATTTACCACTTTTTTTCTTTTGCAATAGTATTTCGTTGGTACAGCAGTCCCTAGTAAGACTACCGGGATCGGGGTTTTGGTTCGAAACCCCGAAATTCGAAATACTGAACTACGCAGTAAAATTGAAAGTAGATATCAATATTATTTACGCTCCGCTCTTCTCATCTCTGCTTTGGTGAAGTCCGGTTTTAAGACTAAGGTAGTGTTCTCATCTTAGTTAATAGCTACCAGATGTCAGTGCGGTGCCTAAGCCTAGAGTATATGTGGAAGTTAAGGAACTTAGCAGCTAGGAACTATGTGGTCTGGTAATGGTGGCTGCTAATGAAAGGCAAAAGAGTGTGCGAGTGTGTTGTTTTTAAAGGGATGAACGACTGAGATAAGCAGGCTCCATTTTAATAAGGTATTTACCTGAGACCCGTGAAACTGAAAGAAAACGTTGACAATAGAGAGAGGCGCAGGATCAGAACTACCAAAACTGTGGTTAAAATTATTTATGACTGGAAACTAAGTAATAGACCAAGGACAACCGCATTCTAACCTGATTAAAGCCTTTGACTGGGGCTGTATCCTTTACAATAAAGTCGCTTTATGCTGCCCAGACGAAATGACGGCAGGTGGACTAAGACGGTGACAGAATGGTGGCCAAGGCATGGCAAAAGAAGCGTCGGTCGTCCGGGAGCAAGATGGGTCGATGACATAGTTAAAGTCTCGGGTCGAGTCTGAATGAGGCTGGCACAGGACCGTAGAAAATGGCACTAAAAAGGGGAGAACTATGCCCAACAGTGGGAGGAAAAGTTCTGTGGATGATGATGATACTGCCCAGCATAAGGTGCTGAGCTCAAATGATGCAATATTAATTTTAAAATGTAGAGAATGCGATAGAAAGTTTATTTTATTTTAGTTTTTGGGCCAAACTTCCAGTAAATAGGTACACAAACTAAATGAAATTTGTAAACGAAAAAATAGAAGATTTATCTGGATCGACGCATTAAAACCCGTGTAGCAAGCTACCTTAAAATGAATATTAAAGAGTAAGTACTTACTAAAAAATTATATCATAAAAGATCATTGGGTTTTGAGTTAAAACAATAAAAATTTACAAATACAAAAAAAAACTTGTCCATGGAATTCTATAGATGACCAACAGAAAACATTACACATTACTTTGATTAAATAATTTAAAAAAGTTACTCCTGAATTGAAAAATAAGATTCCTCATAGATCATTTTATAGTTGTAATCTATGAGGAATCTTATTTTTCAATTCAGGAGTAAATGTCGGTGCCATAGATTTATATCTATGGTCAGGGCATTTACGCCAGACGTTCTTTACAGCATATGACATGCTTGATCTGCAATGAGCAACACACTTAAAATTTAAAATACAAACATAATAATTTTGAGCTTATGCATCGGTCTAGTAAAAAATGCACGACATAAAGTTGTTGCTCATTGCGAAAGAAACAACAAAATGATACAAAGATTTAAACTAATAAAAGTTAACCTAATAGAACACAAAAAGTGTTAGCTCGACTGAGACTTGAACTTGAGTAACAAAACATTCAAACGTATGTAACAAAAAGGACTCAAGAACAAAAATACAATCATTAACAACTGGATTTGAACCTGCAGCATGGACATCCATTTCCAATCCTACAACCACCAAGCTGTTTACTACGACAGCTAGTTTTCCAAAAAGTATACTTCAATCACAATGAAGAATGGTCGCTATGGCTACCGTAGCCTGCCATAGTTACCTCTTGTTTATATGTCAATAATGCCAATTTACGTGTGCAGATGAAAAAATGAATTTGGAAATTTAAAGCTCCACCCCGTATTACCTAGATATAGTAGCGTGTTTAAAAATAGCTAACAACCGTCTACGATTTACCAAAAACATTCTCTCAATTTTTTACTGCTATCAATTCAGTAGTTCATAATTGATACTGTAACATGAAATCTGACCCCCGGCAAAAGAATGTTGTAATTTACTGTTTTATTAGATGTATAGAAGAAAATGCGCAACTCCATCTATGAATTTTAAAAACAACTATTAACCTCTATTAACCTCGCCAACATGATCAAATTTAAATTATTTATATCCAAAAAGGGCTTACACATATAGTACTAATAAAATTATCTATACTCCGTTAGAGCATTTTCTTTGTACTAAAAGTTGTATTATATTATATTTTCATACCTTTTTACTATTTATTTACATTTTTCCGATGAATTTTCAGTACTGAATTGATGCCGACGCTTGACCAATAGATGGCGCTGTATGTCCGGAATAAATTTTATTTTTTTTGTAATAAAAACTATCCTATGTCCTTTCTCAAGTTCCAAACTATGTCTGTACCAAATTTCACACAAATCGGTTCAGTAGTTTAGGCGTGAAGCAAAGACAGACAGACAGACAGACAGAGTTACTTTCGCATTTATAATATTAGTTTGGATAGTTTGGATTATACGATGGAATTCTCTGTAGTCGATGTGTCCTTCACTCCAATAAATGCCTCGGTTTTTTTCTATCCATTTAACTTGAATCTTTTCTTCGCTTGTTAGATGTCTAAATAAGTATGGAGGTTTTATTAAAAACGATTGCGTATAGTTTTGAGTCGCAAATGCCAATTCTTTTATTATAAAATTGTTGTAAAGATCCTTGAATCCTTGTACATCCAATATGAGAGTATCCGATTTCATGATATTTTCTTAACAGTGCTGCTAAGCGGTTTGTACTCAATTATGCAGTCGTTTAATATAAGACAATATGCCGATGTTTGATCAGGTATGTCTGAATCGCTTTCGATTTCCACTCTAACGTCCACAACAGGTCCTCCTTTTAGATTATCGGCTTGTCTGGAGCAATCGATAACGAATAGTGGCGCTAAGTCTTTGAATTGTTTTTCACTTAATAAGGGTTCCGCGCGACGTCCGTAGTACGACTGTTGAAATCGAGTATACTGTTCATATAATAAAGCTGTGTTGTTGTTTGCAAAATTAACGTTTAAATTTTCGTATGGAAAGTATGTTGAATTGAGGTATACTTTAACATCTCGTATATGACAGTGATCAAACTGAGACATGTCAGAACTGGCACTATTTTTTCTGTTTGTTTGTAAACCAATAATAATATATCTGGGTTTTTCTATTTGCGATGATGTTTTGATAGACCAGGTATGTTTAGTAGTCCTAGGTAACGCAGGATACTCGTAAAGATCCCAATTTCGGAATACCATCTGCAGTGGACGATCTTTTTCTAACAATTTAATTAAACTTAGTTTTTCCTTATCAGATACTTTAACGTGCGGTACGCGCCATATGATTTTATTTATAATAACGTCTTCTAAAATTTCACCAGTATTTAATTTCACAGCGTTCAAGTTTGTATTGCTACGTAACAATATCAACTCGTGCCTACTATTTATTACAATCTTTTTAAAATCCTCTGCAAAACCGAGTATGTTGCAAAGTGGTATGGATACAGAAAATTTACCACCGTTTATATTTTTAATGCCTTCGATATTCCAGCCCCAAGAATTAGATATTTTTGATTCGGTCTCATTCATTGAAATTAATGACTTCATCGTGGTAGTTACACCAGCATTTTTTATTTTATCAATTTCGACTCCATTTAGCTCGTACCTTATATCTTGGAATAGATAGAGTAGAGCATTATTGGTAAAATGAACACTGCTCGCGGTTTCTTTTGCATCCTTTTTCTTAACAACTATGGTTCCTTCCAAATACAAGGTGCTTGCTGACGGTAGTACATACAAGTCCTGTTGGTTGATAGGTATGCGTATCTCGTCATTCCTGTTAAAACTGGTCACGTACGGTTTATATGAATGGTATTCGATGCCTTCAACAGTATTGTCGTAGGTTGGTGCGGATAAAACATCTAAGATATTCATTTTAGGAGACCGATAGCTTTAAGAAATGCTTTATTTTCTCTCGTTAATTTTATTCTTTTCTTCGAGCTAGTTCTTATATGACTGGGAGCTTTATATAAACTGATGGTTTTTTTTGGTTGATGCGTATATTTATTATAGTCAATCATTTTTTCTTCTTAGATGTAAATAAAGCTGTACTTCTTCACCGCGTAAATTTATCAGTTGATTGTTTATGTCCAATAACCGTATATGTATGCAGCTTATGTTGTTTTGATTAATCGGAAAGTATATTGCGTTTTTAGGAATTTCTATGATTCTATATCCTGGTGGCACGTTGAGTGCAAATTCGTGGATAATGTGACTGGGCTCTCCGTTTACGTACGAACCACTGACAATATCACATTCAATCCTGATCACGGTCGTTGGCAAAATGTTAACTGGAAACTGTGAGACATGCAATTTATTAGCTTTTAAGATCTGCTTATCATATCCTAATAGGTTTCGAAAAGTGTCTTCCTTATCGAAGTTTATATTTTTAGAACAGAGTATTGTAGTTTTTAGAGTATTGTTATTGCACAGTAGTTTTATCGAAGCGTTTTGTATTTTGGACTTTATATAATCGCTGATATCTTGAAGTTCATAAGTTCCTTCGGGTATTTCAATTACTTCCTCCGATCCATAGTAGAACTTATTGTTCTTTTTATCAATATTTGGAATAGAATTAAACGTGGAGAAATGCAATAATGCGCACTCGTACTGACCGTTTAATTGTAATGTGTTAGGATAGTAAGTAGACAAATCTGATGACTTTCCAGTTATTGACAAAGTGAGGGACATCTTGAGAATGATAAAAATGAAAGAACAACATATTAATTTATACATTTTTATTTTTCCAAAAATTCTTTAGATATTCTAAGCATAAGTGTCCACAATTCACAGTATTGAATTTTTGGTACCTTGTATAGTTGTAAAAAATATTACAGTTTTTTAAGTATCGTATCAATTCGAGAGGCGGTTTCAAATCACCGAAGCTGTCAAAATATTCACAATAATTATTAAATTTAATATAAGCCACCCAATGAGTTCCTTCATTTTTTGAATTGTCCAAATTCACGATAGCACATTCAATCTGTTTTGGTTTTCTCGGTAACCGATCTTTCATGTAAACTCCTCGAAAGTATGGCAAGTCGCGAGCGTGCTTTTTGATGTCAACATCAGTTAATGGACGATTAGGTAGCTTACTTATCAGTTTTTTGACGAATTTATAAACAAACCTTTACCATTTTTATGCGGTTTAATGTACAACCCCTTTCCTATAGCTAATGCTTCCATAGTTTTATTGTGCCGTTCAGTTTCTTGTAATTTTTTTTGAGCTGTTTTATAGTCGTTAACTGTTTTTGCGATACCCGCAGCACCACCCGCTAAAGATCCTAATGCCGATAAACCAGCGAAAATTGGGATCAAAGGCAGAACTCCACCAGTCTTCGGTATGGGTATGACACGAGGAACTCGTACTTTCTGTACGCAAGGAAATATCTTTCTAGCAGCCAAGTAAGCGGCGTTTATAAGAGCCTTACTGTCCATGTGTTTGAGTTTCCTAATTTTTGATCTTATTTTCGATACAAAACTGTTAAACGTTTTAATCCCTGCACCAGACTTTATTTTGGCTTTCATGACTTTGCTCACCAGCCACGAACTTAGTTTTTCCCCTTTTCCTGCGTCCTTGGATCTAAGTCTTTGTTTAGCCATGTTTAACAGTTGTAAATCGGCTTTGTGACGATTAGGTAAATCTGTATGGTTCTGATATGCAATATCGTGATGCATACAAGCTTCGTCTAACTTGTTTACGCCTCGATCTCCACGTAGTAACCGTTTTTGTAGTTTAGTACCCGGTCCGCAATAATTGTAACCAGGCAAATGAAGTTCAAAGGGTAAATTATTAATCACACTATTGACTAGTCCAACACCTTGCATTGTTCAAAGTAAAATGAAATACATGTAAGAAATAATAATGTTTATATGAATAATATGATATCTACTTTTATCAATTCACTATCGCAGCTCTGTTGATCCAACTATTTTCTGCGTTACTTAAACCTAACCATTTCACAAACAATTTATTTCCTTTTCTTTTTAAAACTTTTTCTATCAAATAAACGTTTGGGAAATTTGTTTTTTGAAGTTCCGGTTCATAAAAGGTTCCCAAAATAGCTTGTTTGCGTTGGTCCTCTATATGATACGTTTTTGGAATGGTATTGTTTACTTTTTTTATGGTAAATATTTCAGTTGACCAATTAGGAGTATAGCCCTTTTTAAAAACATGCTTGTATACATTCTACGCCACTGTCTAACTAGAACGTACGTTGTACGATATCAGTAGAATAACACACGACATCGTTTATCTTTACACGGACGCATTACGTTGTTTACCACCATCGCGTCGCGAGCGATGGTTAATTTCGTTCGAAAATATCGATATACGACCCAATCTGATCGATGACAAAAATGCATCGCATATCTATAGCTAAAACCGAGTTTCATTGTTAGGTTCTCATTAGCGTTAATATCATTGATCGAGTCGACCGTTTATGATTGGGCATTCTGGACCACCGCGATGGCGAACTTGTTTCGCCGAGCGAAAAGTGGTCCAGAATGCCCAATCATATACTACTCGTGTGCAGGAAAGCTTACCGGAATCTGGGACTAGTATTGCGTCAAGCAAATAACTTCACGAACATCGGAGCTTTGAAAGCTTTGTACGAAGCACTCGTGAAGAGTCACATGGAGTGCAATGCTGTAATATGGTCACCACATGAGGAGAAGTACAGACTGATGCTAGAACGAATACAAAACAAATTTCTTAGGTTTGTGTATTTGAAGCAATATGGGATATACCCGGGCTATCCGCTGTTGTACCCTACTCTGTTTGTGCTGGGTATGGTGGGGTATTACAGGTTAGAAGTTAGAAGAGAGGTGGCTCTCACCGCTTACTTATTTAAAGTGTTGCGTGGAAAAATCCATAATCCGAGCGTGTTAGAATGACTACAGCTGTGCGTCCCAGACGAGTACGTGGGGCGGCGGCGGCGGCCAGAGCTGCTGGCCGTGCCGCGCGCGCGCACTTGCCTGCAGCAGCGCGCGCCACTCACCCGCGCACTTCGTGCTGTTATAACAGTCTCATTACTAAGTTACAAGGCTAAGTAAACTGCTGAGTGTGCATCAGTTGTTTACTTCATTATTACTTAGAAATTGTGACGTCAATAATAAGTTCGCGTTGCAATCTCATTTTTCTATATCGAGTAGTTCGGTCTTAGATTTCGAGGTGGACACAATTTAATTTGTAACTTCAAATTCAGTCTATTCTTCTTTTATTTTATCTATCTTATCTATTTATTTTAATAAACATAAGTACACTATATTTTAATGAAAGAAGTTTGTGCCCGCTGTGCTGTGCTTAGTGCAAGCAAAAAACCATCCAATTCTTGGTGAGACTACCAAGACTTAACCATTTCCCTGTCCAAGTCTATAAAGACTCACGTCTTTAGTAAAAATATGATTTTGATGAGGCATATTCTGAATTAAATATTTCAAATTAATTCCAAACCAAACGACGCGGACGTTGGCGAAAACCTAAGCCGCTTTGATAGAAGATACTGTATTGGAACGTCCTTATCATCAACCTCCTCCTATAAGAATTAATAATATAATATAATATTCCGGGACATCTCACACACGGCTATCTGATCCGAAGCTAAGCAGAGCTTGTGTTATGGTAACCAGACAACTGATAAACTTACTTATATATTTCTAAATACATGCATATTATAGATAAATTACACCCAGACCAGAACAAATGATCGTGCTCATCACACAAACATTTGTCCTGGGTGGGAATCGAACCCACGGCCTCCGGTATAGCAGTCAGGGTCACTAACCACTAGACCAACAGGCCCGTCCAAAGAAAGGCATTTTTCATTTAAATTCTTTGTGCAATAGTGGTGCGATTCCACGGTATTACCACACATTCTATGAGTCTTTGATTTTTTAGAAAATTGTAATGATCGAGGCTATAATAATGAGACCAATGATGATAATACTGATTAGTTATTAATGTTTTTACTTGGCTACTTTTTATATTTTGACTGATTGTAATTGTGATTTCTATGAGTACTTTGTTCCTAATAAATATTATAATTTTAATACATTTTATGAGTTTTCTTTAATTATTCTCTCGAAGATACCGATAACAAAATTATTTTACATACTCAGCTTTTAATGATTACGAAAATATGACTACCAAAAATTTCCTATAAAATACGGGTTACATTACTTTACCTTCTTATGGTTATTTGTAATTTTACCATAATAAGTCGGTAACTGAAGATTACAATATCTCTCTGTAATGAAAAAACACGTTGAATAATCCAGTAAAGCACTATTATGCCTAAGATTTTTAAGAAAGTTACAATAATAATTCGGTAAGTAAACATTACTGGAATAATATTGATAAGTCAGGATCGTAAGATATCAGTACCCTAAAAATTGTTTGAAACCATTTTCGGTAATATGTATTTTGGTGAATAACTAATTCTGTGTATATCTAATAGTTACACTTAATACTTTAAACTGTTCGGGTAAAAATTAGCTTTTCCGCCATATAACAATGTTTTCATTATTCCCCTTTGTTAAAGAGATATACTCGAAAAACACTAAATCATTTTTCCTGTAAAATTTGATTTTTGCGATTACCGGTTTATTCCCCGGGGACGTCGATATATAATATTAGTATTAGAATTAAACACTCAGTGCTCTTCCTCCTCTCTTCCATAATTATGCTATGCTGTGCCCGACAGGGTCCAAAATTGTGTCTATACTACAACCCACCAGCTAATGTAAACTTCCATTATGTACATTTTGGAATGCAATAAAGATATTGAGTATTGAGTATTGAGTATTGAGCTAAATTTGGATCTTTTTTAAACTAAGGCAAGCACAGCTAGACGGCTCTTAGCCAAACAGTTTTTTGTACAAGAGGCATCTACTGAAGACTCATAACTTGCATAAGTATATTTAACTCACTGTCTCTTGATGTCTTGCAGCGCTGCTCTTGGGTTTGGCCTTCTATCTACTTAACCTCTATCTACTTGGGACCCAATAATACAAAACTCAAGGCCAAACCCAAGAGCAGTGCTGCAAGACATCAAGACACAGTGAGCTCATATTGCGTAGGTCGGAACTCAAATAATTAATTAAAATATGAAGGTAGAACGAGCAACATCTACTGTCAAGACGAACGCCATCTCAGTCTGCCCGTGACTATGATACCTGCAAAGGTGTTGAAACGTCGGGACCTAAAATCAAATTAAAACCGCGACAAAATCCGTAAAAAGTAGTTTTATTTCAATGTCTAACATTCGCGTAAATCTAAGAAACCAATATGTAACCCAGTACGGTCTGGACATAGCAAACAAAATACGCCGGTTAGTAGATCTCAAGACTAAGCGCGCAAGATATACAACATCTTTAACATTCTTGAAGAGATGCCGTGACCACAATCTCATCCCAACATGACTCAAGATATCACCCAAGAAGGTCATACGAGGGAGCGCCAAGATCCAATCAGGCAAGCAAAAAGTTACTCGTCCTAAAAATTCATTAAACTCGTTCCGATTTACAAAATTTAAATAAAACCGTTGAGATCGTGACTAATGATTTGAAAACAATTTTATCAACTTTTGATTTTAATACTTGCTTCGAAAAACTAAATAAGCGCGAAAACACCGAATACCTCGAATCTAAACAAAAATTAATAAATAAATATGAAAAATTAAAACCAAACGCGTCGAACAACACAACTAACGAAAACGGAACGCGCCCGTCAACCGTCAACCAATCACGCGCAGTTATAAATCTGTCAAAACAAACATTAGATCCACCAACCGTGCAGGTTCTAAAAAAGGCTTAAATTTCGCTATAACACCGCGTAGGATACCGTACGAAGATATTATTTGCAATGTTGAGACTTGCCTGTTCAATAACAACGTGAGGAAGGAAGATTTGGAGGCGATACGCCAAGATTTATCATCTGTTTTACGTCGAAGTGTAGTGCCCAAACCAAACCTCCCTAAAGACCAATATCTCGCTTTAAAGAACCTCAAGAACAGACAAGATGTAACTATACTCCGTGCAGATAAAGGAAACGCTACGGTTATCATGGATACATCGGAATACAATGCTAAAATACAAGATCTATTGTCGGACGCAAGTACATATAAACCAGTGAAAACTGATCCTACCAAAGAGGTGTTAACAACCATCACCACCTTGGTTAAGAAACTCCGAAGCATTAAGTCTGGATGTCACGTACTTAATACCTACATGCGCGAAACCACCGAAACTGTATGGGTTACCCAAGATACACAAACCAAACGCCCCGCTACGTCTTATTGTAAGCCAAATCGACACACCAACCTACAGGTTGGCTCAACACGTTGCGAAAATACTCTCACCACTCAGAGGCAACACGACAGCGTTTGTGAAGGATTCATACCATTTTGTCAATACGATTAAACATCTACGTCTACATGACAATGAAGTAATGGTTAGTTTCGATGTTCAATCCTTGTTCACATGCCTACCAGTTAGGGATTGTACTGCAATTGTTTCCAAGAAGCTAGCAGAGAATAACTTACCTATAGAATATGCAGAACTCCTTGAACACTGCCTCACATCTGGCTACCTGCTGTGGAACAACAATTTCTATGTACAAGTAGATGGAGTAGCAATGGGTTCGCCTGTATCCCCTGTAGTCGCCGATATATTCATGGAAGGTTTCGAGGAGACAACCTTTAACGTGCCTTTCTCGTACGCGCGCGCATCGGAATACGACGCGTTATGTGTGTGTCACATCGCTTACGACTTTGTAAAAAGTGTCGAAAATGTCCGTTACGCTTAAGTGTAGTAATTGCAACATAGTAATAGATGAATTAATCGTGCTTACATGCAGAACAAGATTTCGCTATGTGATGAAGAAAGCCTAGTCAGGCTGTGTGCTGCGACGTTTAGTGGAGATGAAATTGAAAGATCAAAGTCGTTGCTATTTGAATCTTTACCGGCTGACAAAAGAAAACCAGTACGTAAAGGACAAGGAAAGGTGAATCGAGACTTGAGTGATATTATAAGTGTGTTCAAATCCCTTCCTGATCTGATGCCGGTGTTTGTGGCTAGAAATTTGTCAAAACTTCCACCTATCACATTTGATCATGTAGATGTCTCAGACATACTAAAAAGGCTGATTATACTTCAAGATGATGTTAAAAATATCAAAGATTCGTATGCTTCACGCGAACAGCTGGAAAATTTCAAGAAGGAGATTCAGAATGCGAATAATAACGTTAGCTTAATGAGTGAATCGGAGAACGTGCATTGTCGTGTTAACACGAGAAGAGGTGCATTTGAAAGTGTGAATGTGTCGCTTTTTGAGGTGCCTAATCAAGTGGAGGATGCCAGTGAAAGTTGTGCGTCACCACCTAAAAGCTAACCAAAAAAGCGTAGTCATGTTCATAATAAGAATATGGAGGGTACATCACATTTCCTCCAACCTACATTAGAGGAAGATGGCGCATCGCAAATATCGCAAGCGAGTGCGAGTGAAAGAGAGATAGCGAGCGAGAAGTCGATCGTACACGAGCGAGTGGTGACGGCGAGTGAACAGGTGATCGATGTCACTGCGCCACAAGAATGTAAACAAACTGAGTCCATTCATTCTGACTTATCGAATGAGCGGTCAAATGTTGAAAAATGGACAAAGGTTACCTATCGAAAACCAAGTAATAAACAACGTTTAAGAGGCAAATTTTGATTAGCTATCGAGTCTGTAGGCAATTTCAAAGCGGCTGAGAGAAAAGTACCGATTTTTATATCCAACATAAGCGTTGATACTAGCGAGAAGGATATAATAGACTACATATGGGCGAAAACAAACGTTTCAGTAAGTTTGGAAAGAATACAGTCGAAAAAACACACTTTAAACCACAAATCGTATAAGTTCTTTGTGCCTGAGTCTAAGAATGAAATGTTTTTGGATGGTAATTTGTGGCCGAAAGCTATAATCTTTAGACGTTTCGTGCACTATAAGAAGATTGATTCGGCCGGTAACTTAACAACTGGCGTCGACCATATGACAATTAGAAATGGATAAGCAGATAAATAAATTAGTGAGCTTTAATTGTAAAAGTTTAAAGCGATCTATTGATTATATAAGGGAGCTATGTTTCAACTACGATATAATAGCACTTCAAGAAACCTGGCTAGTACCAGAGGAACTTGGGTACCTACATAGTATCAGTGATGATTTTGCCTGTACGGGAACATCAGCGGTGGATGCAACGGCGGGGATTCTACGAGGCCGTCCTTTCGGAGGCGTGGCCATACTTTGGAGAAAAAGTGCGTTTAACACGGTGTCAGTGATTCCGTGTAATAATCCGCGAGTGTGTGCTATCGAAATAGTGCTTAACGAGACTTCAGTGTTAGTGTTTAACGCATATATGCCCACGGACGAGGTATGTAACTTAGTGGAATACACGGATTGCCTGAGTTCGGTGAGTGCTATTATGGACAGTTCTAACATAGAAAGTTGTTATATATCAGGAGACTTTAATGCACATCCGACAGGTCGCTTTTTTGCAGAGTTATTAGATTTTTGTCGAGAGTTTGAGTGGAATTGTGTTGACACTGATTTATTAGGGCTAAACTCGGACACTTATACTTTTGTAAGTGATGCACATGGTACACGCAGGTGGTTAGATCACTGTGTGGTCACAAAAGCAGCTCGTGACTCTGTTGTGAATGCGCGGGTCATTTATGACGTATTGTGGTCGGATCATTACCCACTTGTTATCGAATGTTTATTTGATAAGATTAGTCATAAGCAGTGTAATGTCAAATACACAGAGAATAATGTTGTTTGGGGGGAGAGAAGTTCTGAACAGATACAATGTTATACCATGGCATGTCATGAGAGACTTAGATGTATTGATTTCCCTAAAGACTTCAGAAACTGTTGCGATAAAATTTGTAAACAACATTGTCATCGCAACTGTATAGACATTATGTATAATGATATTATAAGCGCTTTATCGGAATCAGCTGTGGTGAGTCGGGGAAGCGCCAGATATAGGAGAAAGAAGGTGGTAGTAGGCTGGAATAGACATGCTGGTGATGCTTACAGGGATGCCAGGTTAAAGTATAGCATGTGGTAGGATGTTGGCAAACCATATTCGGGTCCGGTATTTTCTGGGATGTGCGAGGCCAGAAAGATATTTAAGTCTCGCTTGAAGTGGTGTCAAACCCACCAAGAGCAGATTAAGATGGATATTTTGGCCTCGCATCATTCAAACAAGAATTATCGTTCTTTTTGGCGGCACACGAACAGGATGAGTGGTGGGCCTGGACTCCCTGTCTCGGTTGGTGGCGTAAAATATGATCCTGCAGGCATTGCTAACCTCTTTAACGATAAGTTTCAAATAAAGTCACCACTAGGACCCAGCTTGTATGTGCCTGATGCTCTAGACCATAATGACCTTCAAATTAGATTTACAGCCAAGGACATCAAGGGTGTCATCACCAGGATGTCTAGGGGAAAGTCTCCGGGTCATGATGGTCTGAGTATTGAGCATCTCAAGTATGCGGGTCCTCATTTACAAAGAGTGTTGGCAATGTTCTTTAACTGTTGTGTCAGTCATGAGTATTTGCCGCGCCAGATGACTAGCACAATAAAATTGTAGTGCCTATAGTTAAAAACAAAACAGGTGATATCGCAGATGTAAATAACTATAGGCCCATTTCTCTGGCTACGGTGATAGCGAAAGTGCTTGCTAGCCTACTTAATAGACAACTTAACGATTACGTTGGACTGCATGACAACCAGTTCGGATTTCGAGCTGGGCTGTCCACTGAGAGTGCCATCTTGTCTCTGACGTGGGCAGTCAAGTATTATACAGACCGAAAAACACCCGTATATGCGTGCTTCCTCGATTTATCCAAAGCATTTGATTTGGTCTCCTACACTATCCTTTGGAGTAAGCTCGAAAAAGCTGGAGTTCCACCAGAAATAATAAGCACTTTGAAGTGCTGGTATGGAGGCCAGATCAATCAGGTTCGACGGGCGGGAACTTTATCGGAGCCGTATGGATTGGAGTGCGGTGTGAGGCAGGGTGGTCTGACCTCACCTACGCTCTTCAATCTATATGTCAATGAGCTGATTAAGACGCTCAGCAGAGAGCGAGCTGGCTGTTACATTGATGGGGTGTGCCTAAACAATATTAGGTATGCAGACGATATGGCTCTGCTGAGCGCCTCGGTTTGTGGTCTAAGAAGGTTGGTAGCTATTTGTGAAAACTATGTCGAGCTACATGGTTTAGTCTACAATGCGTCTAAAAGTGAGGTCATGGTCTTTGGTGCCGGCGGTGGACGTGGTCCTGAACATATTCCGTCTGTTTATTTGAATGGTACATCGCTGAAGAGGGCTTATAAATTCAAATACCTCGGTCATGTCTTGACTGCAGGCATGAAGGACGATGACGATATTGAGCGAGAGCGAAGGGCGTTGTCGGTTAGGGCGAATATGATTGCTCGCAGATTTGCACGTTGTTCACGAGATGTTAAGGTGACCTTGTTTCGTGCATATTGCACTTCTTTCTACACGTGCAGTCTGTGGGCGAATTATGCGCAGAAATCGTACAGCGTCCTTCGCGTTCAATTTAATAATGCGTTCAGGATATTGATGGGGCTGCCCCGCTTCTGTAGTGCATCAGGGATGTTTGCTGAAGCTCGGGTCGACTGTTTTTATGCAACAATGAGAAAAAGATGCGCTTCCCTGGTGCGCTGGGTGCGGGACAGACCCAACCTTATCCTGAGATGTGTGGCGAGCAGGCTCGATTGTAAATATGTGAATCACTGCTGCAAGCTGTCCACTTCGGTGATGGATGTGTGGTGGTGATTCACATATATATAGGTTAGTACTTAGAATAGGAATACTAACATAGGATAAGGAACATTGTTACTAACACTTTTTGAGTCTTTTTGCTTGAAAAATAAAGATTATTGTTATTATTATTTAAAACAGCTTCTTTCACTCCCAGGTTTTATAAACGGTACGTAGATGACACTTTCACAATTTTACCATCTAATCAAGTAAATGCATTCTTAAAACATCTCAACTCCATCAATAACAAAATTCAATTCACTATGGAGTTGGAGGATAATAAATCTCTTGCTTTCTTAGACATATTAGTCAAACGTAATCCTGATCAGACAATAAGTCACACAGTGTATCGCAAAAAGACCCATACAGATAGGTACCTAAACGGTGAATCTCACCACCACCCTAAGCAGTTAGCTACCGTGGGAAAATCTTTGTTTCAGACACTTTTTAACACTCTTTTATTAGCTTCACTTGTATGTATGTATGTATGTATGTATGTAACCGACTCCTTTGGACTCGATTTTGACCCACTTTAAACGGACAGATTTAATTCAAACTTTGTACACTTATCAAGAATCAGCGACAATATAATAATTTCATAGGTTTATCTCATTATCCTGATTAGGATCACCAGGATTAAAAAAATAAAAAAAAAAACATTTTTTTTTTTAAGTCCACAAAGCAATACGTTTGAATTCAGACAACACGTATTGCTGCTAGGACTAAAAAGTGAAAAATAAATATAGTTTAAAAAAACTAAAAAACACGCTTTTAAAGTACTTCTAACTAAAAAAGTGAAAAATAATTCCTTATGTAAGCTGAAATTGGTAATAAACAAAAAACACTAGTATTATTGTGAAAAAGCGTGGGGCGCTCTGTGCTATATTTTTCGTCTATCGAGCAACCCACGCTTTTTCACAATAATACTAGTGTTTTTTGTTTATTACCAATTTCAGCTTACATTACTTTTTTAGCTTACATTACTTTCACTTTTTTAGTAAGAAGTACTTTAAAAGCGTGTTTTTTAGTTTTTTTAAACTATATTTTTTGCACTTATGTACGAAATTTTGGCATAATAATGTATTCCCCTAATCTATATTTTCATTTAGGATTAAGTTAATATTTTTTCATTTTGTTTGTGTAGAGTCAAATACAAATTTTCGGTTTTTTCTCTAGACCAAAAAACACATTTTTTATTGTACGCCATTAATGGCAAAACATGCAGATCTACCTGTTAATTTTAAGACCTTGCACATATTTGTTTGATGTATACTTATGTTTTACAATAAATATATTCTATTCTATTCTATTCTATTCTATTCAGAGAGCACACGGAATCTGTGATGACAGACACCTTGCCGCTGAGCTTCAACATGTCAAGCAAGTACTGCGAGACAACAAGCTCCAAATTCCACGGCCCCGTCACAGAAACCGAGTGAAGCCAGCCACAGTTGATCGTTTACCTGCTGTTCTACCATACGTAAGAGGAGTCCCTGACAAGATTGGCTACATCCTGAAGCGAGCTTCAATTAAAACATACTTCAAGCTGCCCAAGAAGATTAGTCAGTCCTTACCATCCGTCAAGTGTCACATACCTCTACAAGATGCAGGAGTATATAAACTAGATTGTGACTGCGGTCTCTCTTACATCGGTCAAACAAAACGAAGCATAGAGACCCACGTAAAAGAACACATAGCTAACGTCAAACACCGCCGCTCAACGAAGTCTGCAGTCGCCAAACATGCTGAAGGCTCCAGCCATTATATTAGATTCGACAAACCACAGATCCTCGCTAAAGAACCCAAATTCCTACCTAGGATGTTTCGCGAGGCTATTGAGATTAAAAAACACCCTAATTTCAATAGAGAAGATGGCTGGAAGATATCACCTACTTGAGACCCAATAATACATAAACTCAAGGCCAAACCCAAGAGCAGCGCTGCAAGACATCAAGACACAGTGAGCTCATATTGCGTAGGTCGGAACTCAAATAATTAGTTAAAATATGAAGGTAGAACGAGCAACATCTACTGTCAAGACGAACGCCATCTCAGTCTGCCCGTGACCATGATACCTGCAAAGGTGTCGAAACGTCGGGACCTAAAATCAAATTAAAACCGCGACAAAATCCGTAAAAAAGTAGTTTTAAAAGTACCTACTCAACTGTTGATTCAATTTTTAGGTCTTCCATATTACAATCAATATTTTCGTTTTATTATATTTGTTTTTCTTTGGTTTTAATCATTATTTATGTAAAAAAAAATCTTGATTTCTGCTTTCTTTAATTACATCTTCACCAAAAATATTCTGTCTTAATTGTTCAATCAATCTTTGGGTCTGTTGTTGATTCAAAAACGTAAGAAATTCTTGTTGATGTTGTTGCCCAAATCCAGATGCCATTGCTTCTGTTTGAGTTACCATGAATGACTGATTTTCCCAAGTGCCTTTAACTTTAGCAAGTGGTGTAACATTCTGTGCTTCACGAATTCGAGAAGTTGGAGCTTTATTAGGCTTATTGGTGTGTTTAAAGGTGATGTCGCTCAATATATTAATCTTCTTATTAGGAGGTATGATTTTAACATTACCGACTTCTGAATCTATTACACTTTTATACATTTTATGCAATTGCATGTGCTTGTCGTGCTTACAAATGGTGTCAACACACTCGTGACAACTAAATTTTCTAAACTCAAGGAACTCCGAATCGGAGTTCCAAAGCGCCTGGTGGACTAACTGAGTTCCTTAAAAAGGAGCTATGTTTTTGGGGAGATGTAGAGGGAGATGAGATTAGAGAAAAAGAATTTCTTTTTCTCTAATCTCATATTCTTCTACAACCCTTATCTCGACATTTTTTATATTTTCTCGCACAATACCAACAAATGTTGAGAAATCCCCCACATCAAGCCCACATTTTACTTGGTAGTCAGTCGTCCTTTTAACAACGGCGCCCACACCTTTGCCGTGGCCGGCTTCCTGATAGTTCTAAATTACTGACTTTAATGATGAGACGACTTTTTGCAGCTGTGTCATAATGTAAAATATATACTTGTTGCGATATTGACTCGAAGTGCTATCAGTTAGTATATGCACGGTAGTAATATTAGGAGATTTTTCAAATACAAACTCCAGTGCTTTCTGCAGATGAGGCCACACTGCTGGTGAATCGTGTCGAGTGCATTCACTTACTGTGCATAAAGAATAAGTTAATGATTTCCCTTCCCTTTTTAATATAATTTACTACGGTGTGCAAAGAAACCTGGCCACGACTACCTCCAAAGTGCAAGCTATGTACTTCTTCAGCGAATTTATAGCTATAATTTTCCGAAAAGTCCATGTAGACTAAAGTTTCGTAATCATTCAGGGATTTTTTTCAGCTCTGTTATAATTTGGTATTGATTGATAATATCCGCAGTATGTGAGAAGAATTTAGGAAGAGAATCCTCAAGTTTTAATTTCAGATTTCTTATTTGAGTTGTGCGTTTAAACTTCTTAGTGATGTTATTTTTCTTTTTGACCCACTTGTTTCTTATCCCTCCCCCACTCATAGTATTCTTTTTCTTGATCGTTACTGAATTCGTTGTATGGTATGACTTTATTTTTACAAATTTGACATGTACCAGAAACACATTTGAGATAATATTTGTCACAACACAACATATCCAACATCTTTTGGAAGTTAGTTATATCAACTATCCCTTTTTTCTTCAAACTGGAGTTTAATAGATCCATATTTGTATGAACTGTACAACCACAAGTATCTCTGTCATCTCTAGGAAGGTAAACCCAAAACGGACGTAGTCGTGCGAATATAACATAGCTTATTCGTACGTTTGCATTTTCTTCCATAAACTTTTTGTGCAAGTTTTTTACAGAGTCCAGTAAATACCGCTTTTGTTTCGTAATGTTCTCCGAACTTTTTAACACATTGTTTTTTACCGGCAGTGTTGTGACTATTTATTTATTTATTTATTTATTTAAGGCAAACCAACTAAATACACACATAATCGTTCCTGTTACAAATCATACACAAATAAAATAGTATTGCATGCATCTAAATTAAAGGTAAGCACAGCATTTTATTTTGAGCTATCTGTACAATACAAAATAATTATTACAAACAAAAATTGAAACAAACTTAATATCAATTATCATCATAAATTAATAAAATGAAATATAAAAAATCACATTTACAAATTAATTTTGTTATGAATTAAATCAAATTATGATTAAAGATTAAATACGATTGATTTATTTATTGAACTAACGTTATGACAAAATGAAACATAATAAAGCATAAAATAAACAATCGAAAAAAAAATTCTAAAAATTACATGTTATTGAGCACAGCTCTTTTAAACTGAGTGAGGCTGCTTGAAAATATGTCAAAGTCACAATCATGAAAAAATGTCGTTACACCTTCTAAGAATACATGAAAGAGGGGCATTACTTCCGTAATTGGTTTTGCGAGCACTAGGAGCAAAAGGCTTATAGTTATGCAGTCTTGCTGATGACCGGGGTATGTTAATGTTAATAGACGCTAGAAGTGGTGAGCAATCGACAGCTTGACTTAATATCTTAAATAAGAAAACTAGACCTGCAAAATCACGACGCCAGTGTAAAGATTTCATTTTAAAGTAATTCAGTCTATCTTCGTAGGTTTTAACGGAATTCCTTATACCTGCCTTACAAGAGAGTCTTTTTATAAATTTTATTTGAATTCTTTCGATGCGTTGAATGTGGATATTATATACTGGGTACCAGACGATGGAGCAATATTCTATATGACTACGAACTAATGCTGAAAACAAAATTTTCAGTGCTGTCAAATTATTGAATTGTCTGGTGTTACGGTTCAGAAATGCTAGCATTCTATTGCTTTTGTTTATTATTATTTCAGTGTGTGTTTGAAATTTCATTTCAGAATCTATAGTAATGCATAGATCTTTAACTTCAGATACTTTACTTAATATTTGATTACTCATTCTGTACGTAGAATTAAATTTTTGTTTTTTACGAGAGAACTTAATATGATAACAATTCCCAACATTAACCAGCATATTATTCTTTTCACACCACACGCAAAGTCTATCAATATCCTTTTGTAGAAGGCACTCGTCGTTCTTTGTTACAACGACCCTATAAAACTTCAAATCGTCGGCATACATTTCAAAATGAGAGTTTTGTATGGTATATTTGATGTCATCAATAAACATTGTAAATAATAATGGACCTAAATGTGACTCCTGTGGTACGCCAGACGTGGGTATGAAAGTGTTGGATGAGTGTCCATTTACTACTACTCTTGCTGTTCGGTCAACTAAGTAAGATTGGAACCACTTCAGAAGTGACCCATGAATACCGAACGTGATTTTGAGCTTTTGTAGCAATATGTTGTGGTCAACTTTGTCAAAAGCTTTGCTGTAATCACTATAGATGGCGTCAACTTCTTTTCCTTTACTCATGTAATCCAGAGTTCCTTCGACGAAGCTGACTAAGTTTGTGGCAGTTGATCTATTGCGAAAGAAGCCGTGTTGATGTTCTGTTATAGAGCTTTTGATGTGCCAGTTCATGATAGGACACAAAAGAGATTCGAAAACCTTTGCCAATGTGGGTAATATACTAATAGGTCTGTAATTGCAGATATCTGTCTTATCCCCCGATTTTGGTATTGGTATTATGATGGCCTCCTTCCAGATCCCTGGAAAAACCCCTTCAGATAAAGATTGATTGAAAATTATACTCAATGGCCTAGACAAAATACTAGCACACTCTCTAATAAACAGTGGAGGAATACCGTCGGAACCCGGACCCTTGGCAACATTTAAGTTCTTAAGTTTTGTCTGTATGCTAGTTTCAGACAATGTTACTTGATGTAAGCTGTTATTATTGCTGGATTTATAAATAAATGCGGGGTCCGGATCACCGTCAGAGATAGGGCCATAAACAGATGCAAAGTTCTCCGCAAATAAATTTGCAATGCTCATGCCATCGGTAGCAGTACTATCATGGAGCCTCATGTGTCTCGGTATAACGCTTTTGTTATCGCGCTTGTTTTTTATGTATGTCCAAAAGTATTTTGGATTTTTCACCACATTATTTTGTATACTTCTGATACAACTCTTTTAATTTTCAGGAAGATCGGTCCTTAAGTAATATGTATTCATATACATCTCGTTTATTTTTGTATTTTTTCATCCTCTGTCGATATTTTTCTTTTTCTTTCAACATTTTTATTAAACTATTACTATACCAGACGGGATATGACTTTTTGCCAGCATTCCGTCGAGGGACCAATTCGACAATAATCTCTCGTAATATAGAGAAAAAAGTAGCTACTGTCCCATCGACGGTTTCAGATTTTAAAACCATTTTCCAATCAATTTCCTCAAGACGATTTCTAATTTCATGATAGTCAGCTTTTTGGAATTTATAAACCTTAGTTCTTTTACTGGCAAGTTCCTTAGGCAGGTTGAGATTGATGGTGATCTGCAGAGGTGGGTGAAAGTCATCGACTTTAGATATGGCGTCACAGGAACAAGATACCTCAATCGGAAAAATTAAATTGGATATGACTAGGTATAGAATTCTATTCTGTTTATTTTTAATTGAATTATACTGGTATAGGTCGTTAGAGGACAAGAATTCCAAAAAAGTTTTATTAATATTAGTGGTGCCGAAATTAGGTTCCACATGTTGATGTATTGTAGATTTAGTCCACTCTATGTTACTTAAGTTGAAGTCACCTATTATGATTACTGGTTCATCATTAATTACACTACTGACTCGATTCGTAAAGTAAGTTATAAGATTAATGTTTACCGGAGGAGCCAAATAAGTGGCGCATAGGTGAATTTTCTTTAAAGTTTTAAGGCAATGATTTGTTGACAAGTCTAGTGTAACCCATAAATCCTCGCAGGAGGACTCGAATGATATATTTCTATAAGCATTAATAGATTTAATAACTGCGATTAGTACGCCACCTCCCTCCTTGCCCTCAGAAAAGGTTCCCCACTGCCTATCCCTTCTAAAAATTTGATATCGGCTATCAAAAATTTCTGAATCTAACACTTATTACATGAAAATTCATATTCAGTACATTCAAAAAAAAATTATCCAATTTACCACGAATACTCCTAGAATTTTGGTAGTAGAAAATTAAATCACTGAATTTTCAAGTTGAATTACTTTGACAATGACAGGATATAATAAAATGAGCATGATTATTCTAACTTCTTAAGACATTCTAAACTAGTTATAACACGTATCAAAGAACCTTCCTCCTTCCTTACAAGAATTCTTCCATTTCTCACCCAAACAAATTTGTATTTCTTCTCCTTGGCAGCAATCCTAGTAGCTGCATGGAGCGATTTGTTAGCTAAAGTTATGTGTTCACTTACATAAACGGGGGATAGCTTGTCACCGTAGCCCAGTAACTTGGTGTTCAATTTATTGTTGGGGTTCGATCGGTTGTACAATGAAACTGCCCCAAGAAGATTATCGCGCTTGATTTTGCTTGGTAGCTTGCAGATGGCTGCTCTCGGTTGATTTGTGGATGCATTCAACTTTTGCACTCTAGCGCAGGACATAATCTCATTTTCTTCTAGAGGATAGGACACGACGTTACTCAGTTGTACTATAGTTTTGACAAGGTTTTCTTGTTTATGTTTGGGTAAACAATGAATTTCTATATTGTTTTGTCTAGCATCTTGCTCCAATTGTGCAATTCTAGCTTCCATTTCTGTCACCTTTTTAATTAGACAGCTGTTTTCGCTGCGCAGACTTTTAACCTCTTCATTGCAAGCTTTAAATTGAGCCCTCATATCTTCGAAGTCGGCGTTCATAAACTTAATTGACTTTTCGAAACTAAGAATTTCCTCTCTCATGGACTAAATCTCTAAAATTTCAGAGCGCAGTGATGATTGCGAATCTTCACCTTGATCAAAATTCTCCCTTTTTCTTTTGTGACGACATGTGACGTTCGTCGTTGTTGACTCATTAGTTGGCTCGGTATTTTGCTGCAATTGATGGGGAATAAGAGGCGAATGTCGCTGCTGGATTGAAGAATCTGATACAACAGGCGAGACTGGAGGAGTCCGGTTTAACGGCATTGTAACTTGTGTTGTTGTATGCGGAAAGTATGCTACCGGCTCAATTTATGTAACAAATATATATAATTTATTTATTTGGAGAATTCCCTTGTTTATTCTTAGTTTTTGTTAAATGGTAACACTAGTGTCCGGGGTAAATGAAAAGTTTTTAATGGCAACCCTTTGAATTGTCACATAAACGTCAATGACAAAAAAGAATGAACGAAATGTCTGTGACTCCGCTATTCACTGATAGATGTCGCTGTTATTGTTACACTGCTTTACCGACATGTAAGATTTTAAATAAAATTAACGGTTTAACTTATAATTAATTTACTTTATCACTTAGTTCACTGTCCTTTAGTCAATTTTCACTGAATAAACTTTGTTCATGTCACGAATGTTGATGTTCTTGTTGCTTAATTTTCTTGTTCCATCTTTATTTCTTTCAAAGTTCACGTAAACACTGGAGATTTGCAACACGTATGATTATAACGTATTACGGTATCTAAAGTTCGAGATAACGATTGCTCATATAATTCCAATGTTATTTAACACTCTCAGATACTTTTAACAGCACTATAGTGGCAATAACTATTTTTACTAAATAAATCGTCGTGAGCTCAATGTTTACGTTATGGCAGCGCCATCTCTTTCTTCTACTATTGATATCATCGTCATAAAATTGTTCCACTAACTCTTGGATACTTTTGCCTCCTTCCAAAATCTTCTTTTGTAAACGGCTGCGTGGACACTTCCTATAGAGGTCATCATTTCGTATTGGACATACAGTATTCGACTTAGTGTTATCTTCTGTAGCTTCTTTTATGCTTGTTTTTTCACTATCTACATTTTCTTTTTCTTGATTATTTTTCATAATTTTAATTTTTCGCATTAGTATTGGTACTTTTTAGGGTTCCGTACCCAAAGGGTAAAACGGGACCCTATTACTAAGACTCCGCTGTCTGTCTTTCCGTCTGTCTGTCTCCAGGCTGTATCTCATAAACCGTGATAGCTAGAAAGCTGAAATTTTCACAAATGATGTATTTCCGTTGCCGCTATAAAAACAAATACTAAAAACCACATAAAATGAACATTTAAGGGGGGCTCTCATACGACGGTGGTACGGAACCCTTCGTGCGCGAGTCCGACTCGCACTTGGCCAGTTTTTTTATTAAACATGACATTTCTTTCTTTTCCAAGAGGTGTTTTCGTTTTAAAGCTTTAATTTTGTGCAACAAGAATTTGTTTTTAAACTTATTTTGTCATTCTGTATCAGGTGCATCCAATGGGTTTTATCATCAGCTGTAGAATCTGTTTCAATTCTTTGTGTGACAATCACTTCTTGTATCTTTTTCTCGTTTAATTTCTTCTCGTGATAAAGTTTGGAATTTGTCCTCCACTTTTTCCGGTGTAATCTTTGCTCTCTTGGAGACATTTGGTTAATACTTTTCACCTTCTTACTCTCTTTTCGTTTTAGATAAGCTTCTCTTTTTTTAGCTCTTTCAGCGGCATATTTATCTGGGTCGTTTTTAATTTGTTTATATTTATCTCTCCTTGCTATTCTTCTTCTTTCTAACTCATCTTCTCTCATCCTTCTCTTATTCGGCATAATGTCATAAAAAAATAATTTTATAAATAACAGCCATTAAACCCTAGCTTAACACTTACACTAAGAACAAGTTGCTTACCTACCTACACTAAGCATCACTCAAAATCACTATCACTATCACTACATAGTATAAAGCAAAGTCGCTCCCCGCTGTCTGTCCCTATGTATGCTTAGATCTTTAAAACTACGCAACGGATTTTGATGCGGTTTTTTTTAATAGATAGAGTGATTCAAGAAGAAGGTTTATATGTTCACTACATTCACTATTCACTATTCACTATTCACTACATCATCATCACTATCACTATCACTATCACTATCATCATCACTACATAGTATAAAGCAAAGTCGCTCCCCGCTGTCTGTCCCTATGTATGCTTAGATCTTTAAAACTACGCAACGGATTTTGATGCGGTTTTTTTTAATAGATAGAGTGGTTCAAGAGGAAGGTTTATATGTATAATACATGCATAATATAGTAGAGAAACACAGATAATCTTAGAGGTTTTTATGCAAGGTCGTAAATAAACACACTTTTTTGCGCTTACATTGCAAACGCTGGCTGAACCCTACGAGATAGATCAAAATAATGTACTACAGTATTGTACACCTTAAAAAGGTCTACAAAAAAGTCCGTGATGATATATGTCTATCTCTTGAGGATAACCCACAATAACCATTTTTTATCCTTTATTTATTATACTTATTTACGAAAAAGCAATTTTAAGCAATACAGCATTAATCCTTATCCAATTAAGCACCTTAAATACATTGTGCATGTAATATAGACCAATATGGCCCTTTGCAGCATGTAATTTAAATGAATATTTTCGAAGATATCACAGATTTAAAACGCCAGGGACATAGCGGATGCGGCGCGCGGCGGTACCGGCTAGGGGGCGGGGGGCGCGTGCCTATACCTAAATAGAGTAAATAGTGCGTCGAAGGCCGCGCTTCGCCCTACAACACTTTATGATTATGTAGTATATTTAGTATCAGCATTGCACCCGTGCAAAGCCGGGGCGGGCCGCTAGTATTTAATAATATGGGTGTAACTTACCTGAATAAAGATGATTATTATTATTATTATTATTAAAAACGAAGTTACTCGTAGAAATTCTATTTATACAATCTTTAATATCATGTTGATGTGCAAGCATTCAAAATAGTATCAATTTTTCATGTGAAAATAATAGAATACTCTTATCCTAGTGTTTTAAACATTGATCATGGTTTAGCTATCATTAGTGTAGCGTAAGTTCATTCCCCCTTAATATTATATACACGGAGCTCCCGCGCCCCCGCCTCACCCCACCCGCCGACACATCTTCAGTGGCCTCGCGGCATTTGTTGAGACTGGTGGTGCGTTTCGTGCTTTTTGCGAGATATTCATATTTCTACCGATTTCAGTGCCGTGGACGAAACTCGACTCATTCATCTCTTAACCATATTATTATTTGCAAAAGGTATTGTAATTGAATTTTTATAACACAGTGTTGCTAACAAGAACATGGATATTTTAAATGTATTCGATTGTCGTTTAGAAAGTTCCACAAGCTTAGAATGATGTTTCACTGTCATTTGTTTCAATTTTTTAAGTAACACTAATGATATTGAATGTAACACTAATGAAATATTATTGAATATGAATTATTAACAAAAAATTAAGGCTTTCCGCCTGATTACGTCAAAGGCTTAGTTTTTACACGACTGCCCAAAAAGGAGTGTTATGTTTTCAGGGTTCATGTATGTATGTATGTATGTATGTATGTATGTATGTATGTATGTATGTATGTATGTTTGTGAGTTTCTTTATTCGACCATAACTTCTAAAAGGCTTGACCGATTTCAATGTTTGTGGTATCATTAGAAGCTTTGAGTTATCCCGAGTGACATAGGCTATGTGGACATAAAAAAATGGTCAAGTGTGAGTCGAAATCGCCTGCAAAGGGTTCCGAATGATATTTTTTTTTGTGTGTTGTGTTTTGTTTTTTTGTTGTTCACTAAAAGGTATTAAATAAAAAAATTATAATTAAAAAAATAAAAAACACGCCTGCCATGTCAAAAAAAATTAAAAACAAGTCAAATATTTGCAGTCGGGGTCGGTTACTTGGAACAATTCATTACAGGTCCCCCGACTGCAAATATTTGACTTGTTTTTAATTTTTTTTGACATGGCAGGCGTGTTTTTTAATTTTTTTTATTATATTTTTTTTTATTTTTCTCTTTATGTGTGATGTGATAAAAAGCAATAGAAATTATATTCAAATGAAATTATTACATGATTATCTACCAAATTTGCTATAAATTATTATCGGTGTTTATATTTTGACTAGCGGCCCGCCCCGGCTTTGCACGGGTGCAATGCTGATACTAAATATACTACATAATCATTTATTTATTTATTTATTTATTTATTTAACATATTAACACGGTTTTGACAGACCAATTACGTTAACAGCATTAGTAATTTATATGTATATATAGAAAAAAATTATAATATTGGAATTATAAAAGAACAACAACTTATACACTAAATAGCCTTACTTACATTATGAAACATTAAATGTTTTATACATTTTTGTCTTCACAAAAAGAGAGACAAACACACATAATGGTTTTAAAGTCATCTGCAAACAAATCACATTCCGGGTTGGCTTCCACGAGGCTATTAAGCGCGGTTAGAATTCGCGGGATGGGAGACGATGCGCGGGCGACTGTGCGACTCGGAGGCACAGCTAGTAGGCGGTGTTTTCTGCTACGGAGATAGTTGTTGGGAGCGTAAACTCGAATCAGCTCATTGTGTAGGTCAGGAGCATCTGTTAGGCCCCGAATCACTTTAAGCATTATATTGAGCTGATCGTATGCCCTCCTAGTGTCTAACATATTGTATCCTAGACATCCTGCAAGAAACTTAGTAGGATACAGATATGGATAATATCCTAGAGAAAACTTATACAAGAACCGTAAAAAAGCTTTTTGGACCTTTTCCAAGATAAGAGCATATGTTGACTCATGTGGATTCCATACACAAGAGCTCGCCTCCAGCTAAGAACGTACAAGTGTGCTATATAAAAGTTTTACGACATGATCGTTACGGAAGTCTCGAACGTTTCTGAGAACGAAGCCCAATCTTTTGAACGATTCCTTGGCAACAGTAGCAATGTGGTCATGAAATGTCATCTTCTGGTCGAATACAATCCCCAAGTCTTTCACTGTTGTCTGTCTTGTTATATTAGTACCATTTATTTTGTACTGAAAGTTGATTGGGTGCCGCATTCGGCCAAAAGTCATGACAAAGCATTTCGTGGGATTGAACTCTAACTTATTAGTAACACCCCAATTGTAAACGGCATCTATGTCTGTCTGAATGGCTTCGCAGTCGGATAGTGAGTTGACGCCAGCATACAATTTCAGATCATCTGCATAGAGAAGGCACTCTGCATGTTTCGGAACAGTCGGCAGGTCATTTATCATCAAAAGAAACAATAAAGGTCCAAGGATTGAGCCCTGACTGACACCCGAGCGTGTATGATAGGGGTGTGACTCGTAAATACCTAGCCTCACGAACTGCTGACGATCGCGGAGATAATCAGCTACTAATCGTAGAAGACTAGGACAGAAACCAATGGCACTAAGCTTCAGAAGTAAGATGTCATTATTGACTCGGTCGAAGGCTTTCCGGAAATCAAAGTAGAGAACGTCTACCTGTCTCCTCATGTCAAGTTACGCTGTAATATATTCGGTCAAAATCAGTAAGTTAGTATTTACGGATCGTTCGCGTCTGAAACCATGCTGGGCATTACTGAGATGTTTTTCCACTTGGATGTAAATTAGTTTATGAAGCACATTTTCGAATATTTTAGCTGGTGACGATAATATTGCAATGGGCCGATATTCTTCTGCAGTTGATTTATCGGAGGTTTTGGGTATAGGCGTCACCCGTGAGATTTTCCACTGAGGAGGATAATTGCCTGTTTTTAGGGACAGATTAAATATGTGACATAAGGGGGAGGAAAAAGACTGCTTTAGATGCTTGATAAGAAAGGGTATCATAAAGTGTTGTAGGGCGAAGCGCGGCCTTCGACGCACTATTTACTCTATTTAGGTATAGGCACGCGCCCCCCGCCCCCTAGCCGGTACCGCCGCGCGCCGCATCCGCTATGTCCCTGGCGTTTTAAATCTGTGATATCTTCGAAAATATTCATTTAAATTACATGCTGCAAAGGGCCATATTGGTCTATATTACATGCACAATGTATTTAAGGTGCTTAATTGGATAAGGATTAATGCTGTATTGCTTAAAATTGCTTTTTCGTAAATAAGTATAATAAATAAAGGATAAAAAATGGTTATTGTGGGTTATCCTCAAGAGATAGACATATATCATCACGGACTTTTTTGTAGACCTTTTTAAGGTGTACAATACTGTAGTACATTATTTTGATCTATCTCGTAGGGTTCAGCCAGCGTTTGCAATGTAAGCGCAAAAAAGTGTGTTTATTTACGACCTTGCATAAAAACCTCTAAGATTATCTGTGTTTCTCTACTATATTATGCATGTATTATACATATAAACCTTCCTCTTGAATCACTCTATCTATTAAAAAAAACCGCATCAAAATCCGTTGCGTAGTTTTAAAGATCTAAGCATACATAGGGACAGACAGCGGGGAGCGACTTTGCTTTATACTATGTAGTGATGATAGTGATAGTGATAGTGATAGTGATGATGATGTAGTGAATAGTGAATAGTGAATAGTGAATGTAGTGAACATATAAACCTTCTTCTTGAATCACTCTATCTATTAAAAAAAACCGCATCAAAATCCGTTGCGTAGTTTTAAAGATCTAAGCATACATAGGGACAGACAGCGGGGAGCGACTTTGCTTTATACTATGTAGTTGATAGTTGATAGTTGATAGTGATGATGATACACAAGTCAGCACAGCACAATTTACATTAACTTAATTTATACATAATTATGATCAATGAAAAAATTAAATTACCAGGAGACTGAAAATCTTCTCAAACCAATAGGCAATTAATAACCATTTTTTTAAATACACATTCATACATATATACACATACAAACACATACACATACATTTACACACAAACGCACATACATACACATACACAAAATGTAGCTTTAGAATAGAGTGTTTTTTTCAAATAAATAGTAATTTAATTTAATAAATGTTTAAAACAAAAAAGTTCCTAGTTCTATTTGTTCGAAACTGTTTACTGTAACTTTAGTATGGAAGGCGCTGGTACCTGTGATACAATGTTTTTTTCATTAGTACAGGTACCGACGTTACCTCTTTTTCTGTAATGTTCTTCCTAATTGTAAAATAAGTTTGTGAACAATGTAAAATATATTAAATAAGAATTACATTGAGTTCTGAGGTTTACGCGAATGTTAGACATTGAAATAAAACTACTTTTACGGATTTTATCGCGGTTTGTATTTTGATTTTAGTTCCCGACGTTTCGACACCTTTGCAGGTATCATGGTCACGGGCAGACTGAGGTGGTGTTCGTCTTGACGGTTGTTGTTGCTCGTTCTACCTTCATATTTTTATTATTTGTGTTCCGGCCTACGCAATATGAGCTCACGGTGTCTTGAGGTCTTGCAGCGCTGCTCTTGGGTTTGATTTTGAGTTTGTTAATTATCGGATCCCAAGTAGGTGATATCTTCCAGCCGTCTTCTCTATTGAAATTAGGGTGTTTTTTAATCTCAATAGCCTCGCGAAACATCCTAGGTAGGAATTTAGGTTCTTTAGCGAGGATCTGTGGCTTATCAAATCTAATGTAATGGCTGGAGCCTTCAGCATGATCGGCGACTGCAGACTTCGTTGAGCGGCGGTGTTTTACGTCAGCTATGTGTTCTTTTACGCGGGTCCCTATACTGCGTTTTGTTTGTCCGATGTAAGGACAAACAAAACGCAGTATAGGGACCCACAGTGTATCACATGTCACAGTGAGTCACACAGTGTATCGCAAGAAGACCCATACAGATAGGTACCTAAACGGTGAATCTCACCACCATCCTAAACAGTTAGCTACCGTGGGAAAATCTTTGTTTCAGAGAGCACACGGACTCTGTGATGACAGACACCTTGCCGCTGAGCTTCAACATGTCAAGCAAGTACTGCGAGACAACAAGCTCCAAATTCCACGGCCCCGTCACAGAAACCGAGTGAAGCCAACCACAGTCGACCGTCTACCTGCTGTACTACCATATGTCAGAGGAGTCACTGACAAGATTGGCTACATCCTGAAGCGAGCTTCAATCAAAACATACTTCAAGCCGCCTAAGAAGATTAGTCAGTCCTTACCATCTGTCAAGTGTCACATACCTCTACAAGATGCAGGAGTTTACAAACTAGATTGTGACTGTGGGCTCTCTTACATCGGACAAACAAAACGCAGTATAGGGACCCGCGTAAAAGAACACATAGATGACGTAAAACACCGCCGCTCAACGAAGTCTGCAGTCGCCGATCATGCTGAAGGCTCCAGCCATTACATTAGATTTGATAAGCCACAGATCCTCGCTAAAGAACCTAAATTCCTACCTAGGATGTTTCGCGAGGCTATTGAGATTAAAAAACACCCTAATTTCAATAGAGAAGACGGCTGGAAGATATCACCTACTTGGGATCCGATAATTAACAAACTCAAAATCAAACCCAAGAGCAGCGCTGCAAGACCTCAAGACACCGTGAGCTCATATTGCGTAGGCCGGAACACAAATAATTAATAAAAATATGAAGGTAGAACGAGCAACAACAACCGTCAAGACGAACACCACCTCAGTCTGCCCGTGACCATGATACCTGCAAAGGTGTCGAAACGTCGGGAACTAAAATCAAAATACAAACCGCGATAAAATCCGTAAAAGTAGTTTTATTTCAATAATAAGAATTAATTAATATAGAACATAACAATTACAATAAAATAATAAATCTATATAAATTTGTCATTAAATACAAAATTATTAATTATACTATCTATTAGTAGTGTCTGTGTGTCTTTTGTACTGCTACATGTCGGCCACTACAATTCCTAAGGATATAGCAGTCCATACTTGCAGCAAACACCGCCAGTACGGCGTTAGTGCTACCCCTCACTCTACGCAATAAAGACGCGGCACGCTTTCGCATAGTGGCATGGAAGCAGTCTGTGCTTAATTCTGCGAACATGCCCGAAGCACTACAAGTTCGGGGCAGCCCCATCACAGCCCTGAATGCGTTATTATATTGGACGCGAAGGGCGCTGTAACTTTTCTTACTATAATCAGCCCATAGACTACACGAGTACAGTGAGGTACACTACGCTCTAAAAAGCGCAACTTTAACCCCACTAGAACACCGCGCAAACCTACGAGCTATCATATTTGCTCTGACTGACAGCGCCTTCCGCTCCCGCTCCATATCTGCATGGTCTTTCAGGTCAGTAGTGAGTAAATGTCCTAGGTATTTAAATTGTGACACCCTCTCGAGAAGGGCACCATACAGCATAATTTCTGGTATAGTAGCAGGACATCTAGCACCACCGGCCTCAAACACCATGTATTGTCTCTACTTGCTATTGTACAATAGACCATGACCACAGGCATACTCCTCACATGTCCTCATTAACTTCCTCAGGCCGCAGACCGAAGCACTCAGCAACACCATGTCGTCTGCATAACTGAGGTTATTAACACAGACACCGTCAATGTGGCATCCGACATGCTGCTCACTGAGTGCCACGATCAGACCATTAATATATAAATTAAATAGGGTTGGAGAAGTCAGTCCACCCTGCCTGACACCACACTCAAGCCTATAAGGATCCGACATTGTTCCCGCCCACCTGACGGTATTGGATTGGTTTGCATACCAGTACTGAAATATACTGACGAGCTCCTGTGGTACATTAATGCTTTTCAGCTTTTCCCACAGTAACTCGTACCCTACAAGGTCAAATGCCTTGGATAAGTCGAGGAAGCACGCATACACCGGCGTTTTGCGATCTGTGTAGTATTTGACGGTCTGCTTTAGACATAATATGGCACTTTCTGTGGACAAACGCGGACGAAAGCCGAACTGGTTGTCATGTAATGTTACGTATTTATTTAACTGTATGTTAAGCAGACCGTCAAAAACCTTTGCAATTACAGTGGCAAGAGAGATGGGCCTGTAATTACTCTTATCCGTGAGATCACCCGTTTTATTCTTCACTACTGGGACAACCACCGTTTTCACGCAATCTGCGGGCAAATAGGCGTGACTCACGCACAGCGAGTAAAACATCGCTAGAAACCTCGAGATATGAGACCCTGCATATTTCAAGTGCTCAACGCTGAGTCCATCATGTCCCGGGGACTTGCCACGTAATAGAAATAGAATAGAAATAGAAAGACATTTATTCAGTGCAGTACACAAGACAACACACAGAACATAAACACAAAACAAACACAACAAAAAAACAAGGAAAATTAAAAATATAAAAAACACAATAGGTACTATTTGAGTTGTCCAGCATACCGCACCAAAAAGGTCACCAACTCAGCATATGCTAGGTGTAGAACACCCAGCGCTGGTTTTCAGTTGGTACCCCACAGTGACACACGGACGAAGGTAAGAGGTATATTTATGACATAGATATTTGAAGCATATACATAAAATAATTAAATAACGATACAAAAATAATTTAAAAGTGTTGTATAAATTAAATGAAGCTATAGGAAAAAAAAAGAGATATGACAGATAGAAATAAAAAAGTGGCAGATGGAGGTAGTATGACACTTGGTTTTTTATAAAAGGGAAGCGAGCACGATAACAACTCTTTTACAAAGAAGACTTCGCCTCGTGCACTTCTAAGGTTATAAATGAAGTGTTGGTCATTGCACCAAGTCATCCTGTAACAGGCGGGAAATTAAGTGAGTATACATATATTACATAAGTGTAAAAAAATAAAGAAAATAAAATAAAAAATGTAAATTAAATTGTGTGGTGAAGCTTGTTACAAATGAAATAAATGAATAATAAATAATTATATAAAAGACTTATCAATGTCGATTGTGTTAAAATCAATTTGTGAATTAATTATGAAGTTTTTTAAGTGGTACCTAAAAGCAGTGATTGTTCTTAGGTTTCTGATCGGCGGAGGGATGTTATTCCAGCATTTGGAAGCAGCATATCTAAAACTTCCCCGGAACGCGGCAGTGCTATGCTGTGGAATAGCCAGTTGCTGCGCACAACGTCTACCCTCGCGCTGCCGGTGATCGTTTACCCACCTAAGTTTAGAGTGCAGGTATGAAGGGCATTTATATTTAATTACTCCAAAAAGAAGACAAGCAAGATGTAATTTACGCCGTGATTTCATTTTAATAATGTGATATTTATTTAAAACGGGTGTGATGTGGCTTCTTGGTGGTACATTAAAGCAATATCGTGCGCAGGCATTTTGCACTCTTTGAATCAGCCTTTTGGTGCGTGCTAAGAGTCTAGGGCCTATTACAATGTCTGCGTAATTTAGACAAAACCAAGCTGTCGACTAGCTGCACTCGTAATTCCTCACTAATATATGGACGCATTCTGTATAAGACTTTTAACTTATAAAAGCAAGACTTTACGCAGTTCGAGATGTGAGTCTCAAAGTTTAGGCTTTCGTCAACGATTACCCCTAAATTCCGCGCCTCACTGACACGTCCAATAGGTTGCCCCATTACGGTTACGTCGCCATGGTTCAAGTTGACTTTACCCACCTGACCTTTTGAACCGTAAAGTATATATTTAGTCTTAGCTGGGTTAAGGAAAAGACAGTTTCGTTCTGACCAATCTGCTATTCTTGCTAAGTCATCATTGACCGATTTTAGTGCATTTTCACATTCGTGTGGTTTGAAAGAAATATATAATTGTAGGTCATCTGCATACATATGGTACTTGCAATTTTCTATGGCTTTTACTATGTCGGCGCAGTATAAACTGAACAACGTAGGGCCTAATATAGATCCTTGTGGAACGCCCCTCTCCACTGCAGTGATATCCGAAAAAATACTAGATCCATTCGCGCCGCGAGTTTCAACAAGTTGGTAGCGATTTCTGAGATAGCTGTCAAACCATTTAATTGCGCGCGCATCAAACCCATAGTACGACATCTTTGAGAGCAGGAGAGTCAAATTTAGACTGTCAAATGCCCTAGAATAGTCCAGCAAGACCATGAGCGTACAACAACCCTCATCCTGAGCTGACAATATGTTATCCGTAACATCTAAAAGCGCAGTTGTAGTACTGTGACCTCTCCTAAAACCTGATTGCTTCTCAGGGAGTATTTTATTTTTCTCTAGGTATTCTATAAGTTGGGCGTTTATTATTTTTTCGACTATTTTGGAAAGAAAGGGCAATATGCTAATTGGTCTTAAATCTTTTATATCACAAGGGTTCGCTATTTTAGGTATAGGGCGCACAACTGCTGTTTTCCAAAGTTCTGGGAAGCTAGATTGTGAGATAGAAGCATTAACGATAGACGTGAGCGCAAATAAGGTTTGAGGCAGTGTCAGCAGGAACATGTTTAGAGTAATGTGATCGAGGCCTTTAGCATTTGATTTTATTTTAGTTAAAGTCTTAGCGATATCTGTTTGTTCTACGGTTTTAATAGAAAAAACATAATCACTATATCTGTGAAATTCGTAGTACGTCAAGTAGGATATTGGTACCATAATATCTCCTGGAATATTTAAGAAATGAGAATTTATTTTGTTGGGGTCATTGAAATGTTGGGGTAGTTCTTCTTTATTTTGAAAAGGCAATAAGGTTGATTTAAGATTTTTCCAAAGAATGGCGGGATTTTTTATTTGGTTGTTGATGTTTATTTTAAAATAAGCAGATTTTTCATAAAATAGTGATTTATTTACTAGACCTTTTAGTTGTGCATAGTACTGTTTTTTACTGTCCGTTTTCACGCGTCTATATCTCACATGGGCCTGATCGCGCAAACGCATCATTAATTTAATATTTTCAGTTATCCATGGATAACGTCTTTCCTTTAAAACCAAAGCTTTACTCGGTGCGTGCTTGTCAAAAAGATATAATATATTACTACTGAATTGGACTACTGCATCATTGATGTCGTCCATCATCGATGTCGCAAGCCAATCAATAGAGTTCAAATCCTCAATAAAAGCCCCGCCATTCATCTGGTCTAGATTTCTACGTATAACATACCTAGGAATTATTTTTTCTTTTTTAAAATTAAAAACGGTAGAAATAAAAGCATGTGCACCAAGTGCCTCAATCCAGTCTACCTCCTGACTAACCACATTTGCGTCTGTGCATACTAAATCTATTAACGTCTCGCTAGTAGACGTGAAATGAGTAGCCGACTGTACCTTTTGATATAAGCTGAGACTGTTAAGGAACGTGTTTAGTTTTGCGGTTTTAGGGTTTGTGAGATTGAGATAGTTGATGTTAAAATCACCGAGCAAAATGAAGTGTTTGCACGTTGACAACGAACTAAGAGATAAAGTTAACGCGTCAAGGAAAACGTCAACGTTCAACCACGGCGGCCGGTAGGCTGTACCTATTGCAATTTTAGCCCCATTAACAGTCATAATTAGCCACATTTGCTCGACTGAGGTGTGAATGGGATCGACAGGGTGTGGGTGGTAGCGCACCGTGATACCTCTCTTAATATAGAAGCCCACACCGCCGCCGCGGCCGCCGCGCACGCTAGTCGGGCGCGGCACATGCCGCAGCCGGTACCCAGGCACCACGGGCGCGCGACCCTCCTCGCCAAGTCTGAGCCACGTTTCATTAATTGCCATGAGGCAAACGTTATGACGTTCCATTGCGACTATGAGTTCATCATGTTTAGTGCCTAACGACCCCGCATTAAGAAAACCTACGGTTAGGTGTTTATTTATCATTATGTTATAAACAAAAAACCATTATGAGTACCCAACTTTAAAAACAAAATGTTTATAATACTAATATTAACATAAAATGTGTAATTTACCGAAAAATTGTATGTGTAGTAAAAAAATAAAATATAATATATACTTATGTTTGAATATAAAAATTGTAGGATATGCCTGTTCAGTGTAGTTAAAAGTATTATAATATTTGAACTTGTATCACTGTAGGCAATACCAACACAGAAAGTGTACCCTCTCGATACTGCATGCCACAACCAGAAAAATATGCACAACTCAAGTGACGTAACATAATAAGACATATAGAACATTACAGAGTGAAAAACCATAACGGGGCAGTTTGTGATATATGTAATCAAACTGATACACTGCCAAAATTACGGGCAATATCTACGTTTGACCGGATTCGTAGGGACTTGGCGCCATCCTCCTTCCTCATGTAAATGCGACCGTCTTTCGTCCACACATATTTAAACTTGTGTCGGGCACCGGCTTCGCGCGCATCAAAATATATTTTACTGTTGGCTGGAGTCAGCCGCTCGTTGATATACAACCGGTTTGACGGGCCAGCTAAGTCGATGTCCGCTGTGGTTAAACCGCGTCGCACGCGCGCCGCTCTCAACAGTTGGTCGCGGGCCGCGCGCCGGGCTAGCCGCACGGCAAGCGCGCGCGGCCGTTGTGTATTAGTTGCAGACCCCTCGGTAAAATTGCGGCGCACCATGCCGAGTCGTTCCGCATTCACAATGTCGCGCTCGTCCATGTTGACGCCCAACTTCACACAAACTAATTGAAGGAGATGTATTGGGTTCTCATCTCTCGTCTCCGGTATGCCCGTTACGATTACATCATTCAACAGCAAGTCCTGATCACGGTCATTGAGCTGCAACTTCAGCTCGGCGATAGTCCCCTCAAGGTGGTCGTAGGAAGACAGCTCTTTTTCTTCAAAGCGCTTCTCAAGACAAGCTACTCTGTTTTCAACGACGTCTACCCGCTCCCTGCATGATTTGACGTCCTCCCTAAGGCCAGACATCTCCTGTCTGAAGTCCCGCAGCTCTACGCGCATCGCACTTAGTTCCTCACGGAAGCAGCGTATCTCGTGAGCCACATTTAGTTCGACAGTTGAAGGCTCCAGAACAGGAACCATACTATCGGAAGGCGTCGGGGTAGCGATGTCTATTGGCGTGTTTACATTGTCATCCGCGTCATCACTTGCGGACACTGCTTTGACAGGTGTGGCCGAGTTATCGGTTTTTGGGATCTTTGCTTTGCACCCCGGGCACAGCCAGTTCGGGGAAAACCGTGCTGACGTCATCCCAACACATGCGGAGTGATAGACCCCGGGACACCTAGTGCAACGTATGCAATCCGCTGAGCCTGCCATAAACTTGCCGCAACCGCCACACTTTGCCATACTTCCTGCTTTTACTAATTCGCTTGCGTACCGATTAATAGTTGGCCGTGCTTGTACCAGCAAGGAATCACAGTGCAGTATGCCAATGTATATTATAGATTAAAGTTTTATTTTCTTTTATTTTTAGGTTATGACACGCACTGCACACACGCACTTTTAATTTTGTTTTTAATTTTGTCTTACTGATTTATTGTTTTGTTTATTTTTAAATAGTGTATCTTTGTTTTTTAATTTTAAATAATAAATGTAAAGGAAAATACTGGTTTTTTATTTACGCACAATCAAACACGTCAGCTGCTACCGGCGTCCGTATGACCTGTCCCGTGACATATTTCTTATAGCTTCGGTAACGTCTTTAGCTAGGAAGCTAGTCCCCACTGCTTGTCCGTTGACGTCAGCGCTGAGCACCTGCACCGCCGGCTCCAACAGTGACTTTACAGCAAAGTGATTCTTAAAGAGATTCGCAATCTTCATAGGATCATTGATCCCGTCGACGCTCACAGGAAGACCAGGACGCACCTTCATACTGTTTGTCTGCTTCCAGAATTCCCGAAAATCTCCTTTACTGTATTTTGTAACAAGAATGTCCATTTTTATTTGGTGTTGATGACTTTGACACCATTTTAAACGTGATTTAAACACTTTTCTGCTTTCACACATTTCTTCAAAGAGGCATCCTGACTTAGGTCTACCACAGGATACCCAGTCAATAAACCTCGCCCGGGCCTCACTGTGAGCCTCACTAACATGTTTGTTCCAACCCGCTATGCGTGCGCCACGCCCCCCACTCTTTTTGCCTCCCCGACTCACCACAGCCGCCGCGTCTCGGAGAGCGGCAACAATGTCAGAGTAAAGCGTGTCCAAAATGTGCCTGTGACCATTGTCCCTGCACACGCCATCCGCACAGTTTGAGAACTCAGATGGAAAATCTATGAGTTTTAATCTATTATGACACTCCATGGAATATAATGCAATTTGCTCCTCACTTTTTACACCCCATATTACATCTTTGTTCACATAATCTGTTATTCTTGATGTCATTTTAAGATTTATAAGATTTAAATTGCATTATATTATAAAAAAAATATAATTAAAAAAATTAAAAAACACGCCTGCCATGTCAAAAAGTGAACTAAAAAATTAAAAACAAGTCAAATATTCGCAGTCGGGGGACCTGCAATGAATTGTTCCAAGTAACCGTGCCCCGACTGCAAATATTTAACTTGTTTTTAATTTTTAAGTTCACTTTTTGACATGGCAGGCGTGTTTTTTAATTATAATTTTTTTATTTAATATCTTTTAGTGATAAATAATATTTTATAGAGCGCTACAACACAAAAACATGACACAACACAAAAAAAAAATCGTTCGGAACCCTTTGCAGGCGATTTCGACTCACACTTGACCATTTTTTAATGTCCACATAGCCTATGTCACTCGGGATAACTCAAAGCTTCTAATGATACCACAAACATTGAAATCGGTCAAGCCTTTTAGAAGTTATGGTGGAATAAAGAAACTCACAAACATACATACATACATACATACCTACATACATACATACATGAACCCTGAAAACATAACACTCCTTTTTGGGCAGTCGTGTAATTAGTAGAAAATGATCAGACCATAGAGTATCATATTTGACGCACACATCAACAACAGTCCGCCCCGCCGCGCCGCATGAGTTGTAATACAGTGGTCCAGCCAGCTGACAGTCCCATGAGCATCACTCAAAAAAGTAAAAGTATTGGAGTCTTGTCCCAGAAAGTCTATATCTATACATGCCTATAACTGGTCACGACATATATTTACAAGTTCACTGTAAATAACTCACCTGGATTGGCATTGAAATCGCCCAGAATGAACACTGACTCGACACCATATTCGTCAATAATAGCTGTTCGGAATTGCCACCTAACCGGTACCCTATAAGTGGTGGACACCTTCGGTTCGATGGATGGGTCCTCCAATCGGCGCGGTCGGGGTCGCCGTGACGCAATGATTCGCAACGCCGCCATTGGTACAAACATTGTTCCCGTACCCCTCTCTCCTCGAATAATGTAACCTTTTAAAATTGAGAGAATATATTACCGCATGGCTCCTGGTTAAAACGCATCTTATTATTTCATATTTCCCTAACTTCTACAACTAAACCAACAATCAGGCTGCACAATTAGCAGATATCAAGTAGCGGCGCATCAATCCGCTACATATGGTCCTTCGAGCAGAATCTGAGAAGCAGCATCTGTGGAATTCGTATGCGGCTGCCGTTGTTGGTTCGAGACAACTGGACTCAAGACTACTGGAGACTAAGCGCATAGAAGAATCGAAGTTGGATTGGCAGTTCATCGGACATCATACGCAATCTGTGCTTTCGGGGTGTTGATCAAGTTCACTTCGCACGACTGGTGAACGTTGCCATCGGTGCTGACGTGGTCATCCTGCAGGCATTCCAACCGTGAGTACTCCTGTTTTCACCGACCACCAAAATGGCTACCGACGGGGCAAAATCTCGCGATAAGTCTCCTAATATCATGTGCGAAGATCATAATTTGGTTCGAGAATTAGTGCGTAAACGTGGCATTATAAAAGGCAGACTCACTAAATTTGCCAATTATTTGTTGTCTCTTGAAAATAACGACGAACCTGTGTCGTCATCTCGTATTCGCATAGATTTAAAATTACGCATAAAAGGAGCCACTAGTTTATATAACGAGTTTAATGATGTTCAATCCAAAATTGAAATATGTGTTTCGGATAGTGAGATGGCAGACCAGCCAGATAATAGAGAATCATTCGAAAATTCTTACTATAGCATATTAGCCCACGCGGAATCTCTTCTGACCGATGCGATTGAGGTTTCTGACGCTAAACATTGCTGTAGTGAAGAATCGCAGTCCGTAAAACTTCCTATAATTACATTGCCTAGCTTTGATGGTTCGTATGAGCACTGGCTCGAGTTCCGCGACACATTTTTATCTTTAGTTCATAATTCAAAACGAATAAGCAATGTCCAAAAGTTTCATTACTTAAAATCTTCTCTAAAAGGTAATGCCGAATTAGTTGTTAACTCAGTGGAATTTTCTTCGGATAATTATATTGTGGCGTGGGAACTACTGTTAAATCGGTTCAATAACAACAGTCTTTTAGTACATAACCATGTGAAGGCATTATTTAGTATTAGTTCGTTGACTAAAGAATCGCCCGTTTCCCTTCGTAAGTTAATAGACACAATCCTTAAGAATTTACGTGCACTAAAAATCTTGGGTGAGCCCACCGATCAGTGGGATACACTAATTAATTATATAATCGTTTCTAAACTAGATAAAACCACTGAGCGCGAGTGGGAGACACATAAATGCACACTGTTTCCGAGCGATAAAAAATCTAAACGCATAATAAAGTTGGATGAATTGATTGGTTTCCTAAAAGACAGGGCAGACATGTTAGAAACATTGCAGCGTTCACACCAAGAACATACACAAACAGATAATAAAAAACATAAATCACATTCACATAACACGTCACACTGCAATGTTTCCACACAAGTTAAGTCTAATGACAGCCGTACGCCTCGCTTCAAAAGGTCCTGCTTAAAATGCAACGGTGCTCATCCACTTTATTCATGTCAACAATTTATTGATAGTGACTTAGACGCTAAATTAAAGTTAATTCGCGATCACAAACTTTGTGAGAATTGTTTACGATCGGGACATTCGCTTGAGAAATGTTTGTTTGGACCGTGTAGGAAATGCAACCGCAAACATAATTCACTAATTCATATTGAAAGCAGCAATGGTCTAGTCGCATTCCATCCTCGTACAGTAACTGATAGTACCAACGTGAATGGCGCGAGCGCAGCGCCGGCCATCCCCCACACCGCTTCCTCGATCGCCGCGGAACCGGTTTCTATTCATGTAAACAAGGCACACATGCATAATAAATCTATAGATATGCACTCTGTGTTGTTGTCAACCGCATTAGTTGAAGTGGCCGACATTCACGGTGTTTATCATCAAACATACGCGCTTCTTGACAGTGGAAGTCAGCGATGTTTTGTAACGAAGTCATTTTGCAACTTAATTAATGTTACTACGTCAGTAACTAATTATGAAGTTAGAGGTGTAGGTGATTCATTGTTACAATGTTCAGAAACGTGTAACATTGAAATCAAATCGCGAGTCGACAATGCTTTTAAAACACGCATCACTTGTTTTGTATTGTCGCAAATAACATCTACGATGCCAGCCTTGTGTGAAATAAACGCGCAGTTCTGTATACCAGACAACATAAGACTGGCGGATCCGTTATTTTTCGAGTCTAAAAGTATTGACATACTTATAGGCGCAGATACTTTCTGGGACTTGCTAGAGGAAGGCAAAATGAGACTTCCGTCTGGCCCTTATATGCAAAACACTAAGTTAGGGTGGATTATTTCTGGCACTGTTTATAATACGCGAAATGCAGGTCGTATTCACTGTAACTTAAGTAATTCGCTAGATTCGCAATTACGTTCATTTTGGGAGCTCGAGGAGCTGCCTAAACTCAGGGATACGCGGACTCAGGAAGAACGTATGTGTGAGGACCATTTCATTCACACTACTACGCGTGATAGTGAGGGAAGGTTTACCGTACGCATTCCATTTAAAGAGTCACCTGATGTTTTAGGCGAATCATTTACGCAAGCTGAACGAAGATTTTACGCATTAGAAAAACGTTTACAGCGTTTGCCTGATTATAAGGCATTATATGTAAATTTTATGCAGGAATACCTGAGCTTAGGTCATATGACTCAGGTAGATTCCTACGAATCCCCGTGTTATTTTATGCCACATCATGGCGTGTTCCGCGAGCTCAGCACCACCACCAAGTTGCGCGTGGTGTTTGATGCAAGCGCACCGTCCGGCTCCGGTAGGTCCCTGAATGATTTGCAGCTGGTTGGCCCTCCTATACAGGGTGATCTCATTGCCATTCTTCTCCGCTTTCGGCAACATAAGTACGTTGCGTGTGCCGACGTGGAGAAGATGTACCGGCAGTGCCTAGTAGATGAGTGTCAGCGTAGTCTGCAGATGATTCTGTGGCGTGACCATCCGTCGAAGCCTTTAGGTATTTTTAAATTAAATACTGTGACGTACGGAACCGCCTCCGCGCCTTTTCTTAGTGTGAGGTGCCTGAAACAGTTAGCTTCTGAATCTCCTGATGCTGATGTTGCGCAAGCCATAGGAGAAGACTTTTATGTGGATGATTTTATCACGGGTTCAGACAATAAATCACAATTACTGGACTTATGCGATAAAACCCAGAAAACGTTACAGTCAGGCTGTTTTCCACTTAGGAAATGGATATTTAATTTTAGGCGTTATGATGATAGTCAAATATCTAGTCAGTTTAAACTGTTAAGTTTAGATGATAATATTAGTTCTAAAACTTTAGGTATTGGCTGGCACAATTCTAGTGATAGCTTTTATTTCAACACACAAATTCAAATTGACAATGACAAACCGATTAGTATAAGGTCCATTTTATCTAAAGTTTCGCAAATTTTTGACCCCCTCGGTTTGTTAAGTCCCGTTATAATTGTTGTCAAGGTTCTTTTACAACAATTATGGTTGCATAAAATACATTGGGATGACAAGGTTCCGGATAATACGGCGCGCGTTTGGAACCGGTTTGTTATCTCACTGCAAGCGCTCAACACTATACGCATTCCTCGCCATGTTATAGGTACGCACCCTAGGTATATCGAACTTCATGTTTTTAGCGATGCTTCTCAGACGGCGTACGGCGCGTGTATTTACGTTCGCACAGTTAATTGTGATCTAACGGTAACGGTTAGGTTATTGTGCTCTAAATCAAAGGTCGCGCCATTAAAACCTGTGAGTATCCCTCGTCTCGAACTTTGTGGTGCGTTATTAGGCGTTCGTCTGTACGACAAGGTACGTGACTCATTACGTTGTAGCTTCAATAAAATCGTGTTTTGGACTGATTCCACTATCGTCTTAGGTTGGCTTCACATGAGGCCGAACCAACTAAAAACGTTCGTCCAAAATAGGGTCGCGGAAATTCATGACCTTACATTACAGGTCCCGTGGCATCATGTCAGAAGTGAACACAATCCTGCTGACCTGGTATCGCGGGGCGTCCGGTTGGAAGAACTTGCATCTTCTCGCTTTTGGTGGGAGGGTCCTGAATTTCTACGTGATCGTTACTTTTCAGTAGATGATTACAAAGGTCCAGATTCAGTCAAAACTCTCGAGTTACCCGAGGTGAAGTCATGTGTTACCGCATTTGTGACTCATGATTCATCTAGTTCTACATATTTCTCGTTTGATCGATTTTCACAATTTAACCGTATGAAACGTGCGGTGGCGTATGCGCTACGCTTCATACACAATACTCGCAATAAAAATAAACGAACGGGCTGCCTTAGTGTACACGAATTAAATGAATCTGAAATAATTTTAGTACGGTGGTCTCAAATTGAAAGTTATCCTAATGAATACAATTTATTATTATCTAATAGTTCGCAAATTAAAATTAAAGGAAATTTAGCAAAATTAAATTTATTCTTAGACGGATATAAAATAATTCGTGTGGGTGGACGCATAGGTAATTCGCAAGAATTTAGTTATAATAAAATGCATCCGATCCTAGTATCGAGTAAGCATCATTTTACAGTGTTGCTATTTCGTCATGAGCATTCACAGCTACTCCATGCCGGACCTCAGGCATTACTTTGTCATTTACGCGAAATATGGTGGCCTTTGGGTGGCAGGAGCTTAGCTAGGCGCATAGTTAATGCTTGTGTTACGTGTACTCGCATTAGGGGTAGAATTCTCACGCCTCAAATGTGTAATCTACCTATGGAAAGAATAAGTGCTAGTTTTCCATTTTATCGCTGTGGTGGGGCCAGTTCTCATACTCAACCGCAAAGGTCGTGGAGCTAAGACTTTGAAAGCGTATATTTGTTTATTTATCTGCTTAGTTACGCGCGCGATACATTTAGAGCTGGTCAGTGATCTCACTTCCGAAGCATATTTGTTATCACTTAATAGGTTTATTTCTCGACGTGGCAAACCGGTAGAAATATTTTCAGACAATGGTCGCAACTTTGTTGGCTTAAAGAATGATTTTAAAGATTTTTTAAATAGATGTAGTTCGGAGGTAATTGAATATGCAGCTAGCCAACAAATTAACTTTAAGTTTATTCCTCCATATTCGCCTCACTTTGGTGGTCTGTGGGAGGCAGGAGTAAAATCGTGCAAATATCATCTACGTCGTGTGGTAGGGAATGCGCACCTTACCTTTGAAGAGTTTGGCACTGTTCTATCACAAATAGAAGCAGTCCTTAATTCCCGACCACTAGCTCCTCTTTCTCCAGATCCTAAAGACCTTTCTCCGCTTACTCCTGCCCACTTTCTGGTTGGTCGATCACTAACTGCTCCTGCTTGTGACGATCTCAAGGACGTTCCTACGCACAGGCTAAAACGGTTTCAGAAAGTAGAACAAATGCGACAACATTTCTGGACTCGATGGTCCAAAGAGTACATAAGTGAGTTGCAGGTGCGGACAAAATGGACAGATAACAAGGCAGAGTTGAAGGAAGGCGCGCTAGTCCTGATCAAGGATTCCAACCTGCCACCTTTGAAATGGAATATGGGCAGAGTTCTCCGTACTATCCCGGGCAAGGACGGGATTGCACGGGTTGCTGATCTGCAAACAGCTTCAGGCGTAGTGCGACGGGCTTACGCAAAAATCTGTCCTCTCCTGCAGGATGAGCATGAGCTGTAAAGACAGCTTGTATGTAATTTTAGACTCGTTGAAAGCGACTGCTTCCAAGGCCGCGGGCATGTTCGGAATTGCCACCTAACCGGTACCCTATAAGTGGTGGACACCTTCGGTTCGATGGATGGGTCCTCCAATCGGCGCGGTCGGGGTCGCCGTGACGCAATGATTCGCAACGCCGCCATTGGTACAAACATTGTTCCCGTACCCCTCTCTCCTCGAATAATGTAACCTTTTAAAATTGAGAGAATATATTACCGCATGGCTCCTGGTTAAAACGCATCTTATTATTTCATATTTCCCTAACTTCTACAACTAAACCAACAATCAGGCTGCACAATTAGCAGATATCAAGTAGCGGCGCATCAATCCGCTACAATAGCGCTTACCGCACTTAGGCAATCAGTAAAATCCTGTAAATTGTCAATAGAGTTTGTTGGTAAGTACACACTCATTACGATCACTGGTCTATCACTCGTAGTAATTGTAATTTTACAAATCCGTGGATTATCACAAACAAGCACTGTCACTTGCTGAAATACACTATGTTGCCATAATAAAGCCACACCTCGATAGGGGCGCCCGCGCAGAATGCCCGCAGACGTGTCGACCGCCGACGTCGCCGTGTAACTAAAATCCTTATCCACGGTGCCCATATAAGGTATATCATGTGGCAGTAACCATAATTCCTGCAAGCATACTACATCGCAAGTAAGACACAGAGTTCTCACATCATCAATAGAGCGCTTCACGTTTTTACAGTTAAATGTAGAAAACTGATAGCATCCAATAACCATAATTTAATTATTCTCGGCCGTTGTTATCCGTAAGACGCATACCATTCACATTCCTGTGTTTGTAGCTCTCAAAACGTCGAAATATAATACCCCGAGGGTACTATATTTCGTACCACAGTGTTTCATCCATGAACCTTGGAATATTAGCCTCCGATATAAAGAATTTACCTATATGCTTTGTAACCTCTGTTATATTTCATATTTATCCTTTCTAGTGAAACTGTTTCCTTAGTTTTAATACAAATGTATTTTACAATGTCACTTTCTGTCGTAGTTATATATACATTTGAAATAAACAGCAGCACGGAAAGTTCCCTCTAGATCTCTGGCTATACCTGACTTGCCCGCGTAACGATATTTTGCGGGATGTTTACGATAAGTTACTGTGTGCCATTCGTTAGTATTCATGTTTTTTGTGTCTTTCTTTGACTCAATTGCGCTCATATTATTAATCGGCAGTTCCAGTTCACACTTTCCCGCTACATAGCTAGTCTTATCAGTAGATTTAGTAGACATCAGCTGATTCGTAACATGCATCGCCGGGCTCGTAGATCCTGACGTCACCTCATTACTCTTCATAGAACCGGTCTCAGCGCTCGGCTCAAGTCGTCGCTGCGACACCGGCTGTGGCGGCGTTCAAAGATTCAAAGATTTATTTGCGTGAAATATGGTACTTACAGATGGTTCTTACTTTCTATCGGTTCTGCATATTTTGTCATTTAAAAACGACATGCAAAGGACCATGCAAAAAAAAGTATGGGCAGTGTCCCATCCCATCAACAGACATGGGACAAGTTTCAATATCATTATTACGTCCCATGAAAAGTCAGTACCAATTTTTAGTTCGGAATTCGACGGGGTTTTTTTTTTAAAAAGACTTTTGACAAAAATAAAGTATTTTTATTTTAAAATAAAAAATTACATTTTAGACGATAATTACAAAAAGCAATTGTTCAACTAGACATTTTAAGTATTAATAACACAAAAACAATTGTGCAAGTAGACACTTAATAACAACAGAACTATTATCCAGACAAAAATAACGTTATATTATTCATCTATTATAATAGTCGATAACATTGCCGCTGGTAGATTAAAGTTGATATGTCGACCTTTGCCCATATACCATATAATTGATATTATATGGGCACAACTTCCAACCGTACGCGCCCCTGTTAGGCATGTGCAATACCACTGTTCAATAGCACGTCTGCCAGTTTCACTTCGGTTTATTAATATGTAACAATAATAAACGCGCGATCTAACGTGTCGAGATTGTATTCGTCCTCTAATTAACCAGACATTATCTTCTCGAATATTATACCTTGGCAAATCAGTTAGCTGGTTTTCTCGAAATAATTCAATATAATAAATTCCATTCCGAATATGTTCCGCACAGTAGGATTTTGCAAGTTTTATATGGTAGGTCCCCAAGGCGAATAAAATGATATCATCATCAGTCAGTTCTGGAAAGTCCTCAAGATGTGGCATGGTGGCCTCCATCGTCACAAAGTTAACTCTTTGTCTGTTCAGATTTTTGCCTTCGACATAATTTTTCAAAAGGTTAGGTTGATGAACCTTAGTTTGAATTATTTCAAAGAATTCCGGCGCAAGCCTGTGGTCTGTAGCAACACGGTAATTAGCATTTATTAATGATGCTGCTATGCGGAAATCGACAAACATGTTTGGCAAAGCTCGGTTAAAATAAGTTTGTTTTAATAACTTAAAACGGTTTTTGAATTTGCCGTTAACCGCCTCCACAATCCATCTACACACAGTCACCAACCGAGAATCATTTGCCTTTTCTGTTGATAGCTGGGTCGCGTTCCTGTCCTTGGTAGGTGGCATGTGAGGTTCATAGCCAAGGGACTCAATATCATTAATACTGTCCCTGAAGCCCCTGTCCAAAATAAAGACGTCCTCTCTGTGTAGTAACCAATGTAGTAAGTGCTCATCGTCATTCATTATGTTCTGCATAATAGTTGCATCTGATGTTGTTGCAGGAAAAGGGCCTATGACATCTATGATATATCCATCGCTGCTTACTAAAATAAATGGTTTCAATAAATTGCGAAACTTGTGGAGGCTATAAGTTTTTCTTTGAAATAAATAATTAGTGCTTTTTTCAATATATACATATGTGCCATCTGCGATAATAATTAACTTGGTGTTGTTTTCATTTCCAAAAATATGTTTGGGCAAAAATAGATTTCTCTCTAGAAGCTCATCTCTAGAAATATGACCTATACCAAGATGTCTTGGTACATATTGACTTGTCAAGCATTGTCGCGCTATTTTTAGGCGATATTCAAACACTTGACGTGTTACGCCGAAAAGCGTAGCTAGTCGCTCGTTAGGTTCTCCAGTTCGTATTTTCGTTAAATAAGCTCCGAGAACTGATCGGGGATGTCTGCATTTTTCTACGAGCGATGGCGTTTCTTCCAAAATGACGTTGAACTGCTCTAAAGTGAATCCAGTCCAAAACATAAGTTCACTATTATTCAGTGAAGATAATGTTTCAAAATCGAATCTTGTCCTATTGTTGATTGCTTCAATTAACATGTTTGTCATGTTACTAAAAAATGAAGCATTAAAATAATGTGTAACATTTACATTATCCAGTAACTCTTCAAAATCATAGTTATTTAAATGTTCTTCACATATTCGCGAACTCGGTGGAATATATAATCGATAATGACATACCAAATGTAGCTTGATAGACACAGGAACTCGTCGTAGATTTTCATGTCTACATTGCCTATACATACAGAGCCGTGAAGTGTTCGGTGCACGTACGTAATCGCGAACATAGAAACGAGCATCATCCTCTGGATTGTCCTGAGGATCATTGGGGGCTTCAGCAACATTGGGAGCTTCAGCAACATTGGGGGCTTCAGCAACATTGCGGGCTTCAGCAACATTGGGGGGTTCTTGATTGTCAGCATCTAAAATTATTTATTTATTTATTACTAGCTGTCCCGGCGAAGCTAGACTGTACTTAGTGATGAAATAATTTATTTTGATAAGGATTAATAGCACAGATGTAATTACCTTCTACAATGGGAGCGTTCTCAAGACGTAGTTGTCCACCGTCATTATTATTGGCTCTCTGCCAGCATCTATGGCATACTGCCATTACGTTATTGAATACTACCTGAAAAGGGAAAAAATGAAGATATCAGCATATGTGTGTTTTTGTAATAAGCAGAAGTATTTTTTCTGTGTTATATTGATTATATCGGTGTTATATGTGTGCTTGTCAGTTGTCTAGAACTCGGAACACAATCTACACTCACTTTTGGACTAGACTATAAAAATATTAAGGTGAGATTAAATAACTATGCAGGTAAAAATATCTCATTCCTCATAGGAATTATGGCCGGACGATTGAGTCGTTCCTAACGTAAGCTATACTTTAAGTGCTATATTTCTATTCAAGCAATTCTAAAATGTATCATATAGTATCGTAGCAATGTTCTATCTGCTTATATATTCTAACTACATGACACTTATTCTTATTCATTATACGTATTCTACATAATATCTAAAAGTTATCGATATATGTATAATAAATCAGTAAATAAATACAATGACTGTGACTTACTTGTGTCAATCCATTTTGCAAAATGTAGGCCGCTAACTCAGGACTACTATGAAGCAATGTTTCTTGTAATATATGTCGTCTCTGTCTTAAAACAGATCTAGGACACATTACACATTGGCGTCCAGTCTCCATATTTATAAATCACAGTCCATTAAACGTGCCGGGGTCATCGAGTAGCAATCAAAAGGTCCAATAAACAAGCAGAGGTTAGTAATAGTCGCAAACAAGCCGATAACGCACAAATAAACAACGCGAACACAGCAGAACGTACTAGCCACGACTGAGGGAGGTGCGCGGGCGCAGGCGTCGAAAGGGTGCGGTCGGGGTAACGGAGCAAGGAGGGAGGGTAAAGTACGTCTTACGGCTGTTCTCTCTCGAGTTTTTTTTAGTTAAATAGTACATTTTTAATTCAGTTCTTAATACTTAATAAAACTGTATAAGTATAACATATTTTTTTTATTGCACGATAACCCCATATCCTACAGTGATGTCGCCATAGTAAAAAATAATCATAATGTCGAGATGTATTTAATGAGATATGTTTGGCATCTGTTGATGATATGGGACGATTTTTTGCATAGTCCTTTACAAAAGTATTACATAGGTCTTACACTAATATTGCATGCAATATAATAACATAGTTGGAATATGTATTTAGGCATCTTACACTTTATTATAATCCAAATCTATTTATTGCAATTATTTTATGTCTATTATATATCAATATTTATTTATATTTGACGGCGCGCTGATTATGGATTTGTTTTAATGATGAATTTAGAAATTATTACATTAAGTTGGTTGTTAATCATAACTCGATTTTTCAATAATGTTTTAGTTTTAGTCTTTAGTTATTAAAAATAATATGAGCGGGTAACCCCGAATAGAGTAGTGGGTGTCGCTTCGAGTAATGGCGGCTGTCATTCCGGCATTCGTTTGACAGCTGCCACACGAGGTGCACACGTGCTAATCTATTGGCTCGTAATCTAGTTTAATCTTGTAAATTGTGTGTGATTTTGTGTTTAATTGTGGAACAATCAAATAATAAGACGTTGGACAAGACTACTGTGCTTTTAATTTTTTAAATTCTTTACAATACAACGCCCACGATGGATAGCGACAGCCAAGACCGCTACGAGGCCCCTTCTGACGCTATTGCATATTAAGTATATATTATTATTAATATTGACTCAGTAGAATTAGCTAATTTACTTGGAAATATTCCTAGTAAATAAAAAGTAAATAAAAACATTTGTCAACAAGCCACCTTCGCAGAGTTCTCCTAAATTTAGTAGTTGGTATGTCCTTAATGTGAGATGGTAGTTTGTTATAAATTCTTATGCACATTGGGTAACAGTTCCTTCGGTACAGTTCAGTCTTCATAGAAGGTAATTTTAACTTGTCAGGAAATCTATCTGCATTTAAATGTACAATCGTCACCCAATTTTTTAAACATATTTTGATGAAATTTTGTAAATTTACAGACTTCCTCTATATGTATCACACGTGACTGTTAATAGTTTCAACTTCTTAAATAAAGGTTTACAAGACGTTAGAGGATCGACATTACAAATAGACCGTACGCACCGTTTTTGGGAGATAAAAACTTTGTCAACATGCACCGAGTTACCCCACACTAAAATGCCATATCTTAATACCGATGCAACATATGCATGATAGGCTTGCATAGTGGCCTGTGTTGTAGATATATTACTTGATCGCCACAAAGCATAAGGAAATTTATCTATTTTTCCGCAGACTTTATCCACATGATAGCTCCATGTACATCGATCATCCAATACAATTCCTAGAAAAGTGGCGTTGTCTGTTTCTTTTATTTGTTTCCCTTTTAATCTTATGTCTAGGCTAGGTTTGGTTCCAGTTTTGTTGTGAAATTGCATATATTTTGTTTTGTCTATGTTAGGTTTTAAATTATTATTATTTTCCATCCAGTCAGTTATGTTATTTATTGTGCTATTTATTTCATCATTATAATTTTTGTCGGTTTTAGGTATAATAACCGATACATCGTCAGCAAAGAGTGTACAAGTGTAATCAGTTATATTTGGGAGGTCATTTATGTAAAGAAGAAAAAGCAAGGGTCCTAAAATGCTGCCCTGTGGGACACCGAAGTTATTTTGAATTAATATAGACTGGTACGTGGACCCTATAGCAACATCATATTGATTGGATTCTATTTCGACTAATTGTGACCTGTTTGAGAGATAACTTTTAATCCGTGCATTTGCGTTACCGCGTAGTCCATAGCTCTCGCATTTTTTCAGTAATAGTACATGTGATACAAAGTCATACGCTTTTGACATATCAAAGAACACCAGTGTTCGGATTTCTTTTATCAACGTGTTCAGTTACCTTACTTTTTCCCCTCGGACAGCCATTGCGCACGGACGTGTTTACCCAATTAGTTTATTTAATTATATATATTTTTTAAAATTTTAATATTAAATTAAAATAAATCGTTAAGTTTAATTGTCGAAAGTACCAGGCGCGCAAAGTGTTGCAAGAGTTCGAGTCCTGCCGCGAGCGAGGTGAAACGGCAAGCTGGTGCCCACGCTACCCATCTCTGTCAACTGCGCGTGAGTCACAATCACCTGACTCCGCCCCCTACACTGACTATCAGTAACTACAAGCGCCTAGCAAATTACACCGAGCAACAGGTATCAACGTGTCAATAACTTGTCAACTCCAGACGAAAGGTGCATATTTTTATTAATTTTTCTAAATGATGAAGCGGACACCACCTAGACCTAGCAACGAAACTCCTCTTCACCACAGTTCGGAGCCCGATTTAACAACGTCAGATTCGGAACAAACATTGGCCAGAATCACTCTACGACAAAAACGTAGACACGATTCTGAACAATCTGTTGAGATGAAATCTCTCCGGGAAGACATTATGTCATCGCTTGAAACCTTGAGAAAGGAGCAGCAAGAGAAATTTTGTGTGATGCAAGACCATTTAGACCAAATAAAGGTTCAAAATACGGAGTTGATAAAAACCGTGGATTTCTTAAGTGATAAATATGACGAGCTTATGTCTAAATTAGCTTCTCTGGAAAAGGAAAAGAAGTGCACCTTGGAGTATGTAGGATTTTTAGAGGATAAAATCGAGATCATGGAACGAAATTCGAAATCTTCAAGCCTAGAAATTCGCAATGTACCGAAAAAACCTAATGAGTCAAAGGAGGATCTCATGGACATCATAAAAAATTTGGGAACCGCAGTGAGCACCGACATACAAACAGTTGAGGTCAGAGATGTTTTTAGGCTTACCAGTAACAGAAAACCCCAAGTTGATGGGGCTATTACAGTCGAATTCACGTCAACTATTAAGAAAGATAGACTTCTAAGTAACATAAAGAACTACAATCGCGACCACAACACCAACAAACTTAATAGGTCACACATTAAAATGCCTGGGAACGGTCCCATATTTATTTCTGAAAGTCTCACCACTAAGGCTAGGAAGCTGTTTTATCAAGCAAGAGAGTTTACGAAACTGAATGGCTATGCGTATCACTGGACTTCGCATGGCAAAGTCTATATAAAGAAGAAAGAGGGAGCGCCGGCAAAGAGAATAACGCAGGAGTCTGACTTTGAAAATCTGAAACAGCAAGAAAAATGACTAGGTACAACTATTAAGACTCAACAACGTGAACTTCTTAAAACATTAATGCTTAGTCTGAAAATAGCAACCAACCTTGTCAACTTTCCCGCGTTTAACATAGTTTTAGGTACTTTTCTTTTGTCTAGTTTTTTGTATGTGTATGCCAACACACTAAAACTAAAGTATATTAGAACTATATCTACACTATACAATCACTCACTACACACAACAACAACTTACAAACACATTACATTTAATTCACTATTCCTGTTTTTGCTGTACACAATTAGTAGCTCACTGTATATTCTATATTACACTTACTTATTCACTACTGGCTTTTATGTTTGGTTTCGACCGGGTGAAACTGAGATAAACTTTTTTTGTACAGGATACTTTATGAAACCCCTGCCTAGTACACCCATAAAAATACAATCAATTTAACAAATGGATAGCGTGACAGAAATTATTAGCAATATAGATCAGCTCTCAGTCTCTGACACATTTAATTGTGATCCCGAAGAATGCTCTAGCTATGTCACTAACCCCTCTAAGCAATTAAAAATAATTACTCAGAATATTCGCTCCATTCATGCAAATTTTGACTCTTTTTTAACTCTTCTCCATAGAATAAATCTTGACTGTGAAATACTGGTACTGACTGAGTGCTGGCTGAAACGTTATGATGATTTAATCCCCATTATCGATAACTACTCTTATTATCAAACAAAAAAACACATAAACCAGAACGATGGTGTGGTAATTTATGTTAAAAATATAGAAAACTACACAGTCGAAGAACCTGACTTCTTAGATGCTAGTTGTCTAGTGCTAAAAATCGGCGCTGATAAGGCAATAATATGTATATACAGATCCCCGTCTTTCAGAGACACAAGCAATTTTATGCAATCCCTAAATGCTCTTTTAACAAGCCTGATTACATACAAAACCATTGTTATAGTTGGTGACATTAACCTTGACATCGCATGTTCCTCAAACCAAACCTCGGACTATCTTGATCTAATAGCTACTCATGGCTTGCTACCTGCTCACTCACTTCCCACTCGAGAGAGTGCATGTCTTGACCACATCATGCTGAAATCTAACTTGACTGCACTCACCTTAGTCATACATGCCGCCGTCACTGACCATAACCCTGTGATGCTGTGCCTTAATTTGATACGATATGCAAGTTCACGCTCCTGCAACATTTTGAAGACGAATTACGATTCTCTTGATAGTGAGATGCAGACTGTTAATTTTCAAGCTGTCTATGACCATACCGATGCTAATGAAGCGACAAAAAGTTTTGTCACCACTGTAGCTAGACTCATAAATACTCACACTTCTATTATAGAAATCCCAAATAAAAAACGCTTACTCAAACCGTGGATGACCGTTGGCATGCTCCGTTGTATGCGTAACAAGGATGCAATGCACAAAAAACTAAGCCTATCTCCAAACAATGTTATATTAAGTATCACATATAAAAGGTATAGGAACTTCTGCACAAAAATCTTAAGGAAACTAAAGAGAGACTTTGACAAGAGAGAATTGAGTGAGGCTTCGAATAACAATAAAAAGATTTGGAAGGTGATAAAGAGAGTAACTAATACAGACAAGCCAAACATACCAAACACTGATCTTTTGGACTCTTCTACTTCACCGCAGCTCTCGGTGGACAAAGTAAACAAGTTTTTTGCCAATATCGGGAAGGAGTTGGCTGATAACTTTTCTTGTCCACCAGGTAGTCATAAAATCCCACCAGACATTGCTTCCACATCTTCACCTTTACAATCATTTGTCATGTTAGACACTGACGAGACGGAAGTTGGGGATGTATTAATGTCACTTAGGTCTGATTCTGCTATAGGCTGGGACAATGTTTCAACAAAGTTTTTAAAACGCTATTCTTCGACAGTAGTCCCCTTGCTTGTACATATTTTTAACATCTGTTTCCATACTGGCACTTTCCCCTTGTACTTTAAGAAGGCCATCATACACCCTATTTACAAAAGTGGGAGTAAAAAGCTTGTGAATAATTATCGTCCTATTGCAGTATTGCCTTCCATTTCTAAAATTCTAGAACGCCTAATCAACAAAAGACTAGTTAATTATATGGAAGATAAAAAGTTTTTTTCTCCCAACCAATTTGGCTTTAGACGCAATAAATCTACCAGCAGTGCTGTAAATGACCTAATCGACCATGTTACAAAAAATATTGACAAAAAAAAGAAAGTATTGTCAATTTTTTTGGACCTGAAAAAGGCATTCGATACTGTTTCGATTCCAGACCTTATAATAAAGCTGGAGGAACTCGGAATTCGTGGACAACCACTAAACATCTTCAGGGACTATCTGCAAAACCGAACTCAGTGTGTAAAAATACAAAAGTATCTCAGTAGAGAGGAACCAGTGACATTCGGCGTTCCCCAGGGCAGCGTGCTTGGTCCGACCCTATTTCTAATTTACGTCAACCAGCTTTGTAATCTCAGGCTGGAAAATGGAAGAATTGTGGCGTTTGCTGATGATACGGTCCTTACCTTCTCTGGCGACACTTGGGATGACGCCTTCCTTTCCGCACAAAAAGGACTAAATATTGTTCTACAATGGCTCAAAAAACACATTCTCACAATAAATACCGACAAGACTAAAATTCTCACGTACAGTTTACGAAACTCCACTCAACCTCCAAATTCATACGCTTTAGTAGCGCACTCATGTTTACTGTCCGATACTGCTACATGCATATGTCCGCAATTAGAACGTTGTCGAACCATTAGATATCTCGGTGTGACTCTTGATGGCTGCCTGAGCTTTGCGCCTCATATAGAGCTGCTGACTAAAAGAATCAGAAAACTGATCTTTGTCTTTAGTAACCTTCGCCACATCGCAGAAACTCTCATTATTAGAAATACATATTTTGCTCTTTGTCAGTCTCTCTTAACCTATTGTATATGTGCTTGGGGTGGTGCACCTAAAACTGTACTTTTGAAGCTAGAACGAGTCCAGAGAGCTGTGTTGAAAGTCAGTACCTTTAGACCCATCCTTTTCCCAACTGAAGAACTATATAGAAACTGTAAAGTCCTTACAGTCAGACAATTATTTGTATTGCACGTACTACTATATCAGCATCAAAAAACCACTAATGTAATTCTCACTACAAGACGAAAAGACAAGGTATGCCAACCATTCCGCTGTAATTACTCCTTTACTAGAAGATTTCCCTGTTTCCAAGGACCCCATCTCTACAATAGACTTAACAAAATACTAGACTTTTACTCACTCCCTACAATCTCATTCAAAAAGAAAATTAGAGATTGGCTACAAACACTTAATTACAACCACACTGAAAGCTTACTGATGACTCAATACATCATCCGTTGAACTCTCTTACATCATTGGCCACTTTTACTCATAAATATAGAAAACACATGCTTTACACACATACTCATACATACACAGACACAATAGACAGCCTTAAACATACACACACACACCCTCACGCGCACACACCCTCACACACACCCTCTCACACCCCCCCCCCCACACCCCCCCCCCCCCACACATACACACACACATCCCTACACATACTACACTACTTCTTAATTTTATTTCCTGTCTTTTTTTTTATTTTTTTATTATTATTTTATTTTCTTTCCAAAATAGTTTATTTGTCTGTTTACCAGTCATTAATTAAATAAGTCGTTAAAGCACAAAATGGCATGTATGTACTTAAATGTTAATAAGATTCATCCAAAAAGGGTTGGGCTCAGCATCTTTAACACAAGTTGTCTAGGCAACTTAGCAAGGGTGCTGGTGTCGCCACATTATTGTATATTCACTTTAAACTGTATGTACTACCGTGTATTTAAATGTTATAATGTAAACTTGGTGCAAATAAATAAATAAATTATTATTATTATTATTATTATTAACGAAAAAGCAGCTAGGGTAGTGGACTTTCCTTTTTGGAATCCATTTTGTTCCTTTCTTAAAATTTGAAACTTGTTTACAAAACTTAATATTCTTGAATGCATAACCTTCTCAAATATTTTGGATATGATTGGTATAAGAGCAACTGGTCTATAGTTACCGACTTGGTTCTTTTACCTTTTTTTAAATATTGGTTTGATCACTGATATTTTTAAGCTGTCCGGAATATAGTTAGTATTACAGAGTTTTTGTGCTTTTTGTATGCATTTTCTCATTAGTTTGTTATCACTATCACTACTACATATATATACATACATAGTATATATATATATATAATAATAAAACAAAGTCGCTTCTCGCTGTCTGTCCCTATGTATGCTTAGATCTTTAAAACTAGGCAACGGATTTTGATGCGGTTTTTTTTAATAGATAGAGTGATTCAAGAGGAAGGTTTATATGTATAATACATGCATAATATAGTAGAGAAACACTGATAATCTTAGAGTTTCTTATGTAAGGTCGTAAATGAACACACTTTTTTGCGCTTACATTGCAAACGCTGGCTGAACCCTACGAGATAGATCAAAGTAATGTACTACAGTATTGTACACCTTAAAAAGGTCTACAAAAAAGTCCGGGATTGTATATGTCTATCTCTTGAGGATAACCCACAATAACACTTTTTATCCTTTATTTATTACTTATTAACGAAAAATCATTTTAAACAATACAGCATTAATCCTTATTTAATTAAGTACCTTAAATACATTGTGCATGTAATAAAGATCAATATGGCCCTTTACAGCATGTAATTTAAATGAATATTTTCGTAGATATTACAGATTTAAAATGCAGAGACATAGCGGTTGCGGCGGTACCGGCCGGGGGGCCGGGGAGCGCGTGCCTATACCAAATAATGCGTCGAAGGCCGCGCTTCGCCCTACAACACTTTATGATTATGCAGTATATTTAGTATCAGCAATGCACCCGTGCAAAGCCGGGGCGGGTCGCTAGTAAGTTATATAATTATTTCTATTTTCTCTATTAGGTGATTGATAATATTGAAAACGAAGGATCCTTTTAGTTTTTGTTGATATCTTTATTCCTTTGCTTATCCATTTTATTTTGTTTCTAGATGTATATATTTTTCTTGTGATTTTGGGAAAGCAAAGATGGTAGAACAGTATAAAAGTTTCGTGAAATTTTTCAAAAGCTTTGTTGGCTTCTGTATCATTATAAACCTCAGACCAATTTAGTTTAGAAAGGTAATAGTAAAATTTTTGTGCTAGTAATTCGACGAAATCGTTTTGGTATAATTTTTGTTGCTACTGGAATCGATATGATTTGCGCCGTTTCATGATCCGATAGTCCTAACGGGATAACTTCACATGATGGCTCTTTTATATTACTTATAATTTGATCCAAACATGAATTTCGCCTAGTCGGTTTTTGTATGTGTAATTGTAGCCCAAAGTTAAGTACTATTCGATTTAATTCAGTTACGGCATTTTACTACACAATATCCATTCACTACACTATCCATTTTACTACACAATATTATATTAATGTTTAAGTCACCTAGAATAACTACATATTTTCTTTTTAAATTTATTTCGAAGGTTACATAACAGTGTTTCTAATTTTTTTAGAAATATAAATGGATTAGAGTTAGGTAGGTGTTCGGTAGAGGGCAATTACTACTATATCATACTGTGATAATTCAATTCCACAACATTCAAATTCATGTTCCTTTGTAAACTGCTTTAATTTCGCGAGTACTTTGTATTCGACGTAGTTTTGGCAAAATATACAGACACCTCCTCGTTTTTTGTTTTTTCTAGAGAACCAGTCAGCTAATTTAAATCCATTTAGGCTAATATTACTCTCTTCTCCAGCTTTGATAAATGTTTCCGTTAGACATAATGCATCAATAAATTAATCCCTGTCAACAAATTCATTAATTGTAATCTCTAAATTATGCTCCTTCTTGCTCCTGAATCCAGCGATATTCTGGTGAAGAATGTTTAAAGTGCTTATAGTTTTAGTTACGTTCCTATCAATGAATTTATTTAAATTACCTTTATTTACTTCTTTGTTTTGCTTATTAGTTTTATGCTTCATTATATTTTTTATATTTTTTTATATTATAATTAATTGTGTTTTCACTTCCTATTGTGGTATTATTTGCACTCTTTGAAGGCTTTGCTTTGTTACTTACTACATAGTTACCAACGAAAAAATGATTCCTTATTTTTCTCTTTATAGGTTCGATGTTCGATTTTATGTAATTTGCGCTTATTTGATGTATTAATTTTATAACTATAGGATTTGACATCCCTAGAATCACTTATCCACTTGGTGCATCTTGCCTGAGTTATATCTCGGGTAAAGTATAAATATTTGTTGTTATAATCTATTGAATCTATTAACATACTCAGTTTATGACATGTATTATAATGAGATCTTAAAAAATAGCAATTCAGATGATTTTTACAAATCAACTCAAGATGGTTGTTCAACATTCTTTCATTATTATTGTTTAGAACACTTAAAACTATAATAGGACAGTTTTTATTTATTTTAATAAAGTTACAGAGCTCACTAGCAATATTAAGAGGGTTGTCGTCATTTTCACCTATGCAAATAATTATTTTATCCGATTGATTACATTTAAGATCAAAATTGCTGCCTATTAATTGGGTTGCTGTTGCATTACTCTTTGTTACTCCTAATATGGAGTATTTCTCATACCTAGATTCAATCCTTATGTCATGCAGACGAGTAGCCATGTCTTTAATTTGCTGCGTGCCAAGTATATGTATTTTATTTTCTTGACATTTATTTCGCTTCTTTGTTTTCGTTATTTTTATATTATCTATATTATTATTATTTATCTTGAAATTGTTTATTTCTTCATTGCCAATAGTATCTGCATTGTGTAAATTTCCTTCTTCGTATTTTCTTTAATTACTCACGGATTTTGTCTTTATCCTGTTTTTGCATTCAGTGTCTTCTACTCCTCTTTTCGGCAATAGAGTTGGCTTAGCTTTTGCATCGTGGTTAGATTTTTGTTTGCTTTGATTCTCTTTATTGGTTTCTTCAGCTGTAGTAATACTTATTAAGTTATTAATTCTGTGTTCTTGTTCTTCTATTATTTTTTGTAAGCTACTTCTTTCTACTTTTAAATTTTGTATTTCTGTTTCGGCATTTTTTAGTTTTATTTTTAGATCTTTTATGTTTTCCTGTAGTGTTTTTAATTCTTGACAATTCCATGATGATGAAGACAGATCAGGAAGACTTCTTGGTAATATGTTGGATTCCGTTGAAATAAATGAATTGTCATCAATACTTTCAAAAGATGCGTTTAAAACGGGTTTTCTTCTCCTGAGAGTGATGTTTTCATTACTACGATTCATATTGGAGGCCGAGTATGCCAATTAATTACACTTAATTTTTGTTTTAAAATTACACAGTTTTACGTTTACGTATTAGTCGATTTTTAGTCGAATCGATTAATCGAATCTCAAAAGACAAGTGTCCAAGTCTCTTAGCACAGTTTCTAAACAATGGTTATGTCGTTTGAAGTGACTTTGTTGTGATTGGTCAATAGTTTTTTGTTGTTGGTTTACATGCAAAGATTTTGAATTCACAACTGAAATTACTATTAATAAATTTAGGAAAAAGAGTCTCCGTATTCTGCTTACTTGATATTTTTATCAAATATAGTTGAATAGCGTGTTGTCATGTTCATAATGACCTGTTGAAGTGTTCCTTTTATTGTTCAAACATCAATATTTCTATATTTCCACACACATTCCAAAATGTTTATTCACTAAAAACCACACATTTAATCACTGAGATAACGATGTCACTTGTTTATTAGGATGTACAGAATGTGTTGGACAATGTTTTGTTTCAATATGAAATTAATTGTATTTATTATAATTTTAATTGCGCGGAACGATTATTATCTTGGCTAGTGTTGCCAGCCTACCTCCGTTCGACGTACCTACGTTCGCTCCCCTCTCGCCTCAACACCATCACCCGCGTTCCCCTGTCTGTATTCTTCCGTTATTCGCCTCTGATTTGACTCATACTCGACTTTATTTTGTTGCACTACCCTCATATTTCTATATTTTGTAATGGGGGTTTTTATACTCGGCGTATTCTCAACATTATTGTTACAGCATGAGTCACTATTTGGTATATTATAATCTTGTGAAAGACCCATTGGTCCGCTGTCTAACCAAGCACCTCTTTTTTTATTGATTTTGAAAGCAGACGTAGGTGGCGGCAATGAGTCATTTTGTATGCGTAGTATTGTTGTTTTTAATTCATTCACACTGTCTTGGGTAGCATAAGTCGATTTTATTTCTTCTAATTCAGCTTTCAGCGTTATCATGTCTTTTAGAAGTTTAGAACAATACAAGTGATCTAACAAAATTGGCGGTAGTTTGTCAAGCTGTCTAGCCACAAAAATTAGAATCAAGTCAGGATCTGTAGATTTAAATAAATTTATTATATCTACAACATCACGCTCCTCTTTTCCTTTGTATTTCCTCAATATTTTCCTGATGTCCGTTGGGATGGATTCAAACAAAAGTGTTTTGGAGTTTTTAATTTCTTCACTAGTAAATGACGCACAAATACGCACTAGTGATTCTTCATCTACAATAGAAACTTTGTTTTGTATGTAGGATAACATTTCGTCGATGACAATGTTGCATATATTACACTTTAAAACGTTCGTCATTTTTAACACGCTTTTATTAGCTTCACTTGTATGTATGTATGTATGTATGTAACCGACTCCTTTGGACTCGATTTTGACCCACTTTAAACGGACAGATTTAATTCAAACTTTGTACACTTATCAAGAATCAGCGACAATATAATAATTTCATAGGTTTATCTCATTATCCTGATTAGGATCACCAGGATTAAATAAATAAAAAAATCAATCAAATTTTTTTTAAGTCCACAAAGCAACGTATTGTTGCTAGGACTAAAAAGGGAAAAATAAATATAGTTAAAAAAAACTAAAAAACACACTTTTAAAGTACTTCTAACTAAAAAAGCGTGAGGCGCTCTGTGCCATATTTTTCGTCTATCGAGAAACCCACGCTTTTTCACAATAATACTAGTGTTTTTTGTTCATTATTACCAATTTCAGCTTACATTAGGAATTATTTTTCACTTTTTTAGTTAGAAGTACTTTAAAAGCGTGTTTTTTAGTTTTTTTTAACTATATTTATTTATTTCGCGAGTCTAACGCCACGAGTAAAACACGCCCGATGTCGATCGGTGCACAGACGCGACTCATTTTTATTCGACTTTATTTCAACGTAAACGGAAAATGAGTAATATCCTCTTACGGGACTGAATATTATAGTTTTAGTTTTCTCGCGGAGGTGGAAAAAACTACGAAACCTGTCAGACTACGAAATGTTCTCGAATTATCGCCATCAATTTAAACGTTTATCTGCTCATTGTTTTAAGTATATGGAGTCGGTCGAAGATAGTATACCTAGTAATGTCAGACACTTTTGGTCCTACATTACAAACCGCAGCTGCGCAGGAGAGATTCCGGTCCTCCGGCAACCATGTACTACGGAAACAAGTTATCTAACTGCCCCAGTGAAATATGCGCATTGTTTTCATCTTTCTTTGGTTCCGTCTACGAGCCCTCAGCCTTTGACCCTCAAAATTGGAATCCTCCTCACACTACAGCAGAGAATTCTGCCTGTATTCCCGGCATTTATCTCGAAAAGAGTGCCATAATTAAGGCGTTGCCGTCACTGGATATAACCAAAGGGTCTGGCCCGGATGGTCTTCCTCCCAGATTTTTTTAAGTACACGGCACAGAGCATCTACATTCCATTACATCTGTTATTTAATAAGTGCCTAAGTGAAGGGGTATTTCCGAGTGTGGAAGAGAGCCTTTATGACGCCCATTTATAAAAATGGAGATAAAGCTAATATTGAAAATTATCGGCCCATATCAATACTGTCCGTCCTGTCTAAGCTTTTTGAGAGTCTAGTTCATAGTCCTTTATTTCACCTAAATCACCTCATTATACCTGAACAGCACGGCTTTGTCAAATCTCGATCCACTATTACTAATCTGACTATTCTCACCCAATTTTTATTTGAGAACATGGATCGCTTGCATCGCATGCTTTTGACCGGGTGGACCACAAATTACTTCTTGACAAACTTGCTTTTAACGGCATTAGAGGGAATTTACACAGGTGGTTTGCAGCGTATATATTCCGCAGGACACAGAAAGTTGTTGTCAATGGACATGAATTGATTATGTAGTCGTCGAGTCTGGAGTGCCTCAGGGGTCAGTATTGGGTCCTTTACTCTTTATCTTTTACATCAACGACATAAAGTCTTGCTTATTTAACTCTAAACTTCTAATGTATGCGGACGACTTAAAAATCTACAAGGCCTGTACGAACACCCAGGACTGTGAACTTCTACAAGAGGATCTAAACAGGCTCTTGGGTGAATTTCAACAAATGCAATTTTTTTTATCATATCGGTGAACTTTTACAATTAATCTATCCACCTTTGAACATCAAAAAGCAAATAGTAGGTACCTATACATTTTTACAAGGGTGACTTAGAACTGAAGACCTGAACTTAGGGTCTTATGTGGGTAGATCACATCTAAAGAGAACTGAGTTCTTAGAAATCTTAGACTCACCGAGATGATAAAATGATCTGCCGATATGATAAAGTAATCCACCGATGTGACAAAACTGTGCGTTGATCATGAATCAAAACACCGATATTAGATATAAGACACCGATTGATTTTTTCTTATCATTTCGGTGTAAATTATCACATCGGTGGTAATAAAGACCACCGATTACAGCGATATGAGAACACCGACGTGAGAAATAACACACTTTTTAGAAAATTAGAAAAAATGCATAATATCTAGGATAAATTCAATAACAGACAATGAAGCTAATTCACTAACTACATCTGTTAGAACCAAACAATAATAATAAAACTACTCATTACACTAGAAAAATGGAACCACCGACAATATAAAATAATTGTCCGGGAGCAACTGAAATGGCGTACTTACGTTTTTGGTGGGCATATGCAGCGATTTGACACACTTCCATCCTGATTGCGCACTAGCACACACCAAGGAGGGATATACAATTGAGGTGTGGACGCTGTCCGACTCGTCGATGAAAAGTTATGTTTAAATTACTTTTGTCCAGCGATATAAGAATTTTTTTCAGGACAAGTACGTTTGTGCCTCTCAGTAATAATAATCGTAAATTATGTAAAAAAATATGCTATATATTAATAACAAAACTAATATTCTATGAAATAGAATAAGTTATATACTTATATTACTTATTTTTATTAGTGTATAATCTGTTTTGTTTGTAAAAAAAGTAGAGGGACAGCACCGATGTGAAAAAAATAGAGGTTTATGTATTTTATTTCTACCTTTGTAATAGTCCTAGGAAAATTATATTTTTGCCACAACCCAATAACTACCTATTGAATACTAAAAAAAATATTTCAGAACTATATTCCTATTTTCAAATACTAATTTCACCGAAGACAAAAAAATAAGTCATTTGGGAAATTCACCCTCTTACAATATTGTATTGTTAATAAACTTAATTTGAGTCTACCAAAATGTCACTTTATATCTTTTACAAAAAATAAAAATAAATATATTTTTCCATATACATTAAATGACACAAAACTAGACAAAAGAGAAACCGTGCGTGATCTCGGCGTTCTGCTAGATTCTAAATTACATTTCGAGATTCACATAGATAACATCGTTAACAAAGCCTTTCGGATGTTTGGTTTTGTTATGCGATCTTGTAACGACTTTCAAAAACCCTCTACATTCCTCTTCTTATATAAAACTTTTATTCGTTCTCAAGTAGAATGCGCAGTACCTATCTGGAGCCCTTATTACTTAACCACTCAAGCGCCGCGGGGGACCATGGTACCCGAAACAAAAAACGAGTTGTCCGCCAATGGGTACTATGGTCCCCCGCATGACACAGTTTAAAAAATGCCCTAAAAAATCGACTAACGCGTCTTGCCTATGAAAAACGTTTCATAGAGTCGTTCTCTATGAAATTATTCAACGAAATAATCAAGGTTGGCAGCACTGTTCAAGCAGAATGTCAAATAAAAAAATTTGCAAACTTTGTAAACAATCTGTTATCGTGAAGTGAGCGTCGGCGTCGTAAATATGTCGTAAGTATTCGTGATATTATTGTTTAATTTAACACTATTATACTTTAAAATGTTCGTAAGGAATAGTGCCACAATATTTTGGGGCTATAATTTATAAAGATAGTGTATCAATTGTCATTCATGCGGGTGAAACCGCGGGGCACAGCTAGTAAACAAAATTTACATAAAAAATGCAAGTATATAGTTTTAGAATCTCAAAGTTACTATAATTCGCCTCTGAAAAAGTTATTGTTTGCGATGCGAACAATGGCTGCCGATTGATAGGCTAAATACAAAGAAATATGTGTTTATTTTGACCCAAAATAGTGTGAAAACGGAAGAATAGTTCATAATTAGTATATTGTTCTACTTTTTTATATAAGTAGTTTCGTAAAGATTCTATTAGTTAAATAATTGTGTTCAACAGGTATTCAATACAGGGTACTATGGCACCCGCCAGCTGTTCTCAATAAAGTGTAAATAAGGGTTTGTACGGACGGATGTCAATAATGATTATTTTAAATTGTGGTGTTTTGTTTGCGATATACAATGCTTATAACTGTTTTATTTAAGGTTAGCGCATGAAGCTTGCACTAAAACTTTATAGTTTAAGAAAAAAATAAACTGTGTTTTACCATAAAATAACAATCTTAACGTTTACAAAAGAATAACTGAAACAAATAGATTTTTATGGTCACCCTTATTAAGAGCTGCTTTTCAGCGGTCGTGCTCTCGATGTACATCTCGCACCTTACCGACGGCACGGTGCATATAGATATTGTTTAAGGTATATAGATATTGCACCGCATGAAATTTGCAGGTGACGGAATATGCTTCTGCTGTACTAATTGTTTTGTCATTCAAAAGTAGTTGAAATTAAGCTATATATTAATTTTAGGGAAAGAAACGTAGAAAAAAGTTACGGGCGTGGTCGCGGAAGAGGTCGTGGAAGAGGACGTGGTGGGGCCAAGACTTCTAAAGAGTTGTATGTATCTTTGTGATTTATCTTTATTCTTCTTCTTATAGACATAATATACGGATTTTTATTTCAGTGATATCCTAAGTGAAATTAGAGCCGAAAGGCAAGTCACGCAGCGAAGGGTCGCGGCGTTGTCGTCTTCCGTCAAGAAGGAGCTGCTACATAGAAAAAAAGGCTGTACAAACAAATAGGGTGCTCCTTCCTGATGCTCCTCCTCGAAAATGCCGCACACAGTTAGTTTTTTTTTGGTACTTCTTTTTTAATGTTTTCATTTGTTCTGTGTTCAATGTTATGTTGAAATTTAATTTAGAAAGCCATCTCCAGAGCGAGATCCCTGCTGCTTTGTGCCTGGAGCAGGGCCGTCCGCGACGGTCGAAGCGGAGGCTTGTTTAGTACCCGAAGCAGGCCCTTCTTCGGTACCGCCAGTCCCCATAGCGGGGCCTTCTTCGGAGCTTGAAGCAGGACCGTCTGCTCCTTTAAGGCAGCCATCTATTGGTATGTATAGTTTTCATTATCTGTATTAACATTTTTGCTGTATATTTAAAGCATATGCAATAATAAATATTTTGTTCCAGAAGCACCTAATGATGCCGTCATCATTGAATATGGTAAGTAATATTGTTATCCACCGCTGGGTATAGAACACCCATCCTTTCTGCTATTTCCAGGCTCTGCACATCCTTCAAATAAATGTCTTTTGTTTCAGTTGACTTTTTTGATGATGGTGCTGGAGACCAGTTTGATGATGGTAGCCGCATGATGGGTACGCCATTTGCTGACACTGTCCCCTACTTACCAAGTTCCTTGGACAGCGACCCAAGTCGCTTGTCGACAATATTGAGTCTGGAAACATCGTCACAGACTCCAAAAAAGAGGGGATTTTATATCAATGAGATTTCTTCAGAGGATGACTAAACCATTCCTGAAGAGATTTCATAGTTAAAAATACACATGATACACTCACGCACGTATACACACCCACCTCGCATATACTTTTTTGTACACCAGAAAATACATTACAAAAACTATTAAATATACTACATCTTCCCTCCACCACCTAACAACCCACACTCACCCGCCTAACCCTAACCCAGTGTTACTTTTTACCATGGTTTTGTGTGTGTGTACACGCACACACATGGTAAAAATTAAGAGAAATATACTTATACAGAAATGAAGATTGCGGTTGGCGCTGAAATAGAGATACCCAGTACACCAATTCAGAAACAACGCACTGAGATTGGTATATATTATACTACATAATATTTAACAATTACCTAATGCCTATATGAAAACGTTTATAGTAATTTATTTTTACAGGAATATATGACAGAACTTTTGAACAGACGGTAGACGAATGGATGCAAAATGAAAGTGACGATGACTTGTGCTTTAACGACGAGACAGACTAAGACCCTCCACAGAGAATACGTAACGTTTCGGCTGAGCTTGCATCTGCGACTGACTACACGGCTTTCGAAAGACAAATTTTAGAAACGGAGGACGCAATAAACGACAAGGCCTTGCGAAGTATTGCCCCCGATGTGATAACGCATACGATTTTGCTTGGCGTAAAGAAGAGGCAATTTTCCAGGGACGACAAGAGAATTTCACTGGCACACCAGGACCGACTTGGAACATGACAGACGAGACATCGATACTCGACGTCTTCTATAAAATGATCGACGTCGAATTTATCGATATGCTTTGCACGGAGACTAATCTCTATACCAGACAGAAGATTGATTTATTACAATCGCAAAATAAATTGACTCCCAACTCCCGCCTGCAGCAGTGGACACCGACTGACAGAGATGAGATGTTAACTTTTTTGGCAGTATTAATTCTACAAGATCTTTATCCCCTACCTGAAGAAGAGCTTTATTTTAAATTTAATGGTTTCGGCACCATGCCATATTTCCGTAAAATTATGACATATAATCGATTTCGGGTACATATTTGAATATCGAAAATTAAAATATCTACGGTTAAAATATCAATGTTCAAAACATCGAAAATTAAAATATCGAATGACCATACAATCGAAAATTAAAATATCGAAAGTTTATAATGTCGAATTGTTAAATAACCTCCGACCAATACATCTAAAATCGAATAATCTACAAAAGTGACATCGAAATACCTAAATGTCGAAAGTACAAAGTATCGAACGTCCTAAATATCGAAGTACACTGTATCGAACTTCCTAAATATCGATATCTCATTATTATGTATATCACGCGGTACTTTGCACAAGCCTATGCCATGTATGCAGCAAGCATGCAACATGTAAACAAGCAAACTTGCAAAGTGCAACATGCAGGTTTTCTGTCACGGCTCCGGCACTGCGGGCCTCCGGCGGTCCCACGCGTGCTAATCGTCGCAAACGGCTTTCGCTCACCACCGCAGCTTCGGCTCACTGGCCGGCTTCACCGGCCAGCCTCAGCCGCGGCGGCTCGCTCGCAGCCGCTTGCTCCTCAGCCCGCGGGCCGCCTCGCCCCTCCGCGCCTACGCGACTCTAAATTACACTCTAGGGGTAGGGCAGACAAGACTACATGGGGTCGGTTTTGCAGCGATTCGGTTCTGTCACTAACTTTTATAGCACAACATACTGAATTTTTAACCAACAATTTTATGTATACTAAATCATTTGTATGAAAATTTCTAATCCGTGTTCCGACATGATAATCGCTGAACCATGCGGTAAATGTCAGCAGTTGAAGACAGACTACCTAATGACTAATAACAATGTTTTGGCAGAGTGTGACAATTTTCAATCTACCTACATCAGTCTGTACTCTCATAATACCACATAATGAAAATTTATTCGATATTTTAACGAGTAGGTATTTTAAAAATAAATATAATGAACTTCGATGAATTGAATGTTGACATTTTGAACTTAGGTATAATGAGTATCGATATTTTTAATCATTAGATATTTTCATCACTCGGCATTTCAATTTTCGACTTTTTGAGCTTAGGTATAACAATTATCGATATTATGATATACTCGATATTCACATTTTCGATGTTTTAAACGTCGATATTTTAACCATAGATATTTTAATTTTCGATATTCAAATATGTACCCCTTTCGATGGATAGTATAGGCTGGCACACTTTTTATTTAAGTACTCAGTCACTGGGTCTATTTTCCAAAGTTTAGTCTTTTTGGCAGTCGTGTCATTGTTGGCGAAATGCATCATAGTCTTTAGTAAATGAAATCGAGGGTACATATTTGAATATCGAAATTTAAAATATCTATGGTTAAAATATCGACGTTCAAAACATCGAAAATGTGAATATCGAGTTTATCATAATATCGATAATTGTTATACCTAAGCTCAAAAAGTCGAAAATTGAAATGCCGAGTGATGAAAATATCTAATGATTAAAAATATCGATACTCATTATACCTAAGTTCAAAATGTCAACGTTCAATTCATCGAAGTTCATTATATTTATTTTTAAAATACCTACTCGTTAAAATATCGAATAAATTTTCATTATGTGGTATTATGAGAGTACAGAGAGTAGGTAGATTGAAAATTGTCACACTCTGCTAAAACATTGTTATTAGTCATTAGGTAGTCTGTCTTCAACTGCTGACATTTACCGCATGGTTCAGCGATTATCATGTCGGAACACGGATTAGAAATTTTCATGCAAATGATTTAGTATACATAAAATTGTTGGTTAAAAATTCAGTATGTTGTGCTATAAAAGTTAGTGACAGAACCGAATCGCTGCAAAACCGACCCCATGTAGTCTTGTCTGCCCTACCCCTAGAGTGTAATTTAGAGTCGCGTAGGCGCGGAGGGGCGAGGCGGCCCGCGGGCTGAGGAGCAAGCGGCTGCGAGCGAGCCGCCGCGGCTGAGGCTGGCCGGTGAAGCCGGCCAGTGAGCCGAAGCTGCGGTGGTGAGCGAAAGTCGTTTGCGACGATTAGCACGCGTGGGACCGCCGGAGGCCCGCAGCGCCGGAGCCGTGACAGAAAACCTGCATGTTGCACTTTGCAAGTTTGCTTGTTTACATGTTGCATGCTTGCTGCATACATGGCATATGCTTGTGCAAAGTACCGTGTGATATACATAATAATGAGATATCGATATTTAGGACGTTCGATACAGTGTACTTCGATATTTAGGACGTTCGATACTTTGTACTTTCGATATTTAGGTATTTCGATGTCACTTTTGTAGATTATTCGATTTTAGATATATTGGTCGTGGGTTATTTAACAATTCGACATTATAAACTTTCGATATTTTACTTTTCGATTATATGGTCATTCGATATTTTAATTTTCGATGTTCAAATATGTACCCCGTCTCGGACTCTTTTTTTAAGACATTTAAAGGAGAACAATTTCATCATACATCATTTTTGTGTGTAAAAATGATGTAGGTATGATGAAATTGTCGGAGTGACGACCTCCGTGGTCGAGTGGCGTATGCACCGGTTTTCAAGGTGTCGCTAGCTCTGAGGTCCCGGGTTCGATCCCCGGACGGGTCAATGTAGAAACCAACTTTTCTACATTGCCTCGGGTCTGGGTGTTTGTGGTACCTTCGTTGTTTCTGAATTCCATAACACAAGTGCTTAATAGCTACTTACTTTGGGTTCAGAGCAATGTATGTGATGTTGTCCGCATTTATTTATTTATTTTATTTATATGTCTATCTTTCAAGGTTGATTCACAATAACCTTTTTAAAACTAAAGATATCGTGTACGCAGAAGTACTTTAGAATACTTGCTACAAAAATACTGCTAGTTAAATTATATAAATACCCATAGAATATTATTACATATCCACATTTTATAACCCCCCAGTACTTTTTCCCAGCGTTCTTTTGTTATTCCTATTCCCGTGACATTTTTTACTATAGTTCAACTCTTACTGATCAACAGCGTGATGTATCTAAAATAGCTTTGAGTGTTCTTTCATTTTGATTTTGTCTGTGTTTGATGGGTATCGTGATCTTATTATATTCAGAATCAATAATTATTTTCAAAAACAAAACTCAAGCAACCGAACTCCACGCGGACGAAGTCGCGGGCACAGCTAGTATTATATAAGTATAGATTTATTTATTTAATACAGCATGGAAAGTGTTGACGCCTTGCATGTGTGCGCGCATAACATCTTACACACACGCATACGGCACGGTGCGAGAGGCAACGCGCATCCAGCGGTGGGAGCGAGCGAGCGCGCGCGCGGGGCATACCGAGCCCGGCGCGACGCGCCATTCACTCGACCATTTCGACGACGACACTGATGGGTCGACGACGACGACGCGATGGGTGTGTCGTATAATAAATTGAGGGCGCGCCCGCCATTCGAAAGTTCGCCGACGACACCTGACGTCGCAGGAGTGTCGTACATTAATTTTATCGGGAGCTCCATGTAAAGTTTTAATTATATGACAGTTGTCATTATAGTCGTTCATTAAATGTAAATCATATTATTGTACTTGCGAGTATCATTTCATCAACGAATCCACCCCTTCGCTGCCAGCCTCAAGAAGTTCTACATTTTGGTCCAATCGAGCCGGATTACGGGTGACGCGACGCGACAAGAACAAAGAAGCTGCGCACGAGGCGGCCATTACGTGGACTACGTAATCACGACATGTGGAGTCGTGCGAAACATCATTAATTTTGGAAAGGAAAATAGATCGTGGATAGAATATTCATGGATCATAGTGCCAACCTTAAGTGCAAACAGTGCAGTCTATCCTTATTTCATCATAATTTCGCTGTAACGTTGGGATAACCTACATTACGTCCCTTTATTACTAAATTGTTATTAGTGTTGACGAGTGGCCGAGTCGTTTCTCAAATCCCATTTTCAGGCCTTTAGTATCTTTTGACGCCCTATAAGCATGGTGATATATTGTGTTCATCAACTCATATTTATTATTTCGTGTTCACAGCTCAAAACCTATATCGCGAGAACGTGGTCGCTGTAGCCTTCCGCTGCTGGGCTAGTTGGGCTGCTGGGCTAGCCACGTGGCATGATTGCGTGCCGCGGGCCCGTGCTAGCGCGTTGCACACGCTTGCTTGGTGTTTGTCTTTTTTCATGCGCACCCTCGCTGCATCCTTGCACATAAAATTAAGTATAACCTTGCATCTTTTACTTTAAGGATTTTCGTAGCTTGCTTTGAACTTTAATTTCATGTGGATCGTCATTATGGATTACAAATCATTACTTAAAAAACGTGGAACCTGTAAGGCTAAATTAACTCAATTTAAATCATATTTAGAAATAGTAACAAGTTGTGATACTTTGAGTACCTTACAAATAAGTGAATTAAAAATAAGGTTAACAAAAATAAAGGAGTTATATCCTGAATATGACAGTATACAAAGTGACATAGAGAATGTATCTGATATTCCAGAGGACCAGTATAAGGAACGCGAAACCTACGAGATCCAGTACTATGCTGCGATTGCTGTTGCCCAGGAGCTGTTGAGTAAGCAGGGGCCTCTGCGGGGAATGGATCTGGTACAGGTGCTAGTACTGTTTCTGGAAATAAAGGTGGGATAAATCTTAAACTTCCTACAATACATTTACCTACCTTTTCGGGTCAATATCACAACTGGCTTGAGTTCCATGACACATATGTCTCATTAATACATTTAAATTACAATATTCCAAGAATTAGTAAGTTCCATTATTTGCGAGCTGCTCTGAAAGATAGTGCTGGTTTAATAATAAGTTCTCTTGACTTCTCCGATGAAAATTATGATGTTGCTTGGCAGCTACTATGTGACCGCTATAATAACAGACGGCTTCTAGTTTACAATCATGTGCAAGCTATCATTAATATTGAACATAGTACACAAGAATCCTTTAAAGTTCTGCGCAATATCATTGATACAGTTAATCGTAACATAAGAGCTTTGAAAACACTTAAGTTGCCCACAGATGGTTGGGATGTGCTCATTATACATTTAGTTTCAAGTAAATTGGATTCAGTGACAAGTAGGGAATGGGAAACTTACCGTAATGAATTAGATGATTTAGCCACACTTGCTGATTTTAACAAATTTCTTAAGAATCGAGCAGATTTATTCGAGAAACCATAGCGGAGGTGCATAACAATGGTATAAAGGGAAAACGTAAATGTTTCGTCATCATACAAATTACTAAAATAAGATCGTTTAAATTTCACCACGGGCAACACACGATGTTCTTATCGATTTTCAGCAGTGGCAATCACAACTGTTTTGACAGTTGTCATACGTGCCGTACTCATCCCCGATTGGTGCTACTGCTGCATCTGTCATGACGTCACGACCGTTAACGGACAAACCGCCGCCTCCTATCGACAATCTTTTCTCACCATCTTGCACGCGCGCGCACTTCGCGATCTCTCTAGAAAAAACCCTTTAAACGCGTTAACTCGACCGATATTCTGCCGGAAATCCCTATTCCGAGCAGCTCGTGACCTTCAGCAATCAACTGTGGTGGAATCATAGCGCAGGCGGATCATCGGCAGCAGAAATAGCAGACCAAGGTACGTGCACGTGTTTTAGTTTGTTACTGCTGCATTTACTTAAGAACATCGTTTGTGTAATCGTCCAGCCTCTTCGGCTGTCCCAGATGTGTAGTTACTCATCGTTTTTATCGCGACTGCACATTTTTATGGTGCCGAAACCCGGGACCCGCCATTACCACTCATTTTTCAACCCAGTTGAACCTTAATAGTTATTGTAGGATCTCAATATTAGGCAATCTATCTTCCTTCGGTGCTTAATATTATCCTTTTCGGCCTATATTAACTGTTAGGTATCGTATCGTATCGTAAAATATCGGTCATTAAACATACGCAAAAAGTCCTTTGTTCGTGTGACATTTTTAATTCGAAGGTAGGTGGTGTAACAAAATTATCTTAACGTACCGCGCTAGTAGTCTGATTTGTCAGCGGCTTGCGTTCGGATACATTCCTTCAAACGTTTAACTTCAAAACTTAATCAAATTAACTTAAATTGAACAAAGGATTTATGTTGCGCTTTTTACACAGTCTATAATCTGTAGATATATATACACACGACCAAAATTAAATAAATATTACTACCGGTTAGCGCAAGTGCTCGTGTTCTTATCTTGTTTACATCTTTGTAAGCAGACAGCGCCTATCTGTTGGAACCTTGTATCGCCGACTATTCGTTATCAGTTACCGATCTTGCTAATTGTTTTCATCATGTCTGTATAGTATGCCTGATAATATTATGTTGCTGATCGACTCGCCAACGCACCACCGCACAGGTCGACAGTCTGACAACGACTGCCCGCCCCACCCCTCGATCCGGTATTTATAACCGAGCGACGTATGCGCACGAGGCGTCATAATATAACCTATAGAATGATGTACGTGTACCTGCATACACTACATTCCCTCCCTTGTTGTTTTGATTTTAACCTTTTTATAAAAAGTCCAATAATTAAATAAATTATTATTTTGATCATTTTTTTTTAAGATTTATTAAATACCTGTAACATAACAAAATCATACTATCAAATTAGTTTATTAATCACATTGTTGTTAAATTGATTTACTTTTCTTGTTCTGTTTCCATTTCATTTCCATTTGTATTCAAATCTTTTTCTGTGTCTATATCTTCATTTTCTTTATTCACTACTTCCCACTGTCCCTCAACTTTTTTCAAATGTACTATATTCCTCCGTGATACTTTTCCTGTTATATCATTACGTACACTTATATCTCCTCCTGTAGCTTTTTCGACAGTATGAGAGGTAGGATCATAATTTAGGCTTAGTTTATCTTTGACCATATTTTTTACGTAAACTTTATCTCCAGGCACTATTTGACATTCTTGAGCTCTCCTTTTTCTATCTGCATATTCTTTCCCAGCTTCCTTCTTTTCCTTATCTCTATCTCTTACATCAAAATCATCTGGTTTATTCATGTGCGTAATGTCTTCTGCCATCGGAATGTTGTCACGGTATTGCCTTTTGAAGAATAGTTCTGCTGGTGTCTTACCCGTTACACTATGTGGAGTACCATTATACATAGCCAGATATTCTAATAATGCCTCTTGCCAGTTTTTATTTTCCACTTGACTTATTTTTAATCGTTTGAGTATATCTCGATTCTGTCGTTCCACTTCTCCGTTCTGTTGAGGCCAGTATGGTATGGTGTTATGCAACACTATGTTTCTTTCTGAACAAAATTTCTTGAACTCTTCGCTACAAAACTGTCTACCATTATCGGCTGTTATTGTCATCGGATTACCGAGCCTACTGAAAATTTCTTTAAGACATTGGATAATATCTGCGCTGGTTATTTTACGACAAATCTTTACTTCCTTGTAGCGACTGAAGTAATCGACGATTACCAGGATATAGTCGCTGCTTGGTAAGGGGCCTAATAAATCGATACAGGTATCCACCCAAGGTTCGACTGGTAACGCCCGTCGTTTTAGTGGGTTAGGTGGGTTAGGTGCTGATACTAGTGTACAGCCCTTACAGCATTTTACAAGATTCTCAGTTTCTTTGTCGTATCGAGGCCACCAAACTTTGGTTCTAAGTCTTGCTTTCATTAAAACAATTCCTGGGTGTCCTTCATGAGCAGCTGTCCGAACTTTACTGCGCAATTTTTTTGGAATAACAATTCTAGTCCCTCGTAATAAAATTCCATCGTAAAAACATAATTCGTTTTGAAAAATCTTATAGTTTTTTACCTCCTCGTCCCATTCGTTGTTATAGAGGCCTTGCCTTACCTTAAGTATCTCTGTATCTTGTTTCGAGGCATCGGTGATTTCTTGCAAAGATACTACTGGCCTGCTTCCTTCGACAATTTGGTGTATATAGTCGTCAGAGTCATTACGCGAAGTTTCTTTTAATTTGCACAATCTTGACAAACTATCAGCTATATTTTCCTTGCCAGGCTTGTATACAACTTTAAAGGTATATGCTTGGAGGCGCAGTATCCATCTTTCTATTCTAGCACATGGTTTCGATTTGGGCCCAAATATGATTTCCAGTGGCTTATGGTCTGTTACTAGATCAAACTCTTTTCCAAACAGAAATATATGGAAGTGTTCCACGGCCCAAACTAGGGCTAAAGCTTCCTTCTCCGTCTGGCAGTATCGTCTTTCACAACTAGTCAAAGTACGATGCCCGTAAGCTATAATGCGAGGTCCACGTTCATTAATTTGAACTAGCACTCCTCCTAATCCAACTGGACTGGCGTCTGCAATTACTGCTGTTCGATCTTTAACATCATAATAACCTAGAGTCGGAATATTAGATAGTGCTAATTTTAAGTCATTAAATGCACATTCCTGATTAGTTCCCCAAAGAGATTTTAATTCGGTGGTTGTGGTTGTGGTTTTGTTCGGTCTGTTCCTTAAAAGTTCTTTTAGCGGTTCAGTGGATGTAGCTAAATTTGGAATCCATTTGCTGACATAATTTATTAGACCTACGAAGCTCTGAAGCTCACCTATATTCATAGGTGGACGAAATTCTTGAATAGTGGACCCGTACTTATCCAGGGGTTTTACACCTTCGTGTGATAATTCATGTCCTAGAAGCTGAACCTTTTGCTGTCTAAATGTGCATTTATCCCTTCTCAAAACCACATTATGTTCTTCCAGGGTCCTCATTACCTTCTCTAATCTTTGATCGTGTTCTTCTAAATTCTTTCCGTAAACTAATATGTCATCTATAAAATTAACGGTTCCTTCGCATCCTAGAAGCATACGTTCCAAGGTTTTTTGGAATGTTTCTGGAGCACATGATATTCCGAACATTAGCCTTTTGTACCTAAAAAGTCCTTTGCTGGTAATGAAGGTCGTAATGTGTCGGGAGTCTGGATGTAGCTCGATTTGATGGAAGGCATCCTTAATATCTAATTTTGAAAAGTATTTCGCGTTTTTCATTTTCGGCAGCAGTTTGTCCATAGTGGGTAGTGGGTGATTTTCACGTAGGATTGCCTTATTGGCTCGCCTCATATCTACACAAATTCGGACGTCTCCTGTAGATTTTAGAACCGGTACAATTGGTGAAACCCACCTTGAAGAACCCTGAACCTCTTCTATGATTTATTTATTTATTTATTTATTTTCAATCTTCACATACAAATATCCTTACAGGCTAAACCCAATGCGATATTGTAGCACACTTAAAAAAATAATTAAAATGATCCACTGTTTTTGCCATAGCAAATTATATAGGTAGCTGTTCTTGTAAATTCACCCAAAGCGCAACAGAATATGTCTATGTTATCAGCAATGAGGTTGAGAGTGCGGAGCGCGCTCGCGAGCGGCGTCTCGCGCAGCAAGTTAGTTCGCGCACGAGGTTCCGCCAGCAACCGCGGCCGACGACGACGACCCACATACCCATCTGGCACGACTAACTTCACCCTTCGCAATATATCCGCATTGTATATCTTCCCTCTAAGTATCTTAAAAATATAAGTCACTAGTGTAAGTTGCCTCCTGACCCTCAGTTCATTATATCCGACCATTCCCAAGACAAATAGAGTTGGATACATTAATGGATAGAATGGATATACCCCGTATTCCCTCATATACTTGTACCTAATAAATTTATTTTGTACTCGCTCCAACATGAGACTATACTTAGTTTCATGTGGAGCCCAGATAACTGCATTACATTCTAGTTGGCTTCTTACTAAAGCATTATATAAAGCCGTTATAGCTTTAATATTTGTGAAGCCTTTAACCATTCTAAGCACAAATCCTAGGTTTCTATATGCTCTTTTGCATACCTTCACTATATGTTCACGAAACGAAAGTCCAGTGGTGAAACGAACCCCCAAGTCCCTCACTTCTGTGACCCTATTCATCGGCACTCCATCCACTGTATAAGTATGCGTAATAGGTGTAAGTGCGCGCGAGAAACTTATGCTCACACACTTAGATGTGTTAAACTGCAGGAGATTACTCTTGCTCCAAGCTACCACTCTATCTATGTCTCTCTGCAGTCTTTCACAGTCATTCACGTTTGTGATGGGGAGATAAAGCTTGAGGTCGTCAGCAAACAGTAAACACTTAGCATCTTGGACAACGTTTGGTAGATCATTAATCATTAAGAGAAACTCGAGGGGTCCTAGATTAGTTCCTTGACTTACCCCAGATCTAGTAAAATATGCGTTTGATTGGTATCCTTCATAGTCAACGTACTGTTGCCTGCCATTCATATAGCTCGCAAAAAAATTAAGTAAATGCGGGGTGAAACCGACCCCTGCTAACTTTTTCAGTAACACGTCATTATCGACTAAATCAAAAGCTTTTTTAAAGTCGAAATATGCAGCATCGGTTTGTCCCCCACTGTCTACTATCGGCACCACATCCGCCACGTAACTGAGTAAATTACTGGTAGTATTTCTAGTGGGCCGAAATCCATGTTGCGCGTCTGTGAGCTGCGAGCTAACTTGTTGGAAAATGCTACTATGAATAGCAGATTCCAGCACTTTAGCCATTGTTGACAATACAGCGACCGGTCTGTATTCTTCAACTTTAGTTCGCGAACCTCCCTTCGGTACCGGTATGACCCGGGTAATCTTCCACATCTCTGGAAACACAGCTGATTTAAGGCAAAGGTTGTAGATGTGCAACAGCGGTCTCGCTAATCCCATTCGACAGTCCTTAAACATGTAAGGCGGAATGCCATCAGGCCCTGACGATTTTTTCGGCTTAAGTTTCTGCAAGGCGCGTACCACGTCTTCCCATTCCAATCTGTCAAGATGAACCCGCGCTGCTCCGTTCTGACTGCCCGCTTCCGCTATCGCCGTATCCACATCCAATCTAGGTCTATCTGTGTTGTACACTGAGTAAAAATACTCAGCGAATTCTTGTACCGCTTGTTTACCTGTCAACGCCTCTCCGTTCTTTAAAATCTTTTGGCTGCTAGTGTTACCTCTTTTGGAATTAACAAAACCCCAAAAAGACTTAGGGTCGCTTGACATCTGGTTTTGTATCCGTTGGCGATGTTGTTCCTCTGCTACCAAAATCTTTCCTTTTACTTGGGTCCTACACAGGGCAAACGTTTCGTAATCATTCGCTAAACCGCTACTTTTATATTTTTTATGAAGAGCAGCTTTCAGTTTTATGTCGCGAATTATCTCACCCGTATACCACCCGGGGTAACTGTACCTCGAGCGTACACGACTTCGCTTTTTCTTGGGAACACAGTCATCTATAATTGCATATATCGTGTCATAAAAATATTTTAAACTCATGTCTAAATTTAAGTTGTATAAAGGAGTCCAGTCGATAGCTGCTATCTTGGAATATAATAGAAAAAAATCGGCTTTATTAAAATTCCAACTGACATGTTGGAGCGCCGATGATGTCGATGTGCTCAAATCTGGCTCTAAGTGGGTATTTGCACGTAAACTCGGAATGATAGACACCTCTAGCGGTGGGTGATAAGCGTCCACCGGCACGAGCGGTGCCGCCGCCGCGCGCACACTCACACATCCCCCCTCCTCAAATGTACTCAAGACTAAGTCTAAACATCGATCATTACAATTACTTATTCTGTTGCCTTGGGTAAACCCACAATATGTCATTAGAAACTCATAATATGAATTAATGCTTGTAGTACACGAATATAAATTAAGATCGCCTACCACAACCACTTCACGATAATTATTACAATATTGTTCAATAATTCTAAATAACAACTCATATTCATTCTCACAACTATTAGGTGGAATATAAACTACACATATAAAAAACAAAAACCTATTACGTAAATAAACAGTGGCACCTACTAGTTCAAAAACATGGTCATCAATGTTTACGTCGCTCGGTACAGGTACCCGCCGCAACTCGATTCGCGGTGTGGCCACGAGACACGCGCCGCCGTGTTTTCTTCCATCCGCTCGGTCACACCGCATTATAGTGAACCCAGGCGGGATTAATTCCTTATCACTAATTGATTCGTTTAGGCCAGTTTCCGTAATAGCAAATAGATCAGAGTTATGAGTTGATATTTCTACATAAAACTCCTCTAATTTAGTTCTCAGACCTCGAATGTCGATGATGTCTTTGTCCAGAAGCTCCTTTATTTTCTGGCTAACTTTTTCTTCCAGAGGTATAGGAATCCTCCTTAAGGGTTGGGACACAGGTTGCACATTTTTATCAATCGGTATTTCCACTAGAACATCCTTGAATTTTGGGAATTCTTTATTCATGTCCAGGTGGTTGATTCCTAATCCGACTTTAAGTACTCCTAGTGTGGTGGCAGTGTCTTTTCCGAGTAAGTCTCTAGTTCCATCAGCAATAACATAAAAAGTAGCATCTGTTTCTCTATTAGCAATTTTCAAGTTAGCGTTGAAGGATCCTAATAGCTGCAGGGGTTTTTTACTAGCATAACTAAAGAAGGTCTTATTACATTTATCTGTTTGGTTAAATACTTTTGCGCCATTTTGTTTCATAAAATTCCAGGTTTTACTTGAGATCAAGTTGCATTTGCAGCCCGTCTTCAGTCTCTTCCGTTTGATCTATTTGATTTGTGTTACTTCTTGGCTCTCTTTTAAATTTATTTTGTTCACCGTGTTCTGGATCGTTTGTGCTATGTATTCTTTTATTAGTTTTATTCTTTGTCGTTGTCCTGCAAAATTGACGAAAATGTCCTTTCAGTCCGCACTTGTGGCAGTCCCTTTCTCTGGCTGGGCATTTGCTGTCTTGAGAAGCATGTCCATTGCTACCACATCTTCCACATTTAGATTTTCCTGTCCACTTTCTTTCATTTTGGGTATTAGATCTATGGCTTGTAATTTTAACTCTGTTTATGTTGTCAGACGATGAGCTGCCTCCTCCAAATCCTTCTATTTGTCTGCTTACTGCTTCTAATGTGTTTGCTTCATTTATTATATTTGTAAGTTTCATAGTGTCTCCAGTTTGTAGAATTTTCTTCCTTAACTCTTTAGAGGAACATTTTTGGTAATCTGATCAATTATTTGATCATCTTTGTCCTTAAATTGACACTTATCAGCTTGCTGTCGTAGTCGTATTAGAAATTTATCAAATTTTTCATTGTCCTCTTGTTTAATTAGTCTAAAAAGATGTCGCTCATACACCTTACTTTGTTTTGGTAGAAATAACTCGTCGAGTTTCTTTATGGCTACTGCAAAGACGTCAACACCATCTGCCACTGGTATATTCGCATCTGGTATATTATGAAAAATTTCTTGTAGCGCTAACCCACCGAAATACAACAATGAAGCACGTTTCTTCTCGCTTCTTTCTATGCCAGCTGCTTCGAGGTAAATCAGAAGTGCACGCTTCCAGCGTTCCCATCGCGCTCCTACTGATGTAGGTTCCCCCTCACAATCAAATTTTTCCAGTGTGAGCTGGGTATTCATGTTTTATTTAATTACCTGAAATTAGTAAACGCCTTTGATATTATACAGGTTTACTTAATGCCCATATTACTGCACTGTTCTTTAATTCCTGACAATTTGATAACAGTGTTACCAATTAATGGTACTATTTAGTTGTTGCGGTAGTTATCAACTATCGCTAGATAATTATGCGCGTACAGTCAATTGAATGACCAGTAGATATACACTACTGCTAAACTGATATGTTGTCAATTTAATGACCAGTAGATGTTCACTACCGTTAACTGTCAAGCTGTCAATTTAATGACCAGTAGTCATACACTACCGTTAACTATCAAGCTGTCAATTTAATGACCAGTAGTCATACACTACCGTTAACTATTAACTACACTAATTACTACTATAATTCGCTAGTCAAATCTCATTTAGAATACCTGATTGAGATATGGGGCTCTGCAGCGACTACTAATTTAAATTCACTCCAAAGAGTCCAAAACAAAATAAAAAATCTATTCCATTATAATTACCTCACTCCTACAAAAACCATTTACGAAAAAACCAATTAATTAAACATTACAACTATATATTATTATATACTACACATGTATCCTAATAAAAACATAACCACTAACTCAATCCAAACTAACATACATATAAAGAAAAAAACAATGTCACATAATTTTAGGAACAAAACAAACTTGAACTCATTAGCGCACGAACTAATTACGGTATAAAAACCATATTTTTTGAAGGAGCACAGCTATTCAACAAATTACCAGCTGACATTAAAGAATGCGACAATACTAACTTGTTTAAAAATATGTTAAAAAAAATATGTGTTAACTTTATAACTTCTAACACTCTAGATAATATTGCACTTTATTATAACTTTAAACTATGTATCTCATTTTAAGTGGACTGTATGTTCTTATGAGAAATAAATTTCTTTAAACCGATTAAGCTGTCAATTCAATGACCAGTAGATATTTACTACTGCTTAACTGTCTTGTCGACAATTTAATAACCTGTAACGTTTTATTGCTTCCAATAAAAGCTTATTATTGAATAAACTTTTATGTAGGTTTAAGAATGAGTAACCTGATCACTAAGTAATGATTTTGTATTATAAATTAGTCATTTGATAAACATAAACACCTGTAATAAATATTGCTACTTCCATTAGAATTGTGAAAAGGTAAAACTTAAACAAAGAATTACTAAATAAGTATTAAAAATATAAATTTGAATAATATAGGTATAAACAGTTTTATAAATTGCCTTGGTAAAACATTTCATGATTGTTACCGAAAAAAGTCAATCAGATTAAATCCTTTTAAAAACACAACAATAAAATGGATTACTAAAGGTGTTAAAGTTTCAAGTAAGATGAAAAGACTACTATGTTCAGGTACGTTAAATAATGCCAGCCTTATAAAATATAAAAACAACTATATAAGAATTTTTAGAAGAGTAATTCAGCATGCCAAAAAAGCGGCCGTAATAAATAAATTGAATAATGCTACAAACATTACTAAACAAACGTGGAAACTAGTAAACGAAACTACAAAGAAAAAAACGAATAGACAATGTAGAGCTTTGATTCTGAATGTGAATAATGAATTGATAACTGATCCTCAGCAAGTTGCTGATCACTTCATTGATAGTTTCGTGTTTAAATCATCACCAAGTAGCACACAAAAGGAAAGAGCAATGTCTTTTCTATTGCAGACAACTAACAGAGTAGAAGAGAATTTATCGTACAATCCGACAACACCCTATGAAATAGCAACCCAATATTGTTAGTAAAATGGCCAATAAATCATCTTGCGGTTTCGATGACTTACCAATTTCTATTCTGAAGGAGAATATAGAGTTGGCATTACCTCTATCTGATTTTTTCAACAAATGCTTTGAAGAATCTGTCTTTCCAGACCAATTCAAATTAGCTAAAGTAGTTCCTATATTCAAAAAAGGCACTAAGACTGATCCGAAAAACTATCGACCTATATCTCTATTACCAACTTTATCAAAAGTGTTTGAAAAAGTTATTAAAAATAGACTTATGACACATTTAAATGTAAACAAAATAATTAATCTCAGACAGTTTGGTTACCAAAAAGGCGTCGGTTGCTCAGATGCAATAAACACTCTCATAAATGACATCATAAATAAATTGAATAACAAAATGAAAGTGGCTGGGTTATTCGTTGACCTCAGCTCTGCTTTTGATACAGTAGATTACGATCTTTTACTAAATAAACTTGAGCACTATGGTGTCAGAGGCAAGTCTTTACTACTTTTAAAATCCTACCTACAAAATAGACGAATGTTTGTCGAAATTAAAAGCGTTGATGAAACAAGTCATGAAGTGGTAAACACGTCTAAAATTACAAATATACAACGTGGTGTTCCCCAAGGCTCGATCCTAGGACCAATACTTTTTATTATTTTCACAAATGACTTAATAAACTTTATGCATAACGTTCAGCCCGATGTTAAACTTGTTGTCTTTGCAGATGACACAAATATAATAACTGGCGCAAATGACTTAAAAGAATTGACCATAACTGTAAATAAGTGCCTCGAAAATCTTAGTGACTGGTTTTCAGCCAATAAGCTTTTATTAAACCCTGGTAAGACTAACATTGTTTTATTTAACCCTTAGTTAGGCGCATGGGGTCAGGGCAACTTGAAATTGAAAAAAAAATGTTTTACAGTGTTTAGAGCGCGCTCACGCTCTTTCTAGCTTCCTCACTCCCCGCGGGGTACGCAAATTAGTCGCGTCCAGAACATCAACGCGGGCGCACGTATCGCTGCTCTCAGTGGCGTGCATAGCATATAGGCAAAAAGGCAGTGCCTACCTCCAAAAACCCCTAACTATCTTCTTTTAATATAACAACACTCATCATACATAATCATAACATTACAGGCAGTTAAACTTCTAACCAAACATTTCAATAACAAACAAATCAATAATGACGTCACATATGTCAAATTCAAATCATTCAATAATTAACTTAATAATCTGTTACGAGGTAGGCTCTCGAAAATGTGCCTAGTTTACACTCACACATTCAAACGAAATCTCCTTGTCCATATACGCACGCACACTTCAAAAACGGAAAATAATACCCCGCCATCTTGACTTTTTATTATACGACAAAAACAAAAATCCCTATTTTTACTAAGAGTGGTGCTTTGACATTTGACATTCGTAATTTTTTACACTTACAGTAAGCTAGCTTACCTGCCAATAGACTTATAGAGTCCTTTTACCAAAACATAATATAAATGACTGCAAACTGCCACAGATACTAAATGCATAAATTTAAATGCCAAGGATTAAAATATTTTAAATGAAGCTTGTATTTTAAAATGCTAATAACTTGTAAATTAAATATCACAATATTATTTAGTTACTTATTAATGTTTATTACATTTAGTTTCAATTATTTTTTTTTTGTTTTACTTCTGTGTTGCAACTTGGTCGTTTTTCGATATTTATTATCTGTGGCAGATTGTTCATTAAGTTTTTGATAGTTCGCGCGCGTGTTTTCGTCTTGACTTTCGTAACTAGTTTCTATTTATTGTGATTTTGTGAAGTGGCTGTAGTTTAAGAATCAGGAGCATTAATAAACCGCTATGTGTATGAATGTTAAGATTGTGGCGAAAATGAAATATGTTTGGATAGTATACGTGCGTAATTACAAACTTACAATACAAACCCATCAGATGGGGTTTGTTGACAAAACTTTAAAGGTAAGGCTCTTATTATTAAATCAAAATGTTAGAAACTATCATCTGACTAGCGGTGTGCTGCTGGACGAACTGTTCTTTTTGTGTTATTAATCGTTTCTTGATTGTTAAATACGAAATTGTTGTGTGAATTGATACCTACGAGAATAACTACGACGAAAACATGTTGTTGTGGATGATGATATTAAGTAAATGTTTTTAGTTAAAATCTTAATAAAAATGGGAGTAAATTAAAGATACAAGATAATAGTATCTGTTGGCACATTCAATAATACGTCTGATTCTTTTTTTGTCTATGTAATACAAGGTAGGTAAGAAAAATGTTCTGAAAAATCTCGAATGGTCATATTTACCATGGCTCAATATATTTACTATTATTTAGGTCTGGTTTCGGACCCTTAATGAATAATTTTAATACACAAATAAGAGTCCTCAATTATAAACTGACCGTTTGCTCGTCGCGAGTCCCGAATCGCGGAGTCGGCTGCTGTTCGCAGTTTGCTTTACTAAGATTATTTTATACAAACTTATACCAACAAGTTTGAAATAGTGATTCAATCAGAAATTGTCGCGAGCTGCGCGCGTGCATTTTAAATTGTATCTTGCTTGCGCCGCGCGAGCAGCGCGCGTACTGCTCGCGAACAGTTCGGAGACGGCGTTATTTACACTATCGACCTTTGCGTGAGTTGCGTGGAGGAGGCGCACTAACATATTGCAGTACCTAACTGCAGGCGCGAGCAGCGCATTCGGTGCGCGTTCGTCAGACCTGAACGCACCTTGTGATCCACAAAAATCATGCTTGTTCCAATTTTTTGGGAGTTCATTTTCGTATTTACGGTAAAGTTGCTCCATGTCCGAGTGCCTACCATGGCCGAAAACCAATGCACGCCACTGGCTGCTCTCTAGAGCGCTGACCCCAAGCGACCAGTTACGTTACATTTTTTAGCGGAGGTAAGTTTTTACTTTTGTGATTTTTTTTTGTTTATATTAGTATATTGTTTATTATTTTTCTTTGTATGTGTGTATTTCGATACTGCGTAATTGCTTTATGTATTTTTGAGATTCTTTTGAACATTTTTCCTTTTTTTTTCAGTTTTTTACTGATTTGAAATGTCTAACGAAAGACAAGTATTGCAATGGCTGGAGGAAGTGCCCGATGAGGAGCAAGATGTAGCTGGTTCGGATTCTGAAGACGAAACGGTAAACGACACCGCTATTGATAGTGCTCATGATTCTGAAAGCGAAATTGAAGAGTCCGAAGATATTCCAGACATCTCTGAACCATCTGAAGGTAACTATTTTTTATCTCGACATACTCAGAGAAATGGTCCGAAAGTGAAATGGTCTAAAGTACCACCATCGAATGCGGTAAGGACCCGAGCACAAAATATTATTCTTCACTTACCGGGAGTCAAAGAGTATGCAAGAAACGCCAAATCTCCCCTTGAATGCTACCAATTGTTTTTTGACAATGATGTCATTGAACTTTTGGTCTCAAATACCAATTTATATATTGATAAAATAAAGGAAAAGTTCGGAAGAGATCGTGATGCACTCATGAACGTATGAACGTGAAGTTCATGATGTGGGCGAGATGGTCCAACAATCGACATCTAAGCGCGGGCGCTGTTCATCATGTTCTAGAAAGGACGACAAAAAAGTGCCAACAAAATGTTTCAAGTCTCATAAATTTATTTGTCAGCAACACTCGAGGGTTTACTGCGTCGGATGCAGAACAGAAGAATCCGCTGATGAGACTGATTAATTATTTTTTTTTAAGTTGATCTCGGCCATGCCAAAAATTATTAGTTTAAAGAGAGGTTACATTTATTTTTATTTTTTCATTGAATATAATGTTCCAGTTATGTTTTCGTTTCTTAAAGTTGATTATATTATAGAACTTTATTAAATACTATAAAATACATTAAGTTTTATTTCTTTTTGACACTCCTTTGCCAATGTCTTTTTGGGGTCACTCAAGACCCCATGCCTAGTTGGGTGATTTTTCTAATGCGCCTAGTTAAGGGTTAAGACTACAACTCGCAATAAAGATAATTTAGATATACGAATTAAAGAAGATAAAATTGAATTAGTGGACAAAGTTAAATTTTTAGGTATTAACATTGATGTGAATTTGAATTGGAAACATGAGCTAGCTGCTATTGACTCTTCTATTTCATCAGCATGCTATGCACTCAGGAGCCTTAGAGATATTTTGAATCTTAAGCAACTAAATGCTATATACTATGCACTGGTAGAATCTCGATTAAGATACAGCATCATGCTCTGGGGAAACAGCTACAGTTATAACTGTCAGAAAGCGTTTATCTTACAGAAACGTGCCATAACATCTTAACTCCATCCATCCAAAGGTGAAATTCACGTGTGAGATGGAGAAGGACAGATCACTCGCTTTCCTGGACGTTAAAGTGAATGCGAGAAAAGATGGGTCATTATCACACAGTGTGTACCGAAAACCCACACACACAGATAGATACCTGCATGGTACGTCGAATCACCACCCTGGACACCTGCAATCCATGATGACATCACTCAAGAATAGAGCGTATGACCTCTGCGACCCTGAACACTTAGAGCGCGAGCTGGACCATGTTCAGGAGGTACTACACAGAAATGGATTTAAGGTGAGAGGAAAAATGAAACGACCGTCAAAGCGGGTCAGACATCCGGACGTAAATAGACAAAGAGCCTACATGCCATACGTCAGAGGAGTTACGGACAAGATCGGGGCAGTACTTAGAAAAGTCTCCATCCCGACCGTCTACACTCCGGGGACAAAGGTACACAACATGGTGGGCACACCGAAGGATGTTCTACCCCTACAACAGCTAGGTGTCTATAAAATCGACTGCAGCTGCGGTAAATCGTACATAGGGCAAACGAAGCGAACTATCGCGGAAAGGCTCAAAGAGCATATCGCGGAAAGGCTCAAAGAGCATATCGCGGCTGTTAAGAACCGGCAGACCACTAAATTGGCAATAGCAGATCAAGTACTACAGGCTGGCGTTAATCACTGGATTCAATTCCATCGCGCGCAAGTCCTCTCCACCGATCGCCACTTTCATTCGAGAGCAGTGCGAGAAGCGATTGAAATCAAGAAGCATCCAAATTTCAATCGGGAAGACGGCTTTAAACTATCTGCATCTTGGTATCCAGTGATTCCCTTAACACAATCTCGCTTTTCTGCAAAGTCGATTAGTGAACAGAATACGGACACGGTCAGTGTAGTGTGTAGGGTACTTGAAGAACAGGGGTAGATGAAAAATCATCTACTTCGTGCACGGAGCAATGACACCGCATCTCCAGTCTGCTTGCGACCACGGCCTGTGTAACCCGGTCGAAATGTCAAGCCCTAAAGGTATTTATGCATGTACGCGCTAATCCCCGTTTTATAAAATATTACTATAAACATGCAGCGCGATAGTTTAAAAGTTATTATCTACCCTCATTTCTCTATAAGTTGGTGAGGGCGATATGTCGTCAACAGATATATGATTAGGTTCCATTTGGGATTCATTGAATGCTGACGTGTGACAATCGTGCGACAGCCCCATGGGTCCACTATCAAGCCACGCACCGCGTTTTGTGTTTACTTTAAAAGCTGAACTAGGCGGCAAAGAATCGGTCTTCAAATGGCATATTTCTCTCTTTAGGTCATTTACATCATCATGTGTTACATATGATGACTTAATGCAATCGATTTCGCTTCTCAATAACACCATATCTTTGAGCAATTTCGTGCAGTCTAGATGGTCAAACGTGACTGGAGGTAATTTATCTAGATCTTTTGCTACGAAGATTGGAATAACGTCAGGATCAGTAGATTTAAAAAGATTGATAATGTCGTTCAAGTCTCGTTTTTCTTTACCCGCATTTTTACGGTTTATTTAGCGCTTTTCGGTAGGAATCGCTTCAAAAAGCAACGCTTTTGCAATTTTGATTTCACTGGCCTCGAAAGCCGACATACACACACGAATAGAATAGAATAGAATAGAATAGAATAGAATAGAATAGAATAGAATAGAATAGAATAGAATATTTATTTATTTGCATTGAAAGTAGGTACATAAGAAAGATGTTACACATTGATTTTGAACCTTGTACAATCTACCCGAAATTGGGCATGCAAACATTTCAAAACAGATGATTATTACAATTTAGTAGATGTCATGGCATGAAAACCTTTATTAGTAAATTGAAAAGTATATTTAAAAAGATTCAAACAATAATCACAATATAATGTTAGTAGGTAAAAATGTCAAAGAATAAATAAATTCATGTCTAATGTCAAAATTAAAATAAGTGTAATAAAATCAGCACTTCACAGTTTCAACACGTTTATTCTTTCACAAACACAGTAGGTACAATATTTATCGTTAGTTGTTGACGCTACCAGATCACAAGCCCGACTGCCCACTAACTTATAATTCACCATGCAAGAAAAGTATCAGTAAAACAACTTCCAAATTATAATCAACCACTTCCTTTAACAAGTAACTTCCGGTGACAATATTTTCCAAACATTATTTCCGTTACCCTACATTTATAAAATAAATAAAATAAGAATTTCGATTTAAATACAACCTACGCCAATAAACTTAAAATTAATACATAAATTACTTAAAATTATTACAGGGTTCCGGTACAAATTAATATAAAAGAATAAAACAATTACTTTTCTTATGTTTAAAACAATGAATCACAACACTCGGCCATCCAGCAACGTGCTTCCTCCGGAACACGTATCAATCACAACACCAAATGCAAGGTAAGTTACGATTTATTATCTCAGTGAATTATGCTTAATCTATCTATTATATGTTATAATAAACATTTTTTTGTATTATTGTATATATATATATATATATATATATATATATATATGTACCTAGTAAAGACATCATAAAATAACATTATATTACTAACTACAAAATTAAATATAATAATAATAAACATTGTATTAACTATCTATCCTATATTTTTCAGTCATCTATGTTAGCAGATCTATCAGAGTCTGATGATGAACTCGATTCGGAACCAGAAGATTTGTCTAACTCTAATGCCTGGAGGTGAATCCAGGGCCGCATCCTATCTGCAGCTACAACGGATTCATATCGTTTACTGTTAAAGCCTGGAACATTCACAATCTCGTAACGGTCATTACCTAAACATTTTGATACTTTATAGGGCCCAATAAATTTTTGCATTAACTTTTTGCTCTTGCCATCATTGTAAAAATTAGTTTTAGTTATTTTAACTAAATCACCTACTGAATATGATTTAGCAGGAGACCTCTTCGAGTCATAAGAACGCTTCTGTCGTTTTTGACTCTCACCAATATTTATCAATGCTTCACGTCTAATTTCTTTAAGAGCTGAAGAGTCAGGTGGTCTATTCAAAATATCTTGTTCGGTATCTACTACTGAGGGGCAAAGTCTTTCTACATCTCCAATGGAGGATATGCAAGGAGTGCTATTAGAGGCAACCTGATCGCTCGTCAATGCAGAGGTCTCATGTTCGCTTAATGTAGGAGTGGCATTGATCGATTGGGAAATTTCCTCATCCGCGACTGTTAAGATGTTATCAGAACTGCCGTTTAGTTTCAAACCAAATAACAGTTCCGACGCACTCTTCTTAGTTGTGGCGTTAATTGTATTGTTGATACCCCATTGCACTTTGCCTAATTGCTCGTCCCAAATACGTTCATCTTTACCAAAGTTTTGGGTGGCTAAAGATGTCAGTATAGTTTGATTAAATCGTTCTGCCTGACCATTTGCCCTGGGACAAGCAACTGCGTTAAGTACATGGTTTATACCACTACTACAGCAAAACTCTTTAAACAGCTTGGATGTAAATGCAGTTCCCCGGTCCGAAATAATTCTAGTTGGTACTCCGAAATCTTCAAATAAATGTTTTAAAACTTTCACGACATTTTTAGTTTTTGTGTCTCTTACTGGTCTAGCAAAAAGATACTTTGTAAAAGCGTCAACGATTGTCAAAATATAACAATTTCCAGACTTACTTTTAACAAATGGTCCTAAGTGATCCAAATGTAGAGTGTGAAACGGTTTGTCAATCTTTGGAATCGGATACAAAAACCCTTTTCGCGTCTTACTAGCGTTATCTTTATTATAAGCACATTCGATGCACGCAGCTACATACTTTTTGACAAAGCGTCTTAATTTAGGGAACCAGTATTTAGTCTGTATACGTTCAAGAGTTTTTGCAAAGCCAAAGTGACCAATATCGTCGTGGTTGGACTTGCAAATTTGCCACCTAGCACTTTTAGGAACAACTAATCGTAAATCCTCACCGATCTTTCTGTACAAAGTATGATTTTTGACTAAATAATTTTTCTTAATTTCTGTACTTTCATCATCTATATTAGGTTTCAAAATTCTAATAATACGTTGCAATTCAGGATCAGCAATTTGTAACGTAACTATCCAATTACCTGTGGTTATGTTCATAGTTTGCACAGAATTTGTCAAATCGGTAGAAGATAGCGGATTCCTACTAAGAGCATCGACGTGAGCCATACGACATCCCGGTCTATATTCAATATTGAAATTGTATTCGCTAATTTGAAGCCACCAGCGCGCTATGCGTGGGATCAGATCTCTTTTGGTTAGTGTGGTCCTAAGCGCATTACAATCAGTATACACCAGAAATTTAAGCCCGAGGAGGTATGGGCGAAATTTCTTTAAAGAGCAAACCACGGCCAGCGTTTCTAATTCATAAGAATGCAAGAACTTTTCTTCTGCCGTGGTTTGTCTACTATAATACGCTACTGGCTTAAGCACTTTAGGACTGGACTGCCACTGCATGAGAATACCGCCCAGTCCTAAAGAGCTGGCGTCTGTGTGCAATTCTGTTTCAAGATTCGGATCATAGAGGGCCAGCAATGGTCGCTCAATCAACCGAGATTTCAATGACGTGAAGGAATTGCTTTGATCCGATGTCCACTGCCACGGAATATCCTTTTTGAGCAGTTTAGTCAAAGGTCTAGCTACTTCTCCGAATCCCTTAACAAATCTCCTAAAATAGCTGGCCAGACCAAGAAATTGTCGAAGCTCATGTGTATTAGTCGGAACTGGAAAATTTCTTACAGCTGCAATTTTTCTTACGCTGGGCTTAATACCTTCAGCTGAAACATCGTAGCCCAAGTACTCTATCTCTCTATCAAAAAATCGACACTTCGCCAATTTCAAGGTGAGGCCTGCGTCCTGAATTAATTTCAAGACATCCTCCAGTTTTTGGAAACCCTGGTCAATAGAAGATGATGGTATGAGCAGGTCATCCATGTAAGCCAGTACTGAATCAAATCTACGTTGCCCCAATAATCTGTTAATCATCTTTTGAAATACTGCTGGCGCGTTTGCCAATCCAAATGGCATACGCTTAAATTCATAGTGGCCATCCGGAGTGACAAACGCGGTTAAGTGACGGCTCTCTTCTGCCATGGGTATTTGATAATAGCCCGAGGCTAAGTCGAGTGTGATAAAAAAATCATTACCACTCAAATTAGAAATTTGGTCATCGATTAAAGGTAAAGGGTATTTATCTTTAATAGTTTTATTATTGAGGGCACGGTAATCTACACACAGCCGGGATTCCCCATTTTTTTTTTTACTATTAATATAGGGCTAGCATAACTGGACTCCGACTCTTGAACAATATCATTGTTCAATAGGTCATCTACTATATCCCTAACCTTTTGTCGTTCATGATAGGATAACCGATAGGGCCTATAAACTATAGGAGTTTTATCTTGAAGTTCTATATTCATTTTGCAGTTTTTAGCGCAGCCTAACTCACCAAGATTTTGAGCAAAGCAAGTCCTGTATTTGGTCAAGAGCTTGTGTAGTCTTTCAATCGTCGACTGATCAATATCTTGTCCAACTTTGATCTGTGATATACTCAGGGGTTCTAATTCCGTAGATTGAATTTCAGTACCTATCGCAAATATTTTAGTTTCCGTAACAGGGTTCACTCGAGCTATTAAAGTATTTGCCTTAAATAATAAAGGCGCTGTAGTTAAGGAGGTAACAAATATATTAGCGGTGTTATCAATTATTTTGTAACATCCCTGGTGTAAATGATATTCCTGATTTGGGCTCATTCTTGTACTACCATCAAAATAAATATCCCCTGAAAAAGATTCTACGCAATATACTTCTACTAAGCCCCCCTTAATAACAGTCGTATCTCCTTTTACAAATAATTTAATGCCAAAACTACTAGTCAGCCCTTCGGGCGATTTATGGCAGAAAAACAATCTCTCACTGTTCTTTATCACAGTTACGGTTGCTAGTTCTGTAAAGTTTTGTCCTATTAGTAATGAAGCAGGTAAAAGTGTATCACTGACAGCCAACACATTTAGCTCAGCCTCTACTTCATCTATCCTAACCTTAACATTAGCGCGAAATTCTGGTTGAGTAATAAAGTTTCCAAATCCTTTTACTACCGGCAAGTCATCAAAACTTTTTGGCAGCTCAAGTAATTTAGCAACTGAACACTTAATAAGACTACAGTCACTTCCGAAATCAACAAACGCGTTAAATGATCTGCCATTTACACAGATGTTTTTAAAATATTTACTGTTTGAACCGGGTGATATCTGAGTGACTGGGCTGACCAGTTGAGCGTTTGACGTTGAAGAGGAAGTTATTTTTAGAACTTTCTTGTCGGAGGTTTGTTCGTTTTGGTTAGTGGTGCTATGAGAGAGAAGAGGTTTTTTATAGCAATTGTCAAAGTTATGTCCTATCCTACCACATTTAACGCATTTGACTAAAGCTTTTGTACAATTAACGTAAGAATGTCCATGTTCTTGACAATTAAAGCAAGTTATATCATTTCCCCTGTTCGTTGACATATTTTTATTTTGACCATTGTAACCGCTACGGAAATCGCGTTTCTTAAAAGTACTACTATTATTCGCAGAAGGATTACGAGCGTTGTCTTTTGTCTGGTTAAATTGTTGTGAAGCTAAATAATTTAACAAATCTTCTGGTTCACTACATCTGAGAGCCTGTGCTCCATTACGTACAGAAACATCAGCGATTCCATATATTACACAATCAACTGCCTTACGACCACTAAGTTCACATCTACTCAATAATGTTAGCTTATCGTAAAAATAGTCCCTAAGCGTTTCGTCCGAACGAGATTTACGGTTTAACATTTCTTCTAATAGCTTTCCAAAATTTTCTTCACTTGGGAAAGCTTTTCTTAATTTACATTGCCATTCTTGCCACGAGAAGTTGAGCGTTGGAAGAGATTCATACCATTTTTTTGCTAAACCAGACAACTTTTGCAAGGAATAATGTATTGTCTGTTTTTCATCCCAATTATAAATAACAGCGCATTCATTCACTTTTCTCAACCATCGCCCGACATCCTGCGACCTATTATTTGGATCAAACTCCGGTACAACATTAGTAGTATTCATGTTCTTACTTGTACCTTCCTGGAGTGCTGTTATGATCTTCAATATATCGCCGGCTGTCAGCCCTTCGGGTCTTCGCATGACTTTTGTCGGTAACAGAGGTGATCCAGGCTCACTTGATGATGATCTTCTACGGCGACGCTGACGGGGACGCTCTGGAGTGGACATCTCTGTCTGGCTGCCTGAAATTTATTTCCCGAGCACTTCATATCTTTACATATCATATTAAATTATAGTAATGTAGAAAATAAATAAATTCAAATTAAATGACATTGATAATATAATGATTAGTTTCATTTTTATTATTGTAGTATACTTCAACAGGGCTCGTACTTGGTCCAACTATTTCTTTGACAACTATGCCTACATTTCGGTACATATATTTACCAAAGCAGACAGTTTAGTATTATGCTTGTTTTCATAGCAATTAACCTAATCAGTCAACATACTGGCTCACTTAACCTTAAACACACCACAACTAGTTCACCGTTATGGCTACTATAGCTCACCCACATAGCAGCATACTACAAGTTTGCACACCTACATGACTACATGTCTCTCGTTATAAGCACACCTACACGGCTACGTCTCACCATAAGCACACCTACATGACTGGCTCTCATCGTAAACACACCTACATGGCTACGTCACATCATGAGCACACCTACATGGCTGGTTGTCATCGTAAACACACCTACATGGCTACGTCACATCATGAGCACACCTACATGGCTGGTTGTCATCGTAAACACACCTACATGGCTACGTCACATCATGAGCACACCTACATGGCTGGTTGTCATCGTAAACACACCTACATGGCTGACTCTCATCGTAAGCACACCTACATGGCTTATCATTCATACACAGGACGCACATAAATCTGCAGTGTTTTTAGTTTACTTAATTTTAATTGTTAGTTCACCTACATAATTGAGAAGGAAAAAAAAAATTTATTCAATACATTTAAATGTCTATACTTCATCCTCGCCTACACGATCGATAATTATCTACTCAAATAACATGTAGTCGCTCGTAATTATGATCAAATTTTCATTTTTTTTTTTTTTTTTTTTTTTTTTTTACTTGTAAAAATAAAATAAAATTCAAAAATAATTTGTTTAGTTTCAGTATTGGTACTAATTAAGCGTAGCAGCCGTATCAAACGTTAACGTATCTATTATACCCAAAAAATAGATAGTTTATCTTCTATTATATAAAATAATAATTCATCTAGAAATATAATACATATCAAATGTAGGTAATACTTACAGTTTTTCTCTGCCATTGCTCATGGGTCATCCCACTTCTGATTTGTAATAAAATCAGCACTTCACAGTTTCAACACGTTTATTCTTTCACAAACACAGTAGGTACAATATTTATCGTTAGTTGTTGACGCTACCAGATCACAAGCCCGACTGCCCACTAACTTATAATTCACCATGCAAGAAAAGTATCAGTAAAACAACTTCCAAATTATAATCAACCACTTCCTTTAACAAGTAACTTCCGGTGACAATATTTTCCAAACATTATTTCCGTTACCCTACATTTATAAAATAAATAAAATAAGAATTTCGATTTAAATACAACCTACGCCAATAAACTTAAAATTAATACATAAATTACTTAAAATTATTACAGGGTTCCGGTACAAATTAATATAAAAGAATAAAACAATTACTTTTCTTATGTTTAAAACAATGAATCACAACATAAGTATAAAAATCGATAATGTCAAAATAATAAACAATATCATAAATTTATCTAAATTGAATGGTCATTTAAAAACTCATTAATTGAATAATAACATTTCCCTAGTAATAAATTTTTCAATTTCTTTTTAAATATTTGTAATGGATCGTTTTTTATAGTGTCTAGTATTTTATTATAAATACTAGGACCCATTCCAAAAACACTTTTCCTAAGTAAGGCTGTTTTGTAACTGTCACTTTGTAGTAAGTATTTGTACTGGCTCCTAACAGGCCCTTTTCTAGTGTCGGAAACCGATGAAAAGTAACTTTTATTTGTTTTTACAAAAACAGCAATTTCAAAAATGTACAATGCGGGAAATGTTAATATACCTAGGGACTTGAACATAGGCACACAACTGTCGGTCATTTTAAGACCGCACATTGACCGTATGCAGCGTTTTTGAGCTTTAAAAACATTCTCTCTCAAACTACAATTACCCCAAAAAATAACACCGAAACGCAAAGTGGATGCCACTATACCATGGTAAGCTACCAATGTTGTACTTATGCTCACTTTTTTGCTTAAATTGTATAACACATACGCGGAAGTATTTAATTTCTTACACACTTCTTCTGCTTGAGGTTTCCAAGTTAATTGGCTGTCTATGAGTATTCCAAGAAATTTCGCAACAGGTACTTGTTCCGTTTTATATCCATTATATTGTATGCTTAGAGGTTCTAAAGATAAACGTTGATAGAAATGCATTATATTAGTCTTTGGTAGATTTATAATCAAATTATTAATGTCCAGCCAATGTACTATATCTTTTAAAGTATTATTTATTTCATTCTCATACTTGTTAGCGTCATTACACTTGATTAGGGCGGTACTATCATCCGCGAATAGGACCATTGGATGTTTTATGTAGGGTTACATATTAAAAAATCAAAACTTTCTTGAGCAAATTTCAAAAGAACAACGTACAAATCAACAAAGTTTAAAATAACGATGGTCATTTGATCAAAAGTTCAGCTGACCAAAGTCTGGAATATCAATGTTTGAATTATTTTTTACACTCTTGACCAAATCGTTTAAAGGTCAAATGGACTACTGGATAAATTATTAATTATCAAATGGATTAACTGAAAAAGGTAAAAATAATATTAATATTAGCGAATAACTTAGATATATAATAGAACAGAAAGCCTTTGCACAACATGACCGGTTTGCTAATACAAATAATATAGGCGTTATACTAAACTAACTTGTTGGTTAAAAATTCTACATGTTGTGTTACAAAAGTTAGTGACAGAACCGAATCGCTGCAAAACCGACTTCACGTAGTCTTGTCTGCCCTACCCCTAGAGTGTTATTTAGAGTCGCGTAGGCGCGGAGGGGCGAGGCGGCCCGCGGGCTGAGGAGCAAGCGGCTGCGAGCGAGCCGCCGCGGCTGAGGCTGGCCGGTGAAGCCGGCCAGTGAGCCGAAGCTGCGGTGGTGAGCGAAAGCCGTTTGCGACGATTAGCACGCGTGGGGCCGCCGGAGGCCCGCAGCGCCGGAGCCGTGACAGAAACCTGCATGTTGCATGCTTGCTTGCATGCTTCATCTAGCTTGCGTAACGCTCTTTGGGATTTAATCCATCGGTACACATCATCGGTACAATTTGTGATTATATAATTTGATTAGTAATGATTTGATATTTTAAAATTACATCTAGCAACTTTTGATCAGTCGTTCATTTGATGTCACATACATTGGGATTCTAAAATTTTTCTAAATAAAACATTTGGTCATTTAAATTTTGTTAACTCGTTTATTGTTCTTTTGAAATTTGCTCGAGAAAGTTTTGATCTTTTAATATGTAACCTTATGTAGCGCGGTAAGTCATTAATATACACCAAAAAAAGTAAAGGTCCTAGTACGCTTCCCTGAGGGACCCCGAATTTTATTACCCTTTCTCTAGACTGATATTTCTCTTCGCGTTTTCTTTTGGCACAGATTCTCGTTACTTCTGTTAATTGCTTTCTGTCACTAAGGTATGATTTTAAAAGACTTAAAACGTTTCCTCTAATACCATACGTCTCTAACTTATTAATAAGCATTTCGTAATGTACGCAGTCGAAAGCTTTCGTCATATCAGTGTAGATGGCGCATATTGGTGTTTTATTATCTACGTTTTTCATGATTACATTAAGCAGATCATAAATTGCAGCATTTATACCCTTATTTTTTCTAAAACCCTTTTGCTCGTCACACAAAATGTTGTATTTACATAGAAAACTGTCTAATGATTTATAAATTATTTTTTCCATTATTTTTGAAAAAATAGGAATCAGTGCTACTGGTCTATAATTGGCTACATCTTTGACATCGTTCTTCTTGAAAAGTGGTTTTACAATAGCAATCATCAATGCACTTGGGTATATTCCAGAGCAGATGCACAAGTTCATAATGTGGCTTAGATGTGTTCCGATGCAATCAGCTGAAAACTTAATCACTTTAGTAGCGATACCATCATAACCGACACTATTTTTGTTTTGTAAAGACTGAATCGCTTTTATTACGTCTTGGGGCATTACTGGAGGCATAAACATCGTATGTGGGTTTTTTACTAGGTTTTGAGTTATGTTATACGAACCTTTTTTAGTATCTTGGATCTGGTCGACAAAGTAGTTATTGAAGACATTTGCGATTTCTGAAGGGTCATTAATTATTATGGTACCATGCCAATTTATTTGAGATATAGGTTCCGGAACACGCGTTTTATTGTTAATAATTTGCCAGGATGCCTTCGATTTATTGCGAGAAGTATTAATAAAAAAATTGTTTTGTGCTTTTTGGGTTAATTTAATTATTTTCCGATATTTTTGTGAGTAACTTTTAAATAAATTTTTGTTATCGCTTGTAGGACTAAATCTATATTTCCACAATAAATGGCGTTGTTTTTTGCTGCACACCCGAATACCGCGCGAAACCCATTTTATTTTTTTAACTGACTTTACAGTAACTAGCTTAAAGGGAAAGCAGAGGTCATACAGTAGACGAAATTGATCCAGAAATATGTCATACGCTTTATTCGCATCTTCGGTATTGTAAATATCAGACCATGAGAGACATTGAAGGTAATTATTAAATTTTTCTAAATTGTCCATTGATATGTCTCTTTTTTTAATACGCCAATATCCTATCTTACACGTTTTATTAACTTTAACATCCAATATCTGCGCCGTATGATCGGACAGAGCGAAGTCAATCACTTCGCATTTACATTTTAATTGAGAAGTGTGCGCAAAATTATCTAAACAACTACCACTACATATTCTAGTAGGCTGACGTAATTCCAGTTTGAGATTATAGCCCAGAAGAAAGTGTTCGAAGTCGAGAGAAACAGTGTTTCTTTTTAATATATCTATGTTAAAGTCCCCACATACAATATTTTTTTTATTTTTTGTGTAACATAACAATTTAAAAATTAGATCTAGTTTCTCATAAAAAATATTTAAATTATTTGGTCTTGGTGGTCTATATATACATAAAATAATTAGGTTATGATTGATTAATTCTATTCCACAACATTCTATCACATTTTCAACTGAATGACGTGAAAGATCAATTATTTTTTTATATTCTAGATCGTTTCTCGTAAGAATGCAGGACCCGCCGCGTTTCTTTGCTTTTCTCGCAAAACACGCGGCCAACTTGTAGTTTTGAATACTCAAAAGTTTTTCATGACCCAGCATTATGAAGTGTTCTGTTATGCAAACTACGTCTATGTCTTTCTTTGTATCAGATAGCTCCTGCAGATGTACACTAAGTAGGTCTGACTTATTCAACAACCCCGCAATATTCTGATGGATTATTCTAATATTATCATAGACGAAATAACTGAGAACTCTCCGAGGGCATTTTATTTATTTTTTCCAGTGTTTGGTTGGTTTTGGAGCTAAATATCTCGAAGTCTGCAAGAATATTTACCATAATTTCGTTATAAATATTTCTCCATCCAGATAGTTTAATCTTTCCTGTATATTGTGAAAACATATCCTGTGTTAAGGAATAGTTACTGTCAAAAAAGTATGCGTGCTTGTTATTCTTTATATCCATGTACAGAAGATTATTGAAGAGCTCAACCTTGTAGTTGTGTATTAGCGCACCTGTTATGTACAATCGGGGACATCCACGCCTTATCACCTTACCGTCGAGAAACAGTTTACGTCGCTTGCGCTCTTTCTAACGCTCTAGCGACGCGGTGACGCCTCCTTATTTCTGATTGTATTTTAATATAGAAATTGCCAGTGTCATTGCAAACTTTGAACTAGTCATGGGTCGTACTTGCAAAATCGAGTACCAAGGCTTTCAAGTAAGTCTATCATAAGAAACCAGGGTCTAAAACCAGGGTTCAGAATACTTTCAAGTATTTTCTATCTGCATAGGAAATTGAACCGTGACTTCCTATGAATAAGGAGCAGAATCGCGTTTACAAATAAATACCTTCATAAAGACGGAAGTTTTTACTTTTTTTTAATCCGAGCCCTGTTGAAAACTTGGAAGAAAAAATACTTGCATAGGAAATTGAACCGTGACTTCCTATGAATAAGGAGCAGAATCGCGTTTACAAATAAATACCTTCATAAAGACGGAAGTTTTTACTTTTTTTTAATCCGAGCCCTGTTGAAAACTTGGAAGAAAAAATACTTGCATAGGAAATTGAACCGTGACTTCCTATGAATAAGGAGCACAATCGCGTTTACAAATAAATACCTTCATAAAGACGGAGGTTTTTACTTTTATTATTAATCCAAGCCCTGTTGGAAACTTGGCAGAAAAAATACTTGCATAGGAAATTGAACCGTGACTTCCTATGAATAAGGAGCACAATCGCGTTTACAAATAAATACCTTCATAAAGACGGAAGTTTTTACTTTTATTTAATCCAAGCCCTGTTGGAAACTTGGAAGAAAAAATACTTGCATAGGAAATTGAACCGTGACTTCCTATGAATAAGGAGCACAATCGCGTTTACAAATAAATACTTGCAAAGACAAACCAGTAAAGTATTTAATAGACTTGCATACGAAATTCAAGGTTAAAAATAAAAATCAAATTGGAAATTTGTTCCTTACTTCCGTATATCCGATGTCATTATTTATTATTGTATTTGCTTATTAATTTGAGGAAACTTCCTTAGAAAATGTTTTTCTTATATTTTATTGTTAAAATTGGTATTGTGTGGTTCCCAAATAAAATAAAATAAAATAAAATAAAATAAAATAAAATAAAATAAAATAAAATAAAATAAAATAAAATAAAATAAAATAAAATAAAATAAAATAAAATAAAATAAAATAAAATAAAATAAAATAAAATAAAATAAAATAAAATAAAATAAAATAAAATAAAATAAAATAAAATAAAATAAAATAAAATAAAATAAAATAAAATAAAATAAAATAAAATAAAATAAAATAAAATAAAATAAAATAAAATAAAATAAAATAAAATAAAATAAAATAAAATAAAATAAAATAAAATAAAATAAAATATTTAAAGTTAACTTTCCAAGCAAGTCATCTTTACAGTGGCTTTCCAACAAAGATGAATCATCGTTCTCGCTCATACTTTTATAATCGAGAACGATGTAGGTATTAATATTGCAAACGCAACGAGTGTGCGCCGCTCTCTCTAGCTAGGCCCGAACGCGGCCGAAGTGGACCGACGCGCGGCCACGCCACGTCACGAATCAGCGTCCAGCGAGACTCGGGTGGACTCGGGCGAGCGTCGAGCCCCGACCGGAGCGAGTCCGAGTAGCCGTATAAAATACTTTGAAGTCTTGCAAGTATTTCGGGGTCGGTACCTGGTGTACGTACTTGGAAGCAAATACCTGGTGTAAAAACCTGGTCGCGTAAATACGTACCTTCCCTACTTTGAACACTGTGCACGAGTGAAACATTATATCGTATTAATGTTCGTCGTCGTCGTCACTAAATACTACGAATGTTTTGACGACTTATGCAATATGTTTCTCTTATGCAAATATTTTCATAAAAGTGTGTTGTCTATTATGTAAACTAGAAATGCTAGAATATTAATATGTTAAGATGATTATTTTTTATTTGATTTTGCAGTATATTTGAAAATAAAATTAATAATAGAGTAACTAAAAAAGATACATTTGCCTACAATAATGCGTTTACATTTAATTATGTAATTTATCGTTATTTTTACTCGCCTGCCAAGGAAGTGTTAGGTTTATTGCTCGTGTCTCATAATAAGTTTCTAGTTTTCTTTTTTTAAACGTCTGGACAGATTTAGGTTTTTTTTAATTATTTCTATGGGTGATTAAAACAAAATTGGCGATTTTTTTACTACACCTATCGAGTGCGTTGTCAAAACATAGTTTTTATAAATGACTGGCCTGTTGGTCTAGTGGTTAGTGACCCTGTCCGCTATACCGGAGGTCGTGGGTTCGATTCCCACCCAGGACAAATCTATGTGTTATGAGCACAATCATTTGTTCTGTGTCTGGGTGTAATTTATCTATAATATGTATTAGAAATATATAAGTATGTTTATCAGTTGTCTGGTTACAATAAAACAAGCTCTGCTTACTTTGGTATCAGATGGCCGTGTGTAAGATGTCCCGGAATATTATTATTAAAAAAAAAAAAGAATATTATTATTATTAGAGTTGTAAAACTCAAAACTGGAGTATAAACGGTGATTTTAGTAAAAGAAAATAGCATTACCACTTTTCCTTGTGTGTGTAGCAGGTATTCTTTTGAATGGAGTCTGGAGTATGAATTTTGTTGCGCCTTTAATTGCCATAGCAATATTTTTAAAGTTTACATCTACACCTAGGACAACTAGCTAATGACAAGAAGTAAACGCGCAATAAAGAGACGTAGCTGGTCGGTCAACGTCTGGCTTGAAGCATAAGCTAAGCATATTATCTAAGCATATTATTATTTAAGTAAGGAATAAAAAAATAAAACAAATTAGATACTACAAAATATATTTTTATTTACTAGACTAGCTGTGCCTGCGACTTCGTTCGCGAGGATGACGATACTTATTAATGAGTTTTTAACCGCAAAATTAAGTTTGTTTTTTCCGGGATAAAAACTACCCAGTGTGGTGCCCAGGATAATAAAGAATAATTATACCAAGTTTCATCGTAATCGAACCAGTAGTTTTTGCGTGATACCTGAACAAACAGACAGACAGACAGACAAAATTTTTTTTTTCACCCTTTTGGGTTCGTTGTCGCTCTAGTAACACCCCCCGCTATTTATTTTTTTGATATTTTCAATGTACAGAATTTTCACTTCTACAGATTTATTATAAGTATAGATTACTAAAAATAAATGAGAGCTACCGTTATTACGCTCACCAGTAGATGCCTTTGGCGCGTCAGTTGCTGCCTACCAACGAACTAAACTAAGTTAATATGATCGTAAAATGGATATCAAATTAGACTAGCTCCATTGGTGGCGAAATTGCTAAAGGGGCTACGTTTGACGATGTAGTAATTTTAATATTACCTACACTCCTACTACTGCACACACACACGCACAACAATTCATTACAGGTAAATATTTGCCCCGACTGCAAATATTTGACTTGTTTTTAATTTTTTTTGACATGGCAGGCGTGTTTTTTAATTTTTTTAATTATTGAAATAAAACTACTTTTTACGGATTTTTTCGCGGTTTATTTTTAATTATATTTTTTTTTTAATGTTCTCCTCACTGTTCACATAGAAAAGACAAATTGTCGATAAAAGGTCTTCGTTGGAGTAAAAGGTTCGCCTTCATAGGTTCTCAGCATCCGCTGTCGCGGTCGGTCTTCTTCGTCGATGAAAAATCGTGACCTCACTTCGCGCTAGCAGTTATTTAGTCTTCCATCCTCTTCCTACCGTCTTATCCACAGCCTTACTGTAAGAGCGCTGCAAACAAAATGTTTAAACAATGAATCCATACATAATAAAATTCTAATAAGTTTACAAAAACATGACGTTAACAAGATGTTTTATATTTTATTTTATACTTGGTTACTTATGTAGAATACAGAACAAACTATATTGTATCATATACCAAGTAGTAAGATAACAATTTACCGAACTAGATTGAAAGTTTTGACTTAATAGGTAATCAAGTGAAATTTTAAGTTTTTTGTGATTATCTGTCATCACAAATAGATTTCAAAAAATCTGTCGAGTTGGGTTCGAACTCGAGACTTAAGTTTTAACGGGTCGCCGGTAATACTAGGCTATCGTTACTCTCTGCTAATGTGGTCATCTACCTATGTATTACTTTGCTCTTCGGTGGTCATAATTACCTGATACACGATTATTACAAGTTCTCTCTCTTTCGTTAAAATTAAACCGAGTGTTGTTTTATCTGCTCCAGTGAAAATATGTTTACTAGCGCGAGTGCACGACACATAATAATATGTGCACTGATACATTGTAGTGGCCATACCGGCGGACTTTGATGTAATTACTTGAGCTAACCAAAATTCAAGTAAAATCAATTTTTTTTTCAATCCAGTACGTATTATTTTATTTAGATATAATTTGGTCATAACAACTAACATGCGCTTTGCGTAAACAAGTCCTCGCAAGCTCGGGTTTATGACTCTTTTGTTAAAAGTGAGCTGACTAGTTTTTTATCTATAGCAGTGGAATTCTATTGTTATAGTGACGAGTAGATTTGTGCACACGGGTGCACCAAAACCTTGCTCCGGCCAAACCGGCCGGCTTTGCTAATTATTGTTTCATTTTTAAAATTCAAATTAAGTAAGACGTTTATTTAATTACTCTTTTAAAGATAGGTTTAATATTATGATAACCATAAGGAATGAAATAAGATTAAAAAAACACCTAACAAAACACTATTATACATAGATTATTCTTTAAAATAATGTGTATACCCTAAACAAGAATATAGATGAACTATCTTTTTAACTACAACTTTTTTTATTTAACATATCACTCATTTGGTGAAGTTAAATAAATCCCAACAAAAGTATGAATGGAAATGCACTGACTTACTGTTACTTTATACAGTGCGTAAAAAAGCTGTAAGAGTGTGTGTTCCTACAGGTGACGTGGAAATAATGAAGTTTGAATATAAAAAAAAACAAGTATTGGCCACATAGATAACTTTAAAATTTGACACTAAATAGATTAAGATGTTAAAACATGAGACTAGTGTCAGATGACTCACACAATCAATTATAAATATCAATTCTGAAAACGTCCCTACTTAGCACAACAGGAATTTTTATACATTTGTATTAAAACCATTAAAACACTATTAAAATATCAACGTGAACAACACTTAATAAATCTATACTTAAAAGAAAATTGTGTTTTCATGTTTGGTGCAATAATAAAAAGTATATGAAACAATTTTGACCAACTAGAATTTGGTATATGTAGTTCGCGTTACTAAAAATCTTTTTCTATCCCACTACTATGCATATACACTTTATCTATCTGGTTTTCGGCTGACTGATAAAAAACATAATGCTTAAAATAAAATTAAAATGTTATACTTACAGATATTCTCAGGTCATTCGCAATTTGACTAATATATATTTTATTCGCTCTTCGAAAAAATATAAAGATATTAGATACATAAATTCAAATAAACTATGGACAATATGGAAAATATAACGGTACGAAAACCACAGAGAACAAGCTCGTTAAACAACTTAGGAACACTAGACAATAGCTCCACTTTCTTCGATGCAACTGTTCAAAGCTCGACCAACACGTCAATAATTGAAGATACTCAAAATATTAGAAGCCTTGTTGAAAAAAATCTCTTACTGGAAGAAAAGTTACGATCAGCTTATCAGAAAATTGAACATTTAAGTTTAGATAACTGTACACTTACCTTAGAAGTCGAAAAACTGAACAAAAAACTTGAGCTATGTGGACAACCTCAAACATCGAATTCAAACTGCATTGTACCAGCTTCTATTAAACAAATGTCAACTGACACAACAAATACGAAGGAAAACTGCATGCTAACGGATCTTTCTCAAAAAGAAAGTCTATACTGTAACACACACAAGTCTTTGGAACAACCGACTAATCAAGAGCCATTAACTGACCAGAATCAGCAAACAAATATCAATATCACATCGGTAACGCTAAAACAAAATAATTTCAAAAAAATGTGTATTATTTCTAGTAATAATGTCAATAAAATGTTAGAGATAGCCGAAAACACATTCACAGGGTACAATTTATGTCATTATATTATTCCAAATGGAGGTATAAAACAACTGTTTACAGATCTGGACAAAAAACTCATTGATTTTACATTTGAAGACTACTGTATTATTTACTTAGGAGAAAGGGATTTCGAGATTTCAAATAATTATAGACTTTTATTAAATTATATGAAAAAGGAGCTTTACAAAATAGATAATACGAATGTTGTTATTTGCTCGCCAAATTTTAAACTAAATAATGTTTTTGGAATTTTTAATAAGCGAATTGAAATCTTTAATCATTTAATGTACACAGATGTCGAACTTAATTCATATACCTACCTTTTTGATTCTAATTATTATTTGAAATACACAAATGAAATGTTTTGGCAATTTAATTCTAAGGTTAATAACAAAGGTGTTGCGATGATTCTTAAAAATCTAATGTACTACATAAATTACTTAGATATGTATACAAAAAGTTCCTATGATTATATTAATCATTCGCAAGTTGATACAGACAACAAATACGTTTCCAAACATTTGAAATACTCTGATCAGGGAACTCAAACTGACCCACCTATCAGCAGTGAATCTAGTAATAATCTTTTTCGTCTATAAACATTTAAACTTTTTGCATCAAAATATCAACGGCTTGGTGGCAAAGTCGGATGTACTAAGTGTACACTTAAATGAGCTCTCGTGTCAAGGAAAACCAGTAGATGTAATATGTATAACAGAGCATAACATGAAAGATGTCGATAAAGAACACGTATATATAGCTAACTACAGACTTGTAACATATTCATCAAGAAATAATAGAAATGGAGGCACTTGTATATTGATCAAATTTGGCCATGAATTTAAAATTATAGACATTAAAAAATATTGTATTCAAAATGTTATAGAGTGCTGTGCTATAGAACTGGTAGCACATAAATTGATTATAATCTGTATTTACAGACCTCCTAAAAATAGTAAAGATGCCGTATCAATATTTTTTGAAAAAATTGAATTAATTTTTCACTTTTGCTGTCGAGAATTAGGGAGAAGGGTTTTGCTGTGTGGTGATTTTAACATTGACATATTAAAAAGTACTAAATTATCACAAGAGTTTCAAAATTTACTTCTTAACTTCTCTCTCATACCTAGTATTAAGCAACCTACTCGCATATCGAGTCAAACTTGCATAGATAATATTATACACAACATCAGAGGCGGTAGAGGAGAAGTATTAGAATTGGCACTTTCTGATCATACAGCACAACTTTTTAAGTGTCCCGTAAAAAAAACTTGCTTAATTGATCACTGGTGTGTGCTAAGACGGGATTATAATAATGAGAATAAATCTAAATTTGTTGATGTATTAAATAGATTAAGTTTTAACGAGATTTATAATAGCACAGATCCAGAAGTAGCTTTTAGTGAGTTCCATAACTTATTTAAACTTTTCTACGACTTATGTTTTCCTATAGTTAAGAGAATAATCTCAACTCGTAAATCCGTTACTTGGATATCGAAAGGTATTAGAAATTGCAGTAGACGGAAAAGGCAAATGTTATGGCGATACAGACGTTTACCTAATATTGAAAGTAAACTGTTATTTAAACAATATTCAAAACGCTTAAAAAATGTGATACGCTTGACCCAAAAGTGTCAAAATAGCTATATGATAAATAATTCAGAAAATAAAACAAAAGCTACATGGAATTTAATTAATAGAAGTAAAACAAATTTTCCTTCTGAACCTTTAAATAAAATTATTATTGATAACAAGCACATAAGAGATCCTGAACAAATAGCTACAGCTTTTAATGATTATTTTATAGATTTGGTACAACCTACAATTGCGAATAATAATACATCTACACCTAGCGGTGCTTTGTCTGGCTTAAGCTATTATCCTAAAACATTATTCATGTCTCCTACTGATCCTTTGGAAATTTATAAGGTAATAAATTCTTTAAAAAATACACCTAGTGTGGGTCATGATGGAATAACAACCAAAATTGTGAAACTTGTAGCTCATATTATAGCGCCAGTATTAAGTTTTATAATTAACTTGTGTATAGAATATGGCCACTTTCCTAGTATATTAAAAATTACTATAATTAAACCGCTTTACAAGAAAGGTGATAAAACCTTCGTTTCAAATTATCGACCTATAGCGCTTATTCCAATATTCTCAAAAATTATTGAGAAAATTATCTATAAATCTTTAAACTCATTCTTTGAAACTAATGATTTACTTGCAAAAGAACAATACGGATTCAGGAAAAATAAAAATATTAATAGAGCTATCTTTGAATTATTCTCTGAAATAGTTAGTAATGTAGATAAAAAAAACCCTATTAGCGTACTACTCATGGATATGTCCAAAGCTTTTGATCATGTAAATTATGATATTTTAATAGGTAAGCTAGAGCGCTATGGCATCCGAGGAAATATATTAGATCTACTTACATCATATCTCACTAATCGTAAACAAATCACAGTTTTTAATAGAATCTGTACTAAGTCCAAGAAAGAAATAACACACATGTCGTCAGCTAGAGATTGCATTAGTGGTGTTCCGCAAGGTAGTGTCTTGGGGCCTTTGCTATTTCTGATCTATATTAATGATCTTCCAAAGTGTACCGAATACCAAACGGTACTATTTGCAGATGACAGTACCCTCATTGTGCCTTGTAAAAATATTGAAACATATCAAAATGACATAAATACGTCTTTAAATAAAATCATAGAATGGTTAGGGGAAGGTGGGGACCCTTCGTACGCGGGGCACATTCATACAGTCAAAATAAAACTTGAACGAAACAACGGTACGGTCTTGCTTTCGTATTTGTGCGTGAGTCGAGGTACCAACTTAACGTCAACGTAGTTTCGCGCCATTCGCACTGGTGAGAGTGAAGTGACAGGAACGAACGTGTTTCCGCGCTTGGTAAGTAATTTTTTGATCAATGTTTTTGTTTATTGTTACCATAGATAAAATAAGTTTTCGCGTAGAGTATTCTATCAGTAAGTAGCAAAATATACTTAAGATACGTTTTCAATACTTAATTTATGACGTTTTCCTTTTAATATTTAAAGAGGTTATATTTTGTTGTTATTTAGTTAGTGGGGTACTTTCGGACAGAACTAGATGGGGCACATTTGAACGCGTACGAATGTGCCCCAGATGGTAGGTAGGTAGGATTTAGTGTGTTAGTGTGGTAATTGCAATTTTTTGCATTATTTTTGTCGTGTGTTTTGCTATCGTCGGTGTCGGTGTAAGTTTATTTTAATACCTATTTCTATTTATTTTTTCACAGAAACATGGTGCGGACTTATAAACCAAAAAATACAAGTAGACAAGCTGTGGACGAAGAATCCATGCAGTCAGCAATACAGGATGTTATGCAAGGAGTATTGTCATATAGAAAAGCTGCGGACAAGTACAATTTGAAATTGTCGACATTAGAAAGCCGAGTAAAAAAATACAAGAATAGCAATGATGCTCAAGGGTCAAGAAACCGTACATTTGACTCTAAATATACAAGTTTCCAAGTATTTTCTATGGAAGAAGAAAAACTGCTAAATGATTATATTATCAAATGTTGTAAGATGCATTATGGTCTTACGACGATACAAGCGAGAAAACTAGCATATGAGTATGCCAAATCTTTGTGTTTGAAATATCCAGCAAAGTGGGAAGAAAATAAGATGGCTGGTAAAGAATGGATGTATGGTTTTCGCAGAAGAAACCCGGAACTCAGTTTACGCAAACCCGAAAACACAAGCGCTGCCAGATCATTTGCGTTTAACAAAACTTCGGTTACCGAGTTTTATACCAACTTGAAGACAGTGTTGGAGCGACATCCATTAACTGCTGACAGAATCTATAATTTCGACGAATCAGGTGTATCTACTGTTCTAGATACTCCCAAAGTCTTGGCTCCAAGATATCAAAAACAAGTCGGACAAATTGTATCAGCTGAAAGAGGAGAGCTCGTTACTTTTGGTGGCATTATATCTGCCAGTGGAAATACCATTCCTCCACTTTTCGTGTTTCCACGCGTTCATTACAAAGATAATTTTCTAGAAGGAGCACCCGAAGGAAGTCTCGGCACTGCAAGTAAAAGTGGCTGGATAAATGGCGATATATTCGTCTCTGTTTTAAAACATATCCAGAAGCACACACTCTGCACAAAAGATAACCCCATATTATTGTTGTGTGACAACCACGAAAGCCATGTTTCTCTCGAAGCCATTAACTACGCCAAAGAAAATGGCATGATTTACCTATCTTTTCCACCACATACATCTCATCGCCTACAACCACTAGATGTGGGAGTCTTTGGACCATTTAAATCAAAGTTGAAAATTGCTTTCAATAATTGGCATATAATGAACCCAGGCAAAGCATTGACAATTTACAATATTCCAAAGCTTGTGAAAATTGCATTTTTCGAGTCATTCACAGCAAAAAATATCACAAGCGGGTTTAACAAACCCGGAATATGGCCTCTTAATGAATTAGCCTTTAGTGCCGAAGATTTTGCTCCAACTGAGGTGTATACATCCGGTAACTTAGAACATATGCCTCCTACTCAAAACGTCGTTGAAGATTTGTCTGCACATACTCTGCAGCCAATTGTCTCTGATATCTGCCAACCCTCTATTTCTGGAACACAGGATTTCTTGGAGGTTCCGCGAGAATCTACAGAACAAGCTATTAACTCACCATTGATAACAACTTATGATGATGAACTACAAAGGTTTAATTTAGATGCTTGTGAACCAGATGCTTTGAACAATTCACCAATCCATCAAATAGTAGCTCCTTTGAATACAGTTTTGACACCAGAGGCAATTCGACCCTATCCGACTGTTGTAAGAAGTAATAAAACAAAAAAAGGACGAGGACCAGGAAAATCACGTATTTATACTGACACACCCGAAAAAAAGCTAATTGAAGAGAAACACAATGAAAAGCAATTGAAAAAGCTAGAACAGGAAAGAAGGGCGAGGGCAAGACAAATGAAACGTAGTTTAGCTGATTTTAATTTAAAAACGAAGAACAAGAAAGCTAAAACCAAAGAAAGTGATGAATCTGATTGTGATGGATCTGATATAAGCTTTCAAGAGAGTTCAACTTCTATCACAGATGAAGATGAAACCGAGCATGAAAATTTTGAAATGAACAGAAGCCAATTGACAGTTGATGTAATACCAGAAAATATTAAAGACGGTTCGTTTATTTTAGTGAGGTTCCCTAAGAAAAAAAGTATTATTTACTATGTAGGAAAAGTTATCGGCCACTATAGTCAGTCTGAATTTAAAGTATCTTATTTAAGAAAGAAGCCAGGCTGTTCGTGGACGTTTGTTTTCCCTTATGTTGAAGATATTCATACTGTTTATATAACTGATGTTGAAATGATTCTTCCTGAACCAAAGCCTCCAACAGTTTGTACTTCTAGAACATCAAAACTTTTCACTTTTTCAGTAAATTTTTCTAATTTTACTGTTCAATAGTTTTTATTATCTTGTTAATTAACAACAACTTTTTGCAGTGCTAATCCGCACCAAAGATTGAAAAATGTGATTCTAAATTTAAGATAATTAATTTACATAGAAAATGAAGCAATTTTATGTTTAATGGTTAGAGGGAAGTGATTTAATTTTGGTTAATTTTAAGAAAAGTCATTTAAGTTTTGTTTTACATAAGAAAAGCTATGTCATTTTTGTTGACTATAAGAAAAGTATTTTATTTTTGTTTAATAGAAGTTAAATCTTTATTTTTGTGTTTAATTTCATTGCTAATAAAAGAATTTTGATTTATATGTGTCGTTTTAATCGCACGTACGGAACTACCCCACAGCGTACGAAGGTACCCCCAACACTGTATATAGGTGCCCCGTTGTTGGGGCAGATTCGTACATATTCCAGATTTAGTTCAAATCATAGTTATGGTTGAAACATCAGATGAAATCATCTGTCATTTTTGTATATGAATCTCAGATAGTTAGACTATAAATTTAAGCTGTCAGGCGATTGATTCATGAAAAAATAAAAAAACTAAAAAATAAAATGTGGAAACCGTACGAAGGGTCCCCACCTTCCCCTACTTACTAATAAACTAAAAATTAACATAGATAAAACAAATATAATGTCATTCAATCAAAGAACAGAAAAACCGAATTTGAACATCACATATGCAGACAACATAATATCCGAAATCAACAACGCCAGGTTCCTGGGCATACATCTAGACAGTCAATTAAATTGGAAGTTTCATATAGATATTGTCACAAAAAAATTAAATAATTATTCCTATGCACTGTACAACCTATCTAAGATTGTAAGTAAAGCTGTCGTTTTAGTATCCTACAAAGCCTATGTATCTTCAACACTGCGTTTTGGAATAATATTTTGGGGTAATTCTACAGACAAAGACAATGCTTTTAAAGCCCAAAAAAAATGCATACGGGCCATGTTTAGACTTAAACCTAGAGATAGCTGTGTTCCAATATTTAAAAAATTTAGTCTTCTAACGCTACCATGTATGTACAATCGGGGACATCCACGCCTTATCACCTTACCGTCGAGAAACAGTTTACGTCGCTTGCGCTCTTTCTAACGCTCTAGCGACGCGGTGACGCCTCCTTATTTCTGATTGTATTTTAATATAGAAATTGCCAGTGTCATTGCAAACGTTGAACACTGTGCACGAGTGAAACATTATATCGTATTAATATTCGTCGTCGTCGTCACTAAATACTACGAATGTTTTGACGACTTATGCAATATGTTTCTCTTATGCAAATATTTTCATAAAAGTGTGTTGTCTATTATGTAAACTAGAAATGCTAGAATATTAATATGTTAAGATGATTATTTTTTATTTGATTTTGCAGTATATTTGAAAATAAAATTAATAATAGAGTAACTTAAAAAAGATAGATTTGCCTACAATAATGCGTTTACATTTAATTATGTAATTTATCGTTATTTTTACTCGCCTGCCAAGGAAGTGTTAGGTTTATTGCTCGTGTCTCATAATAAGTTTCTAGATTTCTTTTTTTAAACGTCTGGACAGATTTAGGTTTTTTTAATTATTTCTATGGGTGATTAAAACAAAATTGGCGATTTTTTTACTACACCTATCGAGTGCGTTGTCAAAACATAGTTTTTATAAATGACTGGCCTGTTGGTCTAGTGGTTAGTGACCCTGTCCGCTATACCGGAGGTCGTGGGTTCGATTCCCACCCAGGACAAATCTATGTGTTATGGGCACAATCATTTGTTCTGTGTCTGGGTGTAATTTATCTATAATTTGTATTAGAAACATATAAGTATGTTTATCAGTTGTCTGGTTACAATAAAACAAGCTCTGCTTACTTTGGTATCAGATGGCCGTGTGTAAGATGTCCCAGGATATTATTATTATGTTATAGTATTATTTTAAATGTTGTTTTTTTTAATTTATGCACTTTGTTGCATAATGTTAATATGTTTTAATGTAATTTGGGTTGAGAAATGAATTAATATTAAAAACTAGTCGGGATTTTTATGCTTTTAACAGCTTGTTTACTAAATAGTAAAATTGCATCAATACCAAAATTTAAATGTTATTATATTATTTGTTGCCTAACTTTAAGTTAATACATATATAGGATGCATAATGCATTTTACTACTACTAAAATACTAATTAGATATAAACTTAAAATATCTGATTAGTATTTTAATGCTATTTTCTTTTACTAAAATCACCGTTTATACTCCAGTTTTGAGTTTTACAACTCTATAAACCCAGTATCTGAACCTTACCACTTTTCCTTGTGTGTGTAGCAGGTATTCTTTTGAATGGAGTCTGGAGTATGAATTTTGTTGCGCCTTTAATTGCCATAGCAATATTTTTTAAGTTTGCATCCACACCTAGGACAACTAGCTAATGACAAGGAGTAAACGCGCAATAAAGAGACGTTGCTGGTCGGTCAACGTCTGGCTTGAAGCATAAGCTAAGCATATTTTTATTTAAGTAAGGAATAAAAAAATAAAACAAATTAGATACTTCAAAATATATTTTTATTTACTAGATTACTAAAAATAAATGAGAGCAACCGTTATTACGCTCACCAGTAGATGCCTTTGGCGCGTCAGTTGCTGCCTACCAAGGAACTAAACTAAGTTAATATGATCGTAATTTTGGATATCAAATTAGACTAGCTCCATTGGTGGCGAAATTGCTAAAAGGGCTACGTTTGACGATGTAGTAATTTTAATATTACCTACACTCCTACTACTGCAGTAGGAGTGTAGGTAGTAATTTTACTGAATCCATAACATTTATAATATTTATTTACCTTATTTATCAAGATCAAGAGGGTTTTAAACAAAAAAAAAACTATATGGAAGTCGGGAATGCATTTATAAGTGCCGAGGCCAAAAGACGGTTCGTAATCGAATTAAAAAGTGATACCTTGTATCAACAAGATATTCTGGCTCAATGGTTTGACAACCAAAATTATATTTATGATTTTATCGTCGGTCTAACTATCCGAGCAAGACAAACAAAAGGTATATTTCTGTCCTTTTCTAACGCATGACGTGCGCAGTAGATAGAACGAGAGCTGCATTTTGTGCATTACATTACAGTTCTTGAGTAAACTTGAACGATAACAATAAGCTGTCGCGAGCAAAACTAAACTATTTGCTAATGATTTTAAGGTTCATATTAGGATGTTACTGTTTTTTTAGTGTTTCTCATAGATTGTTTGTAGATTTTATTTTGGATCCGACGTCCATTTAGTGTTTTAATGTTAAAATACGATAGTATATAGTAGTAAGTAGTATATATTAACAATTCGAATTAAATTATATCTTTAATAGAGAGGCAATAAAATCAGAGGTGAATAAGAAGATTATTGATGGAACTTATAAAACTACTTTAAACCGTCAGGGGCCTGATAATATACCTAGAATGACGATTGAAATATAATAAGACTGCTAAGAATTAAGCATTATGCTACAATTATATTACATATCCTCGTCAGACTCAACGACCTAATTTAATAACTGAAAGTTAAAATAATTAGTATACTGCGGTCGAAGAAAGTTTTAAAAACATTATAACGCTACCAATAAGCCAACCGCCAAATCTCTAGCAAAAGTCTCTACCTATATAGATTATATTATTAGTTTTGCAGGCTTTCTGCTTTTCTTTTTAATGTTCTCCTCACTGTTCGCATAGAAAAGACAAATTGTCGATCAAAGGTCTTCGTTGGAGTAAAAGGTTCGCCTTCATAGGTTCTCAGCATCCGCTGTCGGTCTTCTTCGTCGATGAAAAATCGTGACCTCACGTCGCGCGGGCAGTTATTTAGTCTGCCATCCTCTTCCTACCGTCTTATCCACAGCCTTACTGTAAGAGCGCTGCAAACAAAATGTTTAAACAATGAATCCATACATAATAAAATTCTAATAAGTTTACAAAAACATGACGGTAACAAGATGTTTTATATGTGCACTGATACATTGTAGTGGCCATACCGGCGGACTTTGATGTAATTACTTGAGCTAACCAAAATTCAAGTAAAATCATTTTTTTTTCAATCCAGTAAATATCATTTTATTTAGATATAATTTGGTCATAACAACTAACATGCGCTTTGCGTAAACAAGTCCTCGCAAGCTCGGGTTTATGACTCTTTTGTTAAAAGTGAGCTGACTAGTTTTTTATCTATAGTAGTGGAATTCTATTGTTATAGTGACGAGTAGGTTTGTGCACGGGTGCACCGATACCTTGCTCCGGCCAAACCGGCCGGCTTTGCTAATTATTGTTTCATTTTTAAAATTCAAATTAAGACGTTTATTTAAATACTCTTTTAAAGTTAGGTTTAATATTATGATAACCATAAGGAATGAAATAAGATTAAAAAAACACCTAACAAAACACTATTATAAATAGATAATTCTTTAAAATAATGTGTATACCCTAAAACAAGAATATAGATGAACTATCTTTTTAACTACAACTTTTTTTTATTTAACATAGGTATCACTCATTTGGTGAAGTTAAATAAATCCCAACAAAAGTATGAATGGAAATGCACTGATTTACTGTTACTTTATACAGTGCGTAAAAAAAGCTGTAAGAGTGTGTGTTCCTACAGGTGACGTGGAAATAATGAAGTTTGAATATAAAAAAACAAGTATTGGCTACAAAGATAACTTTAAAATTTGACACTAAATAGTTTAAGATGTTAAAACATGAGACTAGTGTCAGATGACTCACACAATCAATTATAATTATCAATTCTGAAAACGTCCCTACTTAGCACAACAGGAATTTTTATACATTTGTATTAAAACCATTAAAACACATTATTAAAATATCAACGTGAACAACACTTAATAAATCTATACTTAAAAGAAACTTGTGTTTTCATGTTTGGTGCAATAATAAAAAGTATATGAAACAATTTTGACCAACTAGAATTTGGTATATGTAGTTCGCGTTACTAAAAATCTTTTTCTATCCCACTACTACTATATCTATCTGGTTTTCGGCTGACTGATAAAAAACATAATGCTTAAAATAAAATTAAAATGTTATACTTACTTACAGATATTCTCAGGTCATTCGCAATTTGACTAATATATATTTTATTCGCTCTTCGATAGTCAATTTTCAATATCACATAAAATAAAAGTCCGGTAAACACGCGCGAGTGTTCGTAAACAGTAGTCAAAGTCACGGAGAAAACATCGAACGTCAACAATCAACAAACAGTGAGATGCGACTGACGTCCACAAAAATAGTCAAAATATATATTTCCATCTCGTTACTGCGATGTCCTAATTGGTCAACGTCACAGGAGGGCGGAGCTTCCGCGCAAGTCGCCTGCGTCGAACGTCAAGCTAAATATTTTTAAAAGTGATAAGGCCTGGGTGTCCCCGATTGTACATCTTCGAAACAGCACTATTTATTAAGACTAATGCAAATTTGTTCAAAAACTTGAAGTCTAAACGGCGACATAATGAAATTTGTACTGAGTCTCATAACACTGCACTCTATACCAAAAACTTTTTAGGAATGGCACCCAGAATTTATAACAAGATCCCTAGAACAATAAGAGAATTAGATAAAATAAGTGATTTTAAAAAAGCCTTCCTAAAACTGTTACATATTAAAACATACTACTCGGTCGATGAATACCTGACCGACAAGTCCTTATTTTAAAAATTGTTTATATATTGTTAAATACAGTTAAGTATAAAGATTTGTGATGTTTTAGTTTTATTAGTTTTTAAGTTCTTATTTGTACGTCATGATTGGCAGGACATAGCGTTCGATAAAATATTGTAACATCTTTGTAATATATACCTATGTTCCACAAATAAATACATTTGAATTTGAATTTGAATTTGAATTCGATAGTCAATTTTCAATATCACATAAAATAAAAGTCCGGTAAACACGCGCGAGTGTTCGTAAACAGTAGTCAAAGTCACGGAGAAAACATCGAACGTCAACAATCAACAAACAGTGAGATGCGACTGACGTCCACAAAAATAGTCAAAATATATATTTCCATCTCGTTACTGCAATGTCCTAATTGGTCAACGTCACAGGAGGGCGGAGCTTCCGCGCAAGTCGCCTGCGTCGAACGTCAAGCTAAATATTTTTAAAAGTGATAAGGCCTGGGTGTCCCCGATTGTACAATCGGGGACATCCACGCCTTATCACCTTACCGTCGAGAAACAGTTTACGTCGCTTGCGCTCTTTCTAACGCTCTAGCGACGCGGTGACGCCTCCTTATTTCTGATTGTATTTTAATATAGAAATTGCCAGTGTCATTGCAAACGTTGAACACTGTGCACGAGTGAAACATTATATCGTATTAATGTTCGTCGTCGTCGTCACTAAATACTACGAATGTTTTGACGACTTATGCAATATGTTTCTCTTATGCAAATATTTTCATAAAAGTGTGTTGTCTATTATGTAAACTAGAAATGCTAGAATATTAATATGTTAAGATGATTATTTTTTATTTGATTTTGCAGTATATTTGAAAATAAAATTAATAATAGAGTAACTAAAAAAGATACATTTGCCTACAATAATGCGTTTACATTTAATTATGTAATTTATCGTTATTTTTACTCGCCTGCCAGGGAAGTGTTAGGTTTATTGCTCGTGTCTCATAATAAGTTTCTAGATTTCTTTTTTTAAACGTCTGGACAGATTTAGGTTTTTTTAATTATTTCTATGGGTGATTAAAACAAAATTGGCGATTTTTTTACTACACCTATCGAGTGCGTTGTCAAAACATAGTTTTTATAAATGACTGGCCTGTTTGTCTAGTGGTTAGTGACCCTGTCCGCTATACCGGAGGTCGTGGGTTCGATTCCCACCCAGGACAAATCTATGTGTTAGGGGCACAATCATTTGTTCTGTGTCTGGGTGTAATTTATCTATAATTTGTATTAGAAACATATAAGTATGTTTATCAGTTGTCTGGTTACAATAAAACAAGCTCTGCTTACTTTGGTATCAGATGGCCGTGTGTAAGATGTCCCAGGATATTATTATTATGTTATAGTATTATTTTAAATGTTGTTTTTTTTTTAATATGCACTTTGTTGCATAATGTTAATATGTTTTAATGTAATTTGGGTTGAGAAATGAATTAATATTAAAAACTAGTCGGGATTTTTATGCTTTTAACAGCTTGTTTACTAAATAGTAAAATTGCATCAATACCAAAATTTAAATGTTATTATATTATTTGTTGCCTAACTTTAAGTTAATACATATAGGATGCATAATGCATTTTACTACTACTAAAATACTAATTAGATATAAACTTAAAATATCTGATTAGTATTTTAATGCTATTTTCTTTTACTAAAATCACCGTTTATACTCCAGTTTTGAGTTTTACAACTCTATAAACCCAGTATCTGAACCTTACCACTTTTCCTTGTGTGTGTAGCAGGTATTCTTTTGAATGGAGTCTGGAGTATGAATTTTGTTGCGCCTTTAATTGCCATAGCAATATTTTTTAAGTTTGCATCTACACCTAGGACAACTAGCTAATGACAAGGAGTAAACGCGCAAAAAAGAGACGTTGCTGGTCGGTCAACGTCTGGCTTGAAGCATAAGCTAAGCATATTATTGTTTAAGTAAGGAATAAAAAAATAAAACAAATTAGATACTTCAAAATATATTTTTATTTACTAGATTACTAAAAATAAATTAGAGCTACCGTTATTACGCTCACCAGTAGATGCCTTTGGCGCGTCAGTTGCTGCCTACCAACGAACTAAACTAAGTTAATATGATCGTAATTTTGGATATCAAATTAGACTAGCTCCATTGGTGGCGAAATTGCTAAAGGGGCTACGTTTGATGATGTAGTAATTTTAATATTACCTACACTCCTACTACTGCAGTAGGAGTGTAGGTAGTAATTTTACTGAATCCATAACATTTATAATATTTATTTACCTTATTTATCAAGATCAAGAGGGTTTTAAACAAAAAAAAACTATATGGAAGTCGGGAATGCATTTATAAGTGCCGAGGCCAAAAGACGGTTCGTAATCGAATTAAAAAGTGATACCTTGTATCAACAAGATATTCTGGCTCAATGGTTTGACAACCAAAATATATTTATGATTTTATCGTCGGTCTAACTATCCGAGCAAGACAAACAAAAGGCATATTTCTGTCCTTTTCTAACGCATGACGTGCGCAGTAGATAGAACGAGAGCTGCATTTTGTGCATTACATTACAGTTCTTGAGTAAACTTGAACGATAACAATAAGCTGTCGCGAGCAAAACTAAACTATTTGATAATGATTTTAAGGTTCATATTAGGATGTTACTGTTTTTTTAGTGTTTCTCATAGATTGTTTGTAGATTTTATTTTGGATCCGACGTCCATTTAGTGTTTTAATGTTAAAATACGATAGTATATAGTAGTAAGTAGTATATATTAACAATTCGAATTAAATTATATCTTTAATAGAGAGGCAATAAAATCAGAGGTGAATAAGAAGATTATTGATGGCACTTATAAAACTACTTTAAACCGTCAGGGGCCTGATAATATACCTAGAATGACGATTGAAATATAATAAGACTGCTAAGAATTAAGCATTATGCTACAATTATATTACATATCCTCGTCAGACTCAACGACCTAATTTAATAACTGAAAGTTAAAATAATTAGTATACTGCGGTCGAAGAAAGTTTTAAAAACATTATAACGCTCCCAATAAGCCAACCGCCAAATCTCTAGCAAAAGTCTCTACCTATATAGATTATATTATTAGTTTTGCAGGCTTTCTGCTTTTTTTTTTAATGTTCTCCTCACTGTTCGCATAGAAAAGACAAATTGTCGATCAAAGGTCTTCGTTGGAGTAAAAGGTTCGCCTTCATAGGTTCTCAGCATCCGCTGTCGGTCTTCTTCGTCGATGAAAAATCGTGACCTCACTTCGCGCGGGCAGTTATTTAGTCTGCCATCCTCTTCCTACCGTCTTATCCACAGCCTTACTGTAAGAGCGCTGCAAACAAAATGTTTAAACAATGAATCCATACATAATAAAATTCTAATAAGTTTACAAAAACATGACGGCAACAAGATGTTTTATATGTGCACTGATACATTGTAGTGGCCATACCGGCGGACTTTGATGTAATTACTTGAGCTAACCAAAATTCAAGTAAAATCATTTTTTTTTCAATCCAGTAAATATCATTTTATTTAGATATAATTTGGTCATAACAACTAACATGCGCTTTGCGTAAACAAGTCCTCGCAAGCTCGGGTTTATGACTCTTTTGTTAAAAGTGAGCTGACTAGTTTTTTATCTATAGTAGTGGAATTCTATTGTTATAGTGACGAGTAGGTTTGTGCACGGGTGCACCGATACCTTGCTCCGGCCAAACCGGCCGGCTTTGCTAATTATTGTTTCATTTTTAAAATTCAAATTAAGGCGTTTATTTAAATACTCTTTTAAAGTTAGGTTTAATATTATGATAACCATAAGGAATGAAATAAGATTAAAAAAACACCTAACAAAACACTATTATAAATAGATTATTCTTTAAAATAATGTGTATACCCTAAATAAGAATATAGATGAACTATCTTTTTAACTACAACTTTTTTTTATTTAACATAGGTATCACTCATTTGGTGAAGTTAAATAAATCCCAACAAAAGTATGAATGGAAATGCACTGATTTACTGTTACTTTTTATACAGTGCGTAAAAAAAGCTGTAAGAGTGTGTGTTCCTACAGGTGACGTGGAAATAATGAAGTTTGAATATAAAAAAACAAGTAGGTATTGGCCACAAAGATAACTTTAAAATTTGACACTAAATAGATTAAGATGTTAAAACATGAGACTAGTGTCAGATGACTCACACAATCAATTATAATTATCAATTCTGAAAACGTCCCTACTTAGCACAACAGGATTTTTTATACATTTGTATTAAAACCATTAAAACACATTATTAAAATATCAACGTGAACAACACTTAATAAATCTATACTTAAAAGAAACTTGTGTTTTCATGTTTGGTGCAATAATAAAAAGTATATGAAACAATTTTGACCAACTAGAATTTGGTATATGTAGTTCGCGTTACTAAAAATATTTTTCTATCCCACTACTACTATATCTATCTGGTTTTCGGCTGACTGATAAAAAACATAATGCTTAAAATAAAATTAAAATGTTATACTTACTTACAGATATTCTCAGGTCATTCGCAATTTGACTAATATATATTTTATTCGCTCTTCGATAGTCAATTTTCAATATCACATAAAATAAAAGTCCGGTAAACACGCGCGAGTGTTCGTAAACAGTAGTCAAAGTCACGGAGAAAACATCGAACGTCAACAATCAACAAACAGTGAGATGCGACTGACGTCCACAAAAATAGTCATAATATATATTTCCATCTCGTTACTGCAATGTCCTAATTGGTCAACGTCACAGGAGGGCGGAGCTTCCGCGCAAGTCGCCTGCGTCGAACGTCAAGCTAAATATTTTTAAAAGTGATAAGGCCTGGGTGTCCCCGATTGTACGTTGGAGTACAAACAATACAGTTTGTGTGAGAAGTATTTTCTAACAATTCTTTAAGTCTCTCCAACATAATAAAATAATCATTATTTTTTATATCATTTACTCCAATAAATATAAGACAGTAATCATTCAGCGTGAAGTTCTGCAGTATGGTTTCAATACTACGTATGTATTTTTCTGTAAATATTGGTAGTAAATAGTGACAGTAATTAAAGTAATTTGAGAAAACTCCTTCTTTTACAGGCAAGGTTCCTTTTGTGCAGTGGCTACTTATGATGCATAATTTGTTTTTTTGTTTAGGTGCTGTGTGTGTTATTTCAGCATGTGATGTTTTTTTAGCGATACCTTGCTGTAAAGTATATAGCGTTGGTCTTTGTACTGTGTCTAAATCAAGTCTTTTTGTAAGGATAGGGCTAGAAGTCTGAGTCTCTTTGGAGTTCGTATTCGCTTTATTTTTTTCGAAAGAACTAATCGGAGATAGATGCGTGGTTTGTAGCTGTTGTTTTATATTTTCTTCTCTTATTTCCTCATTTTCCTTTTCTTTGTCAAACGTTTTGTCTTGTTTTTTAACGGTCTCGGTAGGGGTATTTGTACATAACGGCTGCTGACAATTTTTTCCATAAGTGATACTCGTGTAGGATATATTATCAATTTCTCCATAATTTCCCATTGTAGGTGAAGAAGTGGTTGGGGTTAAATACTGTCTGTTTTCATCATGTATTGAGAATCTGTTTTTCTTTCTGGTCGAGCGCAGTGTTTGAGTATTCTCAGACATATTTAGGTTTTTGGAAAGATCAAGTTTTTTAAAATGCTCGATTGTCCTTTTACATTTATTTAACTCCATTTTTACGGTAACAATTTCAGCGTTAAGGTTATCAATTTCAAAGTTTGCAGCTTGAAGGTTCGATGTTAGAACTTCTACTTTATTCTGTAGGTTGAAACAGCAGGAATTGTTAGCTATAGTTGACGTTTCAGGCAAGCTTAGCATTGTGGAGTCAAATATGTTTAAGGATTGCGAAATGTCCTGAGCTGACATTGATCGCCTAATTCGTCTAAAAGTAATATTATCGTTATCCATTGAATTAATAATTTAATCGGAAGTGGGGAAAATAAAATTTAACACTGGTATCCCCAAAGCTACTACAACGCCAACTAGTGGGCAGTAGCACAGTTATTTGTTTTAGTTCGTTCTTTCACCACTTGAGCCGTATTATATGAATTATTGGCGCTAGTAGTCGTCCTCAATTGTATTTAAGTTGGCAGTACTGGAACGTCATCCGCTGTCATTAAGTTCTTCTATTCACCAACAGGGCGGTTATATATGATATTTTAGCGGTAGTAGTGACACATAAATGCGCTTAGGTTGGCAGTACACGTATGTTGTGATTGTTTAAATAAAATTAACGAACCAAGTACATAACATTCAGTCTTACTTGTTGTTATGGATGTTTTTTGTGCACTATTGATGAATGTTTGCACGATTTTAATAAACACCATTAATAATTCGATATTAAGTCCACCACAATGTCACTATTTCACAGTTTTATGTTTTTACGAACTAACGTATCTTCGTCTATCACGGACACTTTGTTTTGCACATATGAGAGTAATTCATTGACTATTAGATTACACTGCGTACATTTTACAATGTTCGACATGTTTTTGCGAATTTTTCGCTACGTGGTACGCAGTCCAAAAACACGCTCGCCGCTGGTGGATGCGCGCGCGCGACTGATGTATATTTATAAAGAAAGGCAGGATGATGGCAAGATAGGCAGAGTGGGCCTGAAATTGACGCCTGGCAAAGAGAGTTCTACAGGGAGGAGAGGGGGCCACTTTAGATTTTCTTCTGCCTGTTTGAGCTTTGTATATGTAAGGTAAGGTTTTATGAAGCTTAAGTACAGTGTTGATAATATAAAGTTTTCTAAGCGACAATATTTTATGATTTATGTATAGTTCGTCAGTAGGGAATCTAAATGGCTTTAAGAATATTGTCTTTATTAAGCATCTCTGGGCTCTTTCTGCTTCAAGGAATTTAATTTTAGTGGCGCCACCCCAAACAGGTACACAATAACTCATAACTGATTGAGCCAAGGCGATATAAATACGCTTTAGGAGGTCTTGAGAGGTGACATATCTTAACTTTTTAAAGACCCATATCAATTTACGGATCCTGTCATTTAAGGCTTCAATTGAGGGTGCCAGGAAAGTCTGTAGTCCAGGATTACACCAAGGTATTTTGTGGATTTAACACGTTCAATCTCCTCGCACCCACACTGCACAGCATTAGAATTAGTGAAGTTACAAGTATGAATTCTTAATGTCATGTTGGGGGGGGAAGTGTACTCTTATTTATAGCAAAGCAAATATAATTTGTTTTGGTGATATTTAAAGTAAGAAGGGCGGACTTGAGCCAGTTTGCGACCTTATGGAGACCATGCTCAGCAGCTTCAAAAACGGAGTTCCAAGAAGTCCCATTAAATACGATCGCAGTATCATCTGCATATGAGAATACTTTCCCTCCCTCAATATCAAGATTAGTTAATTCGTTAAGGTATATCAAGAATAGAGTGGGGCCTAAGACGCTTCCCTGGGGAACGCCGTACTCAATATTAGTGTCCACGCTAGTGTAACTATCAATTTTTACTCTTTGGGTACGGTCTTGTAGGTAATCCGTTAGGAGTTTTAGTGGCGTACCCCTGTAGTGTGTAGTCACGACATCACGTACTTATCTTGATGTAAATTAGGTTAGTTTTAGATTTAAGTAAGATAAGATATGTACCATGTTAGATACTAAGATTGTTATAAGGCACGTATTATATTGTATATATACGCGCCTCTTTAACTGAGAGACGCAGACACATCATCGTGCTAGTACTAAACAGTATTCAATATACTTGTACAACCTACAGTGAGTCCGTGTTTATTCGTAAACCCTCATCACCTGGCTACCCATAACCCCCCACACACCACATGGCGACCCTGCCAGTCGGCTGGACGGCGTTACAGCTGCCTAATCGGGGGCTAGTCAGAGTCGCAGTTTAGTCGACCTCCGTCATCTTCACGTCACGTCGGGTCACGGGCCATGAGGAGCACGACATCCAAGGAGAGGTGATCATCGCTCAGACGGCAGCGGGTGGCACAAATACCGCAGCGGTTACGCAAGAGCAGCTGACAGCTATTAAGACGGCGCTGTTGGTTTTTGCTGTGTTTACTATTGTGTATCGTTGGTGAGGCAGCCTGGATGTACAGAAGATGTCACCAGAATTGGATCGAAGAGAAGATCAATCAGCGGGAGGTTCATAAAGCTGTGCAGATCGCCTGACCAGAATGGACGGAGTGACAGAAGTAAGTGATTCCAAAATAAAATAGAAGACTTGTACGTGAAAACTATTAAGTTTGAGCACGAAGGCGAGATACAAGCAAAGATGGCGTCGCAAAATTCGGAGAGGTTTTCGTTATAAACGGCAGCTAGTTTGCTTCCGAAAATGAACGGCGATGAAAGTGTTACCCAGGATTTAATAGAAGCCATAGGTTTATATAGTTCCATGTTAGGCGAGCTCGATAGCGGGCTCTTAATAAAGTTCGTGCTCGCCACGCGTTTAACCCAAGAATAATTATGAACTACAAAAATCAGCTGTTGAACGTACATTCCAGAGGGGCAAAAATGCGAACGTATGTAACAACAAAGCGCAAGGTCGTAACGTGAGGAGCAATACATAGCGCGGTCGGCATAGTCAGCAAAATCATAGGCATGTAGCGTGTTTTGAACATACGTCAGACGGCCATGACTCAGGCGCAATATCAAGGTCACAGTATAGCGACGATGAGCAGCCTAATAGAAATCAGTTTTTTCGGGATTAAGCATATTTTAGCTTGTAATAGTATTAACTGGGTTAATTTTGTAGTTGGTAGAATAGATACAGAATGGTTAGTTGACACGGGAGCGTCACTATGAGCCATCAAAAAGGGTTTCTTGAAATCAAGCGCGATGTGTTATAAGACTGTTAAGGACGAGTTAATAATTAATGGTGTAGGTGGTAATTTAAGGTCTATTGGTTATGTTAATTTAAAATTAGGATGCGGAAAATATTCCTTCTAGCATAAATTTTATGTTTTTGATGATTTGCCGCGTAAATCAGTTGGCATAGTAGGTCAAGACTTTTTACAAAAATATAGTGGTATTGTAAATTTTTCGGACAACGAGTTAACACTTAGGGAACGTGAAGGGAACATGATTTCAATTCCTCTTAAGTTTTATAGTTATTCATTGAATATACCTCCGCGATGTGAAGTAAAAGTATTTTCCAGTCAATAGAGCGGACGATTGTGTAGTCATTAGGAAAGAGTTGCAGAAGGGTGTTTTTTTGGCTAATGTAATAGCTAGACCTAGGAATGGGATAATACCCATTAGGGTATTAAATACAACTTCCTCAGAAGTTGTTTGCAATAGGACAGATGTGGATTAGTAGGACTGATCACCCTACTATCGTAGAAGTTCTTAAGAAACAAGGAAATGACGTTGAAGTACTTCAAATAGGTGTGAATACGTGGAAAAAGTTAATGAAGAGTTCTCGTACGAAAATAATTTCAAAGTCGCGCAATTTAATGTATATGCCAGAAAACTCGAGTATTTATATAAACTATGAATCTTTATCGGCATCATCGCGAGACGAGTTGTCGAAAGATATAGTTACATTTTGTTTAGAAAATGGCATAAAAGAAGTAGTTATTTTGAAGAATTGTTATAACAATCGTATTATAAAGGAGATGGCAAAATATTTAAAGGAAAACGGTAAATCGATATGTGAGAGTTTTAAATTTTGTGTAATAGCGGATGTGCGGAGAATAGAAGACAACGATGAAAAGAGGGTTATTATGAATGATTTTCATGTTCTACCTACGAGTGGGCATGCAGGGATACGTAGAATGGTGAATAATATAAAAAAGTATTTCTACTGGCCATCAATTGAACATGATGTCATTAAATATGTTCGTAGGTGTGAAAAGTGCCAAAAGCAAAAGTATCACAGGAATGTTAGGGAACCGATGACCATAACAACCACCGCATCTTCGTCTTTTGAAAAAGTTTATTTAGATTTAGTAGGACCTCTTGATAGGGATGAGTATGGCAACGTATACATATTGACTTTGCAATGAGAGCTTACGAAGTTTGTGGAAGCTTATCCATTAAAAAATAAATCTGCAAATGAGGTAGCGAGGGCGGTAGCAGAAAATTTTATTTTAAGATATGGGATACCAAAAGTCATTGCTACGGATAGGGGTTCTGAGTTTATTTCGAAAGTTATGGTGGAGCTATGTAATATTATAGGAAGTAGTAAAATGGTATCAACAGCGTATCATCACGAAAGTATAGGATCGTTAGAGAATGTTCATAAAACTTTAGGTGCATATTTGCGAATACAGACGAATAATAATACATCACCATGGAGTTCTTGGATTCCGTATTGATGTTTTTCATATAATACATCTGTAAATACCGTAACCAAGTATACGCCTTATGAATTAGTTTTTGGGAAAATATGCAACTTATCAAGTAACTTACAAGGTGAAACTATTGAACCATTGTATAATTTTGATAATTATCCTTTAGAATTTAAGTATCGGTTGCAAAGGGCGCAAGCCGACGCAAAACAAAATGTAATAGCTAGTAAAATAAAAAGGAAAGATTGTTACGATATAAATATAAATCCAATAAATTATAAGAAAGGTGATTTAGTTCTTGTAAGAAATGAGACTGGTAGTAAACTCGATTGTATATACGATGGACCATTTGTAGTTGTAAAAGATGAATCACCAAATGTTATTATTCAATGTAAGGGTACAGTAGATGTTATTCATAAAAATAGGACTAAATTGTATTGTAACAGTTAAAAAAAAAAAAAAAAAAAAAACTTAATTATATATATTTTTTTTTTTCCTTAGGTAGGGTGATGTAGTGTGTAGTCACGACATCACGTACTTATCTTGATGTAGATTAGGTTAGTTTTAGATTTAAGTAAGATAAGATATGTACCATGTTAGATACTAAGATTGTTATAAGGCACGTATTATATTGTATATATACGCGCCTCTTTAACTGAGAGACGCAGACACATCATCGTGCTAGTACTAAACAGTATTCAATATACTTGTACAACCTACAGTGAGTCCGTGTTTATTCGTAAACCCTCATCACCTGGCTACCCATAACCCCCCACACACCACATCCCTAATGCCTATGTTCTCCATCTTTTTCACAAGAGTGGGGACAGAAACGGTGTCCAAGGCTTTTCTTAGATCTAAGAAGACTGTCAGACACTTTTCTCTGCGGTCTAAATACTGAGTTACTAAGGAGGATAATCCTGAGATCGCATCTTCTGTAGATTTTGCTATTCTGAATCCGAACTGTGATCTGGATAGAATGTTAAATTTTTCGAGATAAGTAATTAGGCGTGAGTTGATTAGTCTTTCAATAACTTTAGAGATAACAGACAAGACTGAGATAGGTCGATAATTATTGATATTTTTTTTATCACCAACTTTGTAAACGGGTGTAATAATAGATTTTTTAAGTAATTTCGGAAATATACCTTTTCTGAAGCAGAGGTTGGCAAGATGGCTAATAACGGGGGGTTTAACAATTTTTATGAATTTAGTCTGTATACCATCCCAACCGGGAGCACTGTCACTTTTCAAGTTTGAAATAACACTGTCGACTTCCCTGGGGTCAGTTGCCAGAAGTACAAAAGATGATAGTTGTGATTTTGGAATAGATGGTAAACAACCAGCTAATTGCGGGGACCCACTAAAGATGTTTTCTGCTAGTCGCTTGCCAACACCGGCGAAAAAATCATTAGCACAGTTTACAGACTCAATAGGCGAACTTCGAGTGCTGAGTAATTCACAGTTTCCAGTTTTAGTTGTGTTAAGATGCGCTATTTTTTTGATAGATTACCATAGTGCTTTAGAGTTTTTAATATTAGTTTTTAGTAATTCAGATTCATATTTTCGTTTAAGTTTTTTAATTAATTTATTACAATAATTACGGTATCTAGTAAATGTTATTTTTAATATAATATTATGCGGATCGGACCTTAATTTTAGTTGCATTCTATTTCTGTTTCTAATGCAGCGTAATAAACCACTGGTGATCCAGGGCTTAATAATGCGTTGATTGCACGAGATCCTCTTCACCTCAACACTCTCATCCAAGGATGATTTAAGTTTATTGATTAATTGTTCGATCACAAAGTTGGGGTCATCACTTAATAATATATTGGATAAGTTTTTGTTTATAAGTTTATCAGCAGCGGCATCAAAGTCTATAAAGGTCTTGATAGTTGGGGAACGGTAATTACTTTTTATTTTAGATATACTCATGAAGATAGGGGCATGATCAGTTACAGTGGTGTTTAAGACTGCAATAATGGCTGATAGTTTGGTTTTATCGATCTTTAAAATATAATGGTCAAGACAGCTATTTTCTCGCGTAGGAATTATGTGTCCAGGTAAGAGACCATGTGAGGACAGCATGTTAAGGTAAGAGGTCCGATTACTACATTCGTAAGATGATTCTTTATCTCTTACAGTCAGATTAATGTTTATATCGCCTGATATTATAATATTCCGATTGCTTTTGATCGTGTGTAATAGAGTATTTAGTGAGGTAATAAAGTTAGAAGCATTCTGAAGTGAAGGAGACCGGTATATTCCCAGTATAGTACTCCCACATATGTTTAACTGTATGCAAGAAGCGTTGTCCATTTTATGTTCATTAAATACTGGATTTAGCTTGGATTTGGCGTATATGACCACTCCGTCATTTTGATTACAGTTGTACGTGGTGGCATAATGAGTGTAATTTCTTAAAAAGGGAACGGGTTTGTTTGCACTGAGACGACATTCGGTAAGTATTATAACATCGATTTCTGGATTAAGATCCGAGAGTGTGTTTTGCAACCGCAATATCGTCTAATTCATTTAAATTACGTAGGTTATCTGTCATTTATATTTGAGGGTACAGACTGAGTAACATCTTGTGAGGGAGTAGTCGTATGCAGCAAAAATAAATAAGTGTGTTTAAAGTGAGAGGTATTGTTTGTTTTGGTAATGGGTGATGTGTAAGTGTAATAATAGTCAAGTGTGTATTTTGTGTATGTAAATGGGTGGAAGTGCATGCGATTGGTTTTGAATATTTTAAAAAGCGTGGTGAGTATATTTATGCTAGGATTGTTTACAATGTTATACAATACATGAGGTAAGATACAAAAAATAAGGGTTCTTATATTACTACAGTTTATAACTATGTGGCGAGGTCAATGTTACTTGGACCGCCACCTTCCATTCCGGAGCGAAACCGCTCCGCTTATGAATCTTGTACCACACGCATAAGATACTTGTTTGTCTCCGAGTGCGAGTGCACCGGCGCTTACACGCGCCGCGCGCCGCGCTCACGCACTGTGCGCGTGCAATTACATCAGGCGACGGCGGCGTGCACGCAGGCTACGCGTGTGGGAGCAGAACAGCGAGCCACGGTCCACCGACGGCTACCGGCCTAACTACTCGCGCGCGCTTTGCTTGATTATATAAATTTTCGTCTTGCTTTTTATCTTGTTAGTAGTTTGTTTAAGTAAATTAATTAATATATTCATTTCATCTGCCATAAATAATATCATTCATTTCTACGCTTTCACCTTCATTCTTCCCGCTTAAAATCACAACCTGTGCTTGCGCTTAACGCTTTTATTAGCTTTACCATACGGGTTAAATTCCCGTGTGAAGTTGGTACTCATAACACTATATGGTACCACAACTAATTCTAGTCATGTCTTTTTGAAAAGCTCGTTGATTTGTGCTTCATTAGTGATAGTTATTATAGGCGAATTCTCGTCCTTTCTAACGTATACATTCCCGTAAGACGTCCAACAGAAGGTAAAAGCAGTAGATTTTACAAGATCTCGCGCGAGAAAATACAACCGTGCAGCCTTAGGTGTCAATTGCTCGGAGACGAAGACAGCGGTTTCTTCATTAACGACGAATCCCAGGTGTTTTGCGCGTAGCTTTTCTTTATTCTTTGTGTTAAAGACCTTACATTTCTGCAATATATCGGTCTTTAGTAAGGTTGAAGTCATTTCTACAACTATAGGCGCGTTACATACACTCCCTTTTTTCACACGGACCCTGTATATGTCATTGATGTCTGATTTTGTCATGCTTACACCAATGGTAGTGGATAAGCTGGTAGCGTATTTAATCAGGTCATCTTTTGTCTCCTTTTCTACTTTCGGTAAATTTTTTATTTCAATGTTGGCTTTTCTGTAGTTTTTTTTGCATATTTTCAATTTTGTCTTCAAGGATAAAAATATATTTCGCATCTTCTTTCTTCTGCTGTTCTAAATTCTCAATCTTTTTTCTTAGTTCTTCGTTCTCTTTTTGCAGACATTCAATAGAAGTTTCAATCTTGGCATTTGTTTCTTGAATTTTTTTCAATGTGGGGTTTATATTATTAAATTCTTGTCGCTGAGCGGCAAGTAAGGAGGCAAACATTCCCCGCATTTCTTCCTTGAATGCGTAAAAATCATTTAGACCAGCACTGGGGGTTGATTGCCTTATGTCAGCAGGGCTATCCTGTTTTTTCCTATTTTTAGCACGACCAAAGACATAGTTGGGAGGGGTAGTATTTGGTTCACTTATTGATTGGTCGTTCAATTTAGATTGAGACAAGGATTTATTCATGTTTGCTTGTACCAGGAAATTACAGATTGCTGTGCCGAATATCCACTTTCGGTAGATTCTCCCACTAATCTTTAGATTTTTTTAAGGTTGGCAACTCCGATTCTCCCACTAATCTTTAGATTGTTCAAGGTTGGCAACTCCGTTTATATTTTTCTAGGATGGCAACTTCGTTTGATTTTTATAGTCTGGCAACTCCGCAATTAAAGTCAAATCATGACAGTAGTTTTGACATGCCGAGACATATGATGTTTCTCTGTGACAGATGACAGGGCAGGATAACTCACCGAATATCTCCGTTTCAATTGTCGCTATCTCTTTCACAGCTCGGTACAAGATTTCTTGACAAATTATGCGCGCCTGGTACTTTACTTGATTTTAAATAACTATTTTTGTTAAATATTACGAGATTTTTTAAAATGTAACGTACGTGCACACGTCTATTCACTATCGTGGTCCGGGCGAAAGAGGAAATAGCAAAGATGAATTACTCAAATTAAGTAACCATGAGTATTCAAAAACATTAGGATTACTTTGGGGTTGTAAAGAAGATGTGTTGTTATTCTCAGCAAACATTAAGCAATATGAACACATTACAAAACGCACAATCTTATCTACCATGGCTCAAATATTTGATCCGCTTGGACTCATTAACCCTTGCATATTGCAAGCTAAAATTATTCTTCAAAAATTATGGTCATTAAAGGTAACATGGGATGGAAATGTTCCAAGTGAGATTCAAGGGGCTTGGTGTAACTTTATTAGTTCACTAGGTGATATTAGGAAAATAAGAAGACCAAGACATGTCACCTGTGATTATCTTGTCATTTGTAAACTGCATGCCTTTAGTGATGCATCAACACAAGCGTACAGTGCTTGTATTTATCTAAGGTCGGTTTCCCAAAATAATGAAGTGACAGTGAAGTTGGTGTCTGCAAAGAGCCGTGTAGCTCCACTGAAGCCAATGACAGTGCCGCGGTTAGAATTAAGTGGAGCTCTATAAGCAGCTCATTTAGCTGATAAAGTAAAATCTTCGTTAGGACTTCACAGTTGTACTTACTGGTGTGACTCAACCATTGTACTAGCTTGGATTAATACTTCCAAGGCCAATTTATTAAAACCATTTGATTATAACAGAATTAAAGGTTAGTAGTAGGTTACAAAACGAAGGTTGTGAATTTTAGCGTCACCAAAAGAACTTCGTGTCCTGACCATCTGTCAGTTAAACTACACTCCTGTGATTGTAATGAGCCAACAAGATGTGTCTGCCCACGCCTTGAGCAAGTCAAGCACATTAGATACCTCGGCGTTCACATAGACCAATACCTTAAATGGACTAAACAAATAGAGCATGTTAGTGGTCGTGTAAGAAAGCTCATACACATTTTCAAAAGCATGGGCCGCATTGCAGGTAATACTGTTTTGAATATGCTTTATCATACACTCTGCCAATCTGTTCTCAGCTACTGCATTATAACATGGGGTGCATCTCACAAGACACATCTAATGAAAGTGGAACGCGCTCAACGGGCTCTTCTTAAGGTTACTTACAATAAACCAATTCGCTTTTCGACTGACACACTGTACCGGGAGACCTGTGTTCTACGCGTGCGTCAATTGTACATTCTAGCAGTGACACTGAGGTACCATAAAAATTCCCATAACTTGGTAACATACACTAACATGCGTTCTCTTAGAAATGCTAGTAAACCCAAGTGGCATAGACCTAAATGTAAACTCTCTTTTGGCAACAGATGCTTTCTTTATATGGGACCATTTATCTACAATAAGCTTAATGGTGAAATAGATATACTGACCATGACAAGAAATAAATGCAAAAAACACGTTTCAAAACTTTTGACAGGAATGGATTATGAAAGCACGGAGAAGTTCCTTAACTCATGATCACAACACACACATTCATCACACTAATACATAAGGGTCGATTTGGACTAAACGAGTGCATTCTTTTCGTATGGCCCAAACCTATCCTTACTCACACATTCATCACACACCCACACAACACACCTATACAATTCTACACTACACACGTTTAAACTGAATTCAAATAAGATTATTACATAGACATAATATAGTTTGTTAAGATAAGGTAATATATTCGATTATTGTCGCCTCACAAATTCTTCTCACTAATTAACATTACTTATGTGTTCACTTAATTTTTACTTATTATTGTAAAACGGAAGAGACTAGTCTCCACGACACAGGGAATCCTAGTGTGGAGGCTAGTGCTATTTGAATTTGTACTGCTCTGTAGAACAATAAAGCTTTATTATTATTATTATTATTAATTCATGAACTGAAGTCTCTTACAGAACCAGGTACGTGGCGTTATGTACCAACAAAGTTGAACCCAGCTGATATAGGCTCGCGCGGCGCAGATGCTCGCCATCTGGAATCCAATAGCTTGTGGTGGTAAGGACCAGCATTTTTAACAGGACCAGAGTCTAACTGGCCTGGGCCACCAACACACATTAAGGAAGATGACTTGCCGTAATTTAAGGTTCATAGTCATTTAAATGTCTCAGAGCAACAATCAGTCGAATTCGTGAACAGATTTTCCGACTTTAGCAAATTACAGCGCATTACAGCCTATATATTGAGATTTATCTATAATTGTCATTATTCACAAAACAAATGTGTAGGGTTTTTAATTTTACATGAACTTAACCGGTCTTTAATTACATTATGTAGAATTTTACAACAGGAATCATTTCATGAGGAGTATAGATGATTAAAAAACAAACAACAATTACCAACTAGAATCCATTTTTACATTCTGATGGTCTTATTAGAGTTGAAGGTAGGCTCTGTAACTCACATTATAGGTACGACACTAAACATCCTATATTGCTACATGCATCTAACCACATCACAGTACTTATTTTTAAATATTATCACAAATTACTTATGCATGCTGGTCCACAATTGCTACTGTCAAACATTCGTCATAAATTTTGGGCATTGAATGGTAGAAATCTTTCTAGAAAAACAGTGCACAGCTATATTACATGTTGTCGTTTTTCAGGAAGGATCACACAGCCAATAATGGGCAGCCTTCCTGAACAGCGCCTACATGCTGATTATCCATTTATAAACACAGAAGTAGATTATGCGGGGCCAGTAATGATTTTGAACCGAAAGGGAAGAGGTAGTCATTTAATTAAAGCATATATATGCATTTTTGTGTGCTTGGCTATTAGAGCAGTACACATAGAGCTAGTAACAGATCTCAGCTCCGAAACCTTTATTTCTGCTTTGAACAGATTTATTGCCCGCAGAGGAAAACCTGTCAACATCTTCTCGGACAATGGTACATGTTTCGTAGGAGCATGCAACAAATTGGCTAGGTTTTTAAAATTAAATGCAAACTATTTAAGTGAACATGCTTCAAATTTGTCAATAAACTTTAAATTCTCACCAGCCTACAGTCCACACTTTAATAGGTTAGCTGAGGGTGCCGTGAAATCAATTAAGCATCACTTGAAACGTATTCTTGCTCTTGCAAACCTTACTTACGAGGAATTGAACACAGTACTGACTCAGATAGAGGCTATCTTGAACTCAAGGCCTCTAACTCCTTTATCTTCAGACCCTTCAGACTTAGTAGCCCTCACACCTTCACATTTTCTTCCTGGAAGAACATTAACTGTTTTACCCTGCGGCACTTAGGGGAGGCCTGGTAATCAGGCTGGCCGACAGGTAGGTAGGTAGGTAGGGGTCCAAATAAAGTACACAATATGGTAGAAATCGATACTCTATTTAAGCCAACTTCTGTTGCCCTAATCACGTCCAGGTTTTGAGGTAGTAGGTACGCTGGGAACACTGGCCTGAACCGGGTGCAGCTCTGCCGGCGGCCCTGCTCCTTCCCAGGTTGCACTTCTAGGTCTTCAGCAGGACCTAGGTAGCTCCAGACTTGGATCAGGTTTGGTCTTCCACTCGCCGCCAGGTAGAAGGTTGCGACACGAGGGTCTAAGGTGGAACATAAATCCTGGAAGCGCAGATACAAAGCAAGCGTTAGCAGAGCTTGGACCACGTAGCCGGGTCCAAAGGTCACAGTGTCCCAGCAGACAAAAAGAACAGCTGCTTCTAGCCAGAAATTTAGATAGAAGAAACACCTTACAATAGAAACACTTAAGCAATGCATGGACACTTACCCCAGCGGGATTTCCGATAAGAATTTGTTTAGAATAAATAAGTATTAATTAGGTAAGCACGTTACAAATGTAGGTCATCTGAGACCGAGTGACACAGCCGTCCCGTCTGATGACTTAAAGTGGACTGCCTGTTGAATTTTACGAATGCACCCGAGGTGAGCCGATCGGTCGTGACGCGGCACGGACCAGTTTTTAACTCGTTTAGAGATGCGTAGGCGCAATAGATACGAGGACCTTAGTGTAAACAATTAATATTGGGTTCCGTAGTATATTTTATGTAAAAATTAATTATATTATAAAGTAGTTTAAATTGATAAGTAGTAAGTTGTGTTTCTTTTAGTTTAATTAAGGTGTTTTTTAATAGTTTTAGAATTAATTTATTGTAATTATTTGTAGTTTTATAATTTCTAGCCTATTCTTAGAGCTAGCAAGGTACAACGTTACAGTACCCCGCCGCAAAATGAAGGATTTTTCGTACTTAGAATAGAAAAATCCGCTATCACTACCAACTGCAAACTTACTAATACGTTCAGGCTAACATTCATACTTCACGCTTACATAAAATGTATCACACCGTCTGTAAGTCTTTTAGTTTATGACTTAAGACCCTAACAAGCAGAGTAACAATTATATAGTATCAATTTATTGTTCTCGTTAGTAAGTTTGTATGTAAAAAACTAATACAATATTTAATACATAAGTTAAGTAGATAAGATGTTACTATTAAGACGAGGTTCGATTTATTATCTTAGTATAATTATTATGTTTTATAATTTGTGATTTTAATATCTTTGATATGCCAGGAACCTAGTGGTTTTCCGGACATATCAGCCAACTCGTAGACAAGGGGAGACTTTTTACCGATTATTTTACATTTTATAAATTTCGGTGCTAACTTTTTATTAAAATATTTGTCCTTGTCACTAAGGTAAAACGTCTTTCTCCACACCATATCACCAACACTAAATTCAGCCGGCTTTCGGCGTAAATTATAATGTTGACAATTACGACTGTGAGCCTGTAGAAGTAGTGACTGAACTTTATTAAAGATAGAAGATAGAACACCTATGTTCTCCGCGTAGGAATCGCGAGGTTGAAAAGTTAAATCATCATCAGTATCAGTATCGATATAATGCGTACCGCAAGTTACTAATTCACGTCCATATACAAGAAATGAAGGGGTGTAGCCCGTAACTTCATTTACGGAACAATTCACAGCGAATTGTATTTTAGGTACTAGTAGGTCCCAAATACGTTGATCGTTAGAGATGAAAGTGGAAATGGCAGTCATTATCGTTTTATTATAACGTTCAACTGTGTTTACATGTGGTGAATATTTAGGCGTAAAATGCAGCTTAGGAACTTTATATTTATCTAGCATTTGTTTTAGCGTGGTGCTTACAAATTGTTTACCATTATCCAAAATCACAGTGGAAGGAATGCCATGTATTAGGAATACATGTTCCTCCAGTATTTTAGTAATAATTTCAGCGGTAGCGCGCTTGATTGGAAATAGTAAGCAATACTTACTAAAACAACAAGTGACAACTAGAATAAAGATGTTTAGTTTCCTAGTAGGAGGTAGGGGTCCTACTAGGTCTACGCTAATAACTTGGAAAGGTCTAGTGCAATGTTTGGGTCTACCCATTTCACCTAGAATCGCGTGATTTTGGTGTTTGTGCGCGATACAAGTATCGCAAGAAGTGACAGTTTTTACAACGTCTGCGTGCATACCAGGCCAGAAATAACTGAGACTTAAACGTTTAAAAGTTTTAAATATTCCGAAATGACCAGCTGTTGGGTCCGAGTGGTTTTCGAGTACAATAGCTTGTCTCGACTCAGCAGGAATTACTTCCTTCCACTCGAACTCTTTGTGTAAAGGGTTATTAGTTTTTGAATAACGGAATAAACGATTATTTTTAATTAGGTAATTAGGAAATGATGTAGGAGAATTTTGACAACCATGAAATATATTTAAGTACCACTGATCATTGGTGTTAGGTAGAATATTATTAGTAGCTATAGCCGAAATTTTACATGAACGTGACAATGCATCAGGGATGACATTATCAACGCCACGCCTGTGTTTAATTTCAAAATTAAAAACTGATAGACGGACACCCCAGCGAGCTAACCGTCCAGTTGGGTTGCTTAGATTTAGGAACCACTTGAGAGCTGAATGGTCAGTGTAGACGACAAACTTTATACCATTATCAAGATAGCATCTCCAGTGTTCCAAAGCTACTAAAACAGCCAAAGCTTCACGCTCCGTAATGCTATAGTTCCTTTCAGGTCCAGTCAAAGTTCTACTATAGTAGGCAATAGGGTGTTCAACTCCTTCTATGGTTTGGGTTAGCATACCTCCAACACCATAATCGCTAGCATCAGTATGCACTTGAAAGGGAAGTTTAAAATTAGGGCAAGACAGAATAGGGGCAGAAACTAGTAGTTCTCTTAATTTATTAAAGGACTCTTCGGCTTGGGTAGTCCAAGCAAAAGGATTAGTTTTTTTATTAGTAGAAGTTAATTTATTTAACGGACCAGCAATTGAGCTAAAGTTAGGGACAAACTTCCGGTACCACGAAGCTATACCTAAAAATCGCTTAACTTCTTTTTTATTTGTAGGTGTAGGGTAGTTGACAATAGTATCAATTTTAGAAGGATCAACATGAAGACCTTTCGAGTTGATCACATAGCCAAGGTATTTAAGCTCATTACGAAAGAAAACAGATTTTTCGAAGTTAATAGTTAAATTAGCCATTTTTAGTTTTTTATGCACTTTGAGAAGTTGAGAAATATGAGATTCAAAATCAGAACTAGCCACTACGATATCATCTATGTAAACAAATACAGAGTTTTCAAATTCAGGTCCATAGAATAAGGTATCCACTAGTCTTTGTTGTGTAGCCGGTGAATTCGTCAACCCGAATGGCATAGTGACAAATCTGAAGGTACCACGATGCGGAATGTAGAACGCAGTTTTGTTACGGTCACTGTCAGAAATTGGAATCTGCCAAAAGGCTTTAGATAGGTCTATACTACGTAGGTATTTAGCATTTTTCAGGTTGTCTAGAATCTCAGATATGTAGAGTAACTTGTAAGCATCCTTTTTAGTCACCGAGTTTAGTTTCCTGCTATCTAGACAGAACCTAAGTTTGCCATCCTTTTTAGGTATAAGTAAGACAGGTGAAGACCAAGGGCTCTCGCATTCTTCAACCACACCTAGTGTTACGGCGAGGAAGCGAGGTTTATTGATTGAAATAGACTCGTCGACTTTGCTTGACGCCGTTTATTGAGTACCACAATATTGGTTTAACACTGTCACAACTTTCACAAGTGAGGCGCGTCTCAACACGGTCAGAGTTCTAGAACGAGTGGCGAGCGCGCGGGGGCAAACGAGCGGCGTGGCGCGGGCGGTGACGCGATACGTTACACACGCACACATACACTCACGCGCACACACATCTGGAGATCGCTTCGACACCTAGCGCTAGCATTTCATCCAGTTCTTCTGATAAAATACGTTACTTCTCTGGAGAAACGCGGTAGTATCTTTGCCTAATAGGTAAGGAATCTCCAGTATCAATGTGATGCGAGACTAGATTAGTTCTACCCAAACCACACTTTTCAGTAGAAATATCCTTAAACTGATCGATGACATTATCCGCGGTAACACGTTGATTTTCAGTTAGTTCATTGTAGGAATGTAACATACTATCAGCTTCAGAGACCGTGTTTACATTAGTAGGGCAATTAGACGAACTATGAAGCGAAATGGAATTAGAAAATTTTGGAGAGATTAAATTTTGTCCAAAAATCGACACCGAGAATGAGATTGGTTTTTATAGTAGGTATAACATAAGCTTTTAATATATGAAATTGATTTTCGAACGTTACGGGTAAATTAACATAACCAATAGTAGGTAAATTTTCGCCTCCTGCAGCAGTGAAGGTTTTTAGGTCTTTATGAATAGCTAGGCCGATAGGCTTTAGATATTCAAGACAATTGTTACCTAGAATAGTTGCTGCTGAGCCAGAGTCTAGTAATCCACACAATGTGATAATACCTACCTGGACAGTTGCGTAGGGACGTATATCATCTATAGGTTTTTTATCGAAGATTGTTGTAACAAAATAGCTTGAAAAGAAAGTTTTAATAGTTGATAGCCAATTTTGCCAATCGTTTTCATCAAAGTTTTTAGAATTTTTAGTTATAGTTTTGTCGTTTATATTACAACAATCTTCAACAGTTAGTTTTTTGAATTAGATTTTGAGTGACACCTAGGGCAATCAGGATATTTTACATTTTTAGTTCCACATTTAAAACAAATAGGGTACCTATCAGCTTTACATTGACTCAAGGGATGATCAGAGTTTCGACAACGTGGACAGAAAATAGTCTTTGTATTTGAACTAGGCTGTGATATAGCAGCCACACTAGTGTTTGGTTTTTTATTAAAATGATAAGAATTATTATTACCATGTTGATTATTAAAATTAGTTTTTGTGTTAGATGAATTATTATTAGGGTTGTTATTATATTTATTATTATATCTATTTGAATTAGAGTCATTAAATTTTGAGAAGGCAAGATCTGGAGCCAAGGTTTCACCTGTAACTCTAGGAGGTTCTTTAAATTGAGAAGTTAAGGACTGTATTCTTTCAAAGTTCCTGCAGATTGTTTTTAAGCTGTCTATAGAATTTATTGATGATGAGTTAGAAACCAGCACATTAGCATAACAAGGTCGAATATTATGTAGAAGCTACGGTACCAATGCAACGCATCACCCGTAAATATTTCCGTGGCATAAGCTAACAGTTTAGAGGAAGATATGTTCCTAGCCGTGCTGTACTCCTTCACTCTTTGTATAAAGGCGTGAACGCAAGATTTTCCATTATACTTAAGTTTTTGTAAATCACTAATATGCGAACGGTCACAATGTATCGACACGTTAGGTGGAACATCACTAGTTGTAATAGGATGAACAACTTCTGTTACAGGCTCACAGCTAGTAGGATTAGCCGATTTATATATAGCATCTAATTTAGTCGACAGTGCAGTAATATTTTTTAAAAATGATTTTATTTTTTCTGCATATTTAGGATCAGAACCATCTAAACGTTTTATACGGTGATAAAGGTGATTGCATAAAGCCCTAGTACGTTCGAAGAGATTATTATCAAACTTATCCTCAAGATTCTTTACGCGTGATAATAGCTCGCTTAGAGATGTGCTAGCACCCAAAATATCAATATCCGGTTCTATGCCCGATTCACAAATATCAGAAGTAGGAATAATAGGTGTAAGTTTATTAATTTGTTTACGGAGTTCAAGTACCGTTGACGCAGGTTCCTCGCCTCTAATAAGCACCTCGTACACTAATTCGTTTTTGTTTAGCAAAAAGAATTTAATAGGGTAAGTTTCCATGACGCTTAAAGTGCGGAAAGTAAGAAAATGAAACAGTAATAGATTAGTAATTACTAGATAGCAAACGAAATGGTGTTCTTTACAACTAGAAGTAACTACTACCTTTTACTACGATGAGGTGATGAAAAAAATGAATAAACCCAAAATAAATAAAATTAAATGAGAAAAAAAAATGGTGAAAATGAAAACTAAAAAATTATAGAACAGAAAAGTAAGATAAAAACATGCGAACTGTTACGTATAACAATAATTAATAGTATTTAACTATTTATAAATAGTTAACACAGTAGCTTTAGTCATAATTTACAATAATAGTTTTCAATTTGCAATTAACATTAAATTTAGTTTTATTTTTACCGTACACAAAACAATATTAAAAAAATGTAGGTAGATTTTTTTTCTTTAAAGTAATAACCGTTATGTGCTTTCCAAAAGTAACGTATACAATACGCATCAGTTAACAATGAATATAAAACAGAAAGAAAAATATATGACACACCCAGAAATAAATGAAAAAAAGACAGGAAAAGAGTACAGTATAATATTATGATCAAGTACGTTGAGTTCAGTTCAGTTCAGTTGAGTTCAGTTCGCTGAGTCACCGTCTCGTTCACAATATGTCGTATGTAAATGACTATTATTGACTATCTAGCAGCTGACCAGGAATCTAGAATCTAGACGTGATTGGACAACAGAAACCACGGTAAGGGCGCCACTGCGGCACTTAGGGGAGGCCTGGTAGTCAGGCTGGCCGACAGGTAGGTAGGTAGGGGTCCAAATAAAGTACACAATATGGTAGAAATCGATACTCTATTTAAGCCAACTTCTGTTGCCCTAATCACGTCCAGGTTTTGAGGTAGTAGGTACGCTGGGAACACTGGCCTGAACCGGGTGCAGCTCTGCCGGCGGCCCTGCTCCTTCCCAGGTTGCACTTCTAGGTCTTCAGCAGGACCTAGGTAGCTCCAGACTAGGATCAGGTTTGGTCTTCCACTCGCCGCCAGGTAGAAGGTTGCGACACGAGGGTCTAAGGTGGAACATAAATCCTGGAAGCGCAGATACAAAGCAAGCGTTAGCAGAGCTTGGACCACGTAGCCGGGTCCAAAGGTCACAGTGTCCCAGCAGACAAAAAGAACAGCTGCTTCTAGCCAGAAATTTAGATAGAAGAAACACCTTACAATAGAAACACTTAAGCAATGCATGGACACTTACCCCAGCGGGATTTCCGATAAGAATTTGTTTAGAATAAATAAGTATTAATTAGGTAAGCACGTTACAAATGTAGGTCATCTGAGACCGAGTGACACAGCCGTCCCGTCTGATGACTTAAAGTGGACTGCCTGTTGAATTTTACGAATGCACCCGAGGTGAGCCGATCGGTCGTGACGCGGCACGGACCAGTTTTTAACTCGTTTAGAGATGCGTAGGCGCAATAGATACGAGGACCTTAGTGTAAACAATTAATATTGGGTTCCGTAGTATATTTTATGTAAAAATTAATTATATTATAAAGTAGTTTAAATTGATAAGTAGTAAGTTGTGTTTCTTTTAGTTTAATTAAGGTGTTTTTTAATAGTTTTAGAATTAATTTATTGTAATTATTTGTAGTTTTATAATTTCTAGCCTATTCTTAGAGCTAGCAAGGTACAACGTTACAACCCTCTCCTCAGGCACAAGACGCTACAAGGTTGAGCACTTTCTCACGATATATGAGAACTCAACAGTTGAAGACCCATTTCTGGGACAGATTTTACAAAGAATACATTACAGAGCTGCAAAAAAGACAGAAATGTTGCAAAGGGGGGAGAAACCTGCAACTTGGAGAGATGGTACTAGTCAAGGATGATCGACTGCCACCAAACAGATGGCAGCTCGGGCGAATAACCAGCGTGTATCCAGGCTCCGACGGTGTGACCAGGGTAGCAGACGTGAAGACGACATCGGGCACCCTCCGGCGCGCCTACAATCGACTGTGCCCGCTACCAGTTGAAGATCATCCTGATGTGTCTACGAGCCACAGTCCCTTGCCGAGGGGGGCAACTTGTTGACGCCTTGCATGTGTGCACGCACAACATCTTACACACACGCATACGGCACGGCCCGAGAGGCAACGCGCATCCAGCGGTGGGAGCGAGCGAGCGCGCGCGCGGCATACCGAGCCCGGCGCGACGCGCCATTCACTCGACCATTTCGACGACGACACTGAACGCGATGGGTGTGTCGTATAATAAATTGAGGGCGCGCCCGCCATTCGAAAGTTCGCCGACGACACCTGACGTCGCAGAAATGTCGTACATTAATTTTATCGGGAGCTCCATGTAAAGTTTTAACAGTTATATAACAGTTGTCATTATAGTCGTTCATTAAATGTAAATCATATTATTGTACTTGCGAGTATCATTTCATCAACGAGTCCACCCCTTCGCTGCCAGCCTCAAGAAGTTCTACAGAAGGCTTACAGCTAAATACAATTCTAATAAAAACAGTTTGTGCAACAGTGAGCCAATTACAAGCCTTCGCTTATAGGAGATCGCATAGCAATTAATGTTTTGTGAGCAAAAATAGGCAGAAGAAATTAAATAATAACAGGAAATTACTCGTATTTAAAGAATTTTTGGCTTATGCATCGTCTTACCGCTGACACACTAGTTGAAAATGGATCAAGATCGTGCTGCTTACATAATTTATTAAAGGTTCTACTTGCACGTACAACATAACTATTTTGCCTATAGTTTGTTAGGGTGTTTGATATCCGTATTGGTGGGTTGCAACGAATCGATTTGAACGGAACATTAAAGCCAAATTTCGCCAAGAGCTCGGAACTGTCGATTTCACCTGATATAATTTTGGACAGAAATACAAAATCCGCTATTTCTCTACGATTTTGAAGTGGCAATAGATGGATGAATATTTCCTGCAGAGCTGGAAGTACTTACCAGAATCATATGGAATCCGCTGATGGTAACATAGATATTTAATGAAGCGTTTTTGAACACTTTCGATGCGATCAATATATTTTTGATATAGCGGATTCCATATTTCCGATGCGTACTCCATGTGACTACGAACGTACGTACAGTAAAGAATTTTGAGTGTCTTAGCGTTTGCAAATCATTTGGAAAGCCGCATAATGAACCCTAATGATTTCGATGCTTTTTTAACGATGGCATCAATGTGAACATCAAAAATTAATCTACAATCGTGATGGACTCCCAGGTCACGAATAGTAGTATGTCTTGGTAAGGGTTTGCCGCCCACCGTGTACGTAGTGGTTATAATATCACGTTTTCTGCTGTAGGTTATTACCAAACATTTAGATGGGTTCAGATCAAGTTTATTTATGCGGCAGTAGTTCTCGAGACGATACAGATCAGACTGAAGAGCAACAGCATCCTCCGGCAACGATATAGTGGCAAATAGCTTCATATCATCAGCAAAGCATAATAGTTTGGATGTTTGCAGGCAGGGTTCGATGTCGTTCACATAGACTATAAATAATAAAGGGCCGATCAAGGAACCTTGAGGAATTCCGCTAGGGACAGAATACCAGCTAGATATGTAGTTATTGACAACTACAGCTTGCGACCTATTGTCTATATAAGAAGAGAACCACCTGAGGAGGTCACCATGAATGCCCATGGCACTTAGCTTCAGGATCAAGGTGTTATGATCAATACGGTCGAAAGCTATGCTAAAATCGGTGTAAACCACATCGACCTGCCCGCCACCATCCATAGCTTCAGTTATAAAATCATTAAGGAGGGCTAAGTTACTTACTGTAGAACGACCTCTCAAAAATCCATACGTTGAAAAGAATTAAATGACTGTGATAAACTAGCATAAAGTTGATTATATTTTTAGGAATCAGAAGCAGGGAAGTTTAAAAAAAAACAATGTTACACAACCGAAATTATAAAAAGGTTTATTTTTAATTAAGGAACAAAATAACAATAACTGGATGCTAATCTTAATTACCACCAATCACAAATTAAATAATTACAGCATAAATAATCAATAAAATAACGAGTGGGTATAACAAAAAGAAAAATATCAGTCTCACTGTCCTTATTGAGAGATGTTTCCGCTTCGAACGTCGGCCGCCAAAAGAGGGCAATAATGGCGCGCGCGCTGCTTTTATAGACTATTGAAAACTGTCAATTCTTCCTTCCTAACACGGCCTCTCCTGACACCAAGTCGTCCTCGACTTGTACTTCTTGTAATGCGCCTGCACTGTGGTGACGCTGGTGAGCCTGCACTGCTCCTATATCAGCGTCGAGGCTCGGCATGGATAGTCCTGGTGACACGGGTACTGGCTCGCTGCCTTCGGAATGGTCTGGGTTACTCTCAATTTCTTCAGTGTCGTCGTCTGGAAGAGTTAATGACGGTTATTCATACGAAAGCAACACATGTCATATTGATTACTTAAGAAAAAGATTAAAGGTAACGTGAAGACAAATAATATAAGATGGTCAGCGTCCCAGCCATCATATATCATTGCCATACTTTACCACAGCGACTAACGCTATATGGGTGACAAACACCATCGTTGGGCGACAAACGCCTTTGCGGGGGAACATATCCCAAAAGTTAAGCGACGCACGCTTTCGGGAAACACACCCGTACGTTGGGCGACTAACGCCAGTGAGGGGAACACATCCCGTTGTTGTGCGACTAACGCAATGAGGGGAAACATACCCGTACGTTGGGCGACTAACGCCAATGACGGGAACACTTCCCATTGTTGTGCGACTAACGCAATGAGGGGAACACACCCGTACGTTGGGCGACTAACGCCAATGACAGGAACACTTCCCGTTGTTGTGCGACTAACGCAATGAAGGGAAACATACCCGTACGTTGGGCGACTAACGCCAATGACGGGAACACATCCCGTTGTTGGGCGGCGCATGCCTTTGCGAACACACCCTATCTATTTCTGAAACCAAAAATAGTTAATTAATCGCACTCACTTTCGAAGAAAATGGCACAACTGTCCGGACACCATTCTCCCTTCCATGGCACCATGTATTGGGAAGCGGCTTGAGTGGTTTTTCCACAGCTTCCGCCAAGCAGCTTAAGCTCGTATCGACCGTTTGGTAGTACTTTGGTAACCTTATACGGTCCTCGCATCCCGGGGTCTAATTTGCCCGTTGATTGCGAGTACTTTATAACAAAGGCAAGTTCGTCCACCCCGTATTCTCGTGGCTGGCGTCTGGACCGGTTGACTGAGGCGTCCTGCTGATCTTGGTTCTTCCTCAGCAGTTCGCTAGCGCGACTTCGGCAGATCTCCCGCAGAGCTTCCCTGTTGGCATCTGGAGTGCTTGCAGCCAGATCACGCACCAGTGACCGTATGGCTGGAGTAGAGGCGTCGGTGCCAATCATTAAATTTATGGCTGAGGTTTGAGTGGTTTTCTGCTTGCTGATATTCAATACCAGTTGTAATTTCCAGAGCGTAGACGACCAGGATGCGTTCTTGTACCCTACTTCGATACGAAGCATGTTGAGCACAGTTCTTATGTAGCGCTCTACTTGACCATTTGAACCGTGCATCTCGGGAGTAATGTAATGCAGGTCGGAGCCAAGTTCGGTTATCCACTGAACGAAATCTGCAGACTCAAACATCCTGCCTCTGTCAGTAACTAGCAGTTTGGGAACGCCAAATAAGGAAACAGCTTGAGACATTACACGTTTTAACTCACTGGTATCTTGCCGGTAAATAGGGTACAAAAGACAAAATTTTGTAAAGGCGTCGACCAACACCAGGATAAATTTGTAACCTTCTGACTCGGGTAGTGGTCCCAGGGCATCGACGTGGACGGTATCGAAAGGTGTGTTGGGTTTTGGCCAGGATGAAATATTTTGCAGAGGGGCCCGAGGCACTCGCTTTTTAGAAATGCATGTTAAACAATGCGAAACGAACTTAGACACAAATTGGCGGAGACCGGGGAACCAAAAATGTTTTAGGATGAGGTGCAGAGTTTTGTCAGTGCCAATATGCTCATGCTCATCGTGAAAGATTCGTAGGAGACTGAGTCGATGACCTTTTGGTATAAAACAAAGGAGGCGCGCTTCCTCACCAACTGGCGTGTATTTGTAATATAGGAGGTCATTTTTCAGGACATAGCGACTGGGATCAAGCTGTCCTTCGGACAGTTTTTGAATGAGTTCTCTCGTTTCATGGTCCGCATTTTGTGCTATTTGTGCCCAGTTGCGTGGTTTCGTTACTTGATTAATGGAGACGACTGGGTTGCGACTGAGATAGTCGGCATGCGGCAGCATAACTCCTTTTCTATACTCGATAGAAAAGTGCAAATCCTTTTTGCGTTCTGTGGATTTGAGAGCGTTGCAGTCTGTGACGACCTTGAACTGCAAGCCTACCAAGTAGTGGCGGAAGTGTTGCAAAGCCTTCACGACCGCTAATGTTTCCAACTCATAGCTATGGTATTTGCTCTCTGCTCCCTGGGTAACCTTGCTGAAGTATGCCACTACATGCTTCCCACCATCAGTGTCTGTTTGTAGAAGTACCGCCCCGTAACCGGCGGAGCTTGCATCCGTGTGAACCTCGGTGTTAAGTTCGGGATTGAAAATGGTGAGAACAGGCTCGCTGGTCAAGCACTGTATCAAGACTTGGCGAACCTGTTCTTGTTCCTGACCCCAACGAAACTCTACCCCCTTTCGAGTTAAATGAGCAATGCATGCGGTCCTAGTCGCATAGTTCTTAATGTATTTGCGGAAGTATCCCGCAAGTCCTAATAGTTGTCGAACCTGCCTAACATTTTTGGGAACTGGAGAGTTCTTTAAGGCTGCTATTTTACGTGAGCTCGGTCGTACCTGACCAAAGCTTATCATCCTACCTAAATATTCTACTTCGGTAGTCAAGAAGGAACATTTCTTAAGATTTATTGAAAAGCCTGATTTTGTGAGCGTTTCTAGGACCTTTTGGAGTAAAACAATACCGTCCTCTATGGTGTTACTTAGCAAAAGTACGTCATCAATATAAACCAGAACGTTTCCAGCGTCAATAAATTCGCGAAGAGTTTGGTTAATGATTCGTTGGTAAACGATCGGGGAGTTCGTCAAACCATACGGCATTTTTAGATATTCATAGTGCCCTTCTGGTGTGACGAACCCCGTCACATGAACGGAGTCTTCTTTAATTCGTATTTGATGGAAACCGGTAGCCATGTCCAAACTTGTGAAGAATGTGTAACGACCCAACCGATCGATGTGATCATCTATAAGGGGCAGAGGGTATCTTTCTTTTTCGGTGATGCGATTAAGTGCCCTGTAGTCGACGCACATTCGATCGGTCCCATCTTTTTTCTTTACCAAGATTATGGGGCTAGCATACTCTGATCGTGATTCTCTGATAATGTCTTTGTCCAGTAAATCTCCGATTATTTCGCGAACAATGAGTTTTTCTTTATAGGACAGTTTGTATGGCCGATATACAATAGGAGATGTGTTATTTAGCTTGATTTCCATTTCACCAGTTGTGACTGTACTTGTAGCGGTTCCAGAGATAAGAAAGTCAGAAAACTTATTGATCACGGACATCAAAGAATCACGCAAAGTGTCCTGTAGTGGAGTGTTTACTAATGTTTGGTCAAGGCATTGAACTTTGTTAATGGGAACATGAGTACCTTTAGCTCGGGTGAGGTATTGTCTGTCTTTAGTGCGTACATAAGTGACACCATCGCGGTTTAAAACGTCCGTTCCAATAATGATCGAGGTATTCATACATGACTTAGGCACTACAACTAGATCGGCTTCTAAAGAGATGTCGCTAAGCTCGATGGTTGTCGTTATGAACGCTGAGGCTATAATTTCCCGCTCACTTATCCCTTTGAGAGTGCAGTGTGTTGGTTTAATTTGGCAAGAAAGGTGCTTCAAAACGTCAGAGGAAATCAGTGACACGTTTTGGGCTCCACTATCTATGAGCGCGTCCATGGGGATGCCTTGAACAACAACCGTTACGATGTCCGTTTTATTATTTGCGTGATTTGTGCACAAATTAACGTTTCGCTGATTTCTGGATTGTGACCGGTTCTTGGCAAAACACCTTTCTTCTGTGTGACCCTTTTTCTTACAAAATGAGCACTGCAATTCGGATTTTGTGGAAGCAGGGGTATCATTGACGGAGCCCTGTGTTACGGATTTTGCAGTGGACTTATCAATGGGTTCCCTACGAGGCCTTTTGGTGCAGTGTCGGCCTAAATGTCCACGCTGATTGCATACATAGCACTTGGATCCGCGATTGGAGGATGAGTTCGAGGACACATGTTTACTAGTCGAACTACCTTGAAAATCAGATTTTGTGCGATTCGGTTTAACGTAAATTGAAAGAAACGAGACTAAGTCTTCGGTTGCTAAGTTTGCGTTTGCCGCAGCTGCTCTTATTTGTGGGTTATCGATACCACGTATAACTATCAGCGTTCGCAATTCGTCGGTGAGACCCTTGACTATCCTTAGGCGTAGCAGAGTGCGCCGGGCATATTCGGCATACGTCGCAAATTTGTCGGATGTCGTGTTCATCGTTTCAAATAAAATGTTTGCATAGTCTAGTTTCCGAGGGCAAAGGGGTTTGAACTCAAGCTTAAAGTTTGACCAAGTACGATCGTTGGTGACCCATTCGCTTAACCACACTTTAGCGTCCCCTTTTAGGCAAGATGCTACTCGGGACAAGCACTCGTAGTCGCTCCAACCGTTCGCGATTACCGCACGGTCCACTTCATCGCACCACAGATCAATGTCGTGTATGTTTGGGTCGAAGTTAGAAACATAATAGCTGTGTGACCTAGCTGGTTGTAAAGATCTTAGGGCTTCTGCAAGCATGGTCGCGGTGGACGTAGCTTCGGATTCGCCAGCGATTGGATCGTTTATACGAGAGGTTGTTGAAAAGCCCTCGGAATTGTGTATGCGGACTTGCTGAGGAACGTCGCTTAGGTTTGTCAGGCTATGAGGACGCGAAGCGACCTCACGGACCGGGCCCTGAAGGTTTGCTCGTGTGTGTGAATTTTCTAAATTGTTAGGTGTGGATATCACATTCATACCGGTATTCTCGATAGCACTAAGCCTTGTCATAATATTGCTGAGCGTATCTTGTAACGTGTTGTTAGTATGAGGCGTCACCGAAGGGCACCTTGCACGCGGCGGTGTGAATTTTGATCGAGATCTAGAACGGCGGTGATCACGGGCATCAGGGTGGCGATAATAAGAACTATCCTTAGAGCCACAACGTTCCCGACGACGGCTCTGTCGTGATTTATGGCGCGAACTATTTACGGTTTCACTGCTTCCGGGCTCGTCTCGTGAAACACGTTGACGTCGATCTCGTGAGCGACTGGGTTCGTGATGTTTAGGCATGTTTTAGCACAAAAGTTCAATAGTAGTATTAAATAGCTACACACACGTAAAATGTCAACAACCACAACGAGAAAACAAAAGTAAAAAATCAAATGGCGGGTAGAAAGGTATTTTGATACTTTGTTCCTTTTTGTAAGTTAGTGGGCGATATAAGCGTCCTTATCCCACTTCTGATTTTAGGAATCAGAAGCAGGGAAGTTTAAAAAAAAACAATGTTACACAACCGAAATTATAAAAAGGTTTATTTTTAATTAAGGAACAAAATAACAATAACTGGATGCTAATCTTAATTACCACCAATCACAAATTAAATAATTACAGCATAAATAATCAATAAAAATACGAGTGGGTATAACAAAAAGAAAAATATCAGTCTCACTGTCCTTATTGAGAGATGTTTCCGCTTCGAACGTCGGCCGCCAAAAGAGGGCAATAATGGCGCGCGCGCTGCTTTTATAGACTATTGAAAACTGTCAATTCTTCCTTCCTAACAATATATAATTCTTTCAAAAACTTTAGCAATAATGCATAATTTGGATATTAGCCTGTAATTAGATATTCCAGTTTTTGACCCTTTTTTATGAACAGGAGTAATGAACGCTGCTTTCCATATTCTGGGAACAACGCACTGGGACAGAGACTTTTTAAATAAAAGTGAAATGGGATAAGAGATAGATGTGGCACAACCAATAAGAAGATTAGAAGACAGATTATCAGGGCCGGCTCCTTTGGGTACGTCTAACTTGCTAATTAAGTTGGCAACGTCCTCTACTTTCACCTCAATATGACTGATATAAGACGAAGGGTTAGGCAAAGACGTATTATAATTAACAGATGAGATAGACTGATCACTATAGGCAGGGTTCAAAAAAGTAGAATGAAAGTAAGAAGAGAATGCCTCACAAATAGATTCACCAGTAGAGTGTAAGCTGTTCTCATATTGTAAAGTACTGGGAATTGAATTAGATTTGTAGCGAGATTTTACGAAAGTCCAGAAGCTTTTTGGTTTCTTTTTTATAGATTCTTCGGTAAGTTTAAGATAGTTATTATAACATGTCGATTCTAAAGTTTTAACTCTTTCGCGCAAAAGTTTGAAAGTTAGTTCATCAGATTTATTTCCATATATTTTGATTTTTTTTAGATATTTAAATTTTTCTTTGATTAATACTAGGGCCGAATTGTACCATGTAGGATAAGTGCTATTATGGGTCTTCCTTTGGGAAATATATTTATTTTGTAGATTAATAACCGAATTGTTAAAATATTCGACTGATTCATCTAACGAACGAGTTGAAAGCTCGCGCTTCCAGTTAATCGCCGTGATGTCATTGTTTAATGACTGAAAGTCACCTTTACTGTATATAAATCGCTGTCGTGGTGCACAATCTAAAGCAGGAATTTCAATTAAATCTGTACTAATTAACAGTGATGGGTGGTAAGGATCAATGGGTACTAAAGAATCCGTGTACTCAGATACACTGAGTTGAATGTTTGAAAATACTAAGTGCAATATTTTACCGTAATGATTAGTCACACCATTATATTGCGTAAGTTCAAGCATACACATTTCATCTGCTAATAAACACTCGTCAGTAGCGGTGAGATTAGTGGGGTTAAAAGCTAAACTATCAGACGACACCCACGTAATGCCACTCATGTTAAAATCACCGAGAACTAAAAACGTATCAGTGGAATTATTCATAACAAAGTGGTTTAATTTATTTAGAAAGTTACAAAGCTGCATTGAAAATGAAGGGCCATTGTTTTGTTTACAGTGATAAATTACACATATATGTATATAAGCTGATATATTCGCGTGAGTTAGGTTTATTATATTTCGTGCCTCGTTCTCGATATATGTTATTTAACCATGCAGCTTCCTCGCGTCGCTTGGCAACTATACGCTTTTCAGACCCAAAATTGAACGAAGTATATGGCAACACTGGCCGTTCTCCTGTCAAACTTCATTCTCTTCGTAAGCGCGGCAACTGATACTGCGTATCTTTGTGTTTGTTGAAAAATATTAGTATTTTACAGTATTACGAGTATAAAATATATAAAATCGAACGCAAAGTAAGCGTTGTTGATCAGAAGGATGACTATTCTTCAAATAATAGGAGTGATACAGCACCTTTCAAGTATTTCAGGTAATAAAACGTTGTCTTGTGATTAATGTTACCGGTTGACACGTATGGTATACGAGATACTCTGACGTGATCATTGGACTCTTATCGCCTACGAGATAGGTGGAAGAGATCCTCTCCGTACCGGTCGACACATATGAAGTACGAGATGCTCTGACGTGATCATTGGACTCTTATCGCCTACGAGATAGGTGGAAGAGATCCTTTACTCTTATATGTGGTCCGTGAGGCTACGATAAGAAGTTTTGTCATTAATCACTTGCCCAGGCTGCATTACCTATAAGAACTGTATTATAATACAGATTACAATGGATAATCCTGTTTAAACCTCAGTGACACTAACTATGGGTGCAGTGTTCATGTACTAGACAAGCCTCTGTCTGATAAGCCTATGAATATGGTATAAGACAATAAACGTTAACCTTATTGGTTAAACTGAGCAATAGAAATCATTGGTTTCAAAGAACGACAGTAGATAAACTAGGTGGAACAAGCAATTACTGAAAACTGTTCATTATAATAAACTCAAGCTTATACAGGATATATCAGCCTCAGTTCAAGACAACATAGTCAAAGGAGACAAAATAAAAACTAACTGAATGGGCATCATATTATAACAAGTAATGTGTAATCATTATTATTATAAAATATCTGTGAACCAAGTGACATTGATTTCACTACTAACAAGTAAAATCTTAAAGGAGATGTTTAAATCTGAATACTAATATAGTAATATAAGGTGCTATTAAAGCAACTGCCTCGGCTTTAATGGGAGGTAGTATTGTGTTTATAGAAAACAATAAGTAAAGATAAATTATTGATTATTTATCATACTTTTTTTCATACAAAAAAAATAACGTATAAATTTGAATTGATGTATTAGTATAAAACCATCCCGTGTCATAAGCTGTTGCCGCTCCGCACCGAATTCAATCATTTCGCAAAACGCCGCCGCGCCGCCGCCGTTCATACACTGTTGCCATTCCTATCAAAGGATGCCGCCGCGCCGCCGCCGTGCGCGCCGGTCGCTCGGTCGTCAACAGCCCCGCGCGCCCCCACCCTCACCCGCACTAGCACGTTCGTCGCACGCGCCAAGGCCAACCGACCGCCCGGTCGCCAGTCGCCCCCCGGCCGCGCGTTCGGTAGTTAGTTCTAGTTAGCGTCAGGAATATCGCGGCGCTTACATTAAAAATGCCTCCCAGACGACAGTATTCCAATCAAGAATATCATGAAATGGTGTTGTGCTACCTACCGCGAGTGTAACTCAGTGTAACACGGCCGCTTTGACCCGCCTCCGGTTGACGCAGGCAGGCCTTCATACTCGGCCGAACTCGAAGAGGAAGTGCTTCAGTGTCATCCTCTTGCGAGCACCAGGGATGCTGCTCGAGTCTTCGACGTGAGCGACAACTACGTGTGGCGACTTTTAAATCGTGAAGGGCTCCATCCTTACCACTAAAAAAGTGCCGTGGCCTCCTCGCTCGCCGGATTTAACCCCTCTAGACTTTTTTTTGTGTGGTCGTGTGAAAGACCTTGGTGTGGTGAAAGAAGTGTGGTAGAACTAAAAAGGCGCATCGAACGCGCATTTAGGCAAGTGAAAAGTGAAACGGACACATTAAATAAAGTGAAGAGACATGTATGCAAGCGTGCCTTCATCTGTGTGCATATGCAGTGTAGATAAGTAGGTACTAGGTAGGGAGTGAGTAAATAACTGTAAATACGGTGCAATCGTTGTAAATAAAATGATTAACTTTTAAACACGCCAAGTTACTGTAATTTATCGTTATTCGATATTAATCTAAGTACCTACTGTTTGGTTTCTTAGATTTACGCGAATGTTAGACATTGAAATAAAACTACTTTTTTACGGACTTTTAATAAAACCGCGACAACATCCGTAAAAAGTAGTTTTATTTCAATAACTACTGTTTATAAATAATACGAAAAAAGAATGCGATTCTTACACTAACTTGACAGTCACACAAGTTTATCATCTTATTTACCTACGTCAGTTTTTTTTGAAGAATGCTGTAGCTGGTAAGTAGTTGCACTTTTAAAACACTTGTATGCCTGCGTATTATTGCGTACCTAGTAGATTATGTAGTGACGAACTAGTCAGCTGATTACAGTTTTCATTCACATAAAAGATGGAAAGAGATAGCAGTTGTTTTCATTGACGAAGCGTCCACATTGCGCGTAATTTGTGAACCACGTTACGCAGAATAGAGTCAATGTTAATTTAACTATTTTATGTTCTCAAATTTGATTAACTGTTCCGGGGTACGAAAGTTCTTCACTATTGTAATCTATAAACACAATACTACCTCCCATTAAAGCCGTGGCAGATATTTTTATAGCACCTTATATGTCTATGGAACTACCATAAAAATACAATTAAAGTGTTGAAGACATGCCAACAAAGTGGCTAATCCATAAAGAAACTTACAATCAAATGGAAAGTCACAAGGTCACCTTCACCAGAAAAAGATCTGGTCCTTAAGGCTTAAGTCCAGTGCTAAGAAAACCAAGGCCTTGCAGGAGATATCTGGTGTTCCCACAAGGTAAGTCACGCCGGAAGGCTAGCAAGATACTAGATTGGACATCATACACGTATGGGGTACGAGATGCTCTGACGTGATCATTGGACTTTTATCACCTACGAGATAGGTGGAAGAGATCCTTTACTCTAGTATGTCGTCCGTGACGCTACAATAAGGAGTTTTGCCATTAATCACTTAATTATGTATACTATATTGTGTATATGTCACCGGAAAAGAACAAGAACCGCCAATTTATAAATTTTCAAGGAAAATTATAAACTTTCGTAGGATTCTAAACGAGAGAAAAATTGTATTATTTTACGCCCACATTTTCGCCAAATGATAAACTTACATAAGTCACGCGTAAAATAATAAGTAAGCAATAACCAAACGCCATGTGCGTTCTGATTGGTTGAATAAGTCACGTGTTCCTTCTCCGCCGTTGCTTGCCACGTAACGTAAACAAACCGGTTGTTCGTGTGTTTTTGTAAAGTTTTTAATGTTGTAACTCTAACCTAACCTAACCTTTTTTTTTTTTTTTTTTTTCGGGGGGAAATCCTCATGGACTTCCTCCGCCTGGGGAGAGGCGGAGGGGCGTGCCGGACTCTTACCGGCTAAAACCCCCCGGTGTCGCACGTGCGCGTGGGGCCGCGGGAATCCGGATTCTTCCGCAGCCCCACACTGGTGCCGGCCCGGTTTGTCCGGGCCTCAGCTCCTGCACGGGGTAGTGAGGTGTACAACTACCCCGTGCACCGCCTCAGGGGCGCGCGCCGACACCCGCGCGCGCCTCCGCCTCGGGTCCATCGAATAGGGGGCGGGGACTTCCCCAAGTCCCTCGCCCCTGGACCCATTCATGGGGGGCGGAGAAGGGCGTTGTCCGCCCTTCCCCTGCGCCCGGTGCGTCTTCTGCGGCCGGGGAAGGGAGTCGAGATCTCCCTCTCCCGTTCCGCAGTCTCCTTCTGCGACATCACGTCCTCGCAGAAGGACACCACCGCGTCCCACGACTCTGCGCTACCGACCATACTCCGCACTACGGCCGGCAGCGACAGGTCGTCTCCTACTTCATTTGTGAGGGCACGGCGCTGCTCCTCCCAAGCTACGCACTCGGCGAGCGTGTGTTGCGCCGTGTCCTCCCCGCACTGGACGCAGTGGTGGCACCGAGCGTCCGGCTCCCTGTCTATGCGACACAGGTACTTGCCGAAGCATCCATGCCCCGACAGCACCTGCGTCACCCTAAACGACAGGGAGCCGTGCCTTCTCCCGAGCCAGTCGTCGAGTACTGGCCGGATCGCCTCGACGGTAGCGAGGCCGGCGGCAGGGCGCAAAAGCCTTTGCCGCCATTCCGCCACCAAGACCTGACGGAGCTCTCCCCGGCGCAGCTCGATCTGCTGCTGCACCGGCATCGAGCCCCGTGCCCGCTCTTCCTCGCGCCATCGGTACAATGACGCGAGTACTTTCGCCTCTAGGTCCCAGGGCGGAGATCCGGCCAGGACACAAAGCCGCCTCGTGGGAAATCGTGCGGTACCCGCGGACGACTCTGACGGCCATCGCCCTCTGCGGCTTGCGCAGAATGGTGAGAGTGCTGGCCGTCAGGTCGAGCGCCCATACGGGAGCCCCATACGGGGCCATGGACCGCACGATTCCCACGTACAACCGCCTACAGGCGGCGCTCGGGCCCCCCATGTTGGGAAGCAACGTTGAAAGCGCGCCCGCCGCGCCCATGAGTTTGGGCGCTAGCCGCCGGAAGTGAGGCCCGAATTCCCAACGGCTGTCGAGCACCAATCCTAGGTACTTCATGGTGAACCCGACAGCTATCCGAGCCCCACCGACCACGATGTGTGATCCCGGCGCCGGCGCCCGCCGGGGGCCATGAAACACCATGGCCTCCGACTTGTTTAGGGCCACCTCCAGGCCCAGGCGCCGGATGCGGTTCACCACCTGTGACACCGCAGCCGTGGCTATCAACGTCGCCTCCCTGTGCGAGCTCCCCCGGGCAGTGACAAGCGTGTCGTCCGCATAACACGTCAAGTCTGCGCCCGACGGGAGCTCGCCTCTCAGCCCCCAGTCGTAGCCGATGTTCCACAGGAGCGGTCCTAAGACCGATCCCTGTGGGACACCGCACGACATGAGGTGCTGACCAGCACCGTCACGTCCCCCGTAGGTGACGCATCTGTCCTCCAGATAAGCCCCTACTGTACGGCGGAGGTAGGGAGGCACGCGATGGTATACCAGCGCCTCCCGAATACAGCTCCAGGGTAGGGTGTTGAAAGCGTTGGAGATGTCTAAAGACACCGCCAACACCACCCCACCCCGGGACACCGTCTTCTCCGCCAGGGCCCTCACGCGCATGATGGCGTCTATGGTGGAGCGCCCCCGACGAAAACCGAACTGGTTCTCGTCCAGGTCCGGCCCCTCTCTACACAAGTGGCTGACGAGGCGATCTGCGATAACTCGCTCAAATAGTTTGCCCGCCTCGTCGAGCAGCACTATGGACCGATACGCGGACGGCGAGTCCGCGGGGCGCCCCTCCTTCCTGAGCAGGACCAGCCTCCCCTCCTTCCATACACTGGGAAACTGACCCCGCTCGAGACATGCCGTGAAGAGCCCCCTCAGCTGGGGCTCTAGCTCCTTCAGAGCCAAGACGAGAGCTCGGCCAGGAACTCCGTCGGGTCCAGGCGCTGTGCTCTTAGCCCGGAGCTGCGACACGGCCGCTCTCGTCTCTAACTGCGTCACCTCGGGGACATCGGTGCTCTCCTCTTCTGGAGAGTCTGTGGCTGAGGGTGAAGCCATCGCCGGGGGAACATGTCCCCCTCGCACAGGGAAGAGGGTCGACACCACCACCTCTAGCAGCCGGGGCTGCATGGTCCGAACCAGCATAACTCATATAACAATCATCACATAACTCATATATCAACATAACTCAGCGGCATAACACGTTGCCTCAACGGCATATCACATGGCCTCAGCGGCATAACACGTTGCCTCAGCGGCATATCACATGGCCTCAGCGGCATAACACGTTGCCTCAACGGCATATCACATGGCCTCAGCGGCATATCACATGGCCTCAGCGGCATATCACATGGCCTCAGCGGCATATCACATGGCCTCAGCGGCATAACACGTTGCCTCAACGGCATATCACATGGCTTCAGCGAAATATCACATGGCCTCAGCGGCATAACACGTTGCCTCAACGGCATATCACATGGCTTTAGCGGAATATCACATGGCCTCAGCGGCATAAGACATTGCCTCAGCGGCATATCACATGGCTTCAGTGGCATATCACATTGCCTCAGTGGCAAATCACATTACCACAGCGGCATAATACATTGCCTCAGTGGAATATCACATTACCACAACTGCATTACACATTGCCTTCGGGGCGTTTCTACCAGTGGGCGTATTTACTATGGCAGTTGTCAACGAAAGCAATAATTTCTTTCTTAAATACTATGTGAAAATACCAATTTCGCATCGTCTAACGTCGATTATTAACGAGATATACTATTAAATAATTGGTCACCGATCATAGTCGATGATAATTTTGCGTTTATGCCATTATTTTTATTTACTGAACATTGCTTGGGTTGTTAACAAGCGATAGCAAATAAGCCTACTGATCTACGATTGCCTTCGGGCTTTCTAACTGATCTACGATTGCCTTCGGGGCTTGCTAACTGATCTACGATTGCCTTCGGGGCTTGCTAACTGATCTACGATTGCCTTCGGGGCTTGCAAACTGATCTACGATTGCCTTCGGGGCTTGCAAACTAATCTACGATTGCCTTCGGGGCTTGCTAACTGATCTACGATTGCCTTCGGGGCTTGCTAACTGATCTACGATTGCCTTCGGGGCTTGCTAACTGATCTACGATTGCCTTCGGGGCTTGCTAACTGATCTACGATTGCCTTCGGGGCTTGCTAACTGATCTACGATTGCCTTCGGGGCTTGCTAACTGATCTACGATTGCCTTCGGGGCTTGCTAACTGATCTACGATTGCCTTCGGGGCTTGCTAACTGATCTACGATTGCCTTCGGGGCTTGCAAACTGATCTACGATTGCCTTCGGGGCTTGCTAACTGATCTACGATTGCCTTCGGGGCTTGCTAACTAATCTACGATTGCCTTCGGGGCTTGCTAACTGATCTACGATTGCCTTCGGGGCTTGCAAACTGATCTACGATTGCCTTCGGGGCTTGCAAACTGATCTACGATTGCCTTCGGGGCTTGCTAACTGATCTACGATTGCCTTCGGGGCTAACGTTGTCTGCGGCGGTATAGATGTTCTGCACAACTTACCGCCCCAGACAACACCGTTCTTTACAGCTTCCTCGGTCGAAGATGTGCACGTGCCTGAGGGGTGAGCTGAGTTCCTGCGAGAACGCCGGAAAGTCAGGATCGCCGAACTGTTAACCGAAATTAGAATCGACTAATACGTCGCGTCACTAAAACCGGATGAACTGACAACACTAGAGAGCATTGTATAATGGCGGCGCGTGCGATTCTCGTTGTAGTAGTCTCTTGCATTGTATAAATTAATAATAAGCATTATGGCGTCGCTGGCCTTTAAAAGTATTGTAATTGTAACGTTGAATCCATTCTTATGATAATATATTGTAAAGTTTAAAGCATCAGTGGTTTTCCTTTTAACAATATGTAAGCCAAGGTTCTTCACGTTGTCACTATAAGGTACTACCATGCCATTGAAAACTATAGGTGGCAAGCCGAAAGTATCAACTTTCCTTATATTTCTCGAGCTACCAATAACTATGGCTTGGCATTTACCAGGGTTGACTGCCACGCCAAACCTGTCAGCCCAATTTTTTACAACCACTAAGTCCTCATTGATTTTCCCGAGCGTGACAGCCAACTCATCAACAGAAGTATGACGATATAACTGCAAGTCATCGGCATACAGATGATACGAACACTGAAGCTCAGGAGTAAGTAAATTTATAAATACTGCGAAGAGAAGAGGTGAGAGTATGCCGCCTTGCGGAACGCCAGCATCCAAATTACACCAGTTTGACGAGACTTCGTCTACCCGAACCGACTGCTGGCGCTCCCGAAGATAAGAAGAAAACTAGTCTAATGCATTGGAAGAGACCATGAGATATGACAGGATAGAAAGAAGGATATCGTGACTGACGGTATTAAACGCATTAGAGAAATCTACTAAAACCAACAGTCAGGTTAGCGTCTTCCACGGCGAGTCTAATATCGCCAGTCACTTTGAGAAGGGCAGATTGAAATTGGCTTAAAAGCTTGTTTTCGTAAACAAAACGAGTGAATTGTTTATGCGCACAAGCCTCTAGCACTTTGGATAAGAAAGGCAGGATTGAGATCGGACGGAAATGGTTGGGGAGTGTTGGCGAGGATGGCACAGTGAGGGTCCACAGACCTTGCAAGTGCGCGGAGCTCCGGGTGACAGACCTGGATGACTCCGTCACTAAGGAGGACCTCACTGCAGCCGTCATGGCGAAGGGCCAGTGTCCTCCCGGCACGGTGACGGTCGGCGAGCTTAGGCTGGGCCCCGGGGGCATGTGCACCGCCCTGGTGAAGTGCCCGCTGGTCGCTGCCCCCAAGCTCGTCACGACGAGGGCCAAAAAGTTCTTGGTCGGATGGAGCTCCGCTCGAGTGGTTCAACTCGCAGCACGGCCCATGAAGTGTTTCCGATGCCTGGAGATCGGACACACTAGGCCCGGGCTGTGTTACAGGTGTGCACAGCCCGGCCACAAGGCGGCATCCTGCAGTGAGCCCGCCAAGTGCCCCATCTGCGTGCAGAGGGGGCGCAAGGCGGACCACCAGATGGGCAGCCGGGGATGTGCTCCCCCGGCCCCGACCAGGAACAAGAGGGCCTCAGTGCGGCCCCCAAATGACGCGGCGAGGGCGCAGGTCGCGCCCCGCACGGAGGAGATGATGGAGTCGTAATGGACCAAGTCCGTCCACATCTCTTCCTCCAGGGGAACATCAACCACTGCGCCGGTGCTCAGGATCTCCTCCTACAAGCACTGGCGGAGTGGGCGATTGACGTTGCGGTGGTGGCGGAACCGTATTTTGTCCCCCCCCGGTCCAACTGGGCGGGGGACCTTGACGGGTCCGTCGCTGTCGTCGCCGCAACAGGCACGCGTTCCCAGCCCCTACACACTATCCGTAGGGGCTCTGGATATGTCGCCGCGTCATGGGGGTCGTACGCCGTCATCGGCGCGTACTTCTCACCGAACAGTGACTGGTGCGCACCGCCGTCGGGTCTCTCGATTGACGACGAGGCGGAGCTGTTTCGCAGAACGCTTACGTCGGTTTGCGACGCAGCGATGCCTCGCGTCCGGAGAAGACCCAACAGACGGGCAGTCTACTGGTGGTCGCCAGAGATCGCAGTGCTTAGGGAGGCGTGTGTTGAGGCGCAACGCCGGTACACACGCCATCGCTCTAGGCACAGGGACGAGGCCGCGGAGGCCCCTCTTTACAGGGCCTACCGCACGGCCAGATCGAATCTCCGCCTGGCCATTCTGCAGGCGAAGGCCGCAGCAAGGCAGGAGATGTACGAGGAGCTGAACCGGGATCCGTGGGGTCGCCCGTACCTGGCGGCGCGGAATAAACTTCGCGTCGCAGCGCCCCCGATTACGGAGTCCATGGAGCCTCAGCTCCTCCGGAACATCGTTTCGTCCCTGTTCCCATCCCACCGGACTGACTTTATCCCTCCAGCTATGGGTACCGCGTTTTCGCGGGAACAGCTGGAGGAGATAACCGAAGGAGAGTTCGAGGCGTGTACCCAACGCCTCCGAACGAAGACGACTGCTCCTGGACCTGACGGGGTACCGGCTCGGGCTATTGCCCTGGCTGTGGGTCCCCTGAAGGACCGGCTGCGGGGTCTCTTCAACGCCTGTTTAGTGGCGGGGAGATTCCCCAAAGTCTGGAAGACGGGGCAGCTCGTCCTCCTTCGCAAGGAGGGACGCCCGGCCGACTCGCCCTCGGGCTACCGGCCTATCGTCCTGCTGGACGAGGCGGGCAAGCTCTTTGAGCGCGTCATCGCCGCCCGCATCGTTCGGCACCTGACGGGCACGGGACCCGACTTGTCGGCCTCCCAGTTCGGCTTCAGGGCGGGCCGGTCTACACTGGACGCCCTGAGCCACGTCAGGAAGTTCGCCGCGGAGGCTGCGGCGCGGGGAGGAATGGCGCTAGCGGTGTCGCTCGACATCGCGAACGCCTTCAACTCGCTGCCGCACCAGTGCATAGAGTCGGCGCTTCGTTATCACGGGGCGCCCCTCTACCTCCAGCACATCGTGGCGGACTACCTGCGCGACAGACATGTCGCCTACACGGGAGTGATGGGCCCGCAGCTGCAACCCACCGGGCGCGGTGTTCCGCAGGGGTCAGTCTTAGGACCTCAGTAGTATATTATTGGGCATTCTACCCCACTTCGCTCATGCATGCGCATTCGCGCCGTGGGGTAGAATACCCAATAATATTTCTGGTAATTTATTATAATAAAAATGAGAATGGTCTGAACAACACCAAACCCTCTGTTTCATCGACTCAATCCGATGTACGTGCACGATATGCAATGAATTTTCAGAAAGTCACTCAAGCGATAACGAACTATTACCAAATCTGGTACCATGTATCATTTGTTGATCAGAAAAGTTTAAATGTGAACGCTATGAACATATTTTGTCATTCTTAGATCAACTCTATAACATACTTATCATGAAGTTTATTAAACAGCCCCAATCGTTGAATGTAAACACTATCTGTGATGATGTTCCTAAGACTCGGGTTCGTCATGGTGAATTATTACCTAACATAGTACGTTGTATTATTTGTGGTCCGTCAAATTGTGGAAAAACAAATTTGCTCATTGGTCTTCTTATACATGAAAACGGCTTAAAATTTCAAAATGTTTATGTTTATTCAAAAACTTTGCACCAGCCTAAGTATAGATTTCTGGAAAGAGTTTTACAACGAGTTCCAGGTATTTCATTTCAGAAATATCATGGTAATGAAGACGTTTTGAGTGTTCAGGATGCTAAACCCAACTCTGTAATAATATTTGATGACGTTGCATGTGAAAATCAAAGTAACATGCGAGATTACTTTGCAATGGGCAGACACAAAAATATCGATTGTTTTTATCTCAACCAAACGTATAGTAAAGTGCCAAAGCAGTTAGTACGAGACAACGCTAACCTTATCGTACTTTTTAAGCAGGATGATATTAATCTAAAACATATTTATGAAGAACATGTCAATACAGATATGACTTGGATCCAGTTTCGTGAAATGTGTTCAAAAATTTGGAGCGAACCTTACAACTTTGTGGTAATAAATAAAGATTGCTCTAAAAATAATGGATGTTACAGAAATAAATTTGACACATTTGTTGTCTTTGAATAAGAAAATGATACTATATTTAAGACAGTTGACATCGTTACGTTATTATTCTTATAACAACTCTTAAGCGATAACTATATATTTAACGACTATGGAAAAATCATTGAAAAAACAAATCATAGATGCCTCAGCCGCTGTAAAGAAAAAAGTACGTACCATGAGAGAACTTGAGATTGGGAATAAGGAAGCATTAGAAACGGTTTTTAAACCTATAACCAAATCACTTAATTTACTAACCAACACCAGTAATGGAACTACTTCTGATGAAAATGAAAAAATCCTGGAAAGCAATCAAACATTATACAAGGAAGGTCCTACTAGCAAAGAGTACGTGGAAAGCAGTGATGAAAATGAAATCGACAGTGAATCTTCATTTCAATCGTTGGGTGATAAGAACGAAGAATGCGATACATCATCTTGGTCTCTATCTCCTGAAGCACTACATGATGTACCATTTGGTGTTCGGATAGAGCGTGGAAAACTTATGTTAGGTTCAGCTAGCATTACGATTGGTGATGATTTTATCACAGTAACGGGTCGCAAATATCGAAATACACCGGGTTTGAAACAGTTGTTGCTAAAAAAAGATGTAGACTTAAGTTTAGTGACAGATAATGATATGCAACATTATAAGTCAATGCACACCGTCGAGATTTTGAACCAAGCAAACCCATCAAAAGTAGCAAAGGGCAAAAATATTTGCAAGTCATTAAACCTCTTTTTAAATTACAAAGTACAAATCAGACCTACAATCAACCAAAGGGGAATGGACTACCGTTGAAAAAAGTGTGGAGAAAAAACGTAGATTATGTCTATTGGGATAATCCAAATGAACTAGTGGATAGATTAAAACTATTGATTGCTTCACGAGACGCTGGCAACACTGGGCTGGACAATGAAATAATATCCATCATCGAAGAGTTACGTGAAAGTAAAGTTATTAATTAATAAATATCTTTTATTCTCTGCATACGTTTCATTTTACTGTTAACCCTTCAATACAAAGCACATTCAACATGAATATAGACAAATTTGGACATTATATTCATAAAAGAATGCGATTGTCAGAATTATTCGAGAGTAATGATAATGCATTAACGAAAACAGAAAATGGTGAATTTGATTTAAAAGCTACGACGTTGAGAGGTATCAGAACTCCTGTAGAACCAGATGATGCTGTAAATAAGGATTATGTAGATCAATTTATGACAAACATAACGAAAGATTTATATAAATCCATGCTGTTAATGCGAACTCAAATTATGAATGATGTACAAAATACTTTAAAAGCAAAGATATCTGAAGTTTCCATTCATTTAGAAGATAAGTTTTACACAAAAACAGTTGTAGATAACTTATTAGCATCTAAAAAGCCTTCATAATGTCCAAACAACAAATTGTAAATGAAATTCACAAAGCCGCAAGAAAAAATTTTGATCGTCGTTCTGTAATTTTGAAAGGGATTGATGATTTGTGGCAAGCTGATCTGATGGACATGCAAAATTTAAGAAAATACAACAATGGTTACAATTATATTTTATTGGTGATAGATTGTTTCTCAAAATACGCCTGGGCGGAACCGCTAAAATCGAAAAATAAAATTGATGTTACTAATGCATTTGGGAACATACTCAGTAAAAGTCAACGCAAACCGGTTAATTTACAAACAGATTCAGGAACAGAGTTTTATAATACTTCATTCCAGACGCTCATGAGAAGGTTTAATATTAACCATTACTCAACCTTTTCTACAAAGAAGGCTTCAATTGTTGAGCGATTGATAAAAACTATTAAAAATAAATTATATAAGTGTTTTAGTATGAATGGAAACTACAAGTGGTATGAAACGGTGTTACAAGATACATTGAAAATGTATAACAACACAAAGCATCGTACTATTCAATGTAAACCTGTTGAAGTAAATAAATGCAATGAGTTAAACATAAAAGAAAATATAAAAAAAACACATAAGCAAGTTTCTTTTCGTTGCGTACCTAAGTTCAAAGTTGGTGACAGTGTTCGCATTAGTAAATACAAGCATGTTTTTAAAAAGGGCTATACTCCTAATTGGTCAACTGAAATATTTACCATAAAAAAATTAAACAATACCATTCCAAAAACGTATCATATAGAGGACCAACGCAAACAAGCTATTTTGGGAACCTTTTATGAACCGGAACTTCAAAAAACATATTTCCCAAACGTTTATTTGATAGAAAAAGTTTTAAAAAGAAAAGGAAATAAATTGTTTGTGAAATGGTTAGGTTTAAGTAACGCAGAAAATAGTTGGATCAACAGAGCTGCGATAGTGAATTGATAAAAGTAGATATCATATTATTCATATAAACATTATTATTTCTTACATGTATTTCATTTTACTTTGAACAATGCAAGGTGGTGGACTAGTCAATAGTGTGATTAATAATTTACCCTTTGAACTTCATTTGCCTGGTTACAATTATTGCGGACCGGGTACTAAACTACAAAAACGGTTACTACGTGGAGATCGAGGCGTAAACAAGTTAGACGAAGCTTGTATGCATCACGATATTGCATATCAGAACCATACAGATTTACCTAATCGTCACAAAGCCGACTTACAACTGTTAAACATGGCTAAACAAAGACTTAGATCCAAGGACGCAGGAAAAGGGGAAAAACTAAGTTCGTGGCTGGTGAGCAAAGTCATGAAAGCCAAAATAAAGTCTGGTGCAGGGATTAAAACGTTTAACAGTTTTGTATCGAAAATAAGATCAAAAATTAGGAAACTCAAACACATGGACAGTAAGGCTCTTATAAACGCCGCTTACTTGGCTGCTAGAAAGATATTTCCTTGCGTACAGAAAGTACGAGTTCCTCGTGTCATACCCATACCGAAGACTGGTGGAGTTCTGCCTTTGATCCCAATTTTCGCTGGTTTATCGGCATTAGGATCTTTAGCGGGTGGTGCTGCGGGTATCGCAAAAACAGTTAACGACTACAAAACAGCTCAAAAAAAATACAAGAAACTGAACGGCACAATAAAACTATGGAAGCATTAGCTATAGGAAAGGGGTTGTACATTAAACCGCATAAAAATGGTAAAGGTTTGTTTATAAATTCGTCAAAAAACTGTTAAGTAAGCTACCTAATCGTCCATTAACTGATGTTGACATCAAAAAGCACGCTCACGACTTGCCATACTTTCGAGGAGTTTACATGAAAGATCGGTTACCGAGAAAACCAAAACAGATTGAATGTGCTATCGTGAATTTGGACAATTCAAAAAATGAAGGAACTCATTGGGTGGCTTATATTAAATTTAATAATTATTGTGAATATTTTGACAGCTTCGGTGATTTGAAACCGCCTCTCGAATTGATACGATACTTAAAAAACTGTAATATTTTTTACAACTATACAAGGTACCAAAAATTCAATACTGTGAATTGTGGACACTTATGCTTAGAATATCTAAGGAATTTTTGGAAAAATAAAAATGTATAAATTAATATGTTATTCTTTCATTTTTATCATTCTCAAGATGTCCCTCACTTTGTCAATAACTGGAAAGTCATCAGATTTGTCTACTTACTATCCTAACACATTACAATTAAACGGTCAGTACGAGTGCGCATTATTGCATTTCTCCACGTTTAATTATATTCCAAATATTGATAAAAAGAACAATAAGTTCTACTATGGATCGGAGGAAGTAATTGAAATACCCGAAGGAACTTATGAACTTCAAGATATCAGCGATTATATAAAGTCCAAAATACAAAACGCTTCGATAAAACTACTGTGCAATAACAATACTCTAAAAACTACTATACTCTGTTCTAAAAATATAAACTTCGATAAGGAAGACACTTTTCGAAACCTATTAGGATATGATAAGCAGATCTTAAAAGCTAATAAATTGCATGTCTCACAGTTTCCAGTTAACATTTTGCCAACGACCGTGATCAGGATTGAATGTGATATTGTCAGTGGTTCGTACGTAAACGGAGAGCCAAGTCACATTATCCACGAATTTGCACTCAACGTGCCACCAGGATATAGAATCATAGAAATTCCTAAAAACGCAATATACTTTCCGATTAATCAAAACAACATAAGCTGCATACATATACGGTTATTGGACATAAACAATCAACTGATAAATTTACGCGGTGAAGAAGTACAGCTTTATTTACATCTAAGAAGAAAAAATGATTGACTATAATAAATATACGCATCAACCAAAAAAAACCATCAGTTTATATAAAGCTCCCAGTCATATAAGAACTAGCTCAAAGAAAAGAATAAAATTAACGAGAGAAAATAAAGCATTTCTTAAAGCTATCGGTCTCCTAAAATGAATATCTTAGATGTTTTATCCGCACCAACCTACGACAATACTGTTGAAGGCATCGAATACCATTCATATAAACCGTACGTGACCAGTTTTAACAGGAATGACGAGATACGCATACCTATCAACCAACAGGACTTGTATGTACTACCGTCAGCAAGCACCTTGTACTTGGAAGGAACCATAGTTGTTAAGAAAAAGGATGCAAAAGAAACCGCGAGCAGTGTTCATTTTACCAATAATGCTCTACTCTATCTATTCCAAGATATAAGGTACGAGCTAAATGGAGTCGAAATTGATAAAATAAAAAATGCTGGTGTAACTACCACGATGAAGTCATTAATTTCAATGAATGAGACCGAATCAAAAATATCTAATTCTTGGGGCTGGAATATCGAAGGCATTAAAAATATAAACGGTGGTAAATTTTCTGTATCCATACCACTTTGCAACATACTCGGTTTTGCGGAGGATTTTAAAAAGATTGTAATAAATAGTAGGCACGAGTTGATATTGTTACGTAGCAATACAAACTTGAACGCTGTGAAATTAAATACTGGTGAAATTTTAGAAGATTATAAATAAAATCATATGGCGCGTACCGCACGTTAAAGTATCTGATAAGGAAAAACTAAGTTTAATTAAATTGTTAGAAAAAGATCGTCCACTGCAGATGGTATTCCGAAATTGGGATCTTTACGAGTATCCTGCGTTACCTAGGACTACTAAACATACCTGGTCTATCAAAACATCATCGCAAATAGAAAAACCCAGATATATTATTATTGGTTTACAAACAAACAGAAATATAGTGCCAGTTCTGACATGTCTCAGTTTGATCACTGTCATATACGAGATGTTAAAGTATACCTCAATTCAACATACTTTCCATACGAAAATTTAAACGTTAATTTTGCAAACAACAACACAGCTTTATTATATGAACAGTATACTCGATTTCAACAGTCGTACTACGGACGTCGCGCGGAACCCTTATTAAGTGAAAAACAATTCAAAGACTTAGCGCCACTATTCGTTATCGATTGCTCCAGACAAGCCGATAATCTAAAAGGAGGACCTGTTGTGGACGTTAGAGTGGAAATCGAAAGCGATTCAGACATACCTGATCAAACATCGGCATATTGTCTTATATTAAACGACTGCATAATTGAGTACAAACCGCTTAGCAGCACTGTTAAGAAAATATCATGAAATCGGATACTCTCATATTGGATGTACAAGGATTCAAGGATCTTTACAACAATTTTATAATAAAAGAATTGGCATTTGCGACTCAAAACTATACGCAATCGTTTTTAATAAAACCTCCATACTTATTTAGACATCTAACAAGCGAAGAAAAGATTCAAGTTAAATGGATAGAAAAAAACCGAGGCATTTATTGGAGTGAAGGACACATCGACTACAGAGAATTCCATCGTATAATCGTACCATATTTAAAAGATAAGAATATTATAGTTAAAGGTTCTGAGAAGGTAAAATGGGTTAAGGATCTATGTACCAATTGTAATGTATCGGAACTTGATGAGAAATTGTGTCCTAATTTATCCAAGTTGCACAAAAAATACTCCTGCGATGGAAAAGTTAACTTGTGTTGTAATAAACATTCCAAACAGTGTGCTCTTAAAAACGTATTATGTATAAAAAAGTATTTAGAGGAATAACTAAAGGTGTATCTGTTTATTAGTTTTAAGATATAAAAATAAAACATTTTTAAATGACAATAATGCGTTTATTTTATAATAACCCTATACTATTTACAGTTATGTTTATTCCTATTCTAAATATAAAAACACAAAACTATATACTATTCTACCACAAACAATATAGTCACCCTCTTAGTACCTTTATTATCCCACATACAAAAACTTACAAATACTTAATACAAATATTTTCAATCACTATATTCTATTAACGATTTAGATATTTTCCTAACTAATGATTCAGTTTCATCCACTATAGGGTCCACCACCTCTTTAACTATGTACTGCGCACTTATAATCACATTTTCAGTTTCATTGTCACTGTCGCTGCCTAGCGAGTTATTACACAGGTCAATTACTGATATTTTGATCAGTTTAATGCCTCGCCGCTGGTGTCTGCTCATCACGAAAGACTGAGTGGAGTTGGGTTTGTTCACGGTGTCTTTACGACGTGGTTTCGTCTTTTTTTCTTTCGCCATTCGATTGGCGTTTTCACGATCGCATCGTAGCATCTCATTGAATTCTTCGTAAGGATCTTGAGCATACTGGCTAAAAACGATGTCTGATCCCGATCGCTGAAACAATATTATAACAAGTCGTTAAATATTTACATTGCATAAAACACCAACATTTGTATGAAAATATAAAATAATTACTTACCGAAGTCATGTTGAATATAATGTGCAGGTACAAGTACTTCAAGCGAACTATATTTAGTAAATGATTAAATAAAATGAATTTATTATGCAGTGCAATAAGTATCGAATGCAATATCTTCTAACCTTTATGTAATAATACATATTGGTGCACAAGACAATCAATCGTAATGTTTACACAGTAAAAAGCAATTTACAGTGGTTAGTTTCAAATGATTGTATTTTTGCTTATGTTCTTTGACTACCGAAAGTTGTTAACTAAGCATTACATGTATCCGAGTGATGAAATACATATACGCTCATATTACATCGGCATAAACATTGTTAGTAATAATATTCCTGCTACATGTCGCAACTTGATTTTTACCCGACTGCGGTGAAGCAAAAAAAGAAGGGTTATTGTATTCATGATCAACAAAAAATGTAAAGCTGAATAAATAAAACAATTATGGTTTCTCACAATATCACATTTATTTCTATTATAATAATATCATTTTATTCTTACACAATAAAACTAAAATAACTTATAAAATAACTTACGACATTCACTTTCAACTAACTCTAATTTAAATATAATCTGGTTTACGTGGTAAAATCTTATTCATTAATACATTTCTTTTAAAATAGCAGAGTGACCCCATGCACGCGTTGAAATGTTATCTGAAGATAATACTCGTTTATCATCATTTCCAGAGAGTGCAATTTTATTTACACTTTGCGTGAATATCTCGTGCTTAATTGATTTGAACAATATATTTTTCCAAAATCAAAATCAAAATCAAAAATCATTTATTTAACTTAGGCTACAAAGTAGCACTTATTAAACGTCAAAAATACAAAAAGGACAGCACCCTAGGGGTCGGTTCATATCCGGCAGAAGAGGCAGCGCGCAATACCGGCCGCGCAACGCCAGAACGAACGAACACACGATAAAACATCCGACCTCCCACACCAGACGCACCCACGCATCAGCTCAGTGTGAAAGGCCGAACGCTCCACCACGCGCCCGCCCGCCCCAGCGCCGCGCGACCGACAACACGCGCCGCCACCTACGCCAGACATGAACCAACCCCAATTCGCCCACCCTACACCGCTTCCTAAGTGCTCTGGCTGAGGAGAAGAAACGGCGCAACAAACTCCCCAGTAGCACGCTGTCTTTACAATAATATCAATAAGGGATCGTGCAAAATGAACAAGTGTTTTAGGTAAAATGGGTACCATACTATTATAGAATGAAAGGAAAAATATCTACAGAGACCAAGGTCAGCAGAACGACCAGTCACCGCAAGCAGCACCCGTTCACGAGTATGACGCAGGGATCAGCCATCTCCTCCCTCGCCATATTAGAGGGAAGGAGGAGACCCGACCCAAGACGCCACCGCAAGCAATGACAAACTAAGGGAGCATGACGAAACTGCAGCCGGCATTAAAAAAAAAAAAAAAAGTATAAATTAGAAGACAAAAAATCCCAAGCACTTATTCACTGCACAGTCCCTTAACAAAATTAGGCATTATAATAATACACTAATTTACATACGCATAATTGCATGGATAATAAAAAAGGCAACATATTGTTACATACTGAGTGTATGACTCTCAAATTAAATAAATTACATTGTAAAAATAATATTTAGTTAGTTTTATATAAAATTAAACAATAATTCAAATCTACCAATTATTAAAATATCATGTCAGCAAGTAATAATAAAAAAAAGTAATTATACAATAGTATAATTGAGTCAAAAATATTGTAACATACTATCTGTATGGCAATCAAAAACTAAATAAATAAATAAACAAAAAAAATAATAATAAGTAGGAGAACAGTAATTCCATACAGAACCGTCTTGTGTCTATCAAGGCGACCAACTGTTTTTATCGTTTAAATAATCATTTAATGTATAATAGGCTTTCTTACACAGCCTTGTTTTAAGGACAGATTTAAATGAATTAAAAGGTAAATCTAACAGGCTAGGGGGTATCTTATTATAAATCCTTGTACCAAGCCCTACAAACGAGTTGTGTACCTTGTGTAGCCGGTATGATGAATTGCATAGTTTATGCTTATTTCTAGTGTTTATACTGTGCATGTCACTATTTTTAGCATACGAGTGAATGTTTTGTCGGATGTACAATATATTGGCCAGAATAAATTGTGAAGCAACAGTCAAAATGCCAATTTCCTTAAAACGCTCTCTAAGAGAAACCCTTGAGCCTAACTGGTATATAGACCTAATAGCCCGTTTTTGCAGAACAAATATAGTTTCGATATCTGCAGCTTTACCCCACAACAGTACGCCATACGACATGACGCTGTGAAAGTAACTAAAATAAACAAGGCGAGCTGTATCCACGTCAGTCAGCTGCCTAACCTTCCTAACAGCATAGGCGGCTGAGCTAAGCTTACTAGCGAGATATGAAATGTGAGCTGCCCATTTAAGTTTGCTGTCAATTGCAATTCCAAGGAAAACGGTAGATTCAACAGTCTCCAGCATTTCATTACTGACAATAATGTTGGGGCCAAGATTTCTTACATTTGGTAGCGCGAATTTAATACACTTGGTTTTTTTGGCGTTTAGGACTAAATTGTTAACCGTAAACCAATTAGTAGCTTGTAAAAGCGCATTATTAACATCATCAAAATTTGTCCTATTTCTGTCCACTTTAAATATGAGCGAGGTGTCATCTGCAAAAAGTACAGTATCACAGATGCCTTTTAAATAGAATGGCAAATCATTTATATAAACTAGGAATAAGAAAGGGCCTAGTATTGATCCCTGGGGTACACCTATTGTAACTGGAAGCGGTCCAGATTTAGCGCCATTAATATCTACACATTGAAAGCGTTGTTTTAAATAGGAATCCATTAAATTTAGTCCTAAATTCTGAATACCATAATAACTAAGTTTGGAAAGTAGTGTGCCATGATGAACGCAGTCAAATGCCTTGGAAAGGTCACAGAAAACCCCTATAGCGTTCTGTGAATTCTCCCAGGCACTGTATATGTGTTTAAGTAATGCTACACCTGCATCATTCCTTCGAATGACTCCTTTATTATACAAAACATTCTCATAATCGTTAATTGTTAAATCACGTACTACACTAGATTGTATCCCTTTCGCTTTCTTAATTACATAATCAGGAGTTTTAATAGAATACAATTTTGACCTTAAACCAACGAATTCTGTGATGATTTTTCCTCCCATCTCATCTTTGAATAATCCAGGGATTTTTTTATTAATTTGAGGTATTTTAAATTCGTTATCGATACAGTAATTACTAGTGTCAAAATAATCTAAAAGCTTAAAATTCAAATCTTGATAAAAGTTTGATGTAAATATCTCATACACTAAGGAATCTGTATCCGTATAACATAACTTTACTTTATTTTTATAAAAGGGTTTGATGATATTGTAATGAAAATTATACATATGCGATTTAGATAATTCTAAAACGGTAAAGCCAATATAAATAGGTTTGTCTAAAATTATTTGATCAGGTTTCATTTGTATCGCTACTAAATTTTCTGAGAAAACTGAAGCACTATGAAAATAAGGATTGCTAATTAGTTTTTCAGCGGTGTGACACTTTTTAGTAACATTATTAGAATCATTCCAAGTATTAACTAAATGAACATTCACTCTATTCTCTGTGTTTTCCAGTGTTTTCCCAAACACGCTGTTATTTAAAAGCTTGAAAAAATCTTGTTCGAATACATTATTTGCCTTTTGTCGTAGTTGTGTGTTTAATTCAATATACTCTTTCAAGTATGCACTTTGCCTAAATGTAATAACTTTATGAATCTTACGTAATATTAATCCATGTTCCAAACACTTTTTTAAGTGAACATAATGAATTACATAGTTATACTTATTATAAAGGTTGGAAATAAGTTTTTTCGTTTTACCACCCGGTGGAATGCATTTTTCAGGACAAAATGGTAAATCATTATGCAAAGTATGTAAGGATTCCGGGTACAACAGATCTACTTCTAATATGAAACCCCATTCTGCCTCATCCTTTATAGTGTTAATATTATTATGTAATTGCACTATTTCTGTTGCATTCAAAAATCTAAAATCCGAGTGGGGTAAATATTGACACATACTAAAACCATAAAGGTTATTGCAATCCAAATAAACTATAAAGCACGGTGGTTTTGTTGAATCATAAGAAGACATATACTTATGATTAGCTTTAGCATAACGGTGTGAGCACACGCATAACCCTCCTCTTATACCATTTTGAATCATTCGCACAATAGCCAGATCATCTATGAGTTCTAATCGAACCCCAGTTTTTAAAAGCATTGCATCAAAAGATAAACTCGGTGCGGTAATATAAAATGCGGGATCGAGCTTATAATGTAACTTGCAAGTTTTCCGGAACTTTTGAAATATATCGGTAAGTAGAAGTACATCTGTTTTTAAGTATAAGTCAGTATATTCACCTAAATTTTTTATGTTAAATGCATTCCACACTAACTTAGCGTGTTCATAGTCCTCCGAGGAAATACTTTTATTGGTTAAAGAATTAAAAAAGAAACGCTGTGATGGCAAGACAGTTTCCTCATAGCATTTCCAGTCCCTGATGTAATCATAAGGATATACACCTTTTCGTGTAAGCAATCGAAAGTGATCATAACTTGAAAAATGGTAACGCATATTTTTAAAATCTTCAATAGCCATATTTTTTGCAAGTTTGACTAAACTAGTACCTAAAAAATGAAATGAATCTAAAAATCTAACATGAACGTATTCACTATCGTTGATTAATATGAATTTGGAAAACGAAATGTATTTTTCTTTACTTTTTGGAATTATGGTTAACTTGCCTGGAATTTCCCCTAATTTTTTAATGAATAAATGACAGTCGTAACCTGATAAATTGTGAAAAAAAATTGGTACAAATACAGGTACTTTATACTGTAAATTACAATGTTTATGTGCGGCGCCACGATAACGACCTGTGATATGACAATGATCTCTAACTTTGTTATTCCACAAGGGAAGATCACATATGTGGCACTGCCATGCTTGAATGTAATCGATCTCATCTTTTTGTGAAAATTTAATCCTAACATTTTCGGTTAATATCTTATGAATCCTCTTAACGTCTTCAGTAAGAAAATCAATGAATTTTGAAACACAGTCAATACCACGATACGATTTAAATTCATTAAAATTATCATCCATCGAAGAAACAATGTTATATGCAAATGCAGTAGGAACGTGTCGTTGTAAGCGGAGCGTATTCGCGGTGTCATGTTCATGGTTACAAATCTGTTCAAGTAATGTTTCAAAATCAGCATATATAGCAAATGGAACATTTTGTTTTCTTTGATAGTTTTTAAATTGTATAACCGACCCCTTATTTGGTAAAACAGTTACGACTCCTCCACATTGGTGTTTATTAATTTTTTCTTGATCAGGAAAAAACAATAAACAGGTTTCACAAAAATACAACTTACTGTGGTGTTTTGTGATTTGACTTTTTACAAGACGAGGTAAATCTTTTATGAGACAATAATGAGATGAATTATCATTTTCTATATACAGCAAATGAATAATTTTGGCCCCTTCGATTAACTTCGTTGGTCTATACAGTGGACCTGTTATAGTTTTACCATTTCTTAGACCATAAACGTAAATTTGTATCATGGGATTGTGTCTTTCAAAAATATTGATGTCTGAAAAAGAGATTGGAAAAGCAATGCCATCAATGTTTAAGACGTCGCGAAAATGTGGATAAGAAGTTACTCTCTCCGAATGATGCGTAGCAGGGTATAAGGCAGCAACAATGCACCATAAAAAACAATAATCATCATTGTTTTGAATATTCAAACAAGCTTTTTTGCTCTTTATGAATTTAGGTAAATCTAAAAATTTTGATCCGGTTGATATTTATTAATGTTAATTTCTAAATGGGAATTATGTAAAAATGACCATCCACTATCTCTTTCTTGAAATTCCTCAATTTTTTTTAAAAGCTAAACTGAAAAGTTTTGATACAACAAATCAAAATTGTAATTACAATGAACAATGATGTTTTTTGTTGCAAAAGATTTTAGTTCTTGAACATCATTTTTGTACATCAAAAAAATACCGTAATAATCAAAGTTAACCTTGACCGATGTATGTTTTTGAAGTGAATTGTCTATTAAAGAATTTACTTCTTTTTTGATACTATTTAAAAAAGATTCTGGATAGTCATTAATATTATTTTCGCACGCTTTAATACGATAACTTACAATACGTCCTTTAAAACAAGTATCTATAATTTCAATTTTGTCATCGAGGGGTACAATGCTATTATTTTTATGTTTATTAGTACGTAAATGCGTAAACCAAGTGCGAGAATTAACATCAATTTTGCATACCGAACAGAAAGGCATTTTTTATCAAAAAACAAATTGAAACTTACAAAAATATAAAGTAATCGTTACTTACAAGGTATATAGGTACTAATTTTAAAAGCTAAAACTTAACTACTGGATCTGTTGCCTGCTGCGATTAGACTTTGTTTTATTTTCATCACATTCACCACAGTAACAGCTCTGTTCTGCTTCTGAAAAAAACATGAAACTTTGATTAGAATACGTACAGAAAATGTAATTCTTACTTACGCTCGCGGTTACAAGAACCTTTTTATCTCCTTACTTTAGAAAACTATACATAAGATCATTATCTTAAAAAATACCTGATTATAATATTATTAGTTGAGTAAATTTAAACCTCTAAAACCAAATGATAATGACCATTACCTTTTAATAGGATAATCTCAGATGATCGTTGTAGATATTTCTAAATCATAAATTTCACAATCTTCTTTACTGTGCGACGATCACTGTTTCCGTGAAGGCATCAACGTAATTTATATCGTTTGAGATTGCTGAAAAATAAAATACACATGTGCTTAAGTATCAGTAGGAAACGGTCATGAAATAATAGTTAAATAGTTATGGACTTACCTTAAAATGTTGAGAATAGAGTTTCTTCGATTTACACGTACATTATAATATTTATTAATTTAAGTTTAGTTTAGTAAGTAAACTGCGAATAAAAATTATTTATTATTACATAGGTCCACCATACTGCAATAATTGCGAAATTATGAATGTAACTAAGTTTCAAATTGCTTGTATTGTTGATTCAAATATTTTATGTAGGGTTGTCACTCATTGAATATTAGTAATAATATTATCATTACAGAAATAACAAGATGTCTTATTTGTTCAAACGAATAAAGAGTGAATTACTAAAGTTCACTACTAATACAAATTAAAGTTATCTATTGGTGGTGTATTATAATCATTCTTTTGTTTGGTTAAATATTAAAACATTCTCACTTTAATAAAAAATCCTAGAGTAGGTATCATGTTTTCAAGTATTTTTTTTACTTTAAAAAACCTATCAGACTATTTATTTTAATCCAATTTTATATCTATAAAAATGATAGCCCTTATGAATTATGCTAAATTAGCAACAAGTATAAAATCGTACGATGTAACTTGATCACGTAAAGCAATATATGAAGTCATTACTGACAAACAAATTAATCCCTTAGTCGGTACTTTTTGCGTTTACACGAATATAATACGAACCCGAGAAATGGTAGCGTCGCTTAGTATGTTTGCTTTGATTACTAACATTTTAAATTATCCAAGGAATCACATCACATTTGCTTATAAGCATAGGCATGTTTGTTAGCGATCATTAGTTTACTTTCTAGTGCTGATATAATATTTGGTACAATACCATACCCCAGCTACTGGTTTTCAGCTAAAATCTAGATAGTAAACCGTGCATCAACACAACAGTTTCAATTGGAGTATCTTTTGTGTAAATAAACTATACTCGTACATCACCGCTGCTCAATGTGCTAGAATTCACACCAGTTAAAATGTAAGTATTGTCTTTATTACTTGATTAATTTATATCTAGATTCAAATCAAATCAAATCAAATCAAATCATTTATTCATATATCAAAGTGCACACTAAAATACAACATTATTTCTTAAAATCTAAACATATGTGCTAACATTATAATTGCCTGAACTAGGTTGAACCTGTGTCTCAAGCGAAAGAAGAGCTTATATGATAATTTGACAATATAAATTAACAATCTAATATATTAGTAATAAAAGAGCTAACATCAATTAAAATACATATTTTTACTTATACCTAATACCTACATTATTTATTATTGTATGCGTCTGCAGTTTTACTTGCACACTGTAAGTAGGTCTTCCGTGCGGTCATAAGACAGACTTTGCAGATAATTACAAACAATTTTTCTGCATTTAAAGTAGTTTAGGCTATAAATACCTAGTTCACTATTTAGTTTATTATACAGAAATGAGCCTAAAAATCTAAAGAATCTATTCGTATACACATATTTTGAGGTGGAGTTTGAACTGCAAACTATATCATTACGTCTTTTGTTTATAATGTTAGAATTGTAGGAAAGCTGAGAGTGTTGTTTTAGTATTACGTGCGTGATAAATAATTGCCTGACAGTCAAAACATTGCAGGATTTATATAACTGATCTGTGGGAAAGAGGAAAGGACGGAAGTGAGCTACTTTTAAAATTGCTCTCTGGGCTCGTTCGAGGGGAAGCATTGTAGTTTTTGGTGCTCCTCCCCAAGAAGTAATACAATATGTAAGGATGGATTGACATAGGGCCAAATAAATTTGCGTTACTAGCTTAGGATCTGCGATTGTGCGTAGTTTTTTAAAACCAAACATTAATTTCCGTACTCTAGACACCAAGCTCTCAATGTGTTGTTTGAAGGAAAGAGAATCGTCGATTATAACACCCAGATATTTAATATTATTTGTTTTAAGGACTTTAGGACAATGACATGAGTTGATTAAAGGATTACTACATTGATGTGCGTATAGATGCGTGTTAGTGTTTTTATTTTGACTTTTTCGCATAGAAAAGTGTATAAATTTAGTTTTATCAACATTCAGGGTTAGTAGATTGCTTTTGAGCCAGTTAGTGACAATATTAAAACCTTTTTGTGCGCTCTTGTAGAGTTCATCAGTAGTTTTCGCAGTAAATATTAGCGCTGTGTCGTCGGCGTAGGATATTATTTTGCCATTTTCTATATCTAGATTACATAGGTCATTTATGTAGATAAGGAATAGGGTAGGGGCCAAGATGCTGCCTTGAGGCACACCAAAAGCATGGTTTTTCAGGTTGTCACTCATGGTCGTATCGATTCGAACGCATTGATAGCGATTATTTAAGTAATCTGCTATTAGTTTTAGCTGTGTGCCTCTTATTCCTACGGCCTCTAGTTTGTTTAAAAGCAAGGGAATTGATACAGTATCAAAAGCTTTGGCTAGGTCAATGAATATTGCTAAGCTTTGGTTCCCCTTGCCGAGTTCTTCTGTGACGTAGTCGGTCAGGGTGTGTACCGCATTTGCTGTGGATAATTTCGATCTAAAGCCGAATTGCATAGGCGATAGTAAGCCGTGTTTTTCCAAGTAGTTGACTAGTCTAGTGTTAATATTTTTTTCTAGTACTTTGGATATCGAAGGAAGTATTGATATCGGTCTATAATTATTTATAAGATCTTTGTTTCCTGATTTGAAAATAGGGATTACTACTGCCTATTTCAGAAATTCAGGAAAAACACCATTTGAGAGGCATAGACGAAATATATACGTTAAGGGAGGCGCCAGAATATGCTTGAACCGTTTTAATATTTTACTGCTTATATTATCCCAGCCAACTGCAGTATCATCTTTCAGTCCGGAAATAATTCGCGTAATTTCGTGTATATCAGGGTCAAGCATACAAAAAGATTTTTCACTTGTGCTTACATGTTGAGTGCTTAATGATTGTATGGCAGTTGACTGGGGGATCTGTTCAGCAAGAATTTTTCCTACGTTTACAAAATAGTTGTTTACATTGTTAGCTGACAAAAGCGGTGAAGAATCATGAAACAGTAAACTTGAGATTGATTCACGCTGTTTTGATAAATAAGTGACGTTTTTAATGTGTTTCCATAATGATTTGGTATTGTTACCTGCTTTCTGCAATTCATTTTTATCATAGTTAGTTTTTAGTCGTTTTAAGAGGTTGTTGCAAAAATTACGATACCTCTTATATGTTATTTGGAGTATTAAATTATCAGGTGATCGCTTTCTCCTTTGATTAAGTTTGTCCCTGTGTCTAATACAACGGATGAGTCCAGGTGTGATCCAAGGTTTGAAATTATGCATTTTTTTATTGTTTGTCATAAGAGTCGTATTGTGTAATATAGCTTGCTGGACATTTTTTATTAAGTATGATAAAGATGAATTTGCGTCAACAGTATTATAAATTGGACTAAAGTCAATGTTGCGTAAATCATTTTCAAGTTTGTTTATGTTTAATTTGGTCTTTGTCTGTGTTCGATTTAGCTTAGGGGGCATTAAATCTAGTGTTAGTAGGACAGCATGATGATCGGTAATCGTTGAATTAGTTACAAGTGTTATGTAATGTAAACTAGATTTAATCATCATATGATCTAAGCAAGAACCACTCTGATGTGTGGGCAGAGTATGAGCAGGCAGGAACCCTAGATAAGAGCAAAGGTTAAGGTAGTTTTGTGTTGAAATAAAACTACTTTTTACGGATTTTTTCGCGGTTTATATTTAGATTTTATGTCCCGACGTTTCGACACCTTTGCAGGTATCATGGTCACGGGCAGACTGAGATGGCGTTCGTCTTGACAGTAGATGTTGCTCGTTCTACCTTCATATTTTAACTAAATATTTGAGTTCCGACCTACGCAATATGAGCTCACTGTGTCTTGATGTCTTGCAGCGCTGCTCTTGGGTTTGGCCTTGAGTTTATGTATTATTGGGTCCCAAGTAGGTGATATCTTCCAGCCATCTTCTCTATTGAAATTAGGGTGTTTTTTAATTTCAATAGCCTCGCGAAACATCCTAGGTAGGAATTTGGGTTCTTTAGCGAGGATCTGTGGTTGGTCAAATCTAATATAATGGCTGGAGCCTTCAGCATGTTCGGCGACTGCAGACTTCGTTGAGCGGCGGTGTTTCACGTCAGCTATGTGTTCTTTAACGCGGGTCCCTATGCTTCGTTTTGTTTGACCGATGTAAGAGAGGCCGCAGTCACAATCTAGTTTATAAACTCCTGCATCTTGTAGAGGTATGTGACACTTGACGGATGGTAAGGACTGACTAATCTTCTTGGGCGGCTTGAAGTATGTTTTAATTGAAGCTCGCTTCAGGATGTAGTTAATCTTGTCTGTGACACCTCTGACGTATGGTAGTACAGCAGGTAAACGATCAACTGTGGCTGGCTTCACTCGGTTTCTGTGACGGGGCCGTGGAATTTGGAGCTTGTTGTCTCGCAGTACTTGCTTGACATGTTGAAGCTCAGCGGCAAGGTGTCTGTCATCACAGAGTCCGTGTGCTCTCTGAAACAAGGATTTTCCCACGGTAGCTAACTGTTTAGGGTGGTGGTGAGATTCACCGTTTAGGTACCTATCTGTATGGGTCTTTTTGCGATACACAGTGTGACTTATTGTCTGATCAGGATTACGTTTGACTAATATGTCTAAGAAGGCAAGAGATTTATTATCCTCCAACTCCATAGTGAATTGAATTTTGTTATTGATGGAGTTAAGATGTTTTAAGAATGCATTTACTTGATTAGATGGTAAAATTGTGAAAGTGTCATCTACGTACCGTTTATAAAACCTGGGAGTGAAAGGAGCTGTTTTTAAGGCTGTCTCCTCGAAATCTTCCATGAATATATCGGCAACTACAGGGGAAACAGGCGAGCCCATCGCTACACCATCTATTTGTACATAGAAATTGTTGTTCCACAGCAGGTAGCCAGATGTGAGGCAGTGTTCAAGGAGTTCTGCATATTCTAAAGGTAAGTTATTCTCTGCTAGCTTCTTGGAAACAATTTCAGTACAATCCTTAACTGGTAGGCATGTAAACAAGGATTGTACATCGAAACTAACCATTACTTCATTGTCATGTAGACGTAGATGTTTAATCTCATTGACAAAGTGGTATGAATCCTTCACAAACGCTGTCGTCTTGCCTCTGAGTGGTGAGAGTATTTTCGCAACGTGTTGAGCCAATCTGTAGGTTGGTGTGTCGATTTGGCTTACAATAGGACGTAGCGGGGCGTTTGGTTTGTGTATCTTGGGTAACCCATACAGTTTAGGTGGTTTCGCGCATGTAGGTATTAAGTACGTGACATCTAGACTTAATGCTTCGGAGTGTTTCTTAACCAAGGTGGTGGTGGTTGTTAACACCTTTTTGGTAGGATCAGTTTTCACTGATTTATATGTACTTGCGTCCGACAATAGATCTTGTATTTTAGCATTGTAGTCCGATGTATCCATGATAACCGTAGCGTTTCCTTTATCTGCACGGAGTATAGTTACATCTTGTCTGTTCTTGAGGTTCTTTAAAGCGAGATATTGGGCTTTAGGGAGGTTTGGTTTGGGCACTACACTTCGACGTAAGACAGATGATATATCTTGGCGTATCGCCTCCAAATCTTCCTTCCTCACGTTGTTATTGAACAGGCAAGTCTCAAAATTGCAAATAATATCTTCGTACGGTATCCTACGCGGTGTTATGGCGAAATTTAAACCTTTTTGTAGAACCTGCACGGTCGGTGTATCTAATGTTTGTTGTGACAGATTTATAACTGCGCGTGATTGGTTGACGTTTGACGGGCGCGTTCCGTTTTCGTTTGTTGTGTTATTTGACGCGTTTGATTTTAATTTTAGTTTTTCATATTTATTTATTAATTTTTGTTTGCTTTCGAGGTATTCGGTATTTTCGCGCTTATTTAGTTTTTCAAAGCAAGTATTAAAATCAAAAGTTGATAAAACTGTTTTCAAATCATTAGTCACGATCTCAACGGTATTATTTAAATTTTGTAAATCGGAACGAGTTTCATGAATTTTGAGGACGAGTAACTTTTTGCTTGCCTGGTTGAGGATCTTGGCGCTCCCTCGTATGTCCTTCTTGGGTGATATCTTGAGACATGTTGGGATGAGATTGTGGTCACGGCATCTCTTCAAGAATGCTAAAGATGTTGTGTATCTTGCGCGCTTAGTCTTGAGATCTTCCAACCGGCGTATTTTATTTGCTGTGTCCAGTCCGTACTGGGTTACATATTGGTTTCTTAGGTTTACGCGAATGTTAGACATTGAAATAAAACTACTTTTTACGGATTTTTTCGCGGTTTATATTTAGATTTTATGTGTTCCTTTCAAATTGGGCATTCTGTCCCACGTCGCGAATGCGCAAGCATGAGCGAACAAGTGGGACAGAATGCCCAATAATATACTACTGACCTCTCTTGTGGAACATCCGGTACGATTGGGTGCTTCGCGGCGCCCTCCTCAGTCAGACGGAGGTCGTCTGCTATGCAGACGACACCCTGGTGTTGGTCAGAGGGACCACCCAGGAGGAGTGCATCCGGCGTGCTACCTGCGGCGTACAGCTCGTCGTAGGTCGCATCCGGATGCTTGGATTGGACGTCGCTCTGGGGAAGACCGAAGCACTTTTGCTACATGGCCCCCGGAGCAGACGTACGGATTCGTGCCTGACGGTGGAGGACGCGAGGATCCCACTGTCGGGTACGATGAAGTACCTCGGACTGGTTCTCGACGGGCGGTTGAGCTTCCGGGAGCATTTTCAGCGGTTGGCGCCGAGGCTTCGGTCCGCCGCTGCGGCCCTCGGAAGGCTCCTGCCAAATGTCGGGGGCCCCGACGTCGGGTGTCGCCGTCTCTATGCCTCGGTCATTCGATCGATGGCTCTGTACGGCGCACCCATTTGGAGTGACCGACTGACGGCCGATAACCGGGCGGTCCTACTTGGTTCGCAGCGTGCTGTTGCCAACAGGATCGTCCGGGCCTACCGGACCGTCGGTCATGAAGCCGCGTGTGTCTTGGCTGGGACACCGCCTTGGGATCTGGACGCGAAGGTGCTAACGGACCTTTACACCCGTTGCACCGAGCTCCGGTCCCGGGGTACCGACCCCCTGCCAAGGCAACGTGAGCTATGGCTAAGACAGGCTCGTCTCGTCACCATGCGGAATTGGGAGCTTCGGCTCGCGAGACCGTCGGCGGGACGGGCCACCATTGAGGCGATCCGCCCACATCTCCAACCGTGGGTGGAGAGGCGGTACGGTTTATTGACCTACCGCCTCACGCAAATACTGACCGGGCACGGGGCCTTTGGCCACTACCTGTGCCGGGTCGCCAGGAGGGAGGGGACCACGGCCTGCCACCAGTGCGGTGCCAGTGATGACACCGCGCTGCACACCCTGGCCGTGTGTCCCACCTTCGCCGAGCCTCGCGCCGTTCTCCAGGCGGCGCTGGGAGGCGTGGACGTCTCCGCGCTGTCGGCTGTTGTCGCATCCGCGCTCAGCAGTCGCGCAGCGTGGGACGCGTTGTCCTCCTTCTGTGAGACTGTCATGTCCCAGAAGGAGGCGGCGGAGCGCGCTCGGGAGGACGACCCCGACGCGCCCCAGATACGCCGACGTCGAGTGGGGCGGCGCAGAGCCGCGCATGAGCGCGATCTCCCGCCCTAACTAGGGCCCTGGGCGACAGGCACGGGGGTGCATGTCGTCCGACTATAGGACCCACGACGGGGAGCCACATTTCGTAGCATCGGGTGTGGTTCCAATACGAGGCGGGGAGGCCGAAGCCTTTTACACTTCGGCCTCCAATCACGAAAGTGAGCCATCGGCTTATTGGCCGATGGATCCCCGCGGTTGCGCGTGACGAATTGCAACGCATTACCACGCGCCAACACTAAACGCGGATGACGGTGCACGGCGGTTCAGGTTTAGTCAGTAAAAGTCTGACACTACCCATCCGCTCCCCCGAGTGGGTGGGTGTCCATGAGGATTCCCCCGCCTTATAAAAAAAAAAAAAAAAAAAAAAAGAAATCTTAGGAAGAGGACAAACGTACGCTTTCCTCCAAAGCGAAGGAAATACTCCGGAGAAAAGGGAAAAGTTCACAATATGGGTGATGATAGGTAGAATTGGGACTAAGATAGAAATAATCATATGGCGACTAATGTTGTCACAGCCCACCGCTTTTGATTTTATAGAAAGGATAATCTTTTTGACCTCTTCCTCATCGACTGGCGAAAAATTAAAAGTATTGATATCAGGACGCGATAGCCCAGAAATGTAGTTAAGAGTACCCTGTCTGATTACATAATCCACATTGGAAGAAGTGCAGAAATGACTATTTAAAGTATCTAAGCTGATTGAGTTAGGTAGGTCTAAATGCCGCGATTTGCCAATACCAAGTGTTCCGAGAAACTTCCAGATATCAGCAGGAGAAGAAGAGGAGATATTGTTTAGAATATGGCGGCGTTTGGCGTTACGTATCATGAGATTACACCAATTCCTTGCAGTTTTAAATTGAGCCCAATTTTCATCTGTACGGTCTTTTTTAAACTTCCGAAATGCACGATCTCTCCTACGCATTGCAATCTTAATAAGCCTGGTCATCCACGGTGCTGGTAGTCGTTTCACTCTTACTCTCTTAACGGGTGCATGGAGATCATATAAAGAGTTCACCCGGTTGTTAAAAATATTAAGCTTATCATCCACTGAGTCAGCTTTCATCAATGGAGTCCAATTGATATCGGAAGCATCCTTGAGGAGCTGATCAACGTCCATACGCGCAAAGCAACGCCTATGCAAAACCTTAGGCTTGGACTTAAGAGGTTTAAGGATATAGGAGAGGAAAATAAGGTCGTGATGAGAAAAGCCGGGAGCAATAAACTGACCATGAGAGGAAATAAGGGAAAGGTTGGAAGTTAGGATTAAATCCAGCCAGGAATCATCACCTGTTGTAGATCGGTGAGTTGCCTGTAAGGGCAGGATGTTTAAGCTGGATGATTCCACAAGATGAAGGAGTTTTCGGGATCGAGGAGAATTAGGAGAAAGGAGATTTGTATTAAAATCACCCATGATGATGTATTGTGCATACTCAGAACCCAGCGATTCTAAAACCGATTCAAAATCAGTGAAGTAATCGATAGAAGGGGGGCAATACACAACACCAACGACGGCCTTAGCTCCTTTAACTGAAACCTCTAGAAAGAGTTATTCAGCACTAGCCTGATGACCAGAAGAAGCAGCCAAGACCTTGTAAGAAAAGTCAGATCGAAGGTATATTGCCACACCACCCCCTCTTCTCCCAAGCCGATCATTCTGAACAAGAACAAAACCAGGAAGGGGGTACGAGGTAGACAAGAGATTTGGTTTGAGCCAACTCTCGGAGATCAGGATGGCATGCACATTAATGTTGGAAAAGGTTTCAAAGAGCTCACTATAGTGACTAGCAACACTTTGTGCATTAATGTGACACACGTTAAACACCTTGTCCGATTGATTGAATTGTGTTCTCAGAGTATCTCCCAGAGTATCGGTCAAAGAGCAGAAACTACCATCACTATCACACGCATCTAAGGATTCATTAGCAGAATGAAAACATAAATAATAAATATAATAGATACAATTAATTTATAATAATTAAATAAGTGATTAAATTAATCAATTAAATGATTCTAAAAAAAAAAAAAATGAGTTTACTTCCTCGACTTCACCCGCCAGCTAACACCAATAAATAATAAATCTAAATTACATAACGTGTAAACAAAACGTAATAAATAAACACCAATTCGTAATTATCCACATAATTTCTGAACGACATGATTACCTCTATATTCTGTGTATGTTCGACTTTGACATTTGCGTTATCTAACTAAAATAATGACAGTGACAATGACACTAAAGATTTAATGCTTCGGTCGATTGATTTGTGCGGAGAAAAAAAAAAAAAAAAAAAAAAACTAACTTCATTATTAATTATTGAGAGTAGAGAATTAAGTATCATAAGTACAACATTACAAGTAAAGTAAAGAAAGAATTGGGATACACTAAAGAGACCAGAACAAACATAGACAAGAGAAAACAACAATTTACGAAGAAATCTAATTAATCTAACAAACAGTAAGTACTTACTTTAACAAACAGTTACTTATTAATACGCCTAAAACCCAAATGCCAGTCGTCACATACCAGTTTTAATTCAGTTCCAGAAACCTCTCAAGCAGTCGGCGAAGGAGAAGACTTAGTTGGGTACTTCTCCAGGAGCGGCTTCAACTCGTTAATTGAAGCAATCTTGTGGCGACTCCCATCCGAGGCCCTTATGACAATCACGCCGTCCTGCGTCCAACATGAGCGCATTCCGAAGTGCTGCCGTGCCTGAGTGAAGATCGACTGCCTAGTCTTCGTCAGAAACTCCTTGGCTGAGATTTTGGATCCCTTCAAGCCAGTCTTCGCCTTCCATATCAGAGATTTAACTTCCAGACTGGAGAACCTCACGAGAATGGGCCTCGGGTGATCCTTACTAGGACTGCCAAGCCTGTGGGCAACTTTAATGTTGGCAGCTGTAATGTTCCCGAGAGCCAATTTACTATGGACTATATCTATAATTTTGGAAGAACAGTCTTCATTCTCAGCTTCAGGAAGTCCTTGAAAAACCAATGCCTTCCTCCGGTGCCTCATCTCCAGTGCATCAATGTGCAGAACGCACTCAGCGATTTGCTTTCTTAGCAACCCCAACACACTGTAGATTAGTTCCCTGAAGGCCCGGAACTCCTCTGCAACCTTGGCTACCGTGTCCTTCACAGGCCCTGCTGCTTGAATTTGGGCTCCGAGTTGATCCATCTTCCTGGTGAAATTTTCTTCAAGGCTCTTCTGAATGGACAAGATCTCCAATAGTTGGGACATTATTTCTTGTGAATACTAATTGTGCTTAATTTCTGTATAATGTAAATAGTTCTGTGACTAGATGTGATTAAGGTGATGTGGCAGGTGGTGTTTATAGTGCTCAACTATTACATTTAAGTAATTGGCCTTTAAATTAGGTTTAATGAAAAAAAAAACTATAATTTTTTTTTTAAATATATTTTTAAACACTCAGAGTTTCTGAGACATGTAGTTACTTTTTCTACACCTACCGCCCAAAAAAAAGGATATGGATTAAGGATAGGAGTTCCTGCGTTGCCAGTTTTTTCCTTTGCAGGTTGCTCTGTGCTATTATATAGGGGGTATTTCTGCTTTGGCTGCCCTTAGCAGTATGCAACAGTCGAGCGGGCCAGATCATCCCACTTCTTCCTTATGGGGCACGATGAGTCAAATGCGTTGTGCTCTACGCTATTATATTTCGCCCTGTCGCAGTTCCTGCATTTCGGTGGTAATCCGGTCATCTGATCAGGGCACTCAGCTTTGAGATGGGGTCCGCCGCAGTGACTACAGTGATCCGCCGGGTCAGTGCAGAATCGCTTGCTGTGGCCGTAACCTAGGCAGCGAGTGCACTGAACCAGCGGTGTCTGGTCCTTAACCCTCACCGGTTGCAGATCGATTTGTGCGATTTTCTTCATAACAGCCCTTCGCCAGATGGTAGGCGAGACGCTGATGACAGCATGGCATGTATGGGGGTTCCGGGCTCTCCTCCTGTATCGGAATTCCACCCTGTCATCGGCTTTTTCAAGGCCGTAGAAGAGGTCTTTGTTCTGGTTTCTTAGGGCCTTTAATATGTCAGCATCAGTGTGCATATTAAGAACTCCCCTTAAGACCAGAAGCGGATTCCGGTTTTTGACCTCTTCCACCGTAAGATGGGCTTTGGTTGCGTTTAATTTTTCTGTGAGCTTCTCCCTTTCTGCTTTCGAGCTTACTCCAAATACAACTTTCCTGTCTTTGGCTTTTCTTACGTTACGGACCTCGATCCACCCCTCTTTTGCGTCAACCGCCTCTCTTATTTTTTTCGAGAACCTTTTCGCCTGAGTGGTCGTCTTTTGAGGTGACTATGACGGAGTGGAGCGTTTCTCTGCCTCTTGGCGTATTCCCTACTCGCGTAGGTGGCAGTAGTCACCTTTTCCAGGAATTCTTTCTGCTTTTGCATCTCTATCTTAATATCATCATAATGTTGTTTTCCCGAAGCAGCTTCACATGCTCCTCAATCTGAGTAGTCTGTGGAGCCACCTCGGGAGCGACTGCTGATGTGTTCGATGCTGTTTGAAGCAGCGCGCAACCCTGTTCCCCTTGGTTTGTTGAAAGTCCCTTGAGTTCGGCCTCTATATCTTTGATCAGCGAGAAGAGTTTAGTGAGTGCTGATAGGACTTCCTCCTTTATTTCTCTCTTTAGGTTGCCTGCTTTGCTGAGATGCAATTTCGCCCGTGCTATGCACTCTCTGGCCTGTATCGTTTTATTCTTAGGCTGTCGTGGGGGTTGTATTCCGGAGGTTGATTGTGGAGGGGTTCTGGTGGTTTGAACTATAGGATGCTTACTTGGGGGGCTCGGATTGGTGCCTGCCCTGGCGGCCTCCCAGTCGTCTATCCTGTCTCCAATGCTACGCCTCTCAGTAACCCCTGACTCCGGTTTCTTGGGAGACGTTTTGGTTGTTTTTTTGCGGGGGGGTCCTGATGCCCGACATCATTGTTGTTGGTGGTACGCGTCAATTAATTAGAAAAAGTGAAATTTAAAAAGAATAATATAATTTGTAACTTAAACTAATGCAGCAACACTAAACAGTTGCTGCATGAATACAAAATAAAATTTTAATTAAAAATGTAAAAGTCAAGAAAATTTCTCTCTACCGTGTAGAGGGTTGTCTGGGTGGTCAACACTGGGTTTAAGAAGTCCCGCGGTATCAAAAAATACAATAAAACAAATTTTCAAAATAAAAAAATTTCAAAAAAAAATTTTGCTTATATTATAGGCCTATCTTGCAGTCCTCCCCAAAGACCCCAAACACCACCAATCTATCCCAAGTGGTTCCGGAGTTATTCAATGGAGGATTCAAAAATCCAGGAAATGTGCGCGCACCTCAGGTAGTGGTATTAGAAAGCCATTCCTCCGGGACCTATGGGTCGAATTTGCACGTGCTTGGGTTCGTTGAGTTGGCCTCGTCAAGCACTACAAGATAGCACTATTAATTTTCCTGAAAATTTCAGGATGCTTAAAATTTAAGTTTTTCAGTGAAAGTCGTAGGGACTGTTATTACAAAGTGTCTGAAGGAAGCCCCGACTCTCTACGACATCCGGTTCGGTAGTTATGTGGCTCCAAAGTTACGTTTGACAGCTCTAAAACTGTCAAAGTCAATATAAAAACCGATATTACTCCGCTTCCAGAAGTCGCAGAGAACCCGGACTTGATCTGTGCCAGTCAGTGTGACCGTGCGCGTCTGAATTTTTGGTTTTCAGGGTCCTGAAAATTTAGGGCCTGAAAACGCCTGAAAACTATGTCAAATCAAATCAAATCAAATCATTTATTCATATATCAAAGTGCACACTAAAATACAACATTATTTCTTAAAATCTAAACATATGTGCTAACATTATAATTGCCTGAACTAGGTTGAACCTGTGTCTCAAGCGAAAGAAGAGCTTATATGATTATTTGACAATATAAATTAACAAACTAATATATTAGTAATAAAAGAGCTAACATCAATTAAAATACATATTTTTACTTATACCTAATACCTACATTATTTATTATTGTATGCGTCTGCAGTTTTACTTGCACACTGTAAGTAGGTCTTCCGTGCGGTCATAAGACAGACTTTGCAGATAATTACAAACAATTTTTCTGCATTTAAAGTAGTTTAGGCTATAAATACCTAGTTCACTATTTAGTTTATTATACAGAAATGAGCTTAAAAATCTAAAGAATCTATTCGTATACACATATTTTGAGGTGGAGTTTGAACTGCAAACTATATCATTACGTCTTTTGTTTATAATGTTAGAATTGTAGGAAAGCTGGGAGTGTTGTTTTAGTATTACGTGCATGATAAATAATTGCCTGACAGTCAAAACATTGCAGGATTTATATAACTGATCTGTGGGAAAGTGGAAAGGACGGAAGTGAGCTACTTTTAAAATTGCTCTCTGGGCTCGTTCGAGGGGAAGCATTGTAGTTTTTGGTGCTCCTCCCCAAGAAGTAATACAATATGTAAGGATGGATTGACATAGGGCCAAATAAATTTGCGTTACTAGCTTAGGATCTGCGATTGTGCGTAGTTTTTTAAAAACAAACATTAATTTCCGTACTCTAGACACCAAGCTCTCAATGTGTTGTTTGAAGGAAAGAGAATCGTCGATTATAACACCCAGATATTTAATATTATTTGTTTTAAGGACTTTAGGACAATGACATGAGTTGATTAAAGGATTACTACATTGATGTGCGTATAGATGCGTGTTAGTATTTTTATTTTGACTTTTTCGCATAGAAAAGTGTATAAATTTAGTTTTATCAACATTCAGGGTTAGTAGATTGCTTTTGAGCCAGTTAGTGACAATATTAAAACCTTTTTGTGCGCTCTTGTAGAGTTCATCAGTAGTTTTCGCAGTAAATATTAGCGCTGTGTCGTCGGCGTAGGATATTATTTTGCCGTTTTCTATATCTATATTACATAGGTCATTTATGTAGATAAGGAATAGGGTAGGGGCCAAGATGCTGCCTTGAGGCACACCAAAAGCATGGTTTTTCAGGTTATCACTCATGGTCGTATCGATTCGAACGCATTGATAGCGATTATTTAAGTAATCTGCTATTAGTTTTAGCTGTGTGCCTCTTATTCCTACGGCCTCTAGTTTGTTTAAAAGCAAGGGAATTGATACAGTATCAAAAGCTTTGGCTAGGTCAATGAATATTGCTAAGCTTTGGTTCCCCTTGCCGAGTTCTTCTGTGACGTAGTCGGTCAGGGTATGTACCGCATTTGCTGTGGATAATTTCGATCTAAAGCCGAATTGCATAGGCGATAGTAAGCCGTGTTTTTCCAAGTAGTTGACTAGTCTAGTGTTAATAATTTTTTCTAGTACTTTGGATATCGAAGGAAGTATTGATATCGGTCTATAATTACTTATAAGATCTTTGTTTCCTGATTTGAAAATAGGGATTACTACTGCCTTTTTCAGAAATTCAGGAAATACACCATTTGAGAGGCATAGCCGAAATATATACGTTAAGGGAGGCACCAGAATATGCTTGAACCGTTTTAATATTTTACTGCTTATATTATCCCAGCCAACTGCAGTATCATCTTTCAGTCCTGAAATAATTCGCGTGATTTCGTGTATATCAGGGTCAAGCATACAAAAAGATTTTTCACTTGTGCTTACATGTTGTGATTGTATGGCAGTTGACTGGGGGATCTGTTCAGCAAGGATTTTTCCCACGTTTACAAAATAGTTATTTACATTGTTAGCTGACAAAAGCGGTGAAGAATCATGAAACAGTAAACTTGAGATTGATTCACGCTGTTTTGATAAATAAGTGACGTTTTTAATGTGTTTCCATAATGATTTGGTATTGTTACCTGCTTTCTGCAATTCATTTTTATCATAGTTAGTTTTTAGTCGTTTTAAGAGGTTGTTGCAAAAATTACGATACCTCTTATATGTTATTTGGAGTATTAAATTATCAGGTGATCGCTTTCTCCTTTGATTAAGTTTGTCCCTGTGTCTAATACAACGGATGAGTCCAGGTGTGATCCAAGGTTTGAAATTATGCATTTTTTTATTGTTTGTCATAAAAGTCGTATTGTGTAATATAGCTTGCTGGACATTTTTTATTAAGTATGATAAAGATGAATTTGCGTCAACAGTATTATAAATTGGACTAAAGTCAATGTTGCGTAAATCATTTTCAAGTTTGTTTATGTTTAATTTGGTCTTTGTCTGTGTTCGATTTAGCTTAGGGGGCATTAAATCTAGTGTTAGTAGGACAGCATGATGATCGGTAATCGTTGAATTAGTTACAAGTGTTATGTAATGTAAACTAGATTTAATCATCATATGATCTAAGCAAGAACCACTCTGATGTGTGGGCAGAGTATGAGCAGGCAGGAACCCTAGATAAGAGCAAAGGTTAAGGTAGTTTTGTGTTCCTACATCACAGTTATTAGAGCCTATGTTGATATTTAGATCACCGGTCAGTATAATGTTTTTGAAAGGAGTTAAAGCTTCACAGGTCTGGTTTAAGGAATAAAGGAAGGGATCTAGGTTTTTAAAGGAAGGGGATCTATATATAGCTAATATTGCTGTAGTATTGCCTATTTTTATAACTAAGCAGTTACAGTCTTCTAGGTCTGGTTCTTCGACAGTGATCTGTAATGATTCCTTGGCATAGACTACGACGCCGTCGTTTTGATTGTAACTTTTTTTACTGCAGAAAGTGTGATATCCGGGAATAAGAGGGAGATTTCCATTTCTGTTTGATAACCAGCATTCGGTTAGCACTATTATATCACATGTCAGGTTAAGTCTATGCAGGAAAGTATTGAAGCTGTCTATGTTCTTATATATACTACGAATATTTTGGGTTAGTATTGTTAAAGAGTTTTGAAAGTCAGAGAGATATTGTTTGCAGTCTTCAACATCGCATGCTTTGGTCACAGATGAAAAACTATTATCTATTTCCGTAATTAAATTGATATCCATATTATAATAATACCTAACTAGTTGAAACTTAGTTCTAAAGTAATAAAATATTATGTGACGCTCTTAGGCGCCTACATAATCGATCGAGTTTATGTATCTGAATTCGGCAGCTTTCCTAGCCGGGCAATCGATATCTCCGGTTTTATGATTACCTGGTTTTTTGAAGCGCAGACACGTAGCACATTTTGGAGAGTCATTTTTCTTAGTGCACTCTTTGATTGAATGTCCCTCTTCACCACAGTGTCCGCAAACCGGGGCAGTATTTTTGCACGATTTAGCCGCGTGACCGTACTGCTGACAGTTGTAACATCTAGTTACTAATGTGAAGTCTCTCACCGGGTAGGATGTCCAGTTTATAAAAACTCGATCTTGGGTAATGAGGGCTTTTCGTATAACGGCTGATACTTCTAATATCAAGTTATGATATTCTGAATCTCTCCTGCCAGATTTGTGGCTCAGCTTTATTGAGGACAGAAATGTATCTCTAGTCAAAGATGGGACTTTATCGGCCATGTTTTGTTCAAAGATGCAGTTGTAAACCTCACTTTCTGCCATTGATGAGGGAACTCCTATTATTATTATGCGGGGCTTGCGTTTCTGTGGTTCGTCGACGGTGAGCCCTGAGTTTGCATGCTGGACAGTTTGCTTCAATTTTTCGAGGTCATCCTTGGTCTCAGTGCTGATAATCACGCCGCCATTTCGGATTTTACGGACTCCTCGGACTTTCAACTTCATTTCCTCAGGGCACACGATTTTCTGGACCATGTTTCTAGTTTCATCGCTCGTCTTTGAGTTGTCGCTCGGGTAAATCGCTACTGCGCTATGTTGAATTGGACGAACGAAGCTGTTAGACCCTTTCTTCACCATATCCGCAAAGGAAGTGCTTTCAGAAATTGGCTTCGTACAGGACTCTTTTATTGCAGTCTTGATTTCTGCAGCTAGTTTATCTGTCTGGTCTTGTTTTTCATTCAGGGCTTGGAGAGAGTAATGCGTTTGTACGGCCTTTTGTTTTAAGGACTGGTACTGCACGGCTAGTTGCGCTACGTTATGTCCCACTTTTCGGCAGAGGTTACTTACTCTTAATTTCTGTTCTGAGTTAAGCTTGCCTTCGGTAGTAATAGAGCAGACCTCGTTTAGGCTTTGTTCGATGGACCCCATCCAGTTTTGTAATTCGGGCGTAGAGATGATCTCCATTTTATCTATTGGCTCACGGCCGGGGGTTTGGGCTGGTGTTGGTGGTGTCGGTGGTGGAGAGCGGCGCGTTAGCCCGCTTCGGTTGAAGGGGCTGCTATCCATCTAGATTTTGTGTTAAATCACTACTTGTCCATTCTTTGAAGTTCACTCAAATTAAACACTCAAACATTAGATAATATTATATGTAGAAGGTATAAGTACGCTTAGTCACTAAAGTAGGTCACGATTAAAAATTGTCAATTTATGTAAATTATTTACGCTAATGAGCACGACTGTATGCGTCTGCGGCTAATTCGTCTGTGGGCTGAAGAAGAGGGTAACACCGAGGTCCCCGAAGCAAACCCCAATCCTCTACGACCACCGAGTCGGGAGCTACTGGCGTTTGAAAGTTGCCAAGATGGCCGCCGAGATGTCAAAAGCTGTTTTTAAACAGCTGTAGCTCCTCAACCATTTACCGCAGAGAAGTCCGGTTTCCACCGGGGGTCCTAGCTTTACCTCCTCTATAAAGTCTGGCTACTTTCAGGCCTGAAAATTCTCAGTCCCCAAAAACCCCTGAAAAATTACAATCACAATCTTTGCGAATTGACACAAGTCATACAAAAAATCCGCAAACTCTAAGTCAATAAACGGCCGAGATATGGTGTCCTAAAGTTTTTAGACTTTCAAAAAAGAAAAGTCTAGATGTCTATTTCGGCCGTTTTTTAAGCTAGCGGGCTGGTCCTTGAGGTTAGTCCAGCTGAAAAACCTATTGTAAGCCTATTCCAATTATAAAATTTTAATTATTTTAATTAATTCTAGATTTATTTACATAAATTACAAAAAATTTAATAACTTCGTTGTTTTTAATGAAAAAAATTTGAAAAAAAATGTAAAATTAGCGGATTTAAAAGGACTTTAGGAATAGTAAATAAAATTTAAAAAATTTTAAAAACTCCTGAACAAAATTTAAAAAATACTGAAATTAACTTATTTTAATTATTTTAAGTCTAAAATTTTTTCTCAGCTTTCGGGGTTGGTCTTCCAGCTAGCATGTTTGCACGTGCGGGGTAGTCTCGAGCTCGGTTATCGAGCAGCAGTCAACTTGAACAGTATTGTAATAATAAAGTGTGGCTTAGAATAAAGAAATAATTATTATCAGCACAAATTAAGAAGTTTCATTTTAGTTCAGAAGTGAGATGACCTGCGAGCCATGTCGGAAACAAACCGTAAGTTATTTTTAAAAATTCTTATGTATTCCTTTAAATGTACTAAGTTATTACGATTACCTATATCCTGGATAAGTTCAGTGAGTCGTAATTACAAATAATAATAATAATAATAATAATTTATTTGCTTGAAACACGGTACATAGAGTTGTTACATTGTCAGAGGAGTTCAACATGTTTCGCCGGCGCAGCGGCATGCAAAATCAAATGACTCAATAAAAACTAAAATTACATATTTAAAACCCAATTTACATTAAATCATGAACACATAGTTATTTATGTTTGTATCTTAACTCAAAGTCAAGAGTAAAAAATTTACACGGATATTTCGCAAAAAACTCATTTAAAGAATAAAAACACTCCTGTAGAAACCACTTATTCAGTTCCGTGCAAAACTTTTTGAAGAGCAGTTCAGTGATGAATTTAGGCAGTGCATTATAAATTAAAGGAACCATGTATACACAGCTTCGCCGATAAAATTCTAACCTTGGAACAGGTATTTGGAAATCCAAGTGAGTTGCTTTTCTTTTATGTTTATTGTCCTTTGCCTCGAATAGGTCAGGATTAGACCTTAAAAATTTAGCGACTTCATATATATATAAACAGGGTACGGTTAGAAGTTTTTGCGACCTAAATACTGGCTTACACGAGTCGGACCACTCCATATTAAAAATTGCTCGTATACACTTTTTTTGAGCAATGAAGATTCTCTCTATTTCGGAAGAGTTTCCCCACACGACTAAACCATATCGGATTACAGAGCAGATGTAGGCATGATACACCATTATAGAGGTATGCCTAGACGTAACATCTTTTACCTTTCTTAGAGCAAATATAAAACTATTTATTTTTTTACAAGTTATATCAATGTGGTTCTTCCATGTAAAATGCTCATCAAGTGTCACTCCTAAAAACCTAGCACAATGCACTTGTTTTATACCTATATTATTATACTCAACATTAAGATTTAAAGGTTTGCTTTTCCAAGTTTTAAAATGAATTAAGTTAGTTTTTGAAATATTTAATTTTAGCTCATTAATGTCGAGCCACCCTGCAATATCATCAAGTGCTTGATTAATTTCAGCTTCATAGTTTTGTTTATTTTTACCTTTTATAATTATTGTTGTATCATCAGCAAAGAGGACACATTGATGCTTAGTCGATTGAGGGAGGTCGTTTATGTATAGAAGGAATAACAATGGCCCCAAAATGCTACCTTGAGGTACACCATAATTATTAGCCCTCATTTCGGAATCAAATGTTTTAAACAGTTGGTTGATTGATTGAATTTTGTTACCCTTGTGAATTGTTTCCTGTCACTCAAGTATGACTGAAACCATTCTTTGACTGGACCCCTGATGCCATATTTTTCAATTTTGTCTAAGAGTCTAGCATGTTTAACAAGGTCAAATGCTTTACTTAAATCTAAAAAAAGCGCAAAAGTAGAAATTTTATTATTGATGTTATTCATAATTTCCTTAACCAATGTATATATTGCCAATAAAGTTGACCTGTTTTGTCTGAAACCATATTGCTGATTGACTAAAATGTTAAACTTATCTAAAAAATGTAGAACTCGCCGGTACATTACCTTTTCAAATATCTTTGAAAGTACCGGGGTAAGTGCGATAGGTCTGTAGTTATCAACGTTCGATTTTGGACCTTTTTTATGTATCGGCATTATCAATGAATATTTTAACTTGTTAGGAAAACAGCCTTGTTCAAAGGATAAATTAATAATATGTGCTAAAGGCGAGGCTATGTATCGAGATACATTTTTTAAAAGATCGGTTGTTATATTATCGTAACCAGCAGATTTCGTATTTTTTAATGACATTATGACACTATGGATTTCTGAGGCAGTTGTAGGTTCTATAAATATGCTATTATCGAGTGGTTTTATATTGTGAATATCGAATTTATCAGAAGTTGGAAAACTGTTAGCTACGTCAATGAAATGATTATTAAATTTGTTCGCGATGTCCAATCCTGAGGTAAGGGTTATATTATTATCTACAATTTTATCAATGTATTCTCTACCTAGCTGGTTACCTATATTACGATTTACAACATCCCAAGTGGCTTTAATTTTATTTCTTGAATTGGTGATATGCTTTTGGTTACACAACGATTGTAAATTATTAATACATTTTTTTAATAATTTTGAATATACTTTAAAGTTTTGCCTATTTTCACTATTTCTGTTTAAGTAATATTTATGCCTTAATGATCTCTTAGTATTACAGCTAGTCTTGATACCTTTTGTTATCCATTTAGGTTTATTAGAAATATTTCTTTTTTTTAATACATATACATGGAAAACATAGACGGGCCTGTTGGTCTAGTGGTTAGTGACCCTGACTGCTATACCGGAGGTCGTGGGTTCGATTCCCACCCAGGACAAATGATTGTGTGATGAGCACGATCATTTGTTCTGGTTGTCTGGGTGTAATTTATCTATAATATGTATGTATTTAGAAATATATAAGTATGTATATCAGTTGTCTGGTTACCATAACACAAGCTCTGCTTAGCTTGGGATCAGATAACCGTGTGTGAGTTGTCCCAGGATATTATTATTATTATTATTATTATTATAGCTTAAATAGTAGTGTCAAAAGTTCATGGAACTTATCAAATGCTTCATTAGTGCATAATATATCATAAATTTCACTAAAGCTTAGACAACTAATATAATTAACAAATTTTTCGATGTTATCTTTATTTAAATCATTGATTATAGTAAAACAGTAATCCAATCTGTAATCAATTTGCTCGTCTATAGTGACAATTTGGGCTGTATTGTGATCAGATAGGTAAAAATTACATGTTTCACCTATTGCATTTGCAACATTGCCTATAATATTGTCAATACATTTATCAAGCCTGGTGGGTTCATTTATATAATATTGCAATCCGTAGTTCAACAATAACTCTTTAAAAGTTTTACTTATTTTATTAGATAGTAGTAAGTTTACATTAAAATCGCCACAAATTATTATTCTGTGTTTTTTATATTGGAGTCTAATTAAAGTCTTAGTTAAGTATTCAAAAAAAATATTAATATCTGAATTTGGCGTTCTATATATGCAGATAATAATCAATTTTATTTGTTTTATTTCTACACCACATATTTCAAAATGTTTTTCTACTGCAAGCTCCTTTATTATACTTAATTCTGTACTTTCATAACCTTTTTTGCATAGTATGCATGACCCACCACGTCGTTTTTCCTGTCGTGTATAAATTGCAGCAAGATAAAAATCGTTTAAATTAAGGTATTTATCTTCACTACTTTTTATAAAGTGTTCGCTCAGACATACTACAATCACATTTTTCTGCAAATCATGTAACTCCTGTAAGGCTACCTCTAAATCTTGTATTTTATTTAAGACACCAGCAATGTTTTGATGGAATATTGTAAATGATTGTTTAGGCACGAAAAAATGATTTCTTAGATACTTTTTTTATATCTTTAGAGTCTACATGTGATGTTCTATTAAGAGTTGGAAAATAGTAGGGCATTGTACCTTTCATTGGTTTTATGTTGTCATTAGAATCAGTAATGTTTTGACTCTTAACACATGTTTTTTTAACATTACAGAAGTAATAAGGTATTGTACCTTTTTTTGGTTCTACACTATATTTAGGAGTAAATGATTTTTGGAAATTCTCACTATTTATACGCTGAGTACTCTTTTTATTAAATTTGTGGTTGTTATAAGAAAGAAATGAATTGTTATATTGTTTAATATTAATGTGATGAATTATTTGTTGCGAAATATCCTGTGTAATATTTGTTTCTACAAATGTACAGTTTTTGTAGTTCCTAGTTAGCAGTTTCAACTGTTCATTTAGTTTTCTTTCATTAAGGATACGATTATGAAGAACATTTACCACAAAGACATTGCAACTTTTTAAGAAATTCAATGCTATAGACATTTCTGACATAAACTCAATTGGGTTTGAGTCATTACTACCTGTCATTATTATAACATTATCATTTGAAGAGAAAGATTTAGATATGTTCATACAATCTGCTAAGACATATCTTGTTTTTGCATTTGGTTTTGTAACAGATTGTAATTTGTAATCTTGTAAAATAAGGTTATTTTTGTTTTTGAGTAACATTTGGACAATACCTTTACCTTGATTATCTGATAATATTAATACTTTGCTGTATTTCAACACACTACTGTCATTGTTTTTGTCATTATTTAATTCCTGAAAGTCAGATTTTGAACTGACACAAGTTTTGAGATTTTCTGCAGAAGATGCTATCAGTGGAGAGGATATCGGTGTGCAAAACTCTAAGTCCAGATTCAGTTTTCTAGCTGATAGTTTAGCCTTAGTTGAAGTAGTCCTATTTTGGCTATTTTCGAGTTGTTCGATGTAGTGTCACACATTTTCTTGAGTCGCTCATTTTTCTTAATTTCATCTTTTAATTGTTGTTTCAGTGTAAAAAAAAAAGATAATGAATAAAGCTAGCGAGTAATCATGCAGCGTACTTTCTGGAACGTAGTGTTGTGATTCATTGTTTTAAACATAAGAAAAGTAATTGTTTTATTCTTTTATTTTAATTTGTACCGGAACTCTGTAATAATTTTTAGAATTCTATTTTGCGTGTTTATTGGCGTAGGTTGTATTGAAATATTTTTAATCGAAATTCTTAATTTATTTATTTTATAAAATTAAATGTAGAGTACCTAACAGAAATAATGTTTGGAAAATATTGTCACCGGAAGTTACTTATAGAATTAGTTTAGGATTTAATTTGAATATGTTAAAGGAAGTGGTTGATTATAATTTAGAAGTTGTTTTACTGATACTTTTCTTGCATGGTCAATAATAAGTTAGTCGACAGTCGGGCTTGTGAGCTGGTAGCATCAACAACTAAAGATAAATATTGTACAGTGTTTGTGAAACTGTAAAGTGCTGATTTTATTACAAATTAGCTGTGCCCGCGACTTCGTCCGCGTGGAGTTCGGATGCTTGAGTTTTGTTTTTGAAAATAATTATTGATTCTGAATATAATAAGATCACGATGCCCATCAAACACAGACAAAATCAAAATGAAAGAACACTCAAAGCTATTTTAGATACATCACGCTGTTGATCAGTAAGAGTTGAACTATAGTAAAAAATGTCACGGGAATAGGAATAACAAAAGAACGCTGGGAAAAAGTACTGGGGGGTTATAAAATGTGGATATGTAATAATATTCTATGGGTATTTATATAATTTAATTAGCAATATTTTTGTAGCAAGTATTCTAAAGTACTTCTGCGTACACGATATTTTTAGTTTTATTATCTTGTGGTAGATACGCGCATAGTACTTAATTATTATTTTGTTGCGGAGTTATTTTAAATCTATGATATCTCCGAGGAAATTCATTGAATTCAAATGATGTCAAGAGCAATTTTGTTCAAAATTAAATAGAATAACATATTTATTTGGATATGGATTAATATAATGTTTATAAAAACACCTTTGCAAATAATGCATTATTTTAGAACAAATTTGATTATCATAAAAAAGGTTATTGTGAATCAACCTTAAAAGATAGACATATGCCGGACTTTTTTTAAGACATTTAAAGTAGAACAATTTCATCATACATCATTTTTGTGTAACTTTAACCGTTTACGCATCTCAGGCAACGGAAGCTCTCAAAAGGAATATTTTTCTCAGTTTATGCAACATTTTTCATTGATACTCCGCTCCTATAGGTCGTAGCGTGATGTTATATGGCCTATAACCTTCCTTGATAAAAGGACTATCAAACTCAAAAATATTTTTTCAATTTGAACCTGTAGTTCTTGAGATTAGCGCGTTCAACCAAACAAACTCTTTAGCTTTATAATAATAGTATAGATAAATGAATTGCTGTTCGTTAGTCTCGCTAAAACTATGCTGTCAATTCTATTTCAAACGTCAGGTTACATTAAAAAAGTTAAGGTTTGATTAAAAATAATGTTTCATAGTGGTAAAGGATTCTTACATTTTCTTATTTACCGCGCAATTTTCCCAATTTTAATTTCATAAGAACCTTCTCCTGACAATAACAACCACAACAAAAACAGAATAAGCGAAATCGGTCTAGCCGTTTACGCGTGATGCCGTGACCAACGGAAATATTAACACGCTTTTATTAGCTTCACTTGTATGTATGTATGTATGTATGTATGTATGTAACCGACTCCTTTGGACTCGATTTTGACCCACTTTAAACGGACAGATTTAATTCAAACTTTGTACACTTATCAAGAATCAGCGACACAATATAATAATTTCATAGGTTTATCTCATTATCCTGATTAGGATCGCCAGGATTAAATAAATAAAAAAAAAAACAATAAAAAAAAATTTAAGTCCACAAAGCAATACGCTTGAATTCAGACAACACGTATTGCTGCTAGGACTAAAAAGTGAAAAATAAATATAGTTTAAAAAAAACTAAAAAACACTCTTTTAAAGTACTTCTAACTAAAAAAGTGAAAAATAATTCCTAATGTAAGCTGAAATTGGTTGCTCGATAGACGAAAAATATGGCAGAGTGCCCCACGCTTTTTTCACAATAATACTAGTGTTGCGGCCTTCGCCGCCTGGCAACCCAGTCGGGTGGTTGAGCTGCGCGCGAACATCACGCCACCCGGTGTGAGCCAATGAGAAGGCTGCGAGCGTCGGGGAGAGCGGAGCGCGGGCGTCGGGGACGGGAGCTGCAGCAAGGCGGCGCGAACCTCGTTCACTTGCCTTCACGCGCCACCAGCGACCGGTCGACGAGACAATACACGATTGTAACGGGTCCAATAATAATATAACCTTGTAACTTGCAGTTTTTTATGAGTTTGTAATTAATAATTATTTCTGGAAAAAGTACTAAGTGACTATTTATTTCTAAACCTTAACCAACGCGAAGGCGTTAACAAGTGGCGACCGTGACAGGACCCGTTACATCGTACATCGTGAAGAAGAATCGGCGCCACGTGGAGCAAGTGCCGCAGCCCGCCATCCATCTAGCCGGGCTGCGTAATCGCCATCGAGCAAAGGGACACGGACGACCTGCTTAGGGAGCCCGGTGAGGACGGCGAGTCTACACGTCAACCGCAGGTTTGCCCAGGAGAGTGAGCCCTAATCCTTTCTTTTCCTTGCTCGTTATTCTTAACTCCTAGTGTCTCCTCGCGCTGTGAATGAGTGGGCGGTTTGCTATTCGAGAGTCAAACGGGCCACCAAGTCAATTCGGCGTGTTAAACAGGCCTTATTTCTGCTAAATTGCCAGCTTAACGTGCACGTGGGTCTAAATGGGGTGATGCTAGGTTAGGTGCTAAGGCGCATGTTTCTATTACTTAATAATACTTCTGTGTGTGGCGCATACCTCTGATAAGTGAGATTAAAAAAAAAAAAAATAAAATTGCACCTAATATTGTGTTTTCAAGGCTATAACTTAACTATAAATTCTAACCTATTCACGCATGCGCGTGAACTAGCTGCACGCATATTTCCTTGCTAGCTGTGAATCAGCAATCCGGCTGACTATTCCAGAGTTCCGGCCATACGGCAACTGTTCCGGTCCAGCCTCGTTGCTCAGCCAGCACAGCGGATTCCCTCGGCTCGGCGCGCGGCGCGCCGGTTATATCGCCTCGGCGGCCGGCAGACGCGAGGCTACGACGCGGGAGTCGCGTCTGTGACCACGTGTTGGAGCGGCGCATAAGTGTCAGGTTCACTGCACATTTTATTTACTCAGCTCATTGCATTGCATTAGGGAGTGTTTACAGTGTTAGAACAATTAAAAAATATCACAATGACCGAGGTAGATGCCGACCTGAAGGTCAAAATGAAAGAGTTGATTAAAAGGCGTGGCACCATAAAAGGTAGATTAACTAAATTCATAGACTATCTAGGTACTATTAAAAACTTAAAGTCTAGTGAGATTACAAGTGTACAAGTTAAGGAGCTGTCATTGCGATTGGCTAAGTTTCAAGACTTATTTAAAACTTTTGACGAGTTACAGTCGGAAATAGAATCCTTGTGTTCCGATGTAGATGAACAATTAGACGAAAGGGAGGCCACAGAGTGTCAATTTTACTCGGCTCTCTCCGTAGCTCAAGATTTGATAGAGGCTACCCCGTCACAAATACATAGGATTAATAGCGTCGAAGAACAAAGTAATTGTTCTCACCCACAAAGTAATTGCTCTCATTCATTTAACGGAGTGAAATTGCCTACCATACACCTTCCCAAGTTTGATGGAAATCTTTTAATGAGGTTGGAATTTAAAGATACTTTCGATTCTATCATTAATTTATTGTAATAATTAAATTCCAGTGATTAATAAATTACATTATTTAAGATCAGCTTTGGAAGGGAGTGCAAAGGGGGTAATTAAATCCATAGAGTTTACCTCGAATAACTACAAATTAGCATGGGAATTATTGTGTGAACGGTATGATAATAAGAATATTCTTGTGAATAATCACCTAAAGGCTTTATTGAATGTAGAAAGGTGCAGTAGGGAATCTTATAAGACATTAAGGTACTTAGTGGACCATATGTCAAAAAATTTAAGAGCGCTGAATACCCTAGGTCAGCCGACCGACAAATGGGATGCACTAATTATCTTCATTATAGCATCTAAGTTAGACCCTGTCACCAATACCAAGTGGGAAGAGTACAGGTCCACATTGGCTGAGTATCATAAGTTAGAAAACTTTGCAGTGTTTTTAAGAAATCGTGCAGACATATTAGAAACTATGCATTTTGCAAGCATGGTTAATACTGATAAGGGTGACCGAAGGTTAATTAGCAATAAGGAGCAAAAATTTAATAAGGCGTTTATTGTTTCTAGTGAAAAAGGTGCAACTCCAACTTGTCATGTATGTCAGGATACTCACCAGTTACATGAGTGTTCCAAATTTAAAAATATGAATCTTGAGGATAGGTTATCTGAAATTAGCAGGCTAAAATTATGTAAAAATTGTCTAAGGGGTGGTCACAATTCATTCCAGTGTAAATTAAGGCCGCGTTGTCAGTTTTGTAAAAAGAAGCATAATTCATTAGTACATAGGAATGAACCATATATTGCTAGTAGTACATTAGACTCGCCGGAGCTCTCTAACTTACCTGTTTCACTCTCAGCTGCTGCGGCAGGTCAAGTGCTGTTAGGTACGGCTCTAGTAGACATAGTAAATGAGCAAACTGGCAAAGTTTATCAAGCAAGAGCATTGTTAGACACAGGTAGTCAGATGTCATTCTTATCAAATGTGATGAAACAAACACTTAATTTAATTAGTGATACCTCACGTCCAACTTATGTTTCTGGAATAAATAATTCGATCTCTAATATTTCTGAAAGAGTAAACATTAAAATTAAGTCCCGTGTAAATAATTTCTGTATTCCAGTGGAATGTCTTGTTGTACCAAATATTATAGGTACATTGCCTAACGTAAAGGTCAATGTTCAGCAACTCAGTATTCCAAGGGAAGTTAGGCTAGCTGATCCTATCGACGTCCCCGGGGAATAAACCGATAATCGCAAAAATCTAATTTTACAGAAAAAATGATTTAGTGTTTTTCGAGTATATCTCTTTAACAAAGGGGAATAATGAAAACATTGTTATATGACGGAAAAGCTAATTTTTACCCGAACAGTTTAAAGTATTAAGTGTAACTATTAGATATACACAGAATTAGTTATTCACCAAAATACATATTACCGAAAATGGTTTCAAACAATTTTTAGGGTACTGATATCTTACGATCCTGACTTATCAATATTATTCCAGTACTGTTTACTTACCAAATTATTATTGTAACTTTCTTAAAAATCTTTGGCATAATAGTGCTTTACTGGATTATTCAACGTGTTTTTTCATTACAGAGAGATATTGTAATCTTCAGTTATCGACTTATTATGGTAAAATTACAAATAACCATAAGAAGGTAAAGTAATATAACCCGTATTTTATAGGAAATTTTTGGTCGTCATATTTTCGTAATCATTAAAAGCTGAGTATGTAAAATAATTTTGCTATCGGTATCTTCGAGAGAATAATTAAAGAAAACTCATAAAATGTATTAAAATTATAATATTTATTAGGAACAAAGTACTCATAGAAATCACAATTACAATCAGTCAAAATATAAAAAGTAGCCAAGTAAAAACATTAATAACTAATCAGTATTATCATCATTGGTCTCATTATTATCGCGGTGATCATTACAATTTTCTACAAAAATCAAAGACTCATAAAATTGCACAAAGAATTTAAATGAAAAATGCCTTTCTTATAGGAAGAGGTTGATGATAAGGACGTTCCAATACAGTATCTTCTATCAAATAAGGAATTAATTTGAAATATTTAATTCAGAATATGGAGGCATATTCTGAATTAAAAATTTTATAAATAATTCATTTATAAATCAAAATCATATTTAAAGACGTGAGTCTTTACAGACTTGGACAGGGAAATGGAGAGTCTTGGTAGTCTCACCAAGAATCGGATGGTTTTTGCTTACACTAAGCACAGCACAGCGGGCACAAACTTCTTTCATTAAAATATAGTGTACTTATGTTTATTAAAATAAATAGATGACTGAATATGGGTTAAGTGAAGTTGAGTGAAGATTGCGTCAATATTATCATTACTGATAACTTTAAAAACCTGGCAACGGGCTGTACGCAGCCATTCTTTACTTAGGTAGCATTTTTGGATAAATTGAGATTTTCTCAGCCTAATTTTTACTAAAGATTTTAGAGATAGAATACTTAATTAAATAATTTATATACCTATGCAGCGCAACAACTGAAACAAGTTAAGATAGAAAACACCATATATCACATTTTTTAATTAAGAACGATTAAATTCACACATAGTTAAATTGTTTTTTTTGTCTTCAGTCACTAGTAGAAGATGTTGAATTGTAATGGCGGAAAGTGTTTTGAAGGAATTATGTAATGATAGCTGTATTGAGTTGTGTTATTGTGGATGGATATGTTTATTGTGTATGTGATATGTATTAAAAACAAACATGTTATTATGGCAATCCGGGAGCACGGAGGATGACCAACCAGAGCAATGTGTGCATAGCTTTCCAAGGACATTATTCAAGGTGAGAAACAAGATTGGGTATTTGATAATCCAAAAAAGTGGGAAACAATGTCAAGAAAAGTAATAATCCCACCAAAAACATTCAATGTAAAAAAAAGCCAAGTCTCTCTATGCAATTCTTCCATCGTAAAAAGTTTTGAGATCGCATAGGAGCCAAGTCCTGTTCAACTTAATTTGTAATAATAAATCAATATTTTGTGACTAAATCAATAGTTTTGTTTACATTACAATAACAGTGACTTGGCCATGAGCACAAGTTAAAGGTCGTGTGCTCCTTGTAATTACATGCAAATACCGTTTAATTGATCTACACTAATGTTATAAAGAGGAAAGATTTGATTGTTTGTTTGTTTGTTTGAAATGAATAGGATCCGAAACTACTTGACCGATTAGAAAAATTCTTTCACTGTTGGGAAGCTACACTATCTCCGGTGAACATAGGCTATATAAAATTTTCAAAAAAGTTAGAGATCCATACTAAAACCTCAATAATGTAAACCAAGGTGTGAAAAAATTACCAAAAAACTTTCTTGCATCGCGTGCGCTGCGAAAACTATTGATTATAGAACCAAATAATGTACTACGTCTTTGTAGAACATATAATTATCAACAAAAAGTGTCGCTACAGCATATGTCTAACTATTACAGTTAGGTCACAATAAGAGATATTTTATTAAAAAAATATTATTGAAAGGACGCCGCTAGAAAAGGCTCTTTATTTGTTACTTGGTATTGATCCTTATCAAAATAAATTACTTCATAGTCAAGACTGCTTCAATACCTTTATGTAACTTTTTGAATTATTCACTTTGGACATTCCCTTCGAAAGATTTCACGAGTTTAAAATATAACAATTAGAAAAAAGTCGCGTGATTGTCGCTCACTCTGCTCGGCTAACTATACGATTTAAGCATCACTGAGGTACGGGAGTGTCTATACTAATATTATAAAGAGCGTAATAGTAGTAAAAACACAGAAACCTTCAATCCTAACTTTTTAATAATGTGTTAAATACCCGTGCGAAGCCGGGACGGGCCGCTAGTATATTATATAAATGGACATGGAATGTGAGATCACTATGGACTAAACATGCGCCATAGTGCATGTGCAGTTCACTGATCTTGGATGATACCGACTGTCGGTTAAGGTGTCCTGATATTATTTATTATTTACTTTCAACTCCTCCAAATATGCCGTTTTATATTTGTATCTTATTGTGCTCATGGCCAAGTCACTATTATTGTAATGTAAACAAAACTATTGATTTAGTCACAAAATATTGATTTATTATTACAAATTAAGTTGAACAGGACTTGGCTCCTATGCGATCTCAAAACTTTTTACGATGGAAGAATTGCATAGAGAGACTTGGCTTTTTTTTACATTGAATGTTTTTGGTGGGATTTCATTTATTTTTTGTAGGTCTCTTTCTTTTCTTTTTGTAAATAAACAAAATTTCTATAAAAAATATTTGCTTTTTGTACATAAACAAAGAACAAAGTTAACAATGCAGTCAAAATTCATACACCATGTTCTTGTAAAACCACAAATATAAATTTGTTTCCTATTATTTACTAAGGTATATAATTTATTACCGTTTTTATAATTTTCCCTTTACATGTAGCTAAAAACCTATCTTGGTGCCAAATTTGAAGGTTCTAAGTTTGCTAGAAGTGCCTTAGATTTTTGATGATCGGTCAGTGAGTGAATCAGTGAGTGACAAAATGGTGTAACTTTGATCGCTCATAACTCGTAAACTATTGGTTCAAATGTCATGTAATTTTGAGGCTGAGCATGTTTTAATACTTACTCTAGGTCATCGAAAACCTAAACCCCTAGCTTTGTCCGTATCGATGATACAGGGGGGGTGAAATAGCCGCGAAACGCTTCGAGAAAAGTATGGTACGGCCGTGCCCGTTTTGCTCGAGACTTGGCTGGGGCACTGCCGTGCCCCCAGATATTAAGTATATCGAGTAATAAAATAGTTAAAATGTAATTAAATTGCTAAAAATTTAATTTAATTGTTTAATTTGATAATTTAATGATAAAACTAATTATTGCCTTTGAACAGGATCGAAAATAATGCTACTTAGCATAAAAATATTCACTAAAGCAGACAAGAAGCAGCTAAGTGGCTCCACAACACTGCTGGGGATCCAACCAAGGACTGTGGGCCATAACTCATGAGGTGAGCAACAATTTACATGCGTTATTGTGATAGTTATGTATCTAATAATAGGTTTTTATAGTGATATCTAAAGGATTGGGATGTTTTCAGGCCCCTTATTATGCCGCAAATCTGAAACTGCCCCTGAAAGCTGCAGTTTTGTGAGGTGGAACCTTCAAAGGAGCAACTGTAGAGCGAATACTATGTTTGTAGGATGTTTGTTTCCAAGTGAGTTTTTCATACAGATAGTGCGGCTTATGGGTTGTAACTATTCCAAACATCAGACTAGCCAAATGTAATTTCCGCCTGGCAGCCATTTTTAAGAACTTAATTTGATTAGTGAATGGTGTAACATGGTGCCTGCGAGGGACTTTTGTACAGAATCTGACACAGGCATTCTGAATACGCTGAATCAGCCTATCTGTCCTAGCAAGCAGGCAAGGCCCATATACAGTATCACAGTAATTTAGCTTAGATAAGACTAGAGTGTCTACAAGTTGTTTCCTAACAGGTAGGCTAAGAAAATTACGGATACCATACAGTACCCTCAGTCTGTAAAAGCAGTTGCTTGCCGTTTTGTTTATGTGAGCCTCGAAGTGCAGATCTGGATCCAAGGTCAGGCCCAGACTACATGCCTGTTCCATGCATTCAATTTTTTCCCCTTTAATCACTATCTCTGGCTTTGCAGATAATATGTCGGCAACTTGTTTTTTTGTACCCAGCACCATGAACTTAGACTTGAGGGGGTTAAGCAGCAGACAGTTCTCCTCCGACCATGTCACTATCCGCTGCAAATCCTCGTTGATCCTTTGAACTGCAGCTACCACATCATCCCCTTAAAGGATGTGTACAATCGGGGACATCCACGCCTTATCACCTTACCGTCGAGAAACAGTTTACGTCGCTTGCGCTCTTTCTAACGCTCCAGCGACGCGGTGACGCCTCCTTATTTCTGATTGTATTTTAATATAGAAATTGCCAGTGTCATTGCAAACGTTGAACACTGTGCACGAGTGAAACATTATATCGTATTAATGTTCGTCGTCGTCGTCACTAAATACTACGAATGTTTTGACGACTTATGCAATATGTTTCTCTTATGCAAATATTTTCATAAAAGTGTGTTGTCTATTATGTAAACTAGAAATGCTAGAATATTAATATGTTAAGATGATTATTTTTTATTTGATTTTGCAGCATATTTGAAAATAAAATTAATAATAGAGTAACTAAAAAAGATAGATTTGCCTACAATAATGCGTTTACATTTAATTATGTAATTTATCGTTATTTTTACTCGCCTGCCAAGGAAGTGTTAGGTTTATTGCTCGTGTCTCATAATAAGTTTCTAGTTTTCTTTTTTTAAACGTCTGGACAGATTTAGGTTTTTTTTAATTATTTCTATGGGTGATTAAAACAAAATTGGCGATTTTTTTACTACACCTATCGAGTGCATTGTCAAAACATAGTTTTTATAAATGACTGGCCTGTTGGTCTAGTGGTTAGTGACCCTGTCCGCTATACCGGAGGTCGTGGGTTCGATTCCCAACCAGGACAAATCTATGTGTTATGAGCACAATCATTTGTTCTGTGTCTGGGTGTAATTTATCTATAATATGTATTAGAAATATATAAGTATGTTTATCAGTTGTCTGGTTACAATAAAACAAACTCTGCTTACTTTGGTATCAGATGGCCGTGTGTAAGATGTCCCAGGATATTATTATTATGTTATAGTATTATTTTAAAAGTTGTTTTTTTAATTTATGCACTTTGTTGCATAATGTTATGTTTTAATGTAATTTGGGTTGAAAAATGAATTAAAATTAAAAACTAGTCGGGATTTTTATGCTTTTAACAGCTTGTTTACTTTAAGTTAATACATATAGGATGCATAATGCATTTTACTACTACTAAAATACTAATTAGATATAAACTTAAAATATCTGATTAGTATTTTAATGCTATTTTCTTTTACTAAAATCACCGTTTATACTCCAGTTTTGAGTTTTACAACTCTATAAACCCAGTATCTGAACCTTACCACTTTTCCTTGTGTGTGTAGCAGGTATTCTTTTGAATGGAGTCTGGAGTATGAATTTTGTTGCGCCTTTAATTTCCATAGCAATATTTTTAAAGTTTGCATCTGCACCTAGGACAACTAGCTAATGACAAGGAGTAAACGCGCAATAAAGAGACGTTGCTGGTCGGTCAACGTCTGGCTTGAAGCATAAGCTAAGCATATTATCTAAGCATATTATTATTTAAGTAAGGAATAAAACAAATTAGATACTTCAAAATATATTTTTATTTACTAGATTACTAAAAATAAATGAGAGCTACCGTTATTACGCTCACCAGTAGATGCCTTTGGCGCGTCAGTTGCTGCCTACCAACGAACTAAACTAAGTTAATATGATCGTTATTTTGGATATCAAATTAGACTAGCTCCATTGGTGGCGAAATTGCTAAAGGTGCTACGTTTGACGATGTAGTAATTTTAATATTACCTACACTCCTACTACTGCAGTAGGAGTGTAGGTAGCAATTTTACTGAATCCATAACATTTATAATATTTATTTACCTTATTTATCAAGATCAAGAGGGTTTTAAACAAAAAAAAATCTATATAGAAGTCGGGAATGCATTTTTTAGTGCCGAGGCCAAAAGACGGTTCGTAATCGAATTAAAAAGTGATACCTTGTATCAACAAGATATTCTGGCTCAATGGTTTGACAACCAAAATTATATTTATGATTTTAGCGTCGGTCTAACTATCCGAGCGAGACAAACAAAAGGTATATTTCTGTCCTTTTCTAACGCATGACGTGCGCAGTAGATAGAACGAGAGCTGCATTTTGTGCATTACATTACAGTTCTTGAGTAAACTTGAACGATAACAATAAGCTGTCGCGAGCAAAACTAAACTATTTGCTAATGATTTTAAGGTTCATATTAGGATGTTACTGTTTTTTTAATGTTTCTCATAGATTGTTTGTAGAATTTATTTTGGATCCGACGTCCATTTAGTGTTTTAATGTTAAAATACGATAGTATATAGTAGTAAGTAGTATACATATATTAACAATTCGAATTAAATTATATCTTTAATAGAGAGGCAATAAAATCAGAGGTGAATAAGAAGATTATTGACGGAACTTATAAAACTACTTTGAACCGTCAGGGGCCTGATAATATACCTAGAATGACGATTGAAATATAATAAGACTGCTAAGAATAATTATGCTACAATTATATTTTTTATATTACATATCCTCGTCAGACTCAACGACCTAATTTAATAACTTAAAGTTAAAATAATTAGTATACTGCGGTCGAAGAAAGTTTTAAAAACATTATAACGCTCCCAATAAGCCAACCGCCAAATCTCTAGCAAAAGTCTCGATCTATATAGATTATATTATTAGTTTTGCAGGCTTTCTGCTTTTCTTTTTAATGTTCTCCTCACTGTTCGCATAGAAAAGACAAATTGTCGATCAAAGGTCTTCGTTGGAGTAAAAGGTTCGCCTTCATATGTTCTCAGCATCCGCTGTCGGTCTTCTTCGTCGATGAAAAATCGTGACCTCACTTCGCGCGGGCATTTATTTAGTCTGCCATCCTCTTCCTACCGTCTTATCCACAGCCTTACTGTAAGAGCGCTGCAAACAAAATGTTTAAACAATGAATCCATACATAATAAAATTCTAAAAAGTTTACAGAAACATGACGTTAACAAGATGTTTTATATTTTATTTTATACTTGGTTACTTATGTAGAATACAACAAGCAGGAAAAGTACTGCCTACTATAGAACAAACTATATTGTATCATATACCAAGTAGTAAGATAACAATTTATCGAACTAGATTGAAAGTTTTGACTTAATAGGTAATCAAATGAAAATTTAAAGTTTTTTGTGATTATCTGTCATCACAAATAGATTTCTAAAAATCTGTCGAGTTGGGTTCGAACTCGAGACTTAAGTTTTAACGGGTCGCCGGTAATACTAGGCTATCGTTAATCTCTGCTAATGTGGTCATCTACCTATGTTATTACTTTGCTCTTCGGTGGTCATAATCACCTGATACACGATTATAACAAGTTCTCTCTCTTTCGTTAAAATTAAACCGAGTGTTGTTTTATCTGCTCCAGTGAAAATGTGTTTACTAGCGCGAGTGCACAACGCATAATAATATGTGCACTGATACATTGTAGTGGCCATACCGGCGGACTTTGATGTTATTACTTGAGCTAACCAAAATTCAAGTAAAATCATTTTTTTTTTCAATCCAGTAAATATCATTTTATTTAGATATAATTTGGTCATAACAACTAACATGCGCTTTGCGTAAACAAGTCCTCGCAAGCTCGGGTTTATGACTCTTTTGTTAAAAGTGAGCCGACTAGTTTTTTATCTATAGCAGTAGAATTCTATTGTTATAGTGACGAGTAGATTTGTGCACGGGTGCACCGATACCTTGCTCCGGCCAAACCGGCCGGCTTTGCTAATTATTGTTTAATTTTTAAAATTCAAATTAAGACGTTTATTTAATTACTCTTTTAAAGATAGGTTTAATATTATGATAACCATAAGGAATGAAATAAGATTAAAAAACACCTAACAAAACACTATATAAATAGATTATTCTTTAAAATAATGTGTATACCCTAAACAAGAATATAGATGAACTATCTTTTTAACTTAACTTTTTAACTTTTTTTTATTTAACATATCACTCATTTGGTGAAGTTAAATAAATCCCAACAAAAGTATGAATGGAAATGCACTGACTTACTGTTACTTTATACAGTGCGTAAAAAAAGCTGTAAGAGTGTGTGTTCCTACAGGTGACGTGGAAATAATGAAGTTTGAATATATAAAAAAACAAGTATTGGCCACAAAGATAACTTTAAAATTTGACACTAAATAGGTTAAGATGTTAAAACATGAGACTAGTGTCAGATGACTCACACAATCAATTATAATTATCAATTCTGAAAACGTCCCTACTTAGCACAACAGGAATTTTTATACATTTGTATTAAAACCATTAAAACACTATTAAAATATCAACGTGAACAACACTTAATAAATCTATACTTAAAAGAAACTTGTGTTTTCATGTTTGGCGCAATAATAAAAAGTAGGTATATGAAACAATTTTGACCAACTAGAATTTGGTATATGTAGTTCGCGTTACTAAAAATCTTTTTCTATCCCACTACTATGCATATACACTTTATCTATCTGGTTTTCGGCTGACTGATAAAAAACATAATGCTTAAAATAAAATTAAAATGTTATACTTACAGATATTCTCAGGTCAATCGCAATTTGACTAATATATATTTTATTCGCTCTTCGATAGTCAATTTTCAATATCACATAAAATAAAAGTCCGGTAAACACGAGCGAGTGTTCGTAAACAGTAGTTAAAGTCACGGAGAAAACATCGAACGTCAACAATCAACAAACAGTGAGATGCGACTGACGTCCACAAAAATAGTCAAAATATATATTTCCATCTCGTTACTGCAATGTCCTAATTGGTCAACGTCACAGGAGGGCGGAGCTTCCGCGCAAGTCGCCTGCGTCGAACGTCAAGCTAAATATTTTTAAAAGTGATAAGGCCTGGGTGTCCCCGATTGTACATCTGGATATCATCCGCATACATGTGATATCTGCAGTACATAAAGGATTTAGCTACATCAGCGCTATAGAGGATGTACAGCAAAGGGCCCAATATCGATCCCTGTGGAACTCCCCTAGACACTAGGAGTGGAGGGGACGAGATGGTAGAACCGTCCTCTTTATGGATTAGCACGAACTGGGACCTATCCGTCAGATAGCTATTAAACCAATCCACCGCAGCTCCATCAAAACCAAAGTAAGTTAGCTTGGACAGCAGTAGATAGGTATTAATAGCATCAAAAGCTCGTGAAAAATCCAGCAAGACCAGGATTGACCCCTCCCCCCGGTCACGAGCCTCCAGAATGTTACCCATTACATCCATCAAAGCTGTTGCAGTCCCTCTTCCCTTGCGAAATCCTGACTGCAACTCGGGTAGAATATTGTTTGCCTCCAGGTATTCCATTACCTGGAGGTACACCACACGCTCTAAAATTTTAGACAGGCAGGGCAGGATGCTTATAGGCCTTAGATCTTTAAAATTTACTGGATCACCAGTTTTGGGATTAGGGCAGACAATCGCGCGTCGCCAAAGGCTAGGAAATGTGCAAGTTTCTATGGACTTGTTGATGATATCAGTGATGGCTTGTAAGGTGTTTGGCAAAGTGAGTGTTAACATGTCCAGACTGATACCATCAAAACCCTGAGCCTTTGATCCCAGACCTCTGATTATCCCGAGAACTGTTTCCTGATTTGTGCTAGTGAGGGAGAACCCGGATGAACCAAACCTGCAAGAATTGAAATAGTTATTCAGCCTGATATTGTCGCTACAGTTTCCCGGAACATTCAAGAAGGCCGCATTGATACTATTTGGATCGTTAAAATGGCTAGGCAGCCGCTTATCTTTATGGTCAGGAAGAACATCTAATTTTAAATTTTGCCAAAGTAGTTTGGGATCTTTATCTTTATTTAGTAGGTACCTCGTTTTTTTTTAAGTCATTTAAAAATATTTTTTTTTTGTTTAGGCTTGAAATACTGTTGAATATAATGAACATTATATCTACAAAATAAATATAAAAAATAAACATTTTGAAAATATCGTAACATTAATAAGTTTATAATTATTTTATTTTACCAGAAGCTTGCTAACCCTGCATGTAGTTACGCACACAAGAGCGCGTGTCCATACGCATTACAACTACAAAAGGCTCTAGTTAGAACATTCGATACTCTGTACTTTCAATATTTAGGTATTTCGATGTTACTATTGTAGATAATTAGATTTTAGATATAGTGGTCGTAGGTTATTTACCAATTCGACATTATAAACTTACGTAATTTTTAACCGACTATAAAAAAGGAGGAGGTACACAATTCGACTGTATTTTTTTTATGTTTGTTACCTCATAACTTTCGACTGGCTGAACCGATTTTGATAATTCTTTTTTTATTCGAAAGCTGGTGCTTCTGGTGGTGGCGGCTGGTGGGATCTATAATAAATTAATATAAGACTTATTATGAAGTCGTTTTTTTTGTAAGAATTATAATTTTCGTTGAAATAAAACTACATACTTTTACGGATTTTATCGCAGTTTGTATTGAGATTTTAGGTCCGGACGTTTCGACACCTTTGCAGGTATCATCAGTATCATGGTCACAGGCAACTGAGGTGGTGTTCGTCCTGACGGTTGATGTTGCTCGTTTACTTTCGTAAACCTCAGAAATCAATATTATATCAAGGGAGTGTGTTAGGGCCTCTTCTATTTATAATATATATAAATGACCTCCCAAATTGTACTACTTGTCCAATCACTCTTTTTGCTGACGACAGTACACTTACAATAACATGTAAAAACCCTAAAAACTACTGTGAAGACATTAATAATTCAGTAACTGCACTTGTCTCCTGGTTAATAAATAATAACCTAAAAATAAATTTAAACAAAACGAATGTCATGCATTTTAGCCAGCGAATTGATACTCCGTCGCAAATTATTGTAAAATATGATGATACCATAATAAAAGAAGTAGATAATACAAAATTTCTAGGGTTACAAATAGATAAAAAATTAAACTGGAAAAACCACATTGAAGTTCTGTGTAAAAAAGTAAGCAAGCACTCATATGCACTATATAAACTTGCCCCAACAGTCAATAACGACACCCTGCTTATAGCCTATCATGGTTTAGTAGCCTCGATTCTCAGATACGGAATTTTATTTTGGGGCAATTCAACAGACCGCGAAATAATCTTTAAAATACAAAAACGTTGTATTCGCGCTATGTTTGGGCTTAAAGTCACTGACAGTTGTAAACCAGTTTTCATAAACCACCGAATATTAACATTGCCATCCATGTACATCTTAGAAGTATGCCTTTTTGTTAGACAAAATCCAGAATTATTCCCGAGACTATCAGACAAAGTACAAAGAAACAGAAGAGACAATGATAGACTTTGTATAAACCGCGTCAAAACTGCTCATATGTGGAAAAGTATATTTTGTATGTCGCCAAAAATTTATAATAAAATTCCAAATAAATATAAAGAATTAAAGAATAAATGTTAATAAGAAAGGGATACTACAGTGTTCAGGAATTTTTAGATGACATAGATGTGTAACAATTTTGATTATATTATATATTTGTAAGAATGCCTACTTTATTATCATTATTACTTTTAGTTGTTTATATATTTTTTTTCTTTTTTTATATTCACAATTTATTTTCATTTTCTAAAATTTTAACTTCTTTGTTTTGTAGGCATTGTGATTTTCATTTGTTTTATGTTTGTACGCCAATTGGCAGAGCATGTTGATACGAAATATTGTATTTACACCTTGTTAACTACACATGTTTTCACAAATAAATAATAATAATTATTATTATTATTCTCTTTATTTCTTTAAATACATACAAAATACATTTTTAAATATATACAATAAAAACTAAAAATATACATTTAAAAATATAAAATGTAGTTTCCAACCGACATCGGGAACAGGGCCCAAGCTGCCGGTGGTTAGGGCTCCAGAGAGAGGAACCTCCTCACAATACGCGCCGTGTCAAGAAGTACCGTTTTCTGAATCAAACCCTTGACCCAGGCGCCTAGCGAGAGCCTCTTAAGGTGTTGGTCGAGGCTCTTGGCTATTATGCCGTTGGCTGTAACGACTATCGGGACAATGATTGCCGAGTCCACCTCCCACATGTCGACAACCTCGTGCGCTAAATCCAAATATTTTAATTGTTTTTCTTTTTCAGCTTTCACGAGGTTCTCGTCATGAGGAATAGAGACATCAACAATGATTGCCCGACGCTCCGATCGATCTATCACCACTATGTCAGGCTTATTTGCTACAATAGTCCTGTCAGTGATGATAGATCGGTCCCAGTACAGTGTGACACGACCATTTTCGAGAACTGGGTCGGGCACATACCTGTAATACGGCATCTCGGATTCCACAAGTTTGTATCTCAAAGCAAGTTGCTGGTGGATAATCCTGGCTACTTGGTTATGCCGGTGCAAGTATTCGCCGTTAGCAAGACGAGAACAACCCGAAATAATATGTCTTAAGGACTCACCTGGACAGTGACATGCCCGACATATGTCAACTGTACCGTCCTTTATGATATATTTCCGATAGTTATTCGTCATGATAACTTCGTCCATAATTGCACATACAAACCCTTCGGTTTCTCCAAAAAGATCACCGAAGCGTAGCCAGGCTACGGACGCTAAGAAATCTACATCGGGCCCATGAAGGGTCCGGTAGTAGCGCCCGTGGAGCTCTTTGCTTTGCCATACATCCTCGCGGTCCTTGACGCTCAGTACGACAGGTTTGTGCCAGTTCTCTTTGCCTAAGGAGAGCGGTGTGAGGCCCTTATCCACTACCACCACATCTCGATGCATCCCCACGTCGACTTGGAGAAAATACTCCCTGAGGTTACATACCTCGCGATTATGGAGGGTCTTAGCATTTAGAAAGCCTCGACCCCCACATTTCCGCGGGATATATAACCTCATTACTGAAGAGCGTGGGTGATGCATTCGATTTGCGGTTAGTAGTGTTCGGACTCTCCTATCCAAGGCGTCTAACTCTGTCTGAGTCCACTTGAGTACACCAAAGGAGTACATCAACACTGGCATGACCCAACCATTAAAGGCACGCACCTTGTTGCCGCCTGACAAAACACTTTTTAGTACTTTGTTCAAGCGGCCAAAGAAACGTGCCTGTAATTATTGTTTCACGTCAGCACCGTTGATGCCTAACGCCTCTGACATACCCAAGTATTTGTAGGTCTCCGTTGCAGAGAGCGACCTTAGGTTTATGGAATCCGAGAGCTGTATACCCTGGGATTCCACAACCCCACCTCGCTTTACATGCATGACCGCACATTTGTCAACACCAAATTCCATTCTGATGGAATTACTGAAGCTTTCAGTGATCTTCACTAACTTCATCAGCTTCAATCCGCTGTTGGCAAAGAGCTTAAGATCATCCATGTATAGCAAGTGGGAGATTACCTGGCTCCCTCTCCTCAACGAATAGCCCAGCCTCGAATTCTCAAGCAAAGTGCTTAAAGGATTCAAGGCTAAGCAGAACCACAGAGGACTCAGACTGTCGCCCTGGAATATTCCCCGCTCAATCCTAATTGGTTCCCCACCCTGTTGGATATCCCGACATCCTGGATAGTGAAGCACCGTACTCCACTGCCCCATACATGACACCAAGAAGGCGCGTAGAGTTGCATTAATTTTATACAACTCTAGCACCCTCATGAGCCATGTATGCGGCACCGAATCGTAGGCCTTCTTATAGTCTATCCAACATGTCGACAGATCTTTTATTATTATTATTATTATAACTTTCGGTCATAATAAAATATAATTATTATGGTCCTTCGATATTTAAGTTTTCGATATTTTGAACATTGACATTTTACCCCTAGGTATTTTAATTTTCGATATTAAAATATGTACCCTTATTTTTATTTTGTTTTAGGTTGTTTTTTTAAACAAATTTTCCGGTTCAGAATCGATAATAGTTTCGAAATATAAAGAAGAACATATTTTTACATAATATTTTTTCTGTCCATCACGAAACATCGGACGTGTGGATATACAAATACAACACTGTAACTCAGTTTAGCAACCTAGATAGGTAACAATAAATAAACACACATAAATGTGGCGGTGCGCGAACGCACACAAGTACACAATAGGTACTAGCCGGCAGCTCCAGCGAGGTCGTTGAACTTACCGAGTATAACGATTTATAAATTTTTCATGACAATTTTAAATTAATACTATTATTTTACTTTATTTTAAATAAATAAATCAATATCCTGGGACCCATATCCCAAACTAAGCAGAGCTTATTCTATGGTAACCAGACAACTGATAAGCATAGATACATATTTCTAAACACATACATATTATAGATAAATTACACCCAGACACAGAGCAAATGATTATGTTCAACACACAAACATTTGTCCTGGGTGGGAATCGAACCCACGACCTCTGGTGTAGCAGTCAGGGTCACTAACCACTATATGTATACGACAGCTATAATACAATTTCGCGTAACGAAGCGCATTGCGACAGCGCAGCGCACACCCTCCCCGTCTGAATGCCAGCGGCAGACTGGTCCCGTCGCCCGCGCACGCCCCGCTCGTGGCTATTTGTTGTAAATGCGGTATTTAAAACTTTAGAGCAAAACTATGTATTATTTCAGAATGATATTTGCTCTCTTTTGAGATAACCGAGTTAGCAATATCTTTCTGAAAAAATCGTGAAAATTGCACTAGTAGTTTAGAAGCAGTAGCGTTTTTCAAATTTAAAACGGCTTCATTTCAATGTTTTTTTTAATATAGTATTTTTTACACTACATTTTTTTCACTTGCTCTTATTGAAGTTTAGATATCAATCTTTGACATAGGTATATTAATTCTGGAATAGTCAGTAGCCTAATTTAGGAGCCTTAGGCTTTCAAAAATGATCGTTTCACGACTACATACGCCTTAAAGAAATTAGTGAAGCATTGATAAATATTGGTGAGAGTCAAAAACGACAGAAGCGTTCTTATGACTCGAAGAGGTCTCCTGCTACATCATATTCAGTAGGTGATTTGGTTAAAATAACTAAAACTTATTTTTACAATGATGGCAAGAGCAAAAAGTTAATGCAATAAAAAAACATAATTAAAAAAAATAAAAAACACGCCTGCCATGTCAAGAAAAATTAAAAACAAGTCAAATATTTGCAGTCGGGGGACCTGTAATGAATTGTTCAATTTTTCTTGACATGGCAGGCGTGTTTTTTATTTTTTTTTATTTAATACTTTTTAGTGAACAACAAAAAAACATGACAACACAAAAAAAAATATCGTTCGGAACCCTTTGTAGGTGATTTCGACTCACACTTGACCATTTTTTAATGTCCACATAGCCTATCTATAGCATATCTATCACTCGGGATAACTCAAAGCTTCTAATGGTACCACAAACATTGAAATCGGTCAAGCCTTTTAGAAGTTATGGTGGAATAAAGAAACTCACAAACATACATACATACATACATACATACATACATACATACATGAACCCTGAAAACATAACACTCCTTTTTGGGCAGTCGTGTAAAAATTTATTGGGCCCTATAAAGTATCAAAATGTTTAGGTAATGACCGTTACGAGATTGTGACTGTTCCAGGCTTTAACAGTAAACGATATAAATCCGTTGTAGCTGCAGATAGTATGCGGCCCTGGATTCACCTCCAGGCATTAGAGTTCGACAAATCTTCTGGTTCCGAATCGAGTTCATCATCAGACTCTGATAGATCTGCTAACATAGATGACTGAAAAAAATATAGGATAGATAGTTAATACAAATGTCTATTATTATTATATTTAATTTTGTTGTTAGTTATGTAATGTTATTTTATAATGTCTTTACTAGGTACATATACAAGGTGTTAAACGATTAATTCCAGCCCTCACACACCCCAATTAGTTTATTAAATTATAATATCAAAATAAGGTCTATAATTTAATTTAGTCAAACCAAACCCAGTAATTTTGTATGAAATAAGTACCCTAACTTTACGTTAAACGTATGGTCGTATTACCTATGCACACACGCAGAGCACAGAACGCGTACTGTCACAGATTACTAAATAGTTACGTATAAGTTATTGATAGTAAAATAGTTTTTCCAACTAGGAAAATAGGTACCTATTCAAGATTCTGTATTTCTATCACACGGCTGTTCGGACTGGCGTGTTTGGCGTTTTGTTCATTTCACAGTAATTGTGTTTAATAGTAAATCAAACTTAATAGATGATCAAACGAACTTACCTGATGTTCGATCATTATTATATGAAGTGCCTCGTTCTCGACACATGTTTATTAACCATGCAGCTACCTCGCGTTGGCTGGCAACTATACGCTTTTTCAGACTCAAAAGTATATGGTAACACTGGCTTTGCTCTCCTGTCAAACTTCATTCCTTTAGAGTCTCGTAGGTTATCTCAATTTTACCTAAGGGTGGGATGGGTAGGGAACATGTGTCGAGAACGAGGCACTTCATATAATAATGATCGAACATCAGGTAAGTTCGTTTGATCATCTATTATATTTTGTGCCTCGTTCTCGACACATGTTTATTAACCATGCAGATGTTCAGAGAGATGGTAAAGTTGAGATAAAACATAAAATAATTAATTAGGTATGTTATATACATAAGTACATGCATGCACTTGTGCAGTCAACTCTTAATAGTTAGATGCAATCAATTAAACAAACTAAACTTGAGTTTCTGCTTTGAATTATCCTGAACAAGTTCCTTAATCAACAATCCTAGTAGGTAACACAATGTTACAAGATAGCCAGTATTATTGACAGAAAAACAATCAATGTCTTAAGACTCTTCATAGCAATCCTGTGAACATAAGTATCCAGTATTAAGTTTAAATTATTTTGCCTTGTGCAGTCAACTCTTAATAGTTAGATGCAATCAATTAAACAAACTAAACTTGTGTTTCTGCTTTGAATTATCCTGAACAAGTTTCATAATCAACAATCCTAGTAGGTAACACAATGTTACAAGATAGCCAGTATTATTGACAGAAAAACAATCAATGTCTTAAGACTCTTCATAGCAATCCTGTGAACATAAGTAACCAGTATTAAGTTTAAATTATTTTGCATTAAGCACAACAAAACCTGGCCAAACTGCTAAATAGAAAAATACTTATCTTGCTATTATTTATCCAGCAGTCTGTGTAATTACATCTAGAACAAAATCTTTTGTCTTAACCATAGGTGCAATGGTATGGCGTGTACTACATGCCCTGAAAAAACATTAGCATCAATACCGCCTACTGAAACAGTACTTTCTAATCCATCTTCTACTAGTGACTGGAGACAGAAAACCAATTTAACTATGTGTGAATGTTCTTCATTCAAAAATGTGATATACTTAAGTTGTTTTTTTTTTTTTTTTTTTACTTTTTTCAGTTGTTGCACTGCATAGGTATATAAATTATTTAAAGTATTCTATCTCTAGAATCTTAAGTAAATATTAGGCTGAGAAAATCTCAATTGATCCAAAAAAGCTAAGTAAAAATTTGGCTGCATACAGCCCATTGCCGGGTTTTTAAACTTATCAGTAATGATAATATTGGCACAATCTTAACTCAACTTCACTTAACCCATATTCAGTCATCTATTTATTTTAATAAACATAAGTAAATTATATTTTAATGAAAGAATTTTGTGCCCACTGTGCCGTGCCTAGTGCAAGCAAAAAACCATCAGATTCTTGGTGAGGCTACCAAGACTTAACCATTTCCCTGTCCTCATGAGTCACATGAACACTTCCATTGTTTAACTATTGTGTCTATTGGCGGGACAGTTAATTTGTTAATATTATATTAAGAACTAGCGGTCGCCCGCGGCTCCGCCCGCGTGGACCATTGGATTTATTTTGGATTTTTCCAAAATAAAATTTAGCCTATGTTACTCGTGGATAATGTAGCTTTCGAATGGTGAAAGAATTTTTAAAATCGGTCCAGTAGTTTTTGAGCCTATTCATTACAAACAAACAAAGTTTTCCTCTTTATAATATTAGTGTAGATTTGATGTTGTGAATCACTTGAAATTTTATTTGGATCCTATGTTATATGACAATTTGAAAATAGTGGTTTGAGATTCACCATATATATTATTTAAGCTTATCCCTAAATTAGGCATTCTTATGTGATCCCCTCCCCCAATTTTAGAGCCTATTAGCAAAGGGGCTGACTTATGAGTAAAGCACTATAAGCAGAGCCTGGTATAAATACTTTGTTACAAAAGCATAAATCATGGCAAAAGTGGAGTGCCATAGGCCATAGGTCCATACTATTTTTTTTTTTTTTTTTTATAGATGGTCCAGCAAAATTTATAACACTTGAAAATTTGATGTTGATGATTAGCGTCTATCATCCACGCTTGCCTGATAAGGATTGCAGCAATCAGAGTATGTGTGCTGTATAAAGAGTAATTTAATCTCTGGAGGGAGAACTTAAATAGTTCTAGTCTATACAATTCAATAAACATACAGGGTGGGGAGGACAATATGATCATAAATTAAACTTCGTATAAGTCATGATATTCCCAACCGTCACACAAAAAATCAAATGAATTTATTCAGTAGTTTAGCCACAGGAAATTATTTTTCAGTTTAAGTATTTTCTACATGATGTATTTGTAAACAGCTGAGCGCCCTACAAGTTAACGACACACGTTGCCAGCTCGCTACTTTAAAAACCTATTTTCTCAAAATAAGAGTCATAAAGCGTGTCGTCACAGCTAAATAATAAAAAATGCATGCGAAAGTTATTACTATCCTGTTACGCACTCATGTCAATCGCAAAATATGTATGTGCGAAAGAGATAGGTAAATTGCTTGTTTCTACTTTGCTTACACTTTGTCGACGTGTCTAGGTTATAGGTTACGCGGTCAGTGTGTCACCGGACCTCCTTCCTGCTGTGACGCGTTTTGTTTTCCTCTGGAATTTCGGATGCGCCCGCGCCCGTTTGAAGTCGCGGCGCGAGTGTTATCGTATTCGTATCTTTGTTGTTGTGTTGTGTTGTGCGAAATTTGACGCTTTGTTTTAATAGTGACAGGACACATCAACGTATTATAGGTACTTAGTTAAATAGTGAAGTAAACTTTGCGAAATTAGACGCTTAATACTTGGTGTTTCAAGGTTTTATTATTAAATAATCATGCCTCGTTACAATTATACCGCTTCGGAATACACCGATATGATTTTAATTTATGGGGAGTGTCACGGTAATGCCGCTTTAGCTGTACGGACATACCGTGAGAGGTATGAGAACACGCGTATGTGTCCGACCCACGGGCGTACTATTGTACAAGCTGTCCAGAGGATACGGGAAAATCAATCCTTGATCCCGCACGTAGATGGTGCTCCTCCACGTGCAAATGTGATTTCAGACGAAAGAGTTATTAATTATTATGATCGCAATCCGACGTCCAGTCTGCGTAATGCAGGTCGACATTTTCATGTAAATCACAAAACCATTCAAAAAGTTTTGAAACGTAACAAACGCAGACCTTACAAGAAAGTACAAGCATTGTTACCGAGAGATAAACCAATAAGAGAAACTTTCTGTCGCTGGTTGGAAACCAAACATCTCGAGAATACATTTACAAGGAATGGTTTATGGAACCGACAGAACCTTCGGTACTGAAGCCGCGTGAATCCGCATCTAGTTACTAGTAGTAAGCTAGAATAATAATATCTTTTAATAAATTGAAAGAAATGGCTGCTAATGGTGACCTATTATCAAGAGTGAGAAATAACATTATACGTCGGTGTAGTTTATGTATTCAAGAAAATGGCGGACATATTGAAAATAAAAAAAATTAATGACTGGCGACATAATTATGTGATCGAAAAGTGATTATGAATAATAAATTGATTAGTGAATAACTCGCGCGTGAATGATGCCTGACTATTTGGTTAATATTCTGTGATTTGATTTGTGTAATTGAAAAAATAAGAATAATGGCGCCAAACATTACGTCGCTGCGTCGCCGTCGGCCACAGCTTTATCATGAATGAAACCAAGCTGCGTTGCCGTTCTTATCGCCGCGCGCCGGTAAGTGTACCAATTTTATACATGATGTTTTAATTTGTTTGCAGTTTTAAGCTATTTAGTTTGTTAGAAAAAAATGTTTTTTTTAATTTCGATGTTCGGATTTATTTGATAGTTGACAAATGTTTCTATAAACCAGTACTGCCAGTGTTTTCATTTAAAGTCATATTGTCATCTCCACACTGTATATTATTGAAATTTTTACTTGCGCGCACTAAGTAACTGTTTTGCCGGTAATTTGTTGAAGCCTTTGGAACGTGAAATGGTGGATGGTAACGGAGTGATTTCGACGGAACACTAAAGTTAATTTTTTGTAAAAGATCAGGACAATCAATTTTGTGATTCATAATTTTTAAAAGGAAAGTAAAATCAGCTATTTCTCGTCTGTTTGCTAATGGTAAAATATGGTATTTTTTACATAACTGGAGGTAATTGCCTGACTGATAGGGGATCTTCTGATGGAAGCATAAATACCTAATGAAACGCTTTTGTACATTTTCAATGCGATCGATATACTTACAATAGCGCGGATTCCATATTTGGGACCCGTATTCTAGGTGACTCCTTACATAGGTGCAATATAAAATTTTAAGAGTCTTAGCATTTGTAAACGTTTTACATAGACGCATTATAAATCCAAGTGATTTCAAAGCTCTTTTCACAATGGTGTCGATATGTTTGTCGAAAACCATTTTGCTGTCATGATGCACTCCTAAATCCCGAACAGTATCACATCTTGTCAATGTCTGGTTACATAAGGTGTAGGAGGTATTTAGAGGATCGCGTTTCCTAGTATATGTCACAGTATAACATATTTCAGGATTAATATCAAGTTTATTCTGCCGACAGTATTCTTGTAGATGATCTAACTCATTTTGGAGTCTCATCATGTCTTCCGGGGAGGAAATAGTTGCGTAGACCTTCATGTCATCAGCAAAACATAATAAATTAGATGACTGAAGGCATCGGTCAATGTCGTTTACATAGATCACGAATAAAAGCGGACCTAGCAGGGAGCCTTGAGGAACACCACTGGGCACGGAAACCCAGCCAGACCTATAATTATTTAGTGCAACAGCTTGAGACCTGTTATCAATGTAACTAGAAAACCATCTGAGAAGGTCACCGCGAATTCCAATCTTAAACAGCTTCTCAATTAGGATATTGTGGTCAATTCGATCAAATGCTTTGCTGTAGTCTGTGTAAACGACATCAACCTGCCTGCCATCATCCATGGCTTTTGTAACAAACTCGTTGAATAAGACTAGGTTAGTCGTAGTAGACCTACCTTTAAGAAAGCCATGTTGAAAGGAGCTGAACGATCCTGAAATTACAGGAAAAACTTGACTGTAGACAATCCTCTCAAATACCTTAGAAATGATGCACAATTTGGAAATCGGCCTGTAGTTAATAATCTCTGTTTTCGAACCCTTTTTGTGCACTGGAGTAATAAAGGCCGATTTCCATAGTCCGGGGACAGTACACAAGGACAGGGACTTCTTAAACAAAAGCGAAACTGGTAGTGCGATAGATGATGCACATTTCACTAGCAGCTTGGGCGATAATTTGTCAGGACCTTTTAGCGAGTTCGCTCGTTGTCTACGCGTGACCTCTCCTGACCCTTGGCGTCGAGTCGGCGTCGAGCGAATTTATCGTGCAACCTAACGATCTTGATCACTACGGAGCACTACCTTTTAGTCATATTTATTATTAAAGATTCTTGTCTTGTTACTATAAATAACATATGATATTCCGCCGCAGCGCGTCGTAGGAATAGCACGCGCATATTGTGACGTTGCCGCTCCGCTCGAAGTGCGCTCGCGACGCGAATAAAATAATAGTAAACAAAGTTAACAAGCGATTAGTACATGTGAAATGGAGTGCCAAAGGTGTAAAAAGGGTCTGTCGAAAAGAGGATTGCATTTTGTATGCCAAGGTCAATGCCAGGGCACTTTCCATAGAAGTTGTGTGAAAGGGCTGGCAGCTGATTTAAAAGCGGGAAAAAGGCGAATACACTGCAACAACTGCGAAGAGGATGAGTCGGAGGTCGAGGACCAGGAGGAAGAGGGACGAGACCCTGATGAGATACTGAAGGATATTCAGAAAAATGTACGGGCTATCCCTGGACTCATAAAACAACTTGAGTCCATAAAACACAGCATGTCCTTGCTCTCTGATAAGTACGACACCTTACTTAGCGAGCATGAAAAATCGAAAGAAAAAATACACATATTTGACGGGCCTGTTGGTCTAGTGGTTAATGACCCTGACTGCTATACCGGAGGCCGTGGGTTCGATTCCCACCCAGGACAAATGTTTGTGTGATGAGCACGATCATTTGTTCTGTGTCTGGGTGTAATTTATCTATAATATGTATGTATTTAGAAATATATAAGTATGTTTATCAGTTGTCTGGTTACCATAACACAAGCTCTGCTTAGCTTGGGATCAGATAACCGTGTGTGAGTTGTCCCGGAATATTATTATATTATTATACACAAACTAGAAAAAACGGTAGAACATATTAACAATAAGTGTACTTACCTGGAAAAAAACAATGTTGCTCTAGAACAACTTGTGCACGATTTTGAGCAGACAGCACGTAAGCACAACATTGAAATTGTAGGTATAGAACCGATGCCGGACGAAAATGTGAAGGAAGTAGTCGACAAAATCGGAAAGATTATTAACGTGAGCAGCGATGACATTGATTGGGTGAGGAGAAATCAACCACGAAAACAAGGATTAAAACATGCTTCAATAATCGTAGGATTTAAGACCTCGGGAACCGAATCCCGCGACGCCTGGCTGTCCCAACGTCGAAAACTCACGGATGTAACAAGTGACAAAATAACCGGTGGCACCAACAATAGCAAAATATATATAAATGAAGATCTGACTAAGGATACAAGAACTTTGCTATGGAAAACAAAGAAAGAGCTACACAAAAACTACAAGTTTATCTGGGTGTCTAAAGGTAAAATATTAGTTAAGAAAACTGAAGAAGACAACTCAATCTGGGTGAGAACAGATAATGACATCAGCGATCTACTCAAAACGAAAACATAGGTATAATATGATTACTTTTATTATTTTTATTTATACCTACATTAATTCATAACATTCAAGTATTAAGTGTCTAAAACTACATCAAAATTCACAACCCTAGAAAATATTGAAATAATTACCGATAATATAACTGTTGAAGAGGAAAGTTTAAATATGTGGATATCATTTATAAAATATTAATATGATTTATGCATAATACACTTGAACATTAGATCTCTAAAAAAGAACTTTGGAGAATTAACAGTTACTTTACAGGACAATCTAAAACACATCGACGTAATAATAATTACATAAGCGAACATAAATTTTACTATGATTAATTTATATAAGATTGAAGGATTTAATATCCACAGTGTAACAAGAACGGGACGAACCGGGGGAGGGGTACTAGTTTATACGCGCGAAACATTAAGAGCCCGAGTGAACGAGACGGTATACACACAAAACATGCAATCGGCAGAGTGCGTTTCCATTGTGCTCGACAGTTGCGGGAGTGATCCAGTTTATTTGTTATGCATTTACCGACCGCCAAAAATAAACAAGAAAGATAAAACCAAGCAATTCCTCGAAGAATCACGTAATATATTAGAAAATTTTCCGACAAGTAATAACTTAATAATATGTGGAGATATAAATATAAATTTATTAAAAAGTCAAGATAGCTGTGTAATGGAGTATGAAACTTTATTAGCAGAATTCGGATTAATTAAATATATAAATAAAATAACTCGCAAAGAAATCATGAAAGGAAACATTGTTGAATCATGCCTTGACCATTTGACGGGCCTGTTGGTCTAGTGGTTAGTGACCCTGACTGCTATACCGGAGGTCGTGGGTTCGATTCCCACCCAGGACAAATGTTTGTGTGATGAGCACGATCATTTGTTCTGGGGGCTAACTCTTGAAACTAATATCAATTCCAATCTAAAGCCAATACAATGCCAATGTTAATTTTGCAGTCACGTGATTCGGTACTCTTGAAAACAATATTGTCAACATTGGATTGAAATTGGGATTGCGCCGCGATTATTTTGTTACACGTGAAGTTAGCTACGTTAAGAGCCGCAATAGTGTTGTTCAACTCATTACGATAAACTGGTAATATGGCTTAAAACTGCTTTATTCTTAAAAAAACAAGGCTAATAAATAAATATGATATAAATAGCCGTTTAACGCACGCCAAGCCCGATCCCGATTCCACTTAGTTCCCCAAAATAGACACGCAATTTAAAACCAATGTGGCGCTAGCATCGAACTCAAGAGTACGAAACATTAAAATTCCAATGTCGATCGATTGGAATTAAAATCAAGAGTAAGCGTACTGGTTGTCTGGGTGTAATTTATCTATAATATGTATGTATTTAGAAATATATAAGTATGTTTATCAGTTGTCTGGTTACCATAACACAAGCTCTGCTTAGCTTGGGATCAGATAACCGTGTGTGAGTTGTCCCGGAATATTATTATTATTATTATTATATATATAAGAGCATCAAACGCAAATATTACTTCAGCGGTAATTCAACAAAAAATATCGGATCACTTTCTCGTGACGGCCGCAGTGCAGTGGAACCGCGCTCCGCAAAATAGCGAACGAGCTGGCAACAGCGCCGGCGCATCGCTCGGGAGATCAAGTGACGAACGGAGTGACCGAAATATTATACCTACCGCGGGTCGCCGACGTGTTCTTGACAATCGTTTAGTTAGAGAGCGGTTATTGAAGACTGACTTTACCTTACTATTATCTATTGAGTGTCCTGTAGACTTGTATAATTCTCTAAAGCAAATATTTATTAACATCTATAATCAATGTTATAAAATTGTACCTGTTACTGTAAGTGCTAGAAATAATAAAACTTGGGTTACGGAGCATTTAAAAAAAATAATAAAGGAGAGAGATAGACTGTTTAAAGTTTGGTGCAGTGATCCAAAGAACATGGTTAAAAGATTAGAATATACTAAATTTAGAAATAAATGTTATAAAACGATAAATAAATGTAGCAACGCATATGATAGACAAAGTATAATTAACTGTAATAAGAATAGGTATTAAAAAGATTTGGGATAAAATAAACATATTATTAGGAAAAAGTAAAGAATCAGTAGATTCTACGATATTATCTAATATGAGTATTCAGGGAAACACTAAAAATGTAGCTGACGGGTTTGCTACTACATTCGATGAGGATATTCAACAGATTAAACACATTTGTGATGAAAAATGGTTAAGTAGATACAATTATGTACAAAAATCTGACAGAAATATGAGATGGCAACCAGTGAGTGACAATTACGTAAAGAAAATAATAAAAAGTATGGATGCTAAAAAATCACATGGAAGCGATCTCATACGTATGTCTGATTTAAAGATAATTGCTAACAAAATCAGTCCTATCATAGCTAAGTTAACCAATCTATCTGTCAAAAAACATAAGTTTCCTGATAAACTGAAAGAAGCAATATTGCGTCCTATATTTAAGACTAGCGGTCGCCCGCGGCTCCGCCCGCGTGGATGTCGGTTACCGCAGCAAAAAGCCTACCCAGGAAAGACACGGTCCCCTATTTTTTTCCAAAATAAAATTTAGCCTATGTTACTCGTGGATAATGTAGCTTTCGAATGGTGAAAGAATTTTTAAAATCGGTCCAGTAGTTTTTGAGCCTATTCATTACAAACAAACAAAGTTTTCCTCTTTATAATATTAGTGTAGAAAGGCGACCGTAAGAACTACACTAATTATAGACCAATAGCCATTTTATCCAGTATCGACAAAATTATAGAAAAATGCATAATAAATCAACTTGGTGACTATTTACGGTCAAATAAAATAATAAATAAATCACAGCACGGTTTCCAAAAAGGTAAAAGTACTAATACATTACTGTCCAATTTTACTAACGAAATTAACAACTACTTAAACGAGAAGAAGTTTGTCGTCGCAATATTTTTTGATTACAAAAAAGCATTCGATACTTTAGAAAGTAACACGTTATTGACATCATTAGAAGAGTGTGGTGTGGATAAGCCTCTGAAAGAATGGTTCAAAGACTATCTCTCTTCACGCTCCTACCGGGTCAAGATAGGAGTATAGTGGAAGAATACCTATGTAATGATGTCATGCTATACCTAGATTCTAAGAGTATATTAGATTGTGTAAGTATCGATTATATTAGAGTAATAAATCATATTCGTTGCTTAAAGGACGTGTTCTATTTCTCTCCCGAATCGAACCTTTATATGGCGACCCTGCCAGCGCAGTGGAATGTCCCATAAAAGGCGACGTTATTATAAACATTGAGTGCTTTGGACAGTTTTGAAGACTTATTACGATGGCACTATTTTTATTCATTGCGTTACGAAGTGACCGTTCGTGTACTGTGAACTCAATTTGTGACTTTTCCCGTGTTCCTCAATTAAAAATCAAATTTCAAAATGGGCAAACAACAATCTAAGACCCAGGAAGTTATAATAGCACAGAACGGCGCAGGAAATTCGGCTGGGGCCGAACAGATGTTGCAGCATACAAGTGTGATATCTTATATGTTGATCACTATCGCAATTATACTATTCATTGGAGGCGCGATATGGCTATTGCGCTACTACAGGAAATGCCATGGAAAATGGATTGAAAGAGGTGTTCGTGATTTCGATCTGCGAAGGTCGATGAGCTTGTTCCGTCGTCAGCAACGGGAGGCCAATTTTGCAGCGTCTACAGGAACGTCACCGGTGTGAATGTTGTGATTAAATAATAAAAAGTGCGGTCACCCTGAGATAAAGTGCGATTAGTGTAAAACGGCAAAAGATACGGTAATGATACAAGTATAAGGTACAACATTTATATCTTAAATATTAAGCATGTATTTACTCGCATTTTAAAGTTTATTAAATACGGTAATACTAGTGTGTTATTTTAAATGATTTTGTCATATTTTTGTGCATTATTATGATGACTAATATAATAATAATCATACGCAACTTTATGTAATGATGTTATGGCTAGTGAGGTTAAAGAGACTGATATTTGATAAATTGAAGTATATTAAAGATTACCTTACAAAGTTAGGTCCAAGTAGAAGGTCAATTAATGTAAGACAAGCAAAACTTACTGAAGTAAATATTTTATATAAACAATTTTGTTCCTTACAAATAGCTATTGAAATTAGAATAAAAAATAAAGAAATTAATAATAGTGAAATTCAGATAATTTCAAACTTATTTGATGGTATTAATAAATTGTATTCGAAAATAATTCAACTTTGTTCTGATAGTACAGAGGATACGAAAAGCACCATGGAAAAGTTCGAGTTGAAAACTGCGATTGCTTTGTTACCAGTAATGACGGGTGATGAAAATATCACCAAACAATTAATTTCAAACATCGAGATGTATGAGTCTATGATAGATGATACGGGTAAAAAGCAACTCGTTCAATTTGTTTTAAAGTCACGGTTATCCGAAAGCGCTAAGCTGCGCATGCGTAATACTTATTCGTCTGTTGCAGATTTGATTCTAGACATGCGTAGTATCTTACTGCCAAAAAAATCCGATACTGCAATCCACAGTAAGCTGCAGTATATGAAACAGAACGACAAGAGTATCGAGAATTACGGTAAGGAAATAGAACAGTTATTCGTCGATCTGACTATTACTCAGGCCAACGGAAACACTGAACTTTACCAAACTTTGAAGCCAATAAACGAGCGGATAGCTATAAAACGATTTTCTGATGGTCTGAGGAATAGTCGTCTTAGCACAATAATTGCAGCTAGAAATTATAGCACATTGAAGGACGCGATCCAGGGTGCATTGGACGAGAAGCTATCGAGTGGAGGTGAAGAGCGAGTGATGAGTTTTCATCATCACAGAGGTAGGTCAAACCGTGGTCATCGTAATTATAATAATAATTTTAACAGGGGGGCTCAAGGGTCTCAAGTATTTTCTAATTCTCAAAATTATAATAATCCCAGTCGTGGTTATTACAATTATTCCAGTCGTACACGTAACTTTAATAATTCATCAAATTATCGTGGTCGCGCGGGTTTTCGTGGCCACACAACGTTTCGTCGCCCGGCTCGACAACACCAAATTAGGCTAGCTGAGTCGAGTAGTAGTGAGTGTTTACAAGAAAATCCTGAAGTGCAGACTGAAACTCAAAATGATAACTTGTTTTTTCGTGCATGAACATTTTTATTGCCAGAATATTAACTCTATTAATTTAGATGTATTCCAAGTGTCGCGTAGTTGGTTACTTGATACCGGCGCGTCTGTGTCCATAATTAGGCAGGAGGCATTAGAGAGCCTGCAAATTCCTTTCCATATATAGCGCATTAAAATAAACGGTATAGGTGGTCATGTATATTGTGATGGCTTTGTTTATCTTAAATTAAATTATGATAAATATGAGTTCGAGCATAAGTTTTATGTATTTAAAAACTTTACTTGTAGAACGGATGGTATATTAGGACAAGATTTCTTGAGTAGATTTAATTGCATATTAGATTTTGAGCGAAATATATTGACAATTAACCATGACGTACCCATTGTTATCCCATTACAAATGGGGCAACTCGGCAACAATACTTACATGACTATACCGGCCAGATGTGAAGTTACTTACTTAGTAGAGACAAGTTTAAAAGATGAATGTGTTGTTTTGTCTAAACAGTTAAGCGAAGGTGTATTTTTAGCATCTGTTTTAGTAAAACCTATAAATGGTAAAATACCATTAAAATTTTTAAACACCCGAGAGACAGACATATGCTTAAGTTATTTCACGCCCGATATTGAACCTTTAAATGATTATTTTGTATGTTATTTTGAAAGTAATAACTTAAATGCGAATCGTGTGAAACAATTATTTTCGGTTTTGAATTTGAAGCATTTAAATAAAGAAGAACGAATTTCGATCGAAAATATTTGTGCAAAATACTCAGATGTATTTTTTTTACCCGGCGACAAATTAGGCGTTACGAATTTATATAAACAGTCAATTCATTTAAAAGAAAATACTAACCCATTTTACACCAAGTCCTATAGGCTCCCTAAAAGTCAAAAAACGGAGATTGATAAACAAATCGACGATATGTTACGTAATGATATTATTGAGGAGAGTATGAGTGAATGGTCTAGCCCTGTTCTTTTGGTGCCGAAAAAATGTGATAATAGTGGTAATAAAAAATGGCGAATTGTTATTGATTACCGGAAATTAAATAATAATCTTAAAGACGATAAGTTCCCTTTACCAAATATTTCGGATATACTGGATTCTTTATCAGGAGCAATTTATTTCAGCCACTTAGACCTTAGCCAAAGTTATTATCAATTAGAATTATGCCCAGAAAGTAGAAAATACACTGCATTTACTACAAGCAAACAATATCAAATGAAACGACTCCCAATGGGTTTGAAAATCAGCCCAAGTGCTTTTAGTCGGTTAATGACGGTAGCAATGTCTGGTTTAAATCATGAAAAATGTCTGGTCTATTTAGATGATCTTATTTGTATAGGACGCAACTTACATTCGCATAATAAGAATTTAATTGATATTTTTGAACGGCTTAGAAGTGTAAATCTAAAAATTAACCCTGAAAAATGTCACTTTTTAAAGAAAGAATTACTGTACTTAGGCCACATTGTATCTGCTAAAGGAGTTTCGCCTGACCCTGCAAAAACACGAGTAATACAAAATTACCCCACGCCAAAAAATAGTGACGAAGTAAGACGTTTCGTTGCTTTCGCGAATTACTATCGTAAATTCATTCCACACTTTGCTGATATAACAATACCTTTGAATAGACTATGCAGGAAAGGTGCTCATTTTATTTGGAATACAGAATGCGAACATTCATTTAATCTGTTAAAGCAATGTTTGGCTAATCCACCCATTTTACAATATCCAAATTATACATAAAAACAGGACAAAACTGTATATTAAATGATAATAGATTAATATTGTATACTACATACTTATGTATAAAAAAAAAAAAAAAAAAAAAAACATACCTAACGTTTTTTTTTTTTTTCTGTTTTTGTTGGGCGTATAGTGGAAGAATACCTATGTAATGATGTCATGCTATACCTAGATTCTAAGAGTATATTAGATTGTGTAAGTATCGATTATATTAGAGTAATAAATCATATTCGTTGCTTAAAGGACGTGTTCTATTTCTCTCCCGAATCGAACCTTTATAGGAGACACATTCAGCGACGAAAAAATGGTCCGGTGTGGGGTGCCGCAAGGTTCAGGAAGTGGTCCTGTATGTTATTTAATGCATGTAAATAGCCTGTGTAACGTGTTACAACATTGCTCAGCGCATATGTTCGCGGACGACCTCTGTGCCTTGCGCGCCGGTACGGACCTCGCCGAAACGTGTCGCCTAGTTCAGCAAGACGTAGATGCCGTTATGAAATGGTCACATGACAATGGGATAGTAATTAATTCTGAAAAAACACAATACATAATTATACACTCACCTTACTTACCGTTGAAAGAAAATCCTATACCATTATACACTCACACATTTGATTGCATTCATAGCAACCTTATAAATTGTAGCTGCAAACCTATTCAGAGAGTAAAGTGCGTAACTTACCTGGGGGTTAAAGTTGACGAACATTTCTCATGGATAGAACATATACATTTCTTGTGCAATAAACTAAGATCTTTATTAAGTAAGTTTTATCACCTAAGTTATCGAGTTCCTACTAGTACACTTAAAGTATTATACAAATGTATGGTTCAATCTGTAATAGATTATGCTCTTGATTGCTATGGACTTACGTTTAAATCCTACATTGAAAAACTAGAAAATCTACAAATTAGGTTCCTAAAACTATTAGTGGATAAAAAAACTAAAAATAAATATGACGGCGCCAGCGATGGCTGAGCGATAGGGCCGTCATTGTCTTGATTAGGTGGTACAGGGTTCATATTGTAAGCAGCGTAAAATAATAATTTTCAATGCAATTTTAAGAACACTTTATTTACCGTAATCACAATTCACTACACTAGTTTCACTTATAACAATTAAAAGGTAAACCGACAGTTTCGTTTTGGAGAAGTGACTTCGTTGCCGTCTCAAATACTACTGCCCTCTCTACATCGTGCCCACTCTCCAACACGACTCTGTCCACGTGCCGCCATTACAAAGAAACAAGTGACGTCACGGTGTTTACCACTACCTCCGTATTATAATAATCAAATGGACAACTTATTATTTAACGATATCGTTTTCCACGACACGGCCAGCCTGACAAGTTACACGCCCTCGTGTATATCTGTAACAAAATAACCAAATTTGAAGTAAAATGCAACCTCGGCCAACCTGACCGTATCTTGGAAGCACAACAACTACCAGTTAGCCATTACTTAATTGCCAAATAACTAGACTTCTAAAGAACTCACAAAAAAAAAAACAACAAAAAGGTTCCTCTAAGCCTCAAAATTATCAAAATCTAATACTGCTATAACGAGATCACATACAACGCTCATAGCCCAGCTGCCTCAGCAGCTAATTACAACTTTAATATTGCCACTCGTATCGTCATCACGTCATGTGATACGACCAAAACTTCATCTAGAGTCTGCGACTCCCAGGCCAATATAATATGACCTACACACAACAATAGTCTCATCTTGAGACCCGGGTCCCCGCCACACCACTAGCTGCCCATCACCCTCTGAACAACTCACCGAGTGGGTTGCAGTTACGACTACAGACTAGTGCGTGCAGTGCGACCAAATAGCTAGCAAGTATGTGCTCTAGTTACTGGCGGAGGTACCTTCATCGCCTTCTTCAATGTCAGACAATTCTAATTCAGCAGGTACATTACTTAGAGGAATCTTTCGTAAACGTTCGTGAGCGTACTTATAAGTTCTATTACCAGTTAAAGATTTTAACGTATAACGATCACCATCGAGTAACTCTACAATTTTTAACGGTCCCCTATATTTGGGGTCTAACTTTGTCTGGTTTCTCTCTTCATTTTGAATCGAAACTAAGTCACCAATATTAAACTTTTCTAATTTAGCCTTATTTCTATCAAATCTAGATTTCTCATAACTAGCACTCTTTTCTATATTGGTTGCCGCTTGCTCTCTTGTCTTGTTAATGTCTATTTCCGGTTCAGAGTCATTAAAAGTTAAAAGATTCATTGGTCTAGCTACGCGCCCAATCAAAAGCTCAAGTGGACTCGCCCCGGTTACGCGATGAACGGAGCAATTTAAAGAAAGTTGGATATCCTCTAGGGCTTCTTGCCAAGACCTATCAGACATCTCCACCGAAGTGAGCAGACCTTTTAATGTGCTCATAACTCTTTTTACTTGGCCGTTGGCGCGACTTGATCCGGTAGCGATCAAGTGTAAAAAAATGCCATGAGAAGCACAAAAATCTTTAAAATCCTTGCTGGCAAAGCACCGACCCTGGTCAGCGATCACTCGAGTCGGAGCCCCAAACAAGGATACACTAGATTTAAGGGCTCTAATAGCGCAAGCAGAATCGATGCGGAGAGTATGGTACATAAGTACAAACTTAGTGAAAGCGTCAATCAAAACTATGACGTATTCTTTGGCATCATTTTTGGCGTAATCTTGGGGATCGGATGAAGCTCAGCTTGCACACGTCCTGAATGAGATTTTGACACCTTACATGTTATGCAGCCATCGACAAATTTGCGGACATACTTAGCCATATGCTCAAACCAATAGTGTTCGTATACTCTTTCAAGTGTTTTCTCCCATCCAAGGTGCATAAGTGATTCATGGACGTGATTAATTACCGACCAACGAAAAGCCCGAGGAACTATCGGAAGGCAACGAGTACGATTGTTTCTCTGCACATTGCGATGCAAAACACCTGAGCGAATCTCGTAAGTCTTAGCAATATCGGGTGAAAATCCGCCTTCCTTTAATTTAGTAACCAAAGACTTAATTTCCTGATCGCGCAGCTGTTCTGCCAATAACCAGTTTTCAGATAAGGTAGAGAGATCGACACGTTTTTGTTCGACTCTTGGAAAACTAGAACAGTTAGAAGAAAGAGGTAAAGCATTCCGTGAGTGGAAATCAACATGAGCCATACGACGACCCTCACGATACTTGATTTCAAAATCAAAAGCTTGAAGAAAAGCCCACCAACGATGCACACGTGGTGTAATATCGACTTTGTTTCGCGAGGCTTTTAACGAATTACAATCAGTAATGACTTCGAAATGCCTACCTTGCAAATAATGTCTGAAGTGCTTTACAGCGTTTACGACAGCTAGAGTCTCCAACTCGTAAGAGTGGTATTTAGACTCTGGTTTTGTGGTTCGCTTACTAAAGTACTCAACGACACAAAGCTCAGCATCGATCTTTTGAAATAAGATAGCGCCATACCCATCAGCACTTGCGTCGGTATGTAACTCGATTGGGAGATCAGGATTAAAAATCATCAGCACCGGTTTAGTAGTCAATGTCAAGATTATCTGCTGTCTTATCTGCTCATGCTCTTGTTTCCAAGTAAATTGCTTAGCTGAAGTCAGCAAAAATAATGGGGTCATAATTCGAGAGAAGCTTTTAATAAACTTTCGAAAGTATGAAGCAAGTCCAATGAACTGCCTCAGCTGATGAATGTTCTCAGGGGGTGGTAATTAGGGCATGGATACCGGTAATCGGTAATACCGAAAAACCGGTAATACCGAAGAAATTACGGAATTTTGTAAAACCGGTATTAAGGCTTACAAAATCAGTATTTCGGTATTGATTGCGAGTGCAGAATACAATGTTTTTGATGTCGAATCCCTTTTTAAACTTATACGCATTGAAATGACCCTCTATAAAAACGGAGGAAAACGAGGCCGTTTTTTGGACGAGGTATACAAATACCTCTTATCAATTCCGCCAACTAGCGTTGAAGCAGAAAGAGCTTTTTCTGCTGCAATGTGTGTAAATTGTAACAAAATAAGATCGTCTTTAAGCGACGACACTTTAGATGTACTGTGTTTTCTACGATCAATTTTTCAACAACAAAATCCACCGAAAAATAATTAGTTTTAAGTTCAGTTGTGATAATTAAAATATACCAATGAATAATTGCAATTAAAGAGCTCATATACTTAAGGAAGAAAGAAGCTACAATCGTTTAAGAAAAATGTTTTTTTTTTGTTACAGAGTTTTACCTTATTTTATTTTTAAGTGATTTTGCATGTGAAGAGTTTTATTTTAAAGTTTAGTATGAGAATTGTTGAGAACAAAATCCACCGACAAATAATTAGTTTTAAGTTTTTAAGGTTAATTGTGGTAATTAAAATATACCAATGAATAATTGTAAATAAAGATCTCATATACTTATGGAAGAAGGAAGCTATTATTTAAGAAAAATTATGTCTTTTTTGTTAAAGTTTTACCTTATTTTATTTTTAAGTGATTTTGCTTGTGAAGAACACAAGCAAAATCACTTAAAAATAAAATAAGTTGTATTTTTTTTTGACATAATTATATTAAAATGTTGTTTTACTTTATTTGAGTCCTACGAACAATCAATAATAAATACCGAAAAAATACCGAAATACCGGTATTTCGGTATTGATAATTAAAATACCGAATAAAAACCGGTATTTCAGAAGAAGCAATACCGACATGCCCTAGTGGTAATTTAGTCAAAGCTTCTATCTTTCTAGGGTTTGGTCGTAGTTCTCCAGCAGTGATATCATAGCCTAAGAATTCAACATGACGCTTCAGAAAGGAACACTTCGTAATGTTCAAAGAAAATCCGGCTTTAGTCAGAGCTTCTAACACCTCGCGGAGCCTATAGAGACCTTGGTCTTCGGATATTGACGGGATCAAGATGTCATCCATGTATAAAACCACATATGAGAAGATCAAGTCTCCCAAGGCATTAGACACTGCTCTTTGGAATATACTAGGCGCGTTTCGTAGTCCGAAAGGCATTGCAAGATACTCGAACTGCCCATCTGGGGTGATGAAGGCTGTACGCTCGATACTATCGGGGTCTCGGATAGGTATTTGATTAAAGCCGCTAGCGCAGTCTAAACATGTGTAAAACCTCGCTCCTGACAACCTAGCCACTTGGTCTGATATAAGAGGTAGGGGAAACCTATCAGGCACAGTGTTGGAGTTCAACTCGCGATAATCTACCACCATACGATCAGAGCCGTCACGTTTCTTGACAAGTAAGATAGGGCTCGCAAATGGAGACTGGCTAGGACGAATAATGTTAGCTTCTATTAACTCCTTAACCTTCGAACGCACTATCTGCCTTTCATCTGGACTAAGCCTATATGGTCTACGATAGACAGTCCGATTCGGGTCTTGAAGCCTAATTTTTAATTCGCCAGATGTGACACGTGTGCGGGGTAGGCCATTTATAAAAGCTTGAGAAAAATCATTAAGCAAGGATAACAATGGTTCTTTACTTTGCATATCTGTGTCAATATCATTAAGATTATGCATGGATTTTGATTCATAACCACAGGCAGCAATGGACCTTTGCTTTGAAATAATTAGAGACGAACAAGTCAATTCAATTGTAAAACCCTGTTTCAAAATTTCTCGACCAATCATCACATCATACTTCAAACAATTATCAGGTAGCACGTGAAATAAAATGGGTAAACTATTACCATCGATTAATACGTCGCAAAGAATTTGTTCAGTACAGTTTACGCTAGAAAAACCTATTCCCCGTATACGAACAATCGCAAACGAACGTTCACCTATGAAATTACGACTGACAGATTGTTTAACAAGAGAGCATTCGGCACCAGAGTCGAAATAAAAATAATACGACTCACCAGATTGTTGTAACTGCCCACATACACCAGCCACTTCGCAACTGTCCACGCGTCGCTCCGCTGCCGCGGCGCCTCCACTGCTGTAGCCTGCGCGGTTTGCTGTAGACGCGCCGCTCGCACCTGCATTGCCACGCTGACAGTTTGATGCTATGTGCTCGTTCTCGCCGCAGCGAAAACAAATCACTCGTTTACCGGTTCCAGATGAAGGTGCCGATGATATTTGTCCTTTATTGGCGGTAGATACGTCCGATTTTGTTGACTTCGAACGACAGTCTACAGCTTTATGTCCCGGTTTACCGCAGTTGTGACACTTAAATGTAGTAGCGTTCTGTGGTTTGAAACGTTTCATGTTCGGTCCGTCCGATCGTCCAGCGGATTCGTTGTTTCGATCAAACTTTCGCTTCAGACTCGCACTTGCCTTTACTTCTTGCAACAATTTGTTACGTGTTGTAATTTCACTGGTATATGCTATACGGTACAGACGCGAATCAAATTGAGCGATATGAGCCAGCACATATGAGGTAGCTATCTCTTCGTGACTCAAATTCTTCCACCTTGCCAATAATGACGTCATCAATCGGCTTGCGTATGCTGCAAGACATTCACCATCTTTTGGTTTCCCGTTATTCACACTGATAAACGACGCGGCAAGTGTTTCTGATGAATCATATCGTGCCAGGAACAGTTCACGAAAATGCTTCCACGTCATACCCACATGTGAAATTTGCGATAACCATGACGAGGCGCTACCCTTCAGTGCTTTACTTAGAGCTATGATGAGTGATCCTCCCTCCAGTGGATGTTCATCCAGGCAAATATCGACAGTAGCACACCACGCACGTGGATCAGACTCTGGTTGCTCTGGATTTATTTCCGGTAGAGAGATCTTCGGTGAGACGGGAGTTCGAATTGCTTCAATCAGCTGCATCATATTTCTTTGCTGCATCTCGAACATTGTACGCCAGTGAGATTCAGATCCCACTTCTGATGACGGCGCCAGCGATGGCTGAGCGATAGGGCCGTCATTGTCTTGATTAGGTGGTACAGGGTTCATATTGTAAGCAGCGTAAAATAATAATTTTCAATGCAATTTTAAGAACACTTTATTTACCGTAATCACAATTCACTACACTAGTTTCACTTATAACAATTAAAAGGTAAACCGACAGTTTCGTTTTGGAGAAGTGACTTCGTTGCCGTCTCAAATACTACTGCCCTCTCTACATCGTGCCCACTCTCCAACACGACTCTGTCCACGTGCCGCCATTACAAAGAAACAAGTGACGTCACGGTGTTTACCACTACCTCCGTATTATAATAATCAAATGGACAACTTATTATTTAACGATATCGTTTTCCACGACAAATATAAAAAAGACTATAATAAACTATTTAAAATTTGTAAAATATTACCGGTAACACTTAAACATAAATACATTCTCGCAACCAATAACCATGGCAATCATGAGTATAATAAATTATTAATAAATGTATGTAACAAGTATAACACCCGAGCGATGTCATCTGGTAAATATATGGTTCCGAAAATTAATAATGTATACGGAGACCGTACACTAAATAAGCGCTTACCCTACATATTAAACCACTTACCAGATGACATCAGGGACGAAACAGATAAATGCATATTTAAAAAAACACTAAAAAAGTATCTAATTGATACATTGCCCTAATATTTGTGCACTCATAGAGATATTATACACCTTTAATGGTATTTAAACTGCAGTGCAGATACATATTGATTAGAATTAATATGAGTTTGTATTGTAGTTATAGTTGTTTTAATTGTGTTATGTAGGTGTGTTGTGTGGGTGTAAAAATATTAAAATTATTATTTTCATATTTTTATACCTACATAATAATATTATAAAACTACCTGCTAAGTTAATATAATATATGGATAATATACATATAATTATATATACAGAGTGGATATGACAGAGGGGCATTAAATTACACTACGTATACTATATGTGTTTAGTATTATTTCGATACGGTATAAAAATAAAAAGCGCCAAAAATAAAAAAATAAAAATTTCAAACAAACTAAATAGCTTACAAATTAGAATAAAACGCAACCACCCTGTGTAATTAAATTTGACTGACTTACTTACTTACTTGTGACATGCGTCAATGCTTAGACATAATCAGCTGTTAGGAAAGATACATCGTGTTGAAACGGAGCAAAATCTTAAAAAATCATTTGCGACTAAACTACTACTCCTATTTAATTGATATTTGGTACAGAGCTTGAAAATGGTATCTAGTATAGGCAGTTTAAAGAAAAGCCCCTCTGTCGTATCCACTTTGTATATATATCAATATAACAATATATAATAGTAAAATAGATTTTATAAGATTTAAATAGTATTTAACATTTAATTGCGATCCAACAGACAAACTATATAAATATAGTTTTGTTGGACTTTTTATGTCTCATAAGATGTACCTTGTACTTTAAATAAATAAATAAAAAAAAAAATGATATCCTCGAGCTCCCTGCCTGCCCTATTTTTGTTTCTCCTGCTAATTGCACGCTTACTGTTCGGTATAGCTTGAAACAATAAGTTTTTAGCACATTTTATGACATCTTCCGAGAATGCACTTTTACATATTTGTATCAGGCTAAAATTGTCCATCACATCAATTTTATGTTGGATAAAACACAACACCTCGTTGATAACCACGATGCATTTGTTGCATTTCACAATATTACTATTTTCCATAATTAAATTCAAATACGCGTTTAACGACCCATTCGCGCACAGATATTGCGTGTACCCGCGGTGAACGCGAACGATGACTGGATCTAAAAAGACAGACAAACTTCTAAGTTTATTTGGTAACAATTTACCACATTTGATGAGCTTAATGTCATCTGCGGAATGGACAGATTGCACAGCACGAATCATAACTCGTTCTGCCGCTGACAACCCTTGAGGAGACCGGGGCTCACAATGAACCTTTGGTCTAGCGAATTTAAGTATATAAGAAACGATGCGCTACAGTTTATCCCATGATGAGGTACGTTGCGCAAGTTGATAAAGAAGAGGAAGTTCTACTTGCGAGGTCACAGTTAGGACATTTGCCTTATACTCGGGGAGCTCCCCGCTCCCCACAGTCGGTGGGACAGAACGGTTTGACAGGCCAATCTTCAGGGGCACTATGAAGCCAAGAAGGGCCGCTCCACCAAAGGTCATGTGACACCAACTGTGAAGGGAGCATGCCACGAGATAGGCAGTCGCTTGGATTCTCAACACCTGCCACATGGTAGAAATGTTGAGAACCCAAGTTCTCCTGACATTGAGTTACTCTATTGCTGACAAAGACTGACCAGCGATGCGGAGAAGAATGAATCCAAGATAAGGCTATCGTGGAGTCTGAAAAAGCGTAAATCCCTGCAATAGGAACACGAGAAGCGTAAGTATAGCGAACAGTCTTCACCAGTTTTGACATGAGCACGGCTGCGCACAGCTCCAGACGTGCAAGCGTTGTGACTTTGGTAGGTGAAACCTTTGACTTCGCGCAAAGTAAGCGAACTACGACACCGGACGTACTAACAGTGTATATAAATGACACAACCGTACCCACCCATACTGGCATCGGCGAATGCGACTATACGAACACAACAATCATCGGTAACACCCACATGACGTGGTATCCGTAAGGAATCCAACAAGGGAAACTCCTGCATGAGAAGTGAAAAACGTCTAACGAGGTCGTCAGGAGCGACATCATCCCAACCGATATTGATCAGCCATAACTCTTTAATGAGCAATTTGGCGTAAAAGATCACGGGAGCGACTAGACCGAGAACATCAAATAAGCGGGCAACTATTAAAGGATATTTCTTTTAGTACATTTCTCGGCTACTTGAGCGGACGTGAAGAAGAATTACTTATCCTGAGAAGGTTCCCAGGAAAGACCTAAAACCCTGGACACATCATTCCCCTCGTGAAAATCTAGTGACTTACGATGTGAATCAGGAAGGCTGTTTAAAAGTGCGGGTGAATTGCTACACCATTTTACGAGGTCAAAATCGCCCGACTTAAACATTTTTATTAGATCATGCGATAGCTGTATAGCGTTCTCTTCATTATTCACAGAATAGACCAGGTTATCCATATATAGGCTGGTCTCTGCTACTTTAGCAGCTTCGGGAAAATGCGGACTGTCCGAGGCCAGCTGTCGCACAGTGCGCATAGCTATGTAAGGACTCGACTTCAGTCCGAAAGGTAAGCGGTTAAAAGCGAATGTCAACACAGGATCGTTCTCATTGAATCGAAACAAAATGCGTACCTAGGTATTTACGCTGCTCAACAGGTACGCAAATACATAGGTACATCTGCTTAATATCAGAATTTATAGCGATAGGAAATAATCTAAAATTGATTATAAGAATAAACAAATCTGTTTGTAAATTTGGACCAATATGAAGTACATCATTTAAAGATAAACCTGTATGAGCACTCGCATCAAGCACAACGCGCGGCATCGGTTTGTCTGGCCGAACGATAGCGTGATGAGGGATGTAATACCCGTCATCTGAAATGGCCGATTCATCGACTTCACTTAAATATCCATTATCTATGTAATCTTTGATCACTGCGTTATAATTTTCCCGCAACGTCGGAGATTGGCGGATTTTTCTCTCCAGCGCAACCAGTCGACGGTACGCGGCGGTGCGGGAGTTACTTAACTCAGCGGGATACTAAAGGGTAACGCGACAGTATAACGTCCCACATCGTCACGTGACACGGTTGAGGAAAAAATATTCTCACATTCGGTTTCTTCTGGAGATAAAAAACGTTTATTTTTAACTTCTTCCTTCATTCAATCATTACGGGCTAATCCTGTGAAAGAAGAGCTAGGTATATTTAAATTATCTTTACTATGCGGAAAATCACCCATAAAGACATACCCGAATGTGATCAATAACGCGGGTGGGGCATGTGAACCTAAGTCTACCCTATTCCCCAAATAAATATACGGGAACAGCTGAGCGCCTAACACTATGTAAATATCACCTGGAATATTCCAGCTTAAATCAGCGAGCGGAAGCGAGTGGAAGTCCACATGACAATCCCACTTAATATGGTGCGAAGGTAGCTGGTCCGTAATGCACTCAACTACTAACGCGTGAATAATAATAATAATTTATTTCTTTCAATAAGTACAATAAGCAAATCAACACAACACAGAGATAAATATATTAATTGTACAGTGGGGTTAGTAAAAATAGCACACTGATTCCCAAACTGAGACGAGCTCGTATTTCGGGAATCGGCGGCTCTCCTCTCTAATGCTATTACAATTTCAATGTCATTAAAAGTTTTGTGCAATATTGATTACTTACAGTTCTATAGGTACTTATATTTTACTTTATAATTTCTATGAGTTCCTCTGTTTCATTATAATTTAAAGACTTAAGCCAATTGGTTAATTTAATCTTCAAGTTATGTTTATTCAGTTGATACAGTGAGGTTTTATTATTAATTTTGTTATAAATTCTAATAATAGTATACTTTTGATGCGAGTATACGCGAGACTCGATATCTTAGTTCACATAACCTATTATCGGCCGCGATACAGAACCAACGCCTTTGACAAAAGAATTACTCAAAGGAATTATTACTAAATTGAGTTTTCTACAAAAAACTGTAGTTATTAAATTATTTTGCGAACCATTGTCAATTAAACACCTAACAATAGTTTTATGGCCCGAGCTATTATTATTAGCTCGCGCAAAAACCTGCGCGGTTGATAACAGAATCGTCGCCTTAGTCTTATTATCTGCTGCTAATAACACGGCCGTGTGATGGGTCGGAGATGTTGTATAAACATTGCCCGAACCACACACGGGCACCGGTGCGGAAATATCGACCTTATCGCAATGAGAATAAGAGCGCACTACAGCGGCGAGTGCCGTAACAAGCGATGAGAGCGGGGCGGGGAAAGCGCGGGAGGCGCAACAGACAGCGGCGCTGCCGGAGTGAACGCGACGACTACATTGCAATTCGTCGATTTGACATCAGCTGTTTGCGGGTGTTTATTATTTTTATCAAAATGTAATAACGTATGATGACGTTTTTTACATATGTTACAGACTGAGGTCGACTTGCAATTCCTCAAACCATGCGACGTGCTCAGACAATTTGCGCAACCATGTTCGGATTTCATAAACTCTAATCTAGTTCTAGGAGTCAACGCGGATTGAAACTTAGGGCACTTATACAAATGAACATGGGCGGTATCTTTACAGTACGCGCAACTCGAGATCGTATTCGCGGGCGGAGCGGAAAAATTAGGCGATTCACTCACAACAAACGCTTTCGTTTTCTCGAACGCGTGCGAGGATCGCCAGATGCGGAACCCTCATGGTTTATTATAATTATTTTTCGCATTCGAATGAGATGAATTCGAGCGTGCTAATATTTTTGCCTGATCCTGAACGAAACTTATCAACAATTTAGTTGTGGGAATTTCAATATCGCGAATGGAAAGTTCAAACGATTGACCAGTCTGCGAATCTATTTTTCTCATGGCGCGATGCAAGAGTATAAAATCCGCAAGATCCGGAATCCCAAGTTGTTTCAAAGCGGAAATACTTGAACTAAATGTTTCAATGAAAGAATCGAGACTATTTGCGTTATATGAACAACTTTTTAAATCTAATATATTATTTAAATAGTGTGTACCTAATGTGCGCTTATCCTGGTATTTCTTAACTAAGCTGTCCCATAAAAACTGGTAGATAAGTATCACCCGTAGGCACAATACCAGCTGTGATTTTTAACGCGTTATGTGTCAGCCTACCAACTAAGTACTGCACACGCTGTGAGTCAGTCAGCTGATCATTATTATTATGAATATTCGCCTTGAACGACTCGTAGAAAACAGGCCAATTCTCGGGTTTCCCGTCGAAAGATGGCAGTGCGATGGGAGGCAATTTTATTTTTTGATACATATTTTGTGATAACTGAGATTGACTACTATTGATTTTATTCCTAAATACGCTTAATATGAATAAACAAATCTTTAAAGGATTCTAAACAATCATAGTCGGGACTCGAACCAGGTTTCAATTTAATATTTATGTGATTAATTTGATCGACATAAGATTTAAATTTGTCTCGTATGTCGTCGATAGTCTCGGACTCAGTCATAAAACTTTCGTTCTTACGCGAATCGAAGGAAGATATATTTTTTTGTCAAATCATATATAGACGATTAATACGTTTAAACAACAATCCTTTTTTCTCGTGAAGGATTGTCAGTAAATCTTCAGGCTTTAGATCAGTCATTTTGTTAACTACTTTAATATCACAAAGCCGAAACGATGGATAACTACCTCCTATTGCACTAGTTACCAAAGTGAAAAAGAAATTAAGTAAACCTACATAAAATGAACTTTACCAATTAATACGTAACACGTTCAATTTTATGAAACAATATGGATAACTACCTTCTATTGCACTAGTTACCAAAGTGAAAAAGAAATTAAGTATACCTACCTGGGTGAATTTCAACAAATGCCTTTTTTTATCATATCGGTGAACTTTTACAATTATTATTGTAAGTTTTTTGTATATTTTTCTGGTTTTATGTATATCTTTAGGATATCAAATATCCCCAAAGAAGAATGACCATTTTTCACCTGACAATGTATAGTAATGAAATAAATGTTAAAATTTAGCTAATTTTATTATGTATCAATTACGCTTATCACAATTTTAAAAGAAACACAGGAAAAAAATATTTTTCAATTTTTCGATCTGTTTATTTTACGTGTAAGGTATAAAGCGTTTAAAACATGGTATTAAGTACCATGTTTTAAACGCACCTCAATTACTTTCTTCTACAACGTTCCATTTTACGCATTATCACTTGACTTTTATCCATTGCTGTTTCTACGTTTCATACATTATTTTACGTTTTACTCAATCATTATGTATTTCTTTATTAGTCTTTATATAATACAGATTCATTGAAAGTAAATTATTGTTTAAATAAATTGATCGTTCAGTATTTAATTAAGTTCGGATGCCTGAAATGGATTTTTTTGACATTTGACAATTCTAGCTAGGATTGCAAATGGCGCCAGGCGCAGTCCTTCGTTGGTGCGCTTGCGTCTCGTTGTGTACTGTGCTATTTCGTGTGTGTTACTTCTTTTTACGACCCTTGCTACCCCCTGAACCTCGATATCTTCCTCATCTGACGACCACTGCTTTCCATATTGTTGTAAATTCGCCTTCTTGATAATGCATCCGTCAACAAAGAGTCGACGTATACTTTGCATAAACTGCAACGTCTGCCTAAATACGTTTCGACGCTATCTCGTTCACGAGCTCAACACAAGAGTTATTTCGCTTCTTAGTGAGTGGATATCACCAGTAATCGTAAGTATTTATTTTTATAATGTTTAATATAAAACTATCTATCGTGCCCTCATCTAACAGTCTGGCGCTTCTTTATAATGTATGACAACACACAAGCAAATGATCGCAAAATGGATAAAAACTAATAAAGTTTTGTCTTGTTATTTCATGTTTCTTCTTGAACTGTTAATCTTGGCATTAAACAATGTATACATCAATGTATATCAATTGTAAACTTAAGAAGTTTATATTGAATTTCCTATTTCAGATTACTGAGGAAGCTTACATTTGTGAACCTTGTAATGAACTCCTTATGAGAAGCATAAACCAACAATTATCAACAAGCGGTGATGGTGCTCAAGCTTCAGGGTTATCTCGACCAGGTCAAAGACAAGTGTGCAGTCTATGTGGACGGTCAACACTGAATCGTCAGAGCCATTGTATTGTTTTTGACAATCCTTCAGAAGAGCAAAGACAGATTAGTGCTGTTATACAAACAAGGATTGCACCACGCCAGGTATTTATGTTTCTATATTGTTTATTATCTGCTGTAACTCTTGTTGATTTCACTGTTTGACTATGATATTGTCTTTTACTAATATGTTTATATTTACAATATCTGATATTAATTCAATATTTTCTTTTATAGATGTCATCATCTGATAGAATATGCCATTCATGCTGGATGAGTTGTAAGCGTGCTGCCATACGTAATAAGCGAGCTGATGAAGCTCGTAGTGTGTCTACTACTGAAGAAGTTCTCACAGGTGACTCTGAGCCAATCACTGCTGAAACAGGTGACTCTGAACCAATCACTGCTGAAACAGGGGACTCTGAGCCAATCACTGCGGAACCAGTTAATGAAAGTCTAGAAGTACCTTCTGAAGTTGTATCTAGCAATATAACATTAGTAAATTATAGACGAGCAGCAAATACTGCTTCACACTGCCTTTTTCCTCAATGTACTAACATGAATCTGCACAATGTGGCAGACTCATTTAGAGCAACAATACTCAGTACATATAAATATTATATATAGGCGACGGGCCTGTTGGTCTAGTGGTTAGTGACCCTGACTGCTATTCCGGAGGTCGTGGGTTCGATTCCCACCCAGGACAAATGTTTGTGTGATGAGCACGATCATTTGTTGTCTGGGTGTAATTTATCTATAATATATGTATGTATTTAGAAATATATAAGTATGTTTATCAGTTGTCTGGTTACCATAACACAAGCTCTGCTTAGCTTGGGATCAGATAACCGTGTGTGAGTTGTCTCGGTATATTATTATTATTATTATTATTATGTCCCTGTACATAGCCGTGTCTGTACAGAACATAGAATGAGCAACGAGTGGAGTAATCTGTACGATTCTAGTAATAGCATGAGTACATTTACTATACAACAAGTAGAACACATTTTTTCATTTGTTAACGCTTTCAAGCCCTACCTTAATTTAACAAATGTAGAAGCCATTCATGAAATTAAAGAGAATATATTTTTCTTTTGGATAGGAAGGTCAAAACAAGACTTTTTTACTCTTCTTAATGAAGTTCCTCGCATACAAGAAATGCACAAAGGCATTTTGGGTTTAGCCGCATTGTTAATGAAAATGAGGACTGGTGAATCAGATGTTAGGTTGTCGACATTATTGGATGTACCACGTACTACATTAGAGCGTTTAATGAACAAATGTAGGGAAATCCTGGTTCAAGATTTTGTACCTATGAACCTGGGTATCACTCACATTTCTCGAGACCGTCTAATGGATCATAACCTTACTATACCAAATGGTATATATAATGAAAATTATACAAATGCTATAATTATTTGTGACGGGACATACATAAATATAAATAAAAGTTCCAATTACTCTTTCCAAAAAGATACATATTCTTTACACAAATATAAAAATCTGTTAAAGCCATTTTTATTTGTGATTTCTGATGGTTATATCCTAGATTGTTACGGTCCATACAAGGCTACCACATCCGATGCTACTATAATGATTTCTCTTTTTGAAGATGAAAACTGTCCTCTTAGATTATATTTTCAAGAAAATTATGTGTTTATATTAGACAGGGGTTTCCGAGATTCTATAAGAATGCTAGAAGGTTGTAATTATCGACCATATATGCCGGATTCTCTATTAGAAGGCGAACACCAGTTGACAACACAACAGGCCAACCGTAGCCGCTGTGTCACAATATGCCGCTGGGTAATTGAGGCAGTAAATGGACATTTTAAAAGAGATTTTAAGCTCCTAAGGCAAGACTATTTTAATAAATCAGTACCAAATATGATGCAGAACTTCCAGATAGCTGCCAGTTTGCTTAATCGATTTGGTGTTCGTCTGCGTGATAGAGATGATTCTAATGAAATAGTTGCAATAATTAGAGAGAGAATTAATTTTGAAAATAATTTAGCTCTATTGGTTGAGGAACTAAATATGAACAGAAGATCTACTGTTTTTCATAGTATAACAGCTGACCGAGATAATTTATTTATGTTTCCAAGATTAAGTTATAGTGAATTAATACTGTTTGCTCTAGGTACTTACCAGATAAGGCAAGCCAGATCTTATTATGGTGAACATATTCGGTTTCATGGATCATATAGAATAGAAATATGTAGGGACACACAAGATTTTTCTCAATACAATCTGAGAGGAAGTGGTGACTTAACATTAATAAGAGGAAAAATTAAGTCCAGGCATATTTCAAGAAAACAATATTATGTCTACATTCTAATAGAAAATAATGTGCCTGGCAGAACTGCTATAGTTGAATATTGTTGCAATTGTTTGGTCGGTCGACGAACCATAGGATGTTGCGCTCACGTTATGACCTTGGTGTGGTACCTTGGATGGGCTAGGTATCAAGAAAATATATCTGCTCCAGCAGAATTTCTGGACGATGTTGTAATAAGAGATTTAGATGATGATTAATAAACTATTTCACTTAAAACATGGTGTATAATTTGTTTTTCCCTTTTTTTTTAACATATTATTATGTACTGTATGTAAACATACCGTAAGCCAATAAAATATATTGGGTTATGTTTGCTTTTGCCAATACAACAGGACATGCTTTTTAAAGGTACAAATTATTATCAACAATATACAAACTATTTATCGTTTTTCTTTACCAAAAATGTACCTTTTATTACTTTTAGTAAGTGCAAGTTATTGTTGCTGGTAAAATAATAAGGTATGCTGGACACTCGACTTATTATATTAGTGCCAATCATCGAGTCTACGCAGCGATCTGAGTTAAAGGATATAATATATAAAATAAAAAAGGTAGGTATATAAAATAAAAAACTGACTTATAAACAACAACTATGTAAATATTCCTATTATAGATTACAATTCCAGAGTTAATAATGTAGTTCTAACACTCTAAATCTTAACGGCAAATCCTAACCTAAAAAGGAACATTAAGTAATATTTTTTGGAATTCGTAGCGTTTAAATCGTAAAAAAAACTAATAATTAAACAAATTAAAAAACACGCCTGCCATGACAAAAAAAGTGAAAAAAAAAATTAAAAACAAGTCAAATATTTGCAGTCGGGGCCCCTGTAATGAATTGTTCCAAGTAACCGTCCCCCGACTGCAAATATTTGACTTGTTTTTAATTTTTTTTTTCACTTTTTTTTCATGGCAGGCGTGTTTTTTAATTTTTTTAATTATTAGTTTTTTATTTCATACCTTTTAGTGATATAATGATCAATATTGAGAAAAAAAAAAATCGTTCGGAACCCTTTGCAGGCGATTTCGACTTACACTTGACCATTTTTTTATGTCCACATAGCCTATGTCACTCGGGATAACTCAAAGCTTCTAATGATACCACAAACATTGAAATCGGTCAAGCCTTTTAGAAGTTATGGTGGAATAAAGAAACTCACAAACATACATACATACATACATACATACATACATACATGAACCCTGAAAACATAACACTCCTTTTTGGGCAGTCATGTAAAAAAAATGACAATGAGACGTTATTTTCTAAACTTACAGGTAGTCTTTCTACTATACCTCATATCTATACATAAACTTTTACTGTCAGGTTTTGAAATGTATGGAAAGTGGTCATTGTCCTTTAATATCATCAACGTATCATTTAAGACTAAGGAGTACATTCAGTTTGAATTTTGGTTTCCACCGATATGAAAAACCGGCACCGACTATTTTTTCTGTACACCGATATGATAAGTATATCCACCGAAATGCTGTACAATCGGGGACATCCACGCCTTATCACCTTACCGTCGAGAAACAGTTTACGTCGCTTGCGCTCTTTCTAACGCTCTAGCGACGCGGTGACGCCTCCTTATTTCTGATTGTATTTTAATATATAAATTGCCAGTGTCATTGCAAACTTTGAACACTGTGCACGAGTGAAACATTATATCGTATTAATGTTCGTCGTCGTCGTCACTAAATACTACGAATGTTTTGACGACTTATGCAATATGTTTCTCTTATGCAAATATTTTCATAAAAGTGTGTTGTCTATTATGTAAACTAGAAATGCTAGAATATTAATATGTTAAGATGATTATTTTTTATTTGATTTTGCAGTATATTTGAAAATAAAATTAATAATAGAGTAACTAAAAAAGATACATTTGCCTACAATAATGCGTTTACATTTAATTATGTAATTTATCGTTATTTTTACTCGCCTGCCAAGGAAGTGTTAGGTTTATTGCTCGTGTCTCATAATAAGTTTCTAGTTTTCTTTTTTTAAACGTCTGGACAGATTTAGGTTTTTTTTAATTATTTCTATGGGTGATTAAAACAAAATTGGCGATTTTTTTACTACACCTATCGAGTGCGTTGTCAAAACATAGTTTTTATAAATGACTGGCCTGTTGGTCTAGTGGTTAGTGACCCTGTCCGCTATACCGGAGGTCGTGGGTTCGATTCCCACCCAGGACAAATCTATGTGTTATGAGCACAATCATTTGTTCTGTGTCTGGGTGTAATTTATCTATAATATGTACTAGAAATATATAAGTATGTTTATCAGTTGTCTGGTTACAATAAAACAAGCTCTGCTTACTTTGGTATCAGATGGCCGTGTGTAAGATGTCCCGGAATATTATTATTAAAAAAAAAAAAGAATATTATTATTATTAGAGTTGTAAAACTCAAAACTGGAGTATAAACGGTGATTTTAGTAAAAGAAAATAGCATTACCACTTTTCCTTGTGTGTGTAGCAGGTATTCTTTTGAATGGAGTCTGGAGTATGAATTTTGTTGCGCCTTTAATTGCCATAGCAATATTTTTAAAGTTTACATCTACACCTAGGACAACTAGCTAATGACAAGAAGTAAACGCGCAATAAAGAGACGTAGCTGGTCGGTCAACGTCTGGCTTGAAGCATAAGCTAAGCATATTATCTAAGCATATTATTATTTAAGTAAGGAATAAAAAAATAAAACAAATTAGATACTACAAAATATATTTTTATTTACTAGACTAGCTGTGCCTGCGACTTCGTTCGCGAGGATGACGATACTTATTAATGAGTTTTTAACCGCAAAATTAAGTTTGTTTTTTCCGGGATAAAAACTACCCAGTGTGGTGCCCAGGATAATAAAGAATAATTATACCAAGTTTCATCGTAATCGAACCAGTAGTTTTTGCGTGATACCTGAACAAACAGACAGACAGACAGACAAAATTTTTTTTTTCACCTTTTTGGGTTCGTTGTCGCTCTAGTAACACCCCCCGCTATTTATTTTTTTGATATTTTCAATGTACAGAATTTTCACTTCTACAGATTTATTATAAGTATAGATTACTAAAAATAAATGAGAGCTACCGTTATTACGCTCACCAGTAGATGCCTTTGGCGCGTCAGTTGCTGCCTACCAACGAACTAAACTAAGTTAATATGATCGTAAAATGGATATCAAATTAGACTAGCTCCATTGGTGGCGAAATTGCTAAAGGGGCTACGTTTGACGATGTAGTAATTTTAATATTACCTACACTCCTACTACTGCAGTAGGAGTGTAGGTAGCAATTTTACTGAATCCATAACATTAATAATATTTATTTACCTTATTTATCAAGATCAAGAGGGTTTTAAACAAAAAAAAATACTATATGGAAGTCGGGAATGCATTTTTAAGTGCCGAGGCCAAAAGACGGTTCGTAATCGAATTAAAAAGTGATACCTTGTATCAACAAGATATTCTGGTTCAATGGTTTGACAACCAAAATTATATTTATATGATTTTAGCGTCGGTCTAACTATCCGAGCAAGACAAACAAAAAGGTATATTTCTGTCCTTTTCTAACGCATGACGTGCGCAGTAGATAGAACGAGAGCTGGTAAACTTGAACGATAACAATAAGCTGTCGCGAGCAAAACTAAACTATTTGCTAATGATTTTAAGGTTCATATTAGGATGTTACTGTTTTTTTAATGTTTCTCATAGATTGTTTGTAGATTTTATTTTGGATCCGACGTCCATTTAGTGTTTTAATGTTAAAATACGATAGTATATAGTAGTAAGTAGTATATATGTTAGAGATAATAATGCACGAGAACATATGAAGTCACTTATTTTGGTATTTATCCACTTCATTCAAATGGCAACATCGCGCAATCGTCATAGACGACTTCGGACTTGTCAATGTCAAAGCTGTCAGTGTCAGTTGTATCTGTCATTTGTATCTGTCAGTTGTATTTGATAGTTGTATCTGTCAGTTGTATCTGTCAGTAGTGCGTTTGTCTATTTTCCGGACACACTAAAAGTGGGCTGCGCGTTCGTATCCTTTGTGCCAGACCTGGGAAGAGCTAAAGGACCGACTAACTCGACAGTTTGTTGCAACGAGGAGGTTCTACGACCTGTTTCGCGATATGGTGGATTACACAAGTGACCAGGTGGCTACGTACATCGAGTATTCTACCAACAAGTTGGCGCTGATAGATCGACTGGATACAGGCTGGGGTGAGTCAAACAAAATTGAAGTGGTTATCTCCGGCATAACGGATATTCAGGTACGCACAGAGTTACTTAAAAATACTCCAACAAATTTTGTGGAACTTGATAGACATTTAAGTACGTACCCTAATATTAAGAGCCTTAAGCGACATTTTGACAAGAGTGAACACCAACCTTCTTATTCTAAACGTCCTAAAACTAGTGATAAATCTACAGATCGGCGTTGTCATTACTGTAATAAAGCGGGTCATTTAAAACGACATTGCTCACTATTGCGCAATAACAATAAAAGTGAGGGTGTCACTCAACCTCGGATGTCGCTTGATAAACCTAATGATAAACCAGTTGGTATAAAATGTTCCTATTGTCATAAACCTGGGCATTCCGAATCTACTTGTTTTAAGAAGCAACGAGAAGAAAAGTTAAAAGATTCTAAAGATCCTAATTTATTAACAAAATCGGTCAATGTTTGTTCACCCTCTAATGATTCTTTGATCGAAATACGTCTAGCTGGCTATAATCTACAAGCATTGATCGACAGTGGTTCGGAGTGTTCATTAATTAAAAAGGATATCGCTGACTGTTTACCCGATAAGAAAGAAATCTCATTTACCCGCCTCACAGGTATTGGCTCAACACCGTGCTTTTCATTTCGGAAAATGACAACTTATGCTGAGTTTGACGGGTTCCACATTGAGATAACGTTCGTCATTGTTGATTCACATTTGTTACCGCATGACGTAATCCTAGGTAGAGAAATATTCAAGACCCCCGGTTTAATTTTCACCCTTAATAGTGATGGTGCCAAAATAGTTCGTGACATCAATGTCAATGTGTGTCATATCCAAAACACGAACGTGGACTTCCATAATATTAACACAGATTTGTCTGAGCTGTGTGATATTGATAGGTTGAGATCTATTCTAAAGAAATACGAAACTTATTTTGCCAGCGGTAATTCTAGGTCAACAGTCAGTACAGGAAAAATGCAAATAAAACTTAAAAATCCAGATAAAATCGTTCAACGACATGCGTATCGGTTGGCCCCTTCTGAACGAACCATAATGCGTGAAATAATAACAGATTTGGAGAGCAAAGGCATAGTGCGTGAGAGTTCTTCACCTTTTTCGAGCCCTGCTCTGCTTGTGAAGAAGAAAGACGGGTCTGACCGTCTTTGTGTAGATTATAGGGAGCTTAACTCCAACACTGTGCGTGACAGTTATCCTTTGCCGTTAATATCAGAACAGATTGATGCTCTCAGTCAGGCGTCCTATTTTTCAACTTTAGACATGAATTCAGGGTTCCACCAGGTTTTGATGGCATCTCAGGACGACATCGAAAAGACCGCGTTTATTACCCCAGATGGTGTATGGGAATATTTAAAAATGCCCTTTGGGCTCTGTAACGCACCTTCCGTTTACCAACGGGCCATCAATAAAGCGTTAAAAGGGCTAAAAGACAAGATAGCGCTTGTCTATATGGACGATGTCCTTGTATTTTCCAAAACAAAGGAGGAGGCGTTCCAGAGTCTAGAACAGGTATTGTCTGCCTTATCTGAAGCCGGTTTCACTTTTAATTGGAAAAAGTGCACCTTTCTGAAGTCTTCAGTCGAGTACTTGGGCTACGTTGTCAGTGACAATACTATCAAACCTAGCCCTAAAAAGATAGAGGCTTTAGCCAACGCCCCCTTACCAACTTGCGTGAAGGAGTTGCGGCAATTCAACGGTCTCGCTGGGTACTTTAGAAAGTTTGTACCGAACTTTTCCTCTATCATGGCACCCCTATACGCCCTTACCAAAAAAGATGCCAAGTGGGTTTGGACTGCCGAACACACAAAAGCTCACGCGACTGTGATAGGGTATCTAACTTCTGCGCCCGTACTTACTATATTCGATCCCAGCAAACCAATTGAGCTGCATACGGATGCGAGTTCGATTGGGTATGGGGCAATTTTATTTCAAAAGGTCGACAATCAGCTGAAAGTCATCGGTTATTTCAGTCAAAGAACAACTGATGTCGAAAGTAGATACCACAGTTATGAACTGGAAACCCTGGCGGTATTTAAAGCACTCAAACATTTTCGGAACTATCTCTTCGGCAGAGAATTCAAGGTCGTTACTGACTGTAACGCCTTGAAGGCATCACGTCATAAGCGTGAACTTCTACCTCGCGTTCACAGATGGTGGGCTTTCATGCAAACTTTCAACTTTGAAATAGAATATCGAAAGGGTGAATCCCACACGTAGATTACTTAAGTCGTAACCCCACTAACTGTAGGGAGGTAAATATTTCACGTGTAAATGACGAATGGTTACAAGCCGAACAAAAGTTAGACTCGGATATTAAGCGGATTATTGAATCAATCGAAAACGACACAATTGATGCCAACCTCAGGTCATCATACACCTATAAAGACAATTTACTGTACAGAAACTTCCAAGTAGATGGTAAAACTTTTAGTCGAATTATAATCCCTAAAAACTTTCGTTGGCAAATAATTCAGAGATTTCATGACGAGTTAAAACACTTAGGCTGGGATAAGACTCTGTCTAAAATTAGAGAATACTTTTGGTTCCCCAACATGAGTTCATCTGTTAGGGCATATGTTGACCATTGTCTGCCATGTAAAATAAATAAAAATTCTTCTGGCAAAAAGCAATCTGCTTTACATCCAATTGACAAGATTGCAGAGCCGTTTCACACTATTCACATTGATACGAGTGGCAAGTTAACTGGTGGAAGGGCTTCCAAAGAATACGTAATTGTTATTATAGACGCTTTCACTAAGTTTTGTTATTTAACTGCTGTCAAAGACTTAACTTCGCGATCCGCCTGTGAAGCTCTTCGAAATTTCGTTCACGTATTCGGGACACCCAAGCAAATTATTTCTGATCAAGGTACTTCGTTTACAGGGCAAGACTTCCAAAAACTTTGTAGAGAGTGGTCTATTGAATTCCACGAAATCGCCAGTGGCACCTGCCGTGCCAATGGGCAGGTGGAACGAATAATGTCGGTACTGACTAACTGTTTCACAGTCGCCGAAAATCACGAAAAAAGATCTTGGAAGTCTGTTATTGGTGAAGTTCAACTCGTTTTGAATTGCACAGTGTCAAAAAGTACGGGCAAAAGTCCATTCCAGCTGTTATTTGGTTGTAACAAAAGCCCACCCAGGTTAAATTATCTCGCGGTGGATCTCGATATTCACAATGAACAGGACTTGTTAGAAACAAGACAAGCGGCTAAGAGTAGGATGGACGAGCAAGCGACAAAAGATAAAATACGCTATGACGCTAATAAAGCTGCGATTCGTCCTTTTGCAGAAGGCGATCTAGTGTTAGTTCAAAAGAATCCCCGTATAATTAACAAATTGAGCGAAAAGTTTAGCGGTCCTTGTAGAATCACGAAAGTATGTCCAAACGAGCGTTACATGGTTGAGCCATTATCTGGGGGACGGGGTCAATATGTGTGTCATGAAAAATTACGCAAGTATCCATGTAGCCTTCCGGAATTGTCCGAATGTCTTGGTCCCGCAGAATCGGATAACGATTAAATTTTATTTGAACGAATTGTCAAGTTCTGTAGCCGCAGCCTGCTATGTTAATTATTAACGAATTATTGAATTGTAAATTTGTGATTATTTGCAGAATTATTCAAATGTTTAATGTTTTTTTTTTTGAAATGGAAAACTCCTATGTTTATTGTTTGGTTACAAACTTGGATCAATAAATATGCGTATTGCTGATTTATAAAATGTTTAATTACTACGACTGAAAGCTATCACGCTTTGTCAGAAAAGATGGACTGAAAGTTTTATCGCTTTGTCCTGATGAACTGTTGAAAGTTGCTACGCTTTGCGGTGAGGTTGAGCTGAATCGTGTATTGATCAATGAGTATTACTGAAAGCTTCGACGCTTTGCGATTTAATCATAGCACTGCCTCCTAACTAATGCTGAAAGCTTTCACGCTTTGCTTTGCCTGAAATGAAATGAGTATGAAGGTTGAAAGCTGTTGGAAACGCTTTGCTTTGAGTTGCTTTGCTTGAGATGAAATAAATGTGGAGGTTGAAAGCTGCTGAAAACGCTTTGCTTCGAGATGAGATAAATGACAAGGTTGAAAGCTGTCCGGAACGCTTTGCCTAGTATAAGTGATGTTTAGGCGCAACGCGAGAGCGCGTTGGCTATCAGAATGGCCGTGTTAGAGATAATAATGCACGAGAACATATGAAGTCACTTATTTTGGTATTTATCCACTTCATTCAAATGGCAACATCGCGCAATCGTCATAGACGACTTCGGACTTGTCAATGTCAAAGCTGTCAGTGTCAGTTGTATCTGTCATTTGTATCTGTCAGTTGTATTTGATAGTTGTATCTGTCAGTTGTATCTGTCAGTAGTGCGTTTGTCTATTTTCCGGACACACTTTGCTCCGAGACAGCGCCTGCGCCGGTCGTGCGCACTGATTGATAAAAAAATAACAAGATGGCGGACAACAACGTCGAGCACGTGGACTCTAATCCGACTGAATCTCCGACATATATTAACAATTCGAATTAAATTATATCTTTAATAGAGAGGCAATAAAATCAGAGGTGAATAAGAAGATTATTGACGGAACTTATAAAACTACTTTAAACCGTCAGGGGCCTGATAATATACCTAGAATGACGATTGAAATATAATAAGACTGCTAAGAATTAAGCATTATGCTACAATTATATTACATATCCTCGTCAGACTCAACGACCTAATTTAATAACTGAAAGTTAAAATAATTAGTATACTGCGGTCGAAGAAAGTTTTAAAAACATTATAACGCTCCCAATAAGCCAACCGCCAAATCTCTAGCAAAAGTCTCTACCTATATAGATTATGTTATTAGTTTTGCAGGCTTTCTGCTTTTCTTTTTACACGACTGCCCAAAAAGGAGTGTTATGTTTTCAGGGTTCATGTATGTATGTATGTTTGTGAGTTTCTTTATTCCACCATAACTTCTAAAAGGCTTGACCGATTTCAATGTTTGTGGTATCATTAGAAGCTTTGAGTTATTCCGAGTGACATAGGCTATGTGGACATTAAAAAATGGTCAAGTGTGAGTCGAAATCGCCTGCAAAGGGTTCCGAACAATATTTTTTTTTGTGTTGTTTCATGTTTTTTTGTTGTTCACTAAAAGGTATTAAATAAAAAAATATAATTAAAAAAATTAAAAAACACGCCTGCCATGTCAAAAAAAATTAAAAACAAGTCAAATATTTGCAGTCGGGGTCGGTTACTTGGAACAATTCATTACAGGTAAATATTTGCCCCGACTGCAAATATTTGACTTGTTTTTAATTTTTTTTGACATGGCAGGCGTGTTTTTTAATTTTTTTAATTATATTTTTTTTTTAATGTTCTCCTCACTGTTCGCATAGAAAAGACAAATTGTCGATAAAAGGTCTTCGTTGGAGTAAAAGGTTCGCCTTCATAGGTTCTCAGCATCCGCTGTCGCGGTCGGTCTTCTTCGTCGATGAAAAATCGTGACCTCACTTCGCGCTAGCAGTTATTTAGTCTTCCATCCTCTTCCTACCGTCTTATCCACAGCCTTACTGTAAGAGCGCTGCAAACAAAATGTTTAAACAATGAATCCATACATAATAAAATTCTAATAAGTTTACAAAAACATGACGTTAACAAGATGTTTTATATTTTATTTTATACTTGGTTACTTATGTAGAATACAGAACAAACTATATTGTATCATATACCAAGTAGTAAGATAACAATTTACCGAACTAGATTGAAAGTTTTGACTTAATAGGTAATCAAGTGAAATTTTAAGTTTTTTGTGATTATCTGTCATCACAAATAGATTTCAAAAAATCTGTCGAGTTGGGTTCGAACTCGAGACTTAAGTTTTAACGGGTCGCCGGTAATACTAGGCTATCGTTACTCTCTGCTAATGTGGTCATCTACCTATGTATTACTTTGCTCTTCGGTGGTCATAATTACCTGATACACGATTATTACAAGTTCTCTCTCTTTCGTTAAAATTAAACCGAGTGTTGTTTTATCTGCTCCAGTGAAAATATGTTTACTAGCGCGAGTGCACGACACATAATAATATGTGCACTGATACATTGTAGTGGCCATACCGGCGGACTTTGATGTAATTACTTGAGCTAACCAAAATTCAAGTAAAATCAATTTTTTTTTCAATCCAGTACGTATTATTTTATTTAGATATAATTTGGTCATAACAACTAACATGCGCTTTGCGTAAACAAGTCCTCGCAAGCTCGGGTTTATGACTCTTTTGTTAAAAGTGAGCTGACTAGTTTTTTATCTATAGCAGTGGAATTCTATTGTTATAGTGACGAGTAGATTTGTGCACACGGGTGCACCAAAACCTTGCTCCGGCCAAACCGGCCGGCTTTGCTAATTATTGTTTCATTTTTAAAATTCAAATTAAGTAAGACGTTTATTTAATTACTCTTTTAAAGATAGGTTTAATATTATGATAACCATAAGGAATGAAATAAGATTAAAAAAACACCTAACAAAACACTATTATACATAGATTATTCTTTAAAATAATGTGTATACCCTAAACAAGAATATAGATGAACTATCTTTTTAACTACAACTTTTTTTATTTAACATATCACTCATTTGGTGAAGTTAAATAAATCCCAACAAAAGTATGAATGGAAATGCACTGACTTACTGTTACTTTATACAGTGCGTAAAAAAGCTGTAAGAGTGTGTGTTCCTACAGGTGACGTGGAAATAATGAAGTTTGAATATAAAAAAAAACAAGTATTGGCCACATAGATAACTTTAAAATTTGACACTAAATAGATTAAGATGTTAAAACATGAGACTAGTGTCAGATGACTCACACAATCAATTATAAATATCAATTCTGAAAACGTCCCTACTTAGCACAACAGGAATTTTTATACATTTGTATTAAAACCATTAAAACACTATTAAAATATCAACGTGAACAACACTTAATAAATCTATACTTAAAAGAAAATTGTGTTTTCATGTTTGGTGCAATAATAAAAAGTATATGAAACAATTTTGACCAACTAGAATTTGGTATATTTAGTTCGCGTTACTAAAAATCTTTTTCTATCCCACTACTATGCATATACACTTTATCTATCTGGTTTTCGGCTGACTGATAAAAAACATAATGCTTAAAATAAAATTAAAATGTTATACTTACAGATATTCTCAGGTCATTCGCAATTTGACTAATATATATTTTATTCGCTCTTCGATAGTCAATTTTCAATATCACATAAAATAAAAGTCCGGTAAACACGCGCGAGTGTTCGTAAACAGTAGTCAAAGTCACGGAGAAAACATCGAACGTCAACAATCAACAAACAGTGAGATGCGACTGACGTCCACAAAAATAGTCAAAATATATATTTCCATCTCGTTACTGCAATGTCCTAATTGGTCAACGTCACAGGAGGGCGGAGCTTCCGCGCAAGTCGCCTGCGTCGAACGTCAAGCTAAATATTTTTAAAAGTGATAAGGCCTGGGTGTCCCCGATTGTACAATCGGGGACATCCACGCCTTATCACCTTACCGTCGAGAAACAGTTTACGTCGCTTGCGCTCTTTCTAACGCTCTAGCGACGCGGTGACGCCTCCTTATTTCTGATTGTATTTAAATATAGAAATTGCCAGTGTCATTGCAAACGTTGAACACTGTGCACGAGTGAAACATTATATCGTATTAATGTTCGTCGTTGTCGTCACTAAATACTACGAATGTTTTGACGACTTATGCAATATGTTTCTCTTATGCAAATATTTTCATAAAAGTGTGTTGTCTATCATGTAAACTAGAAATGCTAGAATATTAATATGTTAAGATCATTATTTTTTATTTGATTTTGCAGTATATTTGAAAATAAAATTAATAATAGAGTAACTAAAAAAGATAGATTTGCCTACAATAATGCGTTTACATTTAATTATGTAATTTATCGTTATTTTTACTCGCCTGCCAAGGAAGTGTTAGGTTTATTGCTCGTGTCTCATAATAAGTTTCTAGATTTCTTTTTTTAAACGTCTGGACAGATTTAGGTTTTTTAATTATTTCTATGGGTGATTAAAACAAAATTGGCGATTTTTTTTCTACACCTATCGAGTGGTTGTCAAAACATCAGTTTTTATAAATGACTGGCCTGTTGGTCTAGTGGTTAGTGACCCTGTCCGCTATACCGGAGGTCGTGGGTTCGATTCTCACCCAGGACAAATCTATGTGTTATGAGCACAATCATTTGTTTTGTGTCTGGGTGTAATTTATCTATAATATGTATTAGAAATATATAAGTATGTTTATCAGTTGTCTGGTTACAATAAAACAAGCTCTGCTTACTTTGGTATCAGATGGCCGTGTATAAGATGTCCCAGGATATTATTATTATGTTATAGTATTATTTTAACCTTTTCGCCGCCCAGCTATACTAAACACGATGTGTCGCCGTACGCCAACGTATAAATGTATAATAAATGTATAGTACGAAAGTAGGGATGGCGGTAACATCATGTCGATAATGAAAAAAAATATGTGTAAATTTAAATTGGTACTCAAATTTACAATTAAAAATACAAACTGTTAAATTATAATGGTAATTTGTTTTATTTTATGAACATTTATACTAAGAAAAATGGGTATCCGTTATCGGAGATGAAGATACATGCATAGAGTTGCTAGAGATAATAATAATAATTCGTAACATTAGCCACTTCACTATTCATTTCATAACGTAGTCTGTTTACTTCATATCAAGTCATTGGCGTTCATAGCACGATACATTTCGTAAGGAATAGAGTTGTCTATGCTTTTCTTTCTTTCTATCGAGTTTGGTTTGCTTTTGGTTTTAGTTTACATTTAAAATCTAACGTCAGGTCACGATCAGGAACATTGTTTGTAGTGATTAAAAGTGGCAACATATGTGTAGTTTTGGAAATGGATGGTAAGTAACTATTTTAATACAGATGTACTAAACTTTAATAGCTTATTTTTCATTTAATGCAAATGAAAAACTGGCACGTTTGATGGATATTAGGTAGTCATAAAATACCTATTCGTTGCGGCTCTCGGTTTCGCAAACTTTTAGCTGTGTCGGCGAACAAATATAGACCTGAGTCGATCACAAATTTTTCGCGACCCAAACAGTTTGTAATCGAATCAAAATGACTCAATCATTTGGATATTTCATAATCATGAAAATAATTATAGGTATAGGCCGCGCGATTAATTATGAGCGCTGGACGAAAGTAGAGGGGGATGCGCAGTAGCGATTTTATACTAAGAATCGCTACTGCGCATACCCCCTCTACAATTTAGTTCATCAGCGAGGGCTCGTCGCTCGTGACTCGTCGCGCGACCTATACCATTCTCGATCACTGCACACGGCAACGCCGCGACTTTATCTTTGGCGCGCTCTATAGGCACGTTTTTCTTATTTTAGATTCAAATAAAAAACGAAAGTATGTTCCGGAGACGGCCGATTTTGATGAAGACCGGACCCAATGTTCGGACGACAATGATATTTTCGATTCCAAAATGTATTCACAACCCTTGGATGACCAACAAGAAGATGAAAATAAAAATAAGGACAGCAGTACTTACACAGAAAAGAACAGCCTATCTACACTTAGCGTCGTAGATTTGCATGGGAGTCAGTATTTCGGCAAATTGGTGTCAAATGAGTTACTAAGATTTGACACAAAAAAAAGATATGAAATTATGCAGAAAATTTTAGAGGTTTTCCATAAAGAAAAATGAAAACTGAAAAATGATTAAACTGTGATTATTCCAATTAAGCGAATATTTGATTGAACTGTGATTATTCTAATTAAGTTAATTTGTAAGTGCACAAATAGTAACAGAAATATATATATGCAGAAAATATTAGATTTACTTAATAAAAATAATACTTTAGAAATGCCAAATACAACTTAGGTAGAGAAGTGAGAAGAGTTAAATAAATACAGGTTTTAAAACTGAACTTACTCTTTTATTTTTGACAAAATAAAATCAACTTTTCAATAGGTAGTAAAACATAATCTCAACTTAATAATAAATGTATATATTGCTTTAGCTTATATAATAAATAAGTAGGTACAATATAAATCACTTTTTTTATAGTACCTACCACATATTTTTTTAACAAAGATTGACTCATTTGAAAACATTATTCTAAAATCACAGATTGATTCGTATCAAAACAATATTCTAAAATCACAGATTGACTCATATGAAGACATTATTTTAAAATCACATATTGACTCATTTGAAAACATTATTCTAAAATCACAGATTGATTCGTATCAAAACAATATTCTGAAATCACAGATTGGTTTCATTTATAGGTACTAGGTAATTTACCTTTTAAAAATTATTCTTACATCAAGTGATAGTTATGAAAACATGGGGCAGCACACAAGTAGACGTTGCAAATACGACACATGAATCGAGTTTGTTTTCTAACCTTTTGTTTGGCACATTCTTTACAGTTTCGGTATTGGGGTTTAATTTCGGGCATATGTTCTACCGTGTTACCGGGCAGTATTCTTAATGGGTTATTTACATTACTCCGCGGTATTTGTGGGTGTATCAGAGCCAGTGGGTTGTACTTTTGAATTATTTGTCGAATAATATTTAATTGAAAATCTGCTATTGCCGCTTTCGTATCATTTTTTATTACTTTATATGTGTTAAAAGAATTTAGTAAATGCATGTCTACAATGTGAAAGAATAGCTTTTTGTACCAAAACCATACTAAAGTCATCTTAAAAAAAAATACAGTTTTTAATACGTATATCAAATCTACGAACTTAGATACACCTCCTGTTTTTTATTCATATCTATTAATCTTATTATTGGTTGTCATGTTATTGAAAAATATTTTTATTCGGCAGAATTCAAACAACAGCTAAGTATATACACGAATAAACTTGTAATACTTCGTTACCAAACAGCGCATTCCAGAATTATCCAGTAATAAGCTAAAGCAATAATATTCTAGTATTGCATACAACTGTAGGTATTCGCTATGTCAAGCATTTTGTCAGGCTACCGTCTGCCGACCACCAATTTACTTGCGCGGGAAATCACTTGGTGCGGCGCTCGGCCGTTTGAACAAAAGTACCTACGCGCGTCGTAATTCCTTGCAGGTAGCAACGTGTCCAGTTCGTGCTAAAAAACTGTAATAATCCTAACACGCCATTGACAATAAATAGGAGGCAAAACATGAGCTAAATAAGAAAGAAGGACCTGTAAAAAAATCTAGAAAGTACTGTTGAAACAATAGACAGAAATTATGCTAGAAAGAAGACTAAGCAAGTGAATACTTATTGCCCAATGAACTGAAATGAACTTAATGAACCAAAAATTTGCCTATCTTGTTTCACCCGAGGTACATAAAATAATTAACTTTTCCTTGGCCTCTCTGTCTGATACATTACCTACTTTTTATTACAATTTTTCTAAGCTGTATAAGACATTCATAGGTAAATGAAGCACATAAACTTACCTCATTATCGTCCTCTTCTAATGTGCTTTCCCATTCAACATCAAAGTCGGAATCAGGTTCCACACCTTGTAACAGCCGCAACAACTCATCCGAATCATATTCGGTCATTTTGCACTGCACTGGGAAAGAAAAATGTGCGTGCACGCGTCGCCCGGCACTATGACACAATGACCTTGACGCCTAAGCGTTTACGACGTCACAGGTTTACTTCTATTGAAGTTGACGGCGCTAGTGTCACTCGACATCTTGCCATTACGTAGAGATGGGTCTAGCAATATCGAAAACCCTCAGTACATAATAATTAATTTTAATGAAATGATTTGATAGGTAGATGTACATTAATTTTGAAACGCATTGTAATACGTTATTTACTGACCGGAATTTATTTTTATTCATAGAATTCAAAAAACTATTGGATGGAAAAGAAAACAAATATTATAGTAAATAAAGATTCTAATGAATGCAACTTTCGCGTCACATCACTGGCCTACTTGATATGAAGTCGTTGGCGTGCGGGATATAAAATTATTTGAAACCTTTTATGTTTTACCTTTTTAAAACAGAAAATAGTCTGTTTTGCATGAGAAAAAATAGTTCGTCGTGTCCATATTACAAAATTACAAAGAAACAAATGTTTTATGTATCGTAAATGTATTTTTTATAGTAGGTAGATACAATGAACTTCTATAGAAGTAGTGGCGTGGACGGCACGAAAATCCTGAACTTCTATAGAAGTTGTTGGCGGCGAAAAGGTATGTTGTTTTTTTAATTTATGCACTTTGTTACATAATGTTATGTTTTAATGTAATTTGGGTTGAGAAATGAATTAATATTAAAAACTAGTCGGGATTTTTATGCTTTTATTAACAGCTTGTTTACTAAATAGTAAAATTGCATCAATACCAAAATTTAAATGTTATTATATTATTTGTTGCCTAACTTTAAGTTAATACATATAGGATGCATAATGCATTTTACTACTACTAAAATACTAATTAGATATAAACTTAAAATATCTGATTAGTATTTTAATGCTATTTTCTTTTACTAAAATCACCGTTTATACTCCAGTTTTGAGATTTACAACTCTATAAACCCAGTATCTGAACCTTACCACTTTTTCTTGTGTGTGTAGCAGGTATTCTTTTGAATGGAGTCTGGAGTATGAATTTTGTTGTGCCTTTAATTGCCATAGCAATATTTTTTAAGTTTGCATCTACACCTAGGACAACTAGCTAATGACAAGCTAAGCATATTATTATTTAAGTAAGGAATAAAAAAATAAAACAAATTAGATACTTCAAAATACATTTTTATTTACTAGATTACTAAAAATAAATGAGAGCTACCGTTATTACGCTCACCAGTAGATGCCTTTGGCGCGTCAGTTGCTGCCTACCAACGAACTAAACTAAGTTAATATGATCGTAATTTTGGATATCAAATTAGACTAGCTCCATTGGTGGCGAAATTGCTGAAGGGGCTACGTTTGACGATGTAGTAATTTTAATATTACCTACACTCCTACTACTGCAGTAGGAGTGTAGGTAGCAATTTTACTGAATCCATAACATTTATAATATTTATTTACCTTATTTATCAAGATCAAGAGGGTTTTAAACAAAAAAAAACTATATGGAAGTCGGGAATGCATTTATAAGTGCCGAGGCCAAAAGACGGTTCGTAATCGAATTAAAAAGTGATACCTTGTATCAACAAGATATTCTGGCTCAATGGTTTGACAACCAAAATTATATTTATGATTTTAGCGTCGGTCTAACTATCCGAGCAAGACAAACAAAAGGTATATCCTGTCCTTTTCTAACGCATGACGTGCGCAGTAGATAGAACGAGAGCTGCATTTTGTGCATTACATTACAGTTCTTGAGTAAACTTGAACGATAACAATAAGCTGTCGCGAGCAAAACTAAACCATTTGCTAATGATTTTAAGGTTCATATTAGGATATTACTGTTTTTTTTAATGTTTCTCATAGATTGTTTGTAGATTTTATTTTGGAGCCGACGTCCATTTAGTGTTTTAATGTTAAAATACGATAGTATATAGTACTAAGTAGTATATATTAACAATTCGAATTAAATTATATCTTTAATAGAGAGGCAATAAAATCAGAGGTGAATAAGAAGATTATTGATGGAACTTATAAAACTACTTTAAACCGTCAGGGGCCTGATAATATACCTAGAATGACGATTGAAATATAATAAGACTGCTAAGAATTAAGCATTATGCTACAATTATATTACATATCGTCGTCAGACTCAACGACCTAATTTAATAACTTAAAGTTAAAATAATTAGTATACTGCGGTCGAAGAAAGTTTTAAAAACATTATAACGCTCCCAATAAGCCGACCGTCAAATCTCTAGCAAAAGTCTCTACCTATATAGATTATATTATTAGTTTTGCAGGCTTTCTGCTTTTCTTTTTAATGTTCTCCTCACTGTTCGCATAGAAAAGACAAATTGTCGATCAAAGGTCTTCGTTGGAGTAAAAGGTTCGCCTTCATAGGTTCTCAGCATCCGCTGTCGGTCTTCTTCGTCGATGAAAAATCGTGACCTCACTTCGCGCGGGCAGTTATTTAGTCTGCCATCCTCTTCCTACCGTCTTATCCACAGCCTTACTGTAAGAGCGCTGCAAACAAAATGTTTAAACAATGAATCCATACATAATAAAATTCTAAAAAGTTTACAAAAACATGACGTTAACAAGATGTTTTATATTTTATTTTATACTTGGTTACTTATGTAGAATACAACAAGCAGGAAAAGTACTGCCTACTATAGAACAAACTATATTGTATCATATACCAAGTATTACCAAGTAGTAAGATAACAATTTACCGAACTAGATTGAAAGTTTTGACTTAATAGGTAATAAGTGAAATTTTAAGTTTTTTGTGATTATCTGTCATCACAAATAGATTTCTAAAAATCTGTCGAGTTGGGTTCGAACTCGAGACTTAAGTTTTAACGGGTCGCCGGTAATACTAGGCTATCGTCACTCTCTGCTAATGTGGTCATCTACCTATGTATTACTTTGCTCTTCGGTGGTCATAATCACCTGATACACGATTATAACAAGTTCTCTCTCTTCGTTAAAATTAAACCGAGTGTTGTTTTATCTACTCCAGTGAAAATGTGTTTACTAGCGCGAGTGCACGACACATAATAATATGTGCACTGATACATTGTAGTGGCCATACCGGCGGACTTTGATGTTATTACTTGAGCTAACCAAAATTCAAGTAAAATCATTTTTTTTTTCAATCCAGTAAATATCATTTTATTTAGATATAATTTGGTCATAACAACTAACATGCGCTTTGCGTAAACAAGTCCTCGCAAGCTCGGGTTTATGACTCTTTTGTTAAAAGTGAGCTGACTAGTTTTTTATCTATAGCAGTGGAATTCTATTTTTATAGTGACGAGTAGGTTTGTGCACGGGTGCACCGATACCTTGCTCCGGCCAAACCGGCCGGCTTTGCTAATTATTGTTTCATTTTTTAAATTCAAATTAAGACGTTTATTTAATTACTCTTTTAAAGATAGGTTTAATATTATGATAACCATAAGGAATGAAATAAGATAAAAAAACACCTAACAAAACACTATTATAAATAGATTATTCTTTATAATAATGTGTATACCCTAAACAAGAATATAGATGAACTATCTTTTTAACTACAACTTTTTTTTATTTAACATATCACTCATTTGGTGAAGTTAAATAAATCCCAACAAAAGTATGAATGGAAATGCACTGACTTACTGTTACTTTATACAGTGCGTAAAAAAAGCTGTAAGAGTGTGTGTTCCTACAGGTGACGTGGAAATAATGAAGTTTGAATATAAAAAAAACAAGTATTGGCCACAAAGATAACTTTAAAATTTGTCACTAAATAGATTAAGATGTTAAAACATGAGACTAGTGTCAGATGACTCACACAATCAATTATAATTATCAATTCTGAAAACGTCCCTACTTAGCACAACAGGAATTTTAATACATTTGTATTAAAACCATTAAAACACATTATTAAAATATCAACGTGAACAACACTTAATAAATCTATACTTAAAAGGAACTTGTGTTTTCATGTTTGGTGCAACAGTAAAAAGTATATGAAACAATTTTGACCAACTATAATTTGGTATATGTAGTTCGCGTTACTAAAAATCTTTTTCTATCCCACTACTATGCATATACATGTTGGATCTAGTTAGATAAAAGTGCTACATATTTAAATATGGAGAGTATTCGGGTTCTTAACTTCAAGCGTAAAATAAAAGAGCAGAAAAATAAACACTCATAAAGTACTTACGTATTTTTATTGCACTTACACTTTGTTCAACACAACGCAATCAACAATGACAATGAAAAAAAACAATGGTTATAATCTCTTCACAGTATAAACCAAGAGAGTTCACACAACTCAGCGACTGGTACACGACTACCCTCGTAGGACTGGCACGACAATCACCTGACATTTCTCCCACCATTATCTCTGCATTCCAAACAATGAGCTGTGATTGGTCAGTCGTGCCATCCTCGAGCGCAGACGGTAATAAAGTAGTCAAAACCGTAGTTATTAATATCAAAATTAATTCTAATAACTTATAAATTATTGTAGCATAATGAAATCAATTACGAACAATTTACTATTGACAACAGTCGGCCATCCGAAATACATTGTACGACCTCGGGCAAACAGAATAATTAATGAATAAACATTGAAATAAAATCTCTACTACATAATACTATCTATATATATTTAAGTATATATGTGACATTCATATGACAAATCATATTACAAAGTATACATGGAACTAATTAATTTTTCTGATAGATTTCTGTTATATTTTTACACAATACTAAGTATTATAATCACTACAATTTTGAGACACATAATTTATACAAACAATCACAATTTTGGGCGTTATTTCATGGCCCACAATAATTTTACAACGGGCATTATTTTATGGCCCAAACAAATCATTTATGGGCATTATTTCATGGCCCATGGGCAATATTTCATGGCCCATTTTGTATAGCAGGCGTTATTTCATGGCCTGAATTGACCTCAGTGGACATTATTTCATGGTCCATGGGTCTGATAAAATTAACCGTAGTAGGTGTTAAGTCATCATCCAAATATTGTACAATTTGTACAGATAACTCACTGAAAATCGCAATAATTAACTACACATCAGAAGTGAAATGTTAATAATTGGATATTCGTCACAAGGATAACTTATTTACTCGCTATCATTGCAGGAGGACTCATCATGTGGCCTATTAAAGTTTAGCCAAGCCTTAATTTTGTCACTTGCAACTACTGTTGAATAAGGTCGATTACATTTCCGTGTTAGGGGAGTATCTTCGATTTGATACCTATCAAAATCATACACTTTTATAATTCTATATGGTCCCTGGAACTTGGGGACAAGTTTTTTACTATTCCCTGTGGCCGGAACCTGGCGTTCGACTCTTACAAGGTCACCTACTTTATATTTTGGAGTCTGACAGTGTTTTGCATCATATGCCTTCTTTTGCGACTCTTGGTAGGAACTAACATGAGAGTTTATTTCCTCTCTAATTTGTGTCAAGTCCTGACAGTTTGAGGAACTAGATATATCATCTGTGAGCTCGGATACAATTCTACAATCACTAGAACCAGATGGTCTAATACCGAACAAAGCCTCTGATGGTGTTCGATTTATACCCTTGTTGATCGTATTGTTTATGCCCCATTGTACATCAGGAAGATGTACGTCCCATTTATTTTCGGCAGAGCCAATACACTTTGCGGTCAAAGCCTCAACAAGTGTCCTATTGTAGCGCTCTATTTGTCCGTTGGCCCTTGGGGTAGACACAGCGTTCAATACATGCTTAATATTCCTCTCACTTACAAACCTTTTAAAGCGTTCGCTAGTAAACGAGCTTCCTCTGTCAGTTATGATCCTTCTTGGTACACCAAATAGGCCAAAATATTCGTAAAAAACTTTGATAGTGGTTGAAGTTTTTGTACTCCTAACGGGTTTTAAATAAATATACCGAGTGAAAGCATCAATCAAAGCTAAAATATACATATTTCCTCTAGCACTACGAACAAATGGGCCAACATGATCAGCGTGGACGGTATCGAAGGGGATACCAATCTTTTGTATTGGGTGTAACGTACCCGGTTTTTTTCCTCCAGAGGATTTAGAATAAGCGCACTCTAGACAAGAATTGATGTATTTTTTTACGAAATTGCGCATCTTAGCGAACCAATATGTAGCTTTAATACGTTCCAGAGTCTTATCAAGTGCAAAGTGACCAATATCGTCGTGATTTAGTTTAACGATCTGCCAGCGTACCCCCTTCGGCACCACCCACCTGTCACCATCAGAAGTCACTCTATAGAGCCTATCATTCTTCAATTTATAATTAGTCTTGATTTCAATAACGTCATCAAGTTGAGGATCTTTTAGTATACCAACTATTCTTTGGATTTCGTCGTCTGCACTTTGAACTGTAGCCAACCAATCAGATTCACCGACTACCATAACATTATGAGTTTGCTGCACTGGATTCCGACTGAGCGCATCAACGTGAGCCATGCGACTACCAGCCCTATATTCGATGCAAAAATTAAATTCTTGCATCTGCTCCCACCACCTAGCTACTCGAGGGATCATGTCTCTTTTTTGGAAAGTAGCACGTAGCGAGTTGCAATCGGTTACAATTTTGAAAGGGATACCTACTAAATAGACACGGAATTTTTGTAAAGAAGACACAACGGCGAGAGTCTCTAAGTCGTATGATGAGTAATTTTGCTCTTCCGGAGTTGTCTGCCTACTAAAGTAAGCAACTGGTCTAAGCATGTCCTCCTTATTTTTCTGCAACAAAATGCCTGCTACTCCAACCTTACAAGCGTCTGTATGAAGCTCAGTGTCAGCCTTCGGATCATACAAGGCTAATGTAGGACGTTGCACGAGCTCTTTCTGAAGACGACGGAATGCAGTTTCCTGATCAGTACCCCATGTCCATTTAGCGTCTTTCTTCAAGAGCTGCGTAAGGGGTTTTGCTATTACCGAAAAATTTGAGACGAACCTACGGAAAAAGCTCGATAATCCAAGAAACTGGCGTACGTTATGTTGGTTCTGAGGAGTGGGGAAGCATTCCACAGCCTCTACCTTTTTCTTACCAGGGCGAATACCAGACGCAGAAACTTCAAACCCCAGATACTCAACTGCACTACCGAAAAAATTACATTTGGGGAGCTTCAATGTAAGACCTGCATCAGCGAATAAACGCAACACTGACTCTAACCTTGACATTCCTTCATTTATATCTTGTGAAGGAATGATCACATCATCCAGATAGGCCAGAGCTTCCTTGTGGCGCAAAGACCCAAGAACCTGATTCATGATGCGTTGAAATGTGGCTGGTGCATTTGCGAGACCAAATGGCATACGATTGAATTCGTAGTGACCATCCGGTGTCACAAATCCAGTCTTATGTCGATCAGCTTCCCGTACTGGTATCTGGTAGTAACCGGATGCAAGGTCCAGGGTGGTATAATATTGATTACCCGAGAGAACATCTAACTGATCATCGATCAGTGGTATAGGATAGTTCTCCCGAACAGTTTTCTTATTAAGAGCACGGTAATCAATGCATAGACGAAGTTCACCAGATTTCTTTCTTACCACCACAATAGGACTTGCATAAGATGACGTCGATGGCCTTATTATGTCATTTTCCAATAATTCAGAAACCATGTCTCTAACCTTATCCTTTTCACTGATCGATAAACGATAGGGCCTATAAACGACTGGTGCATTATCGTAAAGAGTTATAGCCATATCCCCAGCGGTGGTATTTCCTAATTCGGAAAAGCTAAACGCAAAGCACGACCGATATTTATTAAGTAGATTAAGCAGTTGCATTTTATGTACCGGATTAAGTCCATTTCCTAAATTTACATCAGCTTCAGTAATCGGCTTGGGATTGCTGCCGATAGTCGTAGAAATGTTTAAAACCTGCACACTGGACTCCTCCTGAGCTACACGACCACGAGCTAACAAAAAGTCTTTCGCTACCACTAACGGTGTCTGGGAGGTATTGCTAATGACGATCTGTCCTACTCCATTTTCTCCTATTTGAAACACTCCAGCGGGTACTGAATAACGGATGCCCATTTGAAAACGGAGACCTCCGTCAACAAAGATATCACCTCTGTATGATGAATCTGTATAAACGTCTACAATAGCAAGTCCCACAATCTCAACGCAGTCTTTGCAAAATAAGTTGATTTTACTGTTACGTATTATAATATCATGGTTTTCAAGTTCAGATATTTCCAAAGATTTACTAGTCTTACGTATGACTATGTGGGGTTGCTCCGTGAACGTTTGTCCTATTAGAAGCGGCACATGCATGGCATCATTCGAGACTATCAATATTTCGAGATCCGCTTCTACATTTTCTATGACAATGTGAACTCGTTGTTTACCAATGCAATTAACAACAGAATTTCCGAAACCTCGTAAAACGGGAAGATTCTCGACCATAAATTTCGAACCTATCCTTTTAAACTCTGACAGTCTAATCATTGAGCATTCACTTCCAAAGTCAATGAACGCCGTAATGGGAAAACCGTTGACGGTTGCGGTTTTGAAATATTTCTTATTCGGTTCTGACACAATAGTTGTTATTTCCGAAGAGTCAGGCAAGCCTATATCACAACTGTCCTCCACTATCATCACTTTTTTCTCTTCCGTCATTGGCAGTTTAGCGTAACACTGTTCAGTTTCATGACCTATTCTGTTGCATCGACCACACTTTTTAATGGGTTGAGTGCATTGAGATGTAACATGACCATCCTTTTTGCAATTGGAACAGCGTGTAGGCCTTGAGTTAGAACCATATTGGGTTTTTTGAGGTTGGCCTTTTGTTACTTTACGCTCGTTCGTCAACTTTATGTTTCGAGCATTACGTAGATATGACAGAAGTTTGTTAGGATCATCAAACTGGGCCGCCTCAGCACCTAATCTTACTGAGCGATCATCGATGCCATGTAAAATACATTCGACGGCTCGTTTACCGGAAATCCCACATCTATTGACAAGTGCTAGCTTGTCGTAATAGTATTCTTCTAAAGAGTCTGCAAACCTAGCCCGTCTGGCTAGCATATCGCTAAGCATTTGGCCGTAGTTTTCTTCCGATGGGAAAGTAGCTGACAGTTTTTCCTGCCATTCGGCCCAGGTAAACAGAACAGACGGCAGACCTTCATACCACCTCTGAGCCACGCCCTTTAATTTTGGTAGCGCAAAATGGATTTTTTGCTTTTCCGACCAGCCGTAAATAGTTGCGCACTCATTGACTTTATGAAGCCACATGGTCATTGTCTGCTCCCGCTTACTTGGGTCAAACTCAGGGATGGTGTTATTAAGAGATCCTAGCTTTTCTAGACTATTGTTAGACATTGATTTAAGAACAGTAACGAGATCAGCAAGGGTAGCTGCTCCCAATTGAGAAATTGACTCACCAGTGATCTTGTCTGGGGCGGCAGCGGAGCTAGAGTGGCCGCAGATTTCAGCTTGCACCCCACTCATCGCGCTGACTCGCGATTGCTTTGCTGGGCTACGCAAGCGACTGCTCACACGGCTTAGCGAGCGGTGACTCACACGGCTGCGCGAGCGCCGGCCGGTGCCCTTTTGCGAGCAGCGGCTCGCGCTCTTGCGCGAGCGGCGACTCACACTTTTGCGCGAGCGGCGACTCACACTTTTGCGCGAGCGGCGACTCGTACGGCTGTGCGAACGACGGCTTCGGCTGCGAGATTGGCGGCTCATTCGGTGACCATCCCCCCTTCGAGGACGCACTGGTTGATTAGGAGAGCAGCGACTCAGGCGTCCTCTTGATTGGTGGCTCGATCTGCTGTGCGGACGGTTTACGTCCCGGCTATATGCTTGACGCCTCGTGGAACTGCGTGACCGATGGTTTACAGCAGGTGACCCAGTCGGATCCGTTGGGGTGTAGACAACACGTCCTCGTCTGTCTCCATCCATGGTATAGGCCTGGAATATAAAATTATACCCCAAAGAATTTGCTTATCACGCACATATATGTACATTTTGACATTAAGTCATTAACTATATTACCATTATGTGGAAAAAAAAACAAAAAAGTGTTAAAGTATAAATATTTCATAGATAGGCAAGCAATAAATAATAAATATCGACGTCCCCGGGGAATAAACCGGTAATCGCAAAAATCAAATTTTACAGGAAAAATGATTTAGTGTTTTTCGAGTATATCTCTTTAACAAAGGGGAATAATGAAAACATTGTTATATGGCGGAAAAGCTAATTTTTACCCGAACAGTTTAAAGTATTAAGTGTAACTATTAGATATACACAGAATTAGTTATTCACCAAAATACATATTACCGAAAATGGTTTCAAACAATTTTTAGGGTACTGATATCTTACGATCCTGACTTATCAATATTATTCCAGTAATGTTTACTTACCGAATTATTATTGTAACTTTCTTAAAAATCTTAGGCATAATAGTGCTTTACTGGATTATTCAACGTGTTTTTTCATTACAGAGAGATATTGTAATCTTCAGTTACCGACTTATTATGGTAAAATTACAAATAACCATAAGAAGGTAAAGTAATGTAACCCGTATTTTATAGGAAATTTTTGGTAGTTTTTGGTATTTTGGTAGTTTCGTAATCATTAAAAGCTGAGTATGTAAAATAATTTTGTTATCGGTATCTTCGAGAGAATAATTAAAGAAAACTCATAAAATGTATTAAAATTATAATATTTATTAGGAACAAAGTACTCATAGAAATCACAATTACAATCAGTCAAAATATCAAAAGTAGCCAAGTAAAAACATTAATAACTAATCAGTATTATCATCATTGGTCTCATTATTATAGCCTCGATCATTACAATTTTCTAAAAAATCAAAGACTCATAGAATGTGTGGTAATACCGTGGAATCGCACCACTATTGCACAAAGAATTTAAATGAAAAATGCCTTTCTTTGGACGGGCCTGTTGGTCTAGTGGTTAGTGACCCTGACTGCTATACCGGAGGCCGTGGGTTCGATTCCCACCCAGGACAAATGTTTGTGTGATGAGCACGATCATTTGTTCTGGTCTGGGTGTAATTTATCTATAATATGCATGTATTTAGAAATATATAAGTAAGTTTATCAGTTGTCTGGTTACCATAACACAAGCTCTGCTTAGCTTCGGATCAGATAGCCGTGTGTGAGATGTCCCGGAATATTATATTATATTATTAATTCTTATAGGAAGAGGTTGATGATAAGGACGTTCCAATACAGTATCTTCTATCAAAGCGGCTTAGGTTTTCGCCAACGTCCGCGTCGTTTGGTTTGGAATTAATTTGAAATATTTAATTCAGAATATGCCTCATCAAAATCATATTTTTACTAAAGACGTGAGTCTTTATAGACTTGGACAGGGAAATGGTTAAGTCTTGGTAGTCTCACCAAGAATTGGATGGTTTTTTGCTTGCACTAAGCACAGCACAGCGGGCACACACTTCTTTCATTAAAATATAGTGTACTTATGTTTATTAAAATAAATAGATGACTGAATATGGGTTAAGTGAAGTTGAGTGAAGATTGCGTCAATATTATCATTACTGATAACTTTAAAAACCTGGCAATGGGCTGTACGCAGCCAAATCTTTACTTAGCATTTTTGGATAAATTGAGATTTTCTCAGCCTAATATTTACTAAAGATTTTATAGATAGAATACTTAATTAAATAATTTATATACCTATGCAGCGCAACAACTGAAACAAGTTAAGAAAGAAAACACCATATATCACATTTTTTAATTAAGAACAATTAAATTCACACATAGTTAAATTGTTTTTTTTTTGTCTTCAGTCACTAGTAGAAGATGGATTAGAAAGTACCTACTGTTTCAGTAGGTGGTATTGATACTTATGTTTTTTTTTCAGGGCATATAGTACACGCCATGCTTCTGCACCTATGGTTAAGACAAAAAGATTTTGTACTACTAGATGTAATTACACAGACTGCTGGATAAATATATTAAATAGCATTAGCAAGATTTGTAATTTTCTATTAGAGTTTGGCCAGGTTTTGTTGCATGCAGATGTAGAATAATTTAAACTTAATACTATTGTTCTCAGGATTGCTATGAGGTGTCTTAAGACATTGATTGTTATTCTATAAATAATACTGGTTATTTTGTAACATTGTGTGACTACGATTGTTGATTAAGGAACTTGTTCAGGATAATTCAAAACAGAACAACTCAAGTTTAGTTTATTTAAATGATTGCATCTAACTAGAAAGAGTTGACTGCACAAGTGCATAGTACGTATTTATGTATAGGACATGCCTACTTATTTATCTTAAGTTTTATCTCAACTTTACCATCTCTTGAACATCTGCATGGTAAATAACATATATCGAGAACGAGGCATGGAGTGTATAATAGATGATCAAACGAACTTACCTGATGTTCGATCATTATTATACGAAGTGCCTCGTTCTCGATATATGTTCCCTACCCATCCCACCCTTGGTAAAATTGAGATAACCTACGAGACTCTAAAGGAATGAAGTTTGACAGGAGAACAAAGACCTGAAAGAGTTTAGTTGCCAAGCGACGCGAGAAAGCTGCATGGTAAATAACTTATATCGAGAACGAGGCACTTCGTATAATAATGATCGAACATCAGGTAAGTTCGTTTGATCATCTATTAGTGTGCGTAATGTGCGTTACATGTAGAAACGCGTCCTTGACTCTCCGAGTGCGAGCAAGTTCCCGCCGATACGTATAGTAAGGTATGAATTTTTACCGGGATGATAACTATAACAGTGCATTACCGAAAATTACTACCACAATATTTACGATAATAAACCTGTAATCGCATTAACCAGATTTTTTTTCTGATATATTTAACAGTATTATTACTTTACCGAAATGTAGCCACAGAACTTAATTTGTAATAATGTATTACGTTATTTTTCTAGTAAATAAAAAATGAAAAATTTCCAAAGAATAAAAGTGTTATAAGGAAAATCATTAGAAATTACCGCAGAAAAAAAATGAAAAAAATTGTATAGGTGAATCCCGACCTATAGATGCCGAAAATGATATAACAGTAAAAAGTCAGTAACAGTATAATACAGGTTTATTCCTTGGGGGCGTCGATATGCAAATAAAATAAGTATATAAACACAGTGTATAGTATTTCTATTTTATTTATTTCTTAAAGACAAAAATGGTTGCATATTGTAATATATACATACAATTGTAGATAGTCTTAAATAGAATTTGTAAATATACAATACAACCCACACTTTTATCCACAAAATGTTTAAAAATTTAGAAGAGGAGAAAGCAAACGCATACATCATTCAAACCAACGGTTGTAGAAATATTGATTGGTGGTTAACAATCATCATTCGATAGCCGTGCTTTAAAATTGTTAGCTAAATAAGACATATATGTCTAGGTCAATAATGTACCCACATACAATATTATATCCATTTATTGCCACTATCCTATATAGTCGTATAAACGAAACATAAATAATGTCCCATATTTAAGGAAAATTTAAACTATTATATAAGAAGATATATATCAATATTTATATAAGAAGGAAGCATAATATCGCTAACGATATAGCTAATTCGCGTTTAATCACGGTGAAATATAAATTATAAACCGTTAAATGCGTATTGCGGTATTTAAAACCACATTGTATTTTAAAAGCTATTCCTATGTACTTAGGCCTTGTAAAAATAACATTTATTAGCCAAGAACCCGGATAGTGACAAATAGAAAAAATAATGTTTTGGTTTTGGACCATAGCCCTAGTTTTCTTTCACAGAAGAGAGAAAAAAAAGAAAGAAAAAAAAACTCTAGCAGACAACAAGTGTATTTACTTATTATGTCTATTAAGATTTAAATAATAATAATTATTCGGGGCCCTTTATCCCACTTCTGAGATGTTGGATCTAGTTAGATAAAAGTGCTACATATTTAAATATGGAGAGTATTCGGGTTCTTAACTTCAAGCGTAAAATAAAAGAGCAGAAAAATAAACACTCATAAAGTACTTACGTATTTTTATTGCACTTACACTTTGTTCAACACAACGCAATCAACAATGACAATGAAAAAAAACAATGGTTATAATCTCTTCACAGTATAAACCAAGAGAGTTCACACAACTCAGCGACTGGTACACGACTACCCTCGTAGGACTGGCACGACAATCACCTGACATTTCTCCCACCATTATCTCTGCATTCCAAACAATGAGCTGTGATTGGTCAGTCGTGCCATCCTCGAGCGCAGACGGTAACGGTACATTCACACGGAGCCACGTTTTCCCGAATCTTATTTTCATCGGATCTGGAAAAACCGAATGTGGTATTCACACGGCAAATATTGCGTTGCCGTATCCGACGGCACCGTAATCGAGATGCCGTGTGAACACACTATCCGGTTTTTCTAGCAAGAGCGCGCACAGTTCCTCACTTTAATTTGGAAGCGATGGACGTGAACAGTCTTGCTATTATATACTGGTATTATCGCCGTCAGCGTCGTGGAAGAAGATGGTGGTTAAACCCAATAGTACAAAGACGATCAACAGTTGGTGCCTTTACAACTCTTAAAATGTGATCCACAATTTTTTTTACAACGATGTATTCAGTTTCAAGATTCGGCAAATAACCGAATCTACCCTGCGTGTATCGTATGAACGCATGTATTTAATGCTATACCACTGAACCGGATCTTAAATTTTGCAGTACGACCTGGTCGGTTTGTAGTCGCAAAATCGGATATCAACTTCAGCCAGATTCGATTTTTTTGCCGTATCTTAAAACCGAATGCATGTGTGAACTCATTTATTGAAATACTGTTGCCACTAAACCGAATCCTGCAAAAAACCGATTCGGTAGAGAAACACTCGACGCCGTGTGAACGTACCGTAATAAAGTAGTCAAAACCGTAGTTATTAATATCAAAATTAATTCTAATAACTTATAAATTGTTGTAGCATAATGAAATCAATTACGAACAATTTACTATTGACAACATACACTTTATCTATCTGGTTTTCGGCTGACTGATAAAAAACATAATGCTTAAAATAAAATTAAAATGTTATACTTACAGATATTCTCAGTTCATTCGCAATTTGACTAATATATATTTTATTCGCTCTTCGATAGTCAATTTTCAATATCACATAAAATAAAAGTCCGGTAAACACGCGCGAGTGTTCGTAAACAGTAGTCAAAGTCACGGAGAAAACATCGAACGTCAACAATCAACAAACAGTGAGATGCGCCTGACGTCCACAAAAATAGTCAAAATATATATTTCCATCTCGTTACTGCAATGTACTGCAATTGGTCAACGTCACAGGAGGGCGGAGCTTCCGCGCAAGTCGCCTGCGTCGAACGTCAAGCTAAATATTTTTAAAAGTGATAAGGCCTGGGTGTCCCCGATTGTACATATCCAGCGATATGATAATCTATCCACCTTTGATCATCAAAAAGGAAATAGTAGGTACCTATACATTTTTACAAGGGTGACTTAGAACTGAAGACCTGAATTTAGGGTCTTATGTGGGTAGATCACATCCAAAGAGAACTGAGTTCTTAGAAATCTTAGACTCACCGAGATGATAAAATGATCTGCCGATATGATAAAGCAATCCACCGATGTGACAAAACTGTGCGTTGATCATGAATCAAAACACCGATATTAGATATAAGAATACTTTTTTCGGCGGTAGGTGTAAATAAATGTTAGACGTGTTTTGCAATTCGGAAACTTTAATTAATTCTTAATAATTAGTAAATAACAAAAATTTGATTAATTCTTCTTTTAAATAGTCATTAAAAGTTGTGACTTACTTTTGTTACACATTTGATGTGACAATAGTTAAATAAAAACCACCTGCCAGCTGTTTACATACACTTCACATCAACCACATCACAACACAAAAATGTCTCAATTGTCTGAAATCCTCTTAGTACAAAAGAGCCTTGAGGAAACTTTCATGAAGAAGATGGGTGACCTGGAAGCACAAATCCAGGGTGCTGGGCCGGCCAAGGACACAGTGGCAAAAGTTGCTGAAGAGTTTCGGACCTTCCGAGAGCTCATATTCTCTATGATGGGTCTTCTGCGGCAACAAATAGCCGAGTGAGCCAAGCAACTGGATGTGTTGGAGACTAGGCACCGGCAAAAAGCTCTGGTCTTCCTCGGAGTTCCTGATGCTGGCGGTGAGGACTGCAAAGCCGCCATCGTCGACATTGTAAATAACAGGCTCGGACTCAAAAGTTTGAGTGTGAGCTCAATAACAGCCTGCCATCGGCTTGGGGCGCTCAATAAGGACCATCACCGGCCTATTCTCGTTCGGTTCTCTAGTACCGAAGAGAGGAACAATGTCTGGAGAGCGAAGACAGGTTTGAAGGAGTCCTCAATATCGGTCAAGGAGTTCCTGACAAGGACCAGGCAATCCACATTTAGCAGAGCGAGGCTGCACTTTGGTATGAGGGCCTGTTGGACTCAGGACGGGGTCATTTGTATAAAGACTCCGGACGGGACTCGCCATAAAATAACATCCGCGGAGCAGTTGGCGCCTCTGATCGCCAAATTCCCAAAATTGCAGTGTGTGTCGTCGTCAGCGCGTAGAAACGCGACTGCGCCTGCGGCTGAAAGAAGCCGGAAATAGTTATGGTACTGGCTGTCTTGTAACGATAAGTAGCTCACTCAATATTTATCTACTCACCATAGTATTGCATTAAATCTTTATGCTCTCGTACTTTATTATTGTAGTATCTGGCATGTAACGCTTTCTTTGTTCATTTTTTTTTTTTTTTTTTTTTTTTCTTTATTTTATGGGCTTTATCGCTGAGCGATAACGTCACCCTGTAACATCAACTTAATAACTAAAATTACAATGGAAGTATGAATTATCTACTTCAACACAAAAAATGCCAGTTTATACAGGTTTCTGGCCTCTTCTGATAGAGGAGAAGCCAGAGTAGCATTACACTCTCCAACGTTAAAATTATATGTAAATCCGAATAAGTTGAGTCTTAGAGCCTCATTCCGGACACATTCCATCAAAACGTGTTGTACGTCTTCGACTACTCCACATTCCTCACAGTTCGGAGATGTAACCTTTTTCATCAGAAAGCTAAACTTTTTGATGGGATATGACCAGCACGAAGTCTAAACGCCATAACTAGATCCTTTCGACTTATCATAGTTTGGTCAATCCAGTTATACAGAGGGGGCTGTGGTTGGATGGTCTTGTACCATATTCCCTTTTCTTTTGATCTCTGGTTAAAATATTCACTCCACAAATCTGAACATTGTTGTTTAATTATTTTGATGTAATCAGTAAAAAGCGGAGAAATATTTACGGGTATTCCATCAGAAATCGCCTGGTTAGCTAGTAGATCCACTCTTTCGTTATCTTCAATTTGAACGTGAGATGGTATCCACTGTAAGACTACTGAAACTGAGTTCTGATCACATCTGAATATAGACTCCAAAATCGTGTAGGCTATCGGTACTCCTCGCATGGACGAGGTGCATCGAGCCAAGTGTTGCAGTGAGCTCTTCGAGTCTGTTAGGATGACAAACTTATCATGGCTAATTGAGTTACAGTAAGAAAGAGCCTCTGCTATTGCAATTAACTCGGTATGCATAATGGAGATGTCGGAATCTATGGCCAGCTTGACAGATATATTCAATTGCGGGTCCCAAACAGCAGCCCCACTACCAGCTTTAGTTTTAGAACCATCTGTGTAAATCTTATGAAAGTCAGCGTATTCTTCATCTATGAATTGCGTGCAAGTTTGTTTCAACTGGTTACAGTTGTAATCCCGTTTAGGTTTAGATATAGAAGGAATTTTATGTTTAATGGTTTTATGAATATTGATGTTGCTGACCCATGTCTCAAGGGAAAACATTTCGATCAATTTAACCGAGTGTACAGTAGCAGTTTTAAGTTCACTATAAATTGAGATTAATAAGGGTTGCTTCCTATGTCTCCAGTAGTGAGAATTCTGAATGCTTGACGTCAATTCTTCGATCAAATTAATCGCAATGCTCCCGTCTGAGGACATACATTTTAAGCAGAACTTGCCTCCTAGAAATTTTCTACGAATATGTAATGGAGGTAAACTCAATTCACTCTCCATCACGTGAATCGGAGTGCTTCTAATAAAGCCACCAATAACGCGAAAAGCCTTATTTTGTACTTTGTCTAGTTTAGATAAATGAGTTTGGTAGCTACAATCATATAGAAAACTGCCATAGTCTAATCTACTACGAATTATTGCGATATATAGCCTACGTAAATGTTTAGGGTGAACACCCCAACCAGGACCCGCTAGAACTTTCAAAATATTTATAAATTTTAATACTTTTTGAACAGACTCATTAATGTGTTTCCCCCACCTAAGCGACTGATCCAACCACATCCCCAGGTATTTAATATTGTTTACTGTTTCGATATTACTGCCATTAACTTTCAAATTAACAGGTAGCTTACATATACCTCTCTTAAAAACACAGACTTTAGTCTTGGTAGTAGATATTTCTAAACCTAGATTGCTTACTATGGTATTGAAATCATTCAGAGCAAACTGCAATTCCGAGACGACTGTATTGACATTGGAACCAGATTTAAATAAAACAAAATCGTCAGCATATTGAGATATATCAACATTCGTAATAGATTTACAGATATTATAAGTTGCGATGTTAAACAATAGAGGAGAAAGTGGGTCCCCTTGAGCCAACCCCCGACCTGTTGACCGGCAATATTCCTTGTTATCAATTTTAATTTTAAGTATTCTTTCCGTCAGGAATCTCCACAAATATGAACATATTTTGCGACCCACTTCAAGTTTATCAAGTATATGCAACAAACTAACAGTATCAACATTATTGTAAGCGTTGTTGATATCAATAAAACAACCAACAGTGGCAAGATTTGAAGTAAAACCAAGTTGAATCTTTGTCGTCAAAATATTAAGACTATCCAAACATGACTTAGACTTACGAAAACCTATAGTATTACCAGAGAATATGCATTTACTTTCTAAATACCATTCTAATCTTTTGTTCAAGATATTATGAAAAATTTTACAAAGGCAAGACATTAACGAAATAGGTCTCAGCGAAGATGATAGTCTGGAATCTCGTCCTGGTTTGGGGATAGGAATGATTAATATATTACGCCACTGTCTAGGAACAAAACCTGACTCAAATAATGTGTTATACAGAGAAAGTAACAATAATTTCCCGATGTAAGGCAAATTCTTAATCATGGAAAATGAAATTTCGTCGCAACCAGGCGCCGTATCATTTGGTTTTATAGAATTTTCCAGTTCGTGCATAGAAATTGAGGCTTCTAGTTTATAGTTGTTTGATTGAAAGCAGGGTTCAGGGGGGGAAACGTAATCAGGCGTTAGGTCATTAAGGAGTTTTTCAGCTGAACTTGAATCTGCGTGCTGGTATTTGGATTTATGGCCCTTTACCCATCTCATTTTGCGCCACATATCACTAACAGAAGTTGATGAATCAATATTTGAGCAAAAACCCCTGAAGGAAACACCTCTTGCTTTACGTGTCATCCTCTGCGATTCCTGAATTTTTTCTTGTAGAAATGTGTAATTTTGTGGTGTTGGATTGCGTCTAAAATTTGCTAAGGCTAAACGTCGTACTGCCACGGATTTAGATAAATCCGGACTCCAGTATGGTTTTGGTTTAAACTTAGGGCTGATATGTTGGGGAATAATAATCTGGGGGATGTGCGAATCTGCTGCTTTCTGTAAAGTATTCTCAAAGAAGTCATAACACAACTGCGGGTCTGCGGGGATGGTTGAGTCACGGAGGATATTCTCTATGGATGAAGTATACTTTTCCCAATCGGATTTTTTAAAATTCCTTTTTCTAATAGTTTGCTTATCAACATTAAAATTGGAAGATAATTTAATGACTAAGTGGTCACTCCCTAACGATTCGTTTGTAACTTTCCAAATAAAATTTAAAGCCAAATCCGACGAAATAAAAGAAATATCCGGGGAGGATTGTTGCAAAACGTTATGAACTAATCTTATACGAGTCGGGCTCCCATCATTAACTGAAATAAAGTTATGATCAATCATTGAGTCAAAAATCTGAGATCCACGTTGATCGGTTTTATATGACCAGTTTGAATGGTGGCCATTAAAGTCACCCAAAATTAAAGTTTTATAATTTGCAATTGAGAACAGATGATCCCAGTCCCTTTGTAAAGTACGAACAGTTGAAGGGCAATAAATAGCAATTATATTCTCAATATGCTGACAATTTAACAATTTAATACACAATAGTTCAATGCCTGGATTAAAGTTATTTACGTTACATAATTGTGCGTTAATTGATTTATGGACAATACAAGCTACTCCTCCGTACCCGTCCACTCGATCAAGTCTAAAAATGTTGTATTCATTAAATTTAATCTGACTATCGGGCTCAAACCACGTTTCACTGATAACGGCAATATGAATTTTATCTGTAAATAAAAGTTGTTCAAATAGTGTAGATTTCGGTCTTAAACTTTGTGCATTCCATTGTAAAATATTAAATTGAAGGGAATTATTGTGACAATCCATTAATAAGTTTACTTACAATTGAGTCTTCTGGTAGGTTTTTAAATATAATTTGTACTACCCATTCTACTATTATCTTAACGACGTTGTTTACTCTGCTTATTAGCGAACCTTTATTCATCAGTGCATTTGCTATTTTACTTATTATGTAACTAAATGACGTATCCTTTGTATCGTGTTCGTATGGTGTTTTTCTACGATGAGTACTTGACTTGTTTGGTTTGTCAGGGAGCGACGATGTTTCTTCTACCTCACTCGTGAACGATGTAGATGATACTTCCGAATCGCAGTCCATATCGCCAGTGGCCGCGGTCGCGGACGGACGCGATTGTTTAAGTCTTTTATGTTGAGCAAGCTTTTGTTTGGGTTGCGGATTAGAATGCAAGGTCGATGAATGTTTTTGTGGGGATAAAGTAACAGCTGATTTCGTTATGTCTGCATATGTTATCTTTTCATTACAGACCTGTACCGGACTAATGGTTTCCTGTGAAATCTTGTCATTATGTTTCTCTGTAATAACATCTTTATTAACTTGAGAGGAGGGGGTAGGAGATGGAGGTACATATAACAACAATGCTTTGCGGTATGTACAGTTAAATTCGTACATTAATTCTCGAACTCTTCTTTCTTTTAGGTAAATTGGGCATTGCTTATCTAGGGCTAAGTGATTAGCCTTACAATTTACACAAACGAATGTAGTGGTATCACAATTTTCGTGTTTATCTCCGCATTTAGGACATATAACTTTAGTAGCCGTACACATCTTTGCAATATGACCGAATCTCCAACATTTAGAACATTGCGTTACAGGCAATATGTATCTCTCGACCTTGGCTCTCATTCCGAATATATTAACGTGCGAGGGTACATGTGCACCTTTAAAACAGATACGCAAAGATTCGCTTGCAGTCCATCCATTAGTACTGATATCTTTATCAGAAGACTCATTAGCATTACATCTACGATTGAGACGTCTAGCTGACAAAATTTTAACATCACAGGAGACATTACTTACAAATTCCTCAATTGATAATTCCAATTCTATGTCTCTGATTATTCCATATGATACCGCAACTTCCCATGATTTTTGAGAACGCCAGCCCATGTCGGAAAATATTTTGCACTTCATCATTTTTTCGGCATTAGATTCGTCGTCAAACGTGACCATTAATTTGTACGGATTAATATATTTTACACGTAATATACCCATTATACCGTTAGTTTTAAATAAACGAGCTAACGCGAATTGTTTCGGAAACTTCTCGTTACTGTATACGCATATCTCAACTTTTTCTTCTTCATTGCTGTACCTAACCTCTTCTATTGATGTCTGTCTCTTTGCGACTTTCTTTCCTCGTCCATTAGCCATTGTCCAGCTTCCCGACGAGTCATCTTCCCTGTCCCTTTTTCTCCCCAAATTTCCATCATCTTCACAATCTATTCTGCCTTTCTCTTGGTGTGTAAGAACCTCCATATCCAATTGTATTATATCCTCTAATTCCTCTCTTGGTGTATCACAACATTCCTCTCTCAACTCGTTGTTGACTGATTTACTCATATTTTATGAGAACCAGGCCTAACGGCCGGCCCGTGGCGGCAACGATCGAAGTATTTCTTATCGCAAAACCGGAATTAGTGTTTCGACGTGCAAACAACTAATTCGCCCGAGATGCAACTCGACACTCACGTTCTTTGTTCATAGTTTCTTACCCTCTTGTTTTATAAGTAACAGTCTTACAAATTTACCCTCGCTTCATATTGTAATTATAACTTAAAATATAAATTATATGTTTACCTTGTCTTTATAAAATCATTACGCTCATTGCTTATGTCACTGTCATCTATCTGCTGCAGTGACAGCTGTCAGAATGTCCAAGAGTGTCAGTTGCGTTTCGTTCCACGAACATTTAAGTGCTTTGTTTTTTTTTTTTTTTTTCTTTTCAAGTTTGTAATATTACTGTAATTTAACTATTTTATTACCATTTATAATTGAGTGTGTTTATCGTTTCGCTCTGTTAAGTGTTTTGTTTTTCATTTTGTTTATTATGTTGGATGAATTTTTGTTTTGTCTAATGTCTGTTGTGGTATTGTTAAGCTGGCGGGTGGTGCAGATTGAAAAATTGCACTATCTTTAACTTTAATATTTATTTTTAATCAGTGTTTTGTTGTTATTTAATTTATTTATTTTATATGACTTCTGATAATGAATCTTTTTGTTCTGCCATTAACTCCAGCTATGCATCAGATATAAGCTTTTGCTCTCTCGGTGATACTCTTGGTGACTCTTTGCGTGACTTGTTTTGTCATTCTCCAAATAGGCAGCTTAATGTCTGCCACATTAATGCACAAAGTGTTCCAAGCCACTATAGTGAGCTTCACGAAGCTTTTGCTAATAGCAATGTTCATGCCATTCTGATTTCTGAAACCTGGCTCAAACCTCGTCTTCTTTCAACAACCTACCCCCTTCCTGGTTTTGTTCTCATTCGCAATGATCGTGTGAATAGGCGAGGGGGTGGGGTTGCTGTCTATTTACGCAGTGATTTTCCTTATAAAATAGTTGCTACTTCTTCTCCCAACCTCAATGTCTCTGCTGAATTTATTTTTCTTGAGGTTTGTGTCAGTGGGGCTAAGATTGCACTTGGTGTGGTTTACTGCCCTCCAGGATCTGACTATTTCACTGAATTCGAATCGGTTCTTGAATCTATAGGGTCGGAGTATGCACACCACATCATCATGGGCGATTTCAACACAAATCTCCTTGTCCTTGATTCCCATCGGTCCCGCAAACTAAAATACCTGATGGAGTCAGCCAGCTTACACGTTTTACCATTGCAAGCCACTCACCACAATGTAGCTGGCGACGACACATGGCTTGACCTTATCCTCGTCTCCAAACTTCCTCTCGTCTCTTCCCATGGTCAATTTGATGCCTCCAGTTTCTCCCATCATGACCTAATTTATCTGTCATATACCTTGAAACCCCCTAAACCCAAACCTAAAATCCTCTCAATGCGCAGCTTTGCTCGTTTAGATGTAGAAAAACTGCAAAAGGATGCGGAAAATATTTGCTGGGAGCCATTGGTAGAGGCTAATACGCTGGATGAGAAGGTGTCTTTTTTCAACCAGGTGGTAATAAAGCTGTTCGACGCACACGCTCCTGTGAGAAAAATAAAATTAAAACGTTTACCAGCACCGTGGATGACAAAGGGCATAACTATGGCTATGAGGTGCAGAAACCGTGCTTTTCGCATCTTTAAGAGGGACCGTACAGATGACAACTGGGCATTTTTCAAAATTGCTAGGAATCGGTGTAACCAGATGATACGTAACGCCAAACGCCGTTATATTCACAATAATATCTCCTCAACTTCGGCTGCCGATATCTGGAAGTTCCTTGGAACTCTCGGTATCGGCAGAGCGCAACATTTGGACCTTCCAAGTACCATTGGGTTAGATGATCTGAACAAACATTTCTCCACCTCCTCTACTCTTGATCATCTAACTCAGCGTAATACCAATAATTATATTGCTGGTCTAACGCGTCCTGCTATAGATTGTTTTTCTTTTGCTCCAATCGCTTGTGGAGACATTAAAGAGATTATCCTTTCTATTAAATCCAAGGCGGTGGGCTGCGATGGCATCAGCCGCCGGATGATCGTCCTCATCCTTGATCAACTTCTCCCAGCCATTACCCACATAATTAACTCCTCACTGGACATCGGGGCTTTTCCGTGTTTATGGAAGAAAGCCCTCGTTCGGCCTTTACCTAAGATCCCTAATCCCTCTCTCCCTAACCACTTCCGTCCAATTTCTATTCTTCCTTTTTTATCCAAAACCCTAGAGGCCTGTGTCCATAAGCAGTTGTCAGCTTTAATTTATGAAAACAATCTCCTTAGCCATTTTCAATCTGGATTTAGACCTGGACACAGCACCGTTTCCACCCTCCTCAAAGTGATTGGCGATGTTAGGTCGGGTATGGAGGACTCCAAGCTTACTGTTTTAGTATTAATTGACTTCTCAAATGCCTTTAATGCCGTCAATCACGATATCCTTTCCTCTATCCTGTCCTATCTTATGATCTCTCAACAAGCGTTGGATTGGTTCTCTTCTTATCTTCGGGACCGCCAGCAGTCAGTCCGTGTTGGTGACTCTTCGTCAGCATGGAGTAAACTGGAATGTGGCGTCCCACAAGGCGGTATTCTTTCTCCTCTTCTTTTTTCTATTTTTATTAATCTCATAACAGTCAATCTTCAGTGTTCGTATCATCTTTACGCCGACGACTTGCAACTGTACTCCCAGTCCAGTGTGGATGATATTTCCGACGCTGTCGGCAGAGTGAATCGAGATCTTGACGCTATTAACAACTGGTCAAAGGCTTTTGGTGTGGCTGTAAACCCATGCAAGTGCCAAGCGGTGATATTGGGCAGCCATCGCGGTATCAACAAGTTGAATGGTGTCATCATTCCGCCAGTAATTTTCAACGGCGCAGTCATTTCATTAAGCTCTAGTGTCAAGGACCTCGGTTTATTCATTGATTCTACGCTGGGCTGGCAGACACAGGTTGCGAATGTCAACCAGAAAGTTACAGGAATCTTACGGGTACTGTATCGCCTTAAAAATTTTCTACCATCTACTACGAAGGCAATGCTGGTGCAATCCTTAATATTTCCTATAATTGACTATGGTGATGTGTGTTACTATGACCTGAATGCAGGTCTCCTCAACAAACTTGACCGGCTTCTGAATAACTGCATTCGATTCGTTTTCAACACTCGGAAATTTGACCACGTTTCCGCCCACAGGTCACTGTTAAAATGGTTACCTATAAGAAAGCGCCGTTGTGTGCGGGCCCTGACGTATCTGTTTTCTTTACTTTACTCTCCTAACTGTCCTTCTTACTTAACTTCTCACTTTAAATTCTTGTCTTCTAACCACTCTAAATGTCTTCGTTCTTCCAACAATCGATTACTACTTTGCCCTTCCCACCGCTCTGACTTTCTTCACTCTACGTTCTTTGTCCAATCTATACTTCTTTGGAATTCGCTTCCTACGGAGATCAGGATGGCATCGAGCCGCTTTTCATTTAAAAAGAAGGTTCGTGATTACTTTTATGAACAAACTCTGGCAGAACCAACTTAGCTGTTTTGTTTTAGAAAAATCCCTTCATGTTTTATCAGTTTACCTGGCTACTTAGCTGTTTTTACTATTTATTAGAAGTCTTATGTATTTATATATATATATATTTATTTTTATTTTATGTTATATATTTGTATGTATTTTTTGTATTAAGTATACATAATTTATTTACAATTTTTTCTCAATTTTGTGCTCGTGCATCTACCACGATTTGTTTTCTGCATCACCCTAAGGTTGACTGGCAGAGAATGCCTTCTGGCATTAAGTCCGCCTTTGTGCAACAGTGTGCAAAAAGTATTAAATAAATAAATAAGACACCGATTGATTTTTTCTTATCATTTTGGTGTAAATTATCACATCGGTGGTAATAAAGACCACCGATTACAGCGATATGAGAACACCGACGTGAGAAATAACACTTTTTACACGACTGCCCAAAAAGGAGTGTTATGTTTTCAGGGTTCATGTATGTATGTATGTAGGTATGTATGTATGTATGTTTGTGAGTTTCTTTATTCCACCATAACTTCTAAAAGGCTTGACCGATTTTAATGTTTGTGGTATCATTAGAAGCTTTGAATTATCCCGAGTGACATAGGCTATGTGGACATTAAAAAATGGTCAAGTGTGAGTCGAAATCACCTGCAAAGGGTTCCGAACGAATTTTTTTTTTGTGTTGTGTCATGCTTTTTTGTTGTTCACTAAAAGGTATTAAATAAAAAATATATAATTAAAAATTAAAAAACACGCCTGCCATGTAAAAAAAATTAAAAACAAGTCAAATATTTGCAGTCGGGGACCTGTAATGAATTGTTTCAAGTAACCGACCCCGACTGCAAATATTTGACTTGTTTTTAATTTTTTTTACATGGCAGGCCTGTTTTTTAATTTTTAATTATAATTTTTTTATTAGAAAATTAGAAAAAATGCATAATATCTAGGATAAATTCAATAACAGACAATGAAGCTAATTCACTTACTACATCTGTTAGAACCAAACAATAATAATAAAACTACTCATTACACTAGAAAAATGGAACCACTGACAATATAAAATAATTGTCCGGGAGCAACTGAAATGGCGTACTTACGTTTTTGATGGGCATATGCAGCGATTTGACACACTTTCATCCTGATTGCGCACTAGCACACACCAAGGAGGGATATACAATTGGGGTGTGGACGCTGTCCGACTCGTCGATGAAAAGTTATGTTTAAATTACTTTTGTCCAGCGATATGAGAAATTTTTTCAGGACAAGTACGTTTGTGCCTCTCAGTAATAATAATCGTTAATTATGTAAAAAAATATGCTATATATTAATAACAAAACTAATATTAACTTTTAAACTATCGCGCTGCATGTTTATAGTAATATTTTATAAAACGGGGATTAGCGCGTACATGCATAAATACCGTGGTCGCAAGCAGACTGCTTGCGACCACGGCCTGTGTAACCCGGTCGAAACGTCAAGCCCTAAAGGTATTTATGCATGTACGCGCTAATCCCCGTTTTATAAAATAAAACTAATATTCTATGAAATAGAATAAGTTATATACTTATATTACCTTTTTTTATTACACTGGTATTCAAGAACGCTACATATATGTAAGCAGTTTGATATTGACCCTTTCATAACTAGTGTTGCATCGGCAAGGAGGTGCCTAAGCCTTCATTTCTTTAAGGAATCTTAGTTATAATATATGTGTGTATGTGTATGTATGTACATGTGTGATATATATATGTGTATATGCATGTATATATATATATAATGAAACCACTGCAGTGATCTGTAAACTTATTCTAGAACAAACTACTGATAATAAATAAATGATGTTTAGTTGGTATGTCTATGAACCAGGCAAACCTCTGTGAACCAGGCGTGATGTTTTCTTCTTTTTTTTCTGTTCGCTCATACTCTGCTTGTAATAATTTCTTAGTATATTTCTATAAGCGAAGATTTGTAATTGGCTTTCTGCTGACTATGTTACATGTTATATGCTAGAACGATGTTAATAGCTGTAAGTTTTCCATGATTAAAATAAATAAATAAATAAATAAATAAAAAAGGCCTCGCGGCGGACTGACATAGACATAGATCTTCTTAAAGTAACGGACCCTGACATTGTTCCTATTTTCGTTGCGAGGGAGCTTCATATTCTCCCACCAATATCCTGGGATCATGTGGATGTTTGCAGTCTGCTTAAAAGAATTCTGATATTGGAATCTGAGGTAAACATTGTAAAACAAAATTATGCAACTACAAAGTTTGTGGAGGAAATATATAGGACCCGAGATACACAACGAATGGATCAAACATTAATTGAAAATAGTGATTGCAATGTAAATCGCTGCAGAGGAGCGTATTTACTAGAAGAAAGCTCATATCTAGAAATGTGTGATAGAAATATTGATAAGCCACAATCGTCAGGTTCACCGAACTCGAGGTCAACAACCGGTGCGCCCGCGTCATCTAGTAACAACGTCACAAAGCAAAAAACAACTCAAGGACACCCAGTCTCAATAACATCGTGCGCGCCCGTTTGTACTAATGAGAAGTCCGTCTCGCTCGCACAGCTACCTGAGCAAGCGCAGGCGCAACACGTGGAGGCCCGCAACGTACAACCGCGGTTTCTGCGGAAGAAACTCAGGTAAATGAGGCCAACGAGCGCGTGCAAGAGCCCGCGCTACGAGATATCGGTACGGAACGACAGGCGAGTGCGACTGAGACAGCGAGAACCTGGGTCAATGTGGCAAAGGAAGGCGAATGGAAGGAAGTTATTAATAAGAGAAGGTTATACAACAAAAACCGTTTCATTGGGATTAAAGGGAAAGCAATGCCGTTGTCGGAATGTAAATTTAAAGCTGCGGAAATAAAAATTCCATTTTGTATTTATAATGTACACAAAGACGCATCACCTCAGGACATCAGTGATATGATATATGATATGTTTTTGCAAGGACAAATGTTGATATAACACCAGAAAAAATGTCAATGAAACAAGCTAAGGGCTATGAGGCATATAAATTTCTAATACCTAAACAAAAATTATGTGTTTTCATGGATGAAAACCTATGGCCGGACGGAGTTTCATTCAGGCAATTTGTGACTATCAGCAATTACAAAGAACAGACACGGAAAAATGGAAATAATATTATTAAGTCAAATATTTAATGGCAAACAGTAATTGCAGGCTAATTAGTTAAAACTGTAAATCTATTAAAAGGTCTATTGAAGGTGTTCGTGACCTATGCAAAATTGGCGACGTGATAGCGCTGCAGGAAACCTGGCTTATGCCCTATGACCTGTCGATACTGGGTACAATCGATAGTAATTTTGGATCAATTGGAACCTCTGCGGTGGACATATCGGCTGGACTGTTGACAGGAAGACCCTACGGTGGCGTAGCGCTGTTGTGGAGAAAAAGTGCGTTTGACTCTGTGTCGGTGATAAAGTGTGACAATGTGAGAGTGACAGCAATAAAAATAACCGTGAGTAGTAGATGTATGTATATCTTTTTTCTGCGTTGGCAACACAGCCAACTAGTCGTCAAAAATCGACCTCTTGTAATTTAAATTTAGAAAAATAGTTTTTAATAGTTTTTTTACTGATATTATTGTGTAATTGTTGTCAGTTATCTATAGTATAGTCAATAAGTTACGTATCTGGTTAAGTGCAGTGTTTGGTAAAAGTTTATCGCAAAAAGTTGGTCGAAGAAATCAGCTGTCAACGGTCACTGGAGTAATTTGAAACTATAAGTCAAGGAAAGTACCCAACCTTAAGTATTAATGGTTAATTACAGACATTTATACACCATACAACACACCATCTAATCACACAGCTCATCATCGATGAGCAACGTCCATTACTCACTGGCTTATATTGTGTCTCCTTTTGTTTGACGAACTGTGGAAGCAAAATCGACGACATAATCAATCGCCCCAGACATCACTCACTGCATTTAATACTTGACAAATACCTTGTTTACAAGGTTCCAACACATTTAGTTAATTAAGTTATAGTATTTGTTAAATTAAGCAAATTCTTTTCTTCCTTAACCTACCTACCTACCTTCTTATTATAATAGTTATCTTTTAAAACTTTAAATAATTTTATAAACTTATCTATTCACTAAATAACCATCTTGTATCCCTTTTAATGTTCATTTTAAAATAAATTATTACTTTATTTACTATCTAACTGTCCCTAAATCTAAATTTTAACATTTTATAATTATTTAATTTAAATTTACTATTTTGCTTTTAGTTTTCCCTGCCACCAGATTTTTAGGATCTAGATATTTAGCTTTACTTTTTCAAGTTTCAGATAACTGATAATAGGAAGATAAGGAGTATGATGACCCGCAGAGCAACTGCAAGGGACTTGGAGGACAAACTTCGGGCAACCTTAAAGGAGCTGGAGTCTTCGAAAACCCTCTGCAGGCAGCTGCTACAGGAAAGAGATGACAGCGAGGTTGAAGTGAAGAACATAGTCGACAAGAACACCACTCTCAAGAACGAACTGGCTGAACTACATATTGAACATGTGGACCTACTAGACTGACACCAGCACCTGCAAGAAGTACTTTCTTCTTTTCAACAATGCAGTGATACACATGAAAGCGCTTTGAGTCGCATATCTGAACTCGAGCATGAACTTTGTAAAGCCCATAATTCAATATTGTTATTAGAGTCAGTGAAAACGAATGAACAGGTCTCGAACACCCAGAGCCTATATGATGAGTTGGTAGGTTGCTCAGCCTCGGCTGTCTGTCAGCCTGTAGTTATAGACCTTACCGGTGATGATGTCATTACACAATGTCCTTTAATTAGTCATAATAAGATAAAAAAATACAAAAAATGTAGTAAATTAATTAGGAAAGCCCATTTAGCCTTAAGAAAAATAAAAAACATTAAATTAAATAATATTAATAGTCATAAAAAGCACATTCACTTGGTAACTCAATTAAAATTATATACCAGTGAACTGGATCAATGTAGGTCAAAATATGACAAAGACACTCTATTGTTATATAACGAAATAGTAGTTAAAGAGAATATGTTGAAAGATGTCTTTGCTAAATATGTTTCCTGTGAGGAACAACTTAGTCAGCGTATGGTAGAGGCTAGTGAACTTCTAGACATAGTAAAAGGCAATGCAGAGAGATATGAGTCCCTGACTAACAATCTCCCTTGCAACTGTAGTAACTCTGTTTCACCATCTGAGCCTCCGCAGGTTCCTTCCTCACCTACAGTCTCTCAGCCTTTAATTGATAGTGATATTGATTTTTACTCAGACAAGTGCATAATCATTTCTGATAAAATAGGAGCAGGGTTTGGTTCATTGTTAAATAACAATAACAATCACAATGTTACAAACTACTGCTACCCAAACTGTAATTTCAACAATTTGGTAAACAAAATTAAAAACATGAAATTAAATAAAAACACTAACATTGTTTTATTAGTAGGTAACAGTTTAGGCATAAAGAGAAAGGACATTGTTTATGGCATTGACACCTTACTAGGTTTAGATATAGGTAAAATTATGTTGTGTGCTTTGCCTTATGCAAACACATTAAGTAGCGAACACAATAAGTATGTGCATTACTTAAACAACACTTTGTACATGTCAACTTGTTGTCATAGTGACAAATTAGTGTTTTTTGACACTAATCAATTTATTACTGGGTTTCAACTAACCCATGAAACTATGTATCTTCCTAGAAGATATAAATTTTTAGTTGCTAGTTTAATAGCTTTTAATATTAACACAGTTATAGGAGATATAACGCTGAATAGGTTAAGTTTAGATTTAAGTAACAATGTAGATTGTTTAAACTCTCAGCGCAGACAATAGGGAAGCACTCTGATAGCATTCTGCTGTATCATCAGAATATAAATCGCTTTTCTAGCAAAATTCTTGATATTGAACTTTTAGTAGATAAGTATTCAATTGATATTCTTTGTTTTTGTGAATCTTGGCTTAAACCAGATATGATGAATTTTAATGTAAATAACTTTGCGATTGCCAGTGCGTTCAGCAGACTTTCAGCTGAGGGGGGTGGGTGTCTGATTTTATGTAAAGATTATTTTAAGTTCAAGGAACGTCAAGACATCTCCTCTTTCTCTGTTGATCGCATATGTGAGGTAGCATGTGCAGAAATAGAATCTCTTATTGTTCTTTGCGTTTATAGGCCTCCCTCATCTAACTTGTTATCGTTTTTAACTATTATGGAGGAAATTTTAAGTAAATTATGCTGCAATAATAAATCAATATATATTTGTGGAGATTTTAATGTTAATATCTTGATTGATTCGCCGGATAAATGTAAGCTCTTATCTTTATTTAAGTCATTTAATTTAAATTATATTTTTAATGAACCAACGAGGATTACTGTAACTTCCCTTACTTGTATTGATAATATTTTTTCGAATAGTTCGGTGCTAAACTCTAGAGTAATACCCGGTGTAAGATCTGATCATATGGGTCAATTAGTTACTATCAAAGCTAAAAGTAAATTACCTGTATCTAAAGTCATTTCAACCAGGCCCTTAACAAATCATACCCTAAATTCATTTAAAAATAATATTACAGCAGCCCTTAATTGTAAATATTCTTTTTCTGGAGTTCCAAATAAAGATTATAATTCCCTGTTTGGTATTGTACGGGAATCGTTTAACAAAACGTGTCCTCGAAAAGTTGTTAAACTCAACTTTAAGCGTAAATTTAATGAGTGGGCTACTAAAGGCATTAGAATAAGTAGGGACGTTCTCTACGGTCTTTATGATGAAAAATCATTCAACACTAATCCTGATTTTCATAAGTATGTTAGAAATTATTCAAAAGTATTTAAAAAAGTGTGTTTAGCGGCAAAATCTAGACTTATCAGCAAGCGTATAGACGGATCTGATAATAAAATTAAAACGGTGTGGAAAATCATAAATTCTGAAACTGGAAATAGTACACAAAGAGATACAGACCTGTCTTTGAAAATCAATAATAAAATAATTTCAGACAAGACAGATGTTGCTAACGCTTTTGAATTATTTTTTTCAAATATACCAGTAGAGGTGACGAAGTCTCTTCCCTCGTCTTCGTCAAAAGCGGAATCATTACTAAAGACGTCTATGAATAAAAGTTTTCCAAATTTTAATTTTACGCATGTATCTCCTAGTATTGTTAAGAAAACATTTAGTAAGCTTAAAGTAAAGACCACTGAAGATTTATGGGGAATCTCTGTCAAAGTACTTCAATCCATAATTGACACTATTGCCCCTATTCTTGCAAAAATCTTTAATGACTGTGTTGATTGTGGCACCTTTCCTGATTTAATGAAACACAGTAAAGTAATACCTATTTTTAAATCTGGATGCAAGAATGATCCATCTAACCATAGACCAGTTTCAGTACTTCCTGCTTTTAGTAAAATATTTGAAAGAATGGTCCTTGACCAAATGATGTCACATTTTAGCAAGTATAATATTTTTCACGAGCAACAATTTGGTTTCACTAAGGGAAGGTCGACGACCGACGCCGGGGTTAAGTTAGTCTCTCACATTTTGGGAGCTTGGGAGGGTTCACAAGATGCCATCGGCATTTTTTGTGATCTCTCCAAGGCTTTTGATTGCGTTGATCATAACACTCTAATCCTAAAACTAAAATACTACGGATTACGAGGACAATCTTTAGATCTAGTATTGTCATATTTGTCAACAAGACAGCTAAAGGTAGGCGTAAACGGTGTGACTTCACCTGGGTCCTTAGTAAGAATGGGCGTGCCTCAGGGTTCAATATTAGGCCCCTTTCTTTTCCTAGCATATATAAATGATCTGCCTTTCATAATGTCTAAATTAACGGATATAATTTTATTTGCAGACGATACCTCTATAATTTTTAAAATAAATAGAAAATTGCACGACTTTTCTAATTTAAATAGTGCGCTTAACGTGTTGTCAGATTGGTTTTCAGCTAATAATTTGCTACTAAACGCTTCGAAAACAAAATGTTTAAAATTTTCACTTCCGAACGTTCGATCGCATTTGGATCTAAATCTAATGCTTGATGGTAAAAAACTAGAGTTAATTAACGAAACGGTATTTCTTGGTGTTACTTTAGATTCTAAGTTACAGTGGGGTGCTCACATCAAAGCACTGTCGAAAAGGCTAAGTTCAGCTGCATTTGCGGTACGGAAAATTAGACAGCTCACGGATATTCCTACGGCAAAATTAGTTTACTACGCGTATTTTCACAGCATTATGTCATACGGCATTCTGCTATGGGGCTCTGCAGCCGATGTAGATTCTATATTCATCTTGCAAAAACGAGCAATTCGCGCCATTTACTGTATGGGCCCCCGTGAATCACTTAGAGATAAATTTAAAGAAATCGGTATTCTCACGCTGCCATCGCTTTATATTATGGAAAATATAATGTACGTTCGTAAACATTTAGATAGTTTTAGTGTCAACAGTGATTATCACAGTATTAATACCAGAAGTAAAAATAAACTAGTAGTCCCAAGGTTTAGACTAACTAAAACAAATACTAAATCCTTCCTAGGGAATTCTATTCGCTTTTATAATAAATTACCAGATAGTTTAATTCATTTAACTAACAAAAAGTTTAAAACATGCGTGAAAGCCAAACTAATAGGAAAGGCTTATTATAAAATTAGTGACTATGTAGAGGATAAAAGTGCGTGGATCTAGGACCTTCTGCACATGTGGCCTCCCTGGCGGTCCGTCAGTTCATTTGCCTCATCTTGTTGTTGTATCTTTCTCGACTAGCTTCCCCACGGTCTCTATTCGTAGAAACCTTTTGACATGCCTTGACATTCCTGTTAGGGTTTAGGTAGGACTACATATATATTGTATGTAAAGCTATTTACCTATTTAACTAGATATTTTTTCTTATTTACTTAGTTTAGTCTTTTATTTTTATTATTATTATTTTCGCATACGCGACCTTTGTAAATGTGACGGCAATGTAAATTTAGTTGCGTGTACTACTTCATTTTTCTTCCATTTTGGATGACATCGTTTACCTTAATCTAAGCATTTTGCTATTTACGTTGTTGTCGCATATTTGTATATTTATTAAAATAATTGTATTTTTAACATTGATGTTAACCTTTTTTTCAAAAGAGTAACCAATGGAGTTTCTTGCCGGTTCTTCTCCATTGGAATGACATTTTGGAACCTGCAACTAGAGTCAGTAATTTAACGTTTTAAAAGAGCTTAAAAAGGCCTACTTGAAATAAAAATATTTTGATTTTGATTTTGATTTTATGGTTGTATTTAGTGTATATATGCCTACTAACAGTGTTGATAACATTCCTCTGTTTACTGAGTGTCTTGGGACTGTAAGATCAATTATAGAAAATGAAGAAAACCTTGGCGTTGAAACTTTTTATGTACTGGGGGACTTCAATGCCCACCCCGATGAAATATTTTATAATGAATTGTTGAATTTCTGTAATGATTATTCGTGGTATTGTGCAGATGTTACTATGTTAGGGCTTCAATCGGATACGTTTACCTATCGGTCAGATTCACATCGGGAGTGTGTTAAGTGGTTGGACCACGCACTTGTCACTCAATCAGCACTGACTACAGTCAATAAGGTATGGGTACAGTATGACGTGTTTTGGTCCGACCATTTTCCACTCATAGTTGAGTGTGACTGGCGGAGGGTGAACGAGAAGATTGCAGTTTCTAAAGAGGACGATAGAAATAAACATGTAGTCTGGGGGGAAAGAAGGCCTGATCAGATAAAAAAATATCATAACATATGTAATACAAAACTCCGTGATATTGACTTTCCATCTGAACTGCATAAATGTTGTGACTATGTGTGCTGCAATAAGTCTCACCACGAAATAATTGATAGACTGTACACCGATATAATTAATGTCCTAACTGAGGCTGCGATACTTACCCGCACCAATAAAAAGTGTAAAAGAAAACGGGGCTATGTAATGGGATGGAACGCGCACGTTGCTGGCAGTAGGAGAGTATTGGGGCATCTGGATCAAACGATGATCCAGATGCCCCAATACTCTCTTTTCAAAAATGAGTACTTTATTCAGAATTCTGTATTCAAAATGAGAATTCTATTCAATAAACCTTTATTCAAAGTAAGACCTCTATTCACTGAACTGTCTTAGTTACTTAGAGACCTATCTATAGTAAAAAGGCGGTTCATGCGCCTCAATACTTACCTTAGAATCACAGTCTTTTAGGTAACTTCAATTCAATATGTTTCCTGAATTGCATTCCTGCATATAATTATATCACGTGTGTATGTTGTACGTTATATGTTGCAACTGCTTACAAACAGCATTTGTTTAGACAAATCGAATGAGCGGTTCATACTAACAAACAAGAGCTGTTCTGTGTCTTTGGAGAGCGGTTGACATTATATTTTGATGTTAAAATCATAGGTGTTCCGGAAATAAAACTAAACAGTAAAATAAGATGATGATTTATTTATGTTAACAGAGTTCTTAGATAAAGGCTTTATTTTCTACACACCACTTATTTAAACAAAATACATTTTTTAAAGCACATATATTGTTATGATGTAAACAACATACAATATCTGGAGAAGTTGAATAAGTGTTATACAATTTTTCTAAACTAGGACAATTTTTACTCTCTAAATGAGGAAGATGAGCATGTTTTTTTTATCATCTAGAAAAATCAAACTAAAAATTAGAAAAACAATGGTGAAAAAATTTTAGCGATATCTCAAAAACTCTATTTTTTACGAATTTTTAAAGTCGGGCATTCTTAAATATAGTTTTGGTTCGCCCGATCAACGCGTGACGTCACAATGCCCGTCCTCCGCTCCCGTACATACGATCTCGTGCAGTATTTTTATGTTACTCGCATATTTTTCTAGATTTTGCTAAATATGGAAAAAAGAGTAGCGTAAAGTTACTGAATAGGTTTCTTTGTACTAATACAACAGTTAGCACGCCAAAAAATATATCTTTACAAGCTTTTATTTAACATTCAATGTATACGTTTGTACCTACAGCTACGAGTGGAATCTTGCAACTTAATTTTGAAACAGATATCTTTAACTGATTGAGCTGAAATTTTGTATATCTGTTAAGTTTGGATGACAATATAATTTTATAGTACTTTCGAGCTGATCTGATGATGGCGCCAGAAGGTGGCCCGAGGAACTCTCTAACTAAATGACGTAATCGCATCGCGTTTGGGCTTGTTTGATAAGTCTACACTATTGCTGTGAACTTAGTTAAATTTGAAGCTTGCGTTTAAAATTAATTTATATTAGAAACTGAAAACTGATTTGTGCCCGAAATGACAAAAAAAAGTATGCGCTCGTGTATTATATTGTCGTAAATTAATGAAAAGGAAGAACAAGTCGTCATTCTTGAAAAGATCGTTTCAATGTGAAAAATAATGCTAAAACTTTATTTCTATCCATAGCGGCCCGTCCCGGCTTCGCACGAGTATTTAACAAACATTTTAAAATATATTAATTTTAATAAACACTCACACAAACACGTTTTTGAATGGGGTACAAAAAAAGAGTAGGTACATTAAATTTCATTATAAAGAAAATTGGATTGTTATTTCTTTTTTTATTATTGTTTATGAATCTTTCTATTACATTTTATATTTTATTTTAGTTTACTCCCCTCCCGTACTCCAGTGACGTCTACATCGCATAGTTAGCCGAGCGGAGAGAGCGGCCACCATTAACCAAGCGACTTTTTTCTAATATTTACACTTTTGAACTCGTGTTATCTTTCGAATGTAATGTCCAAATTGAAAAATTCAAGTTATATAATGGTATTATATAACTTGAATTAATATAATGTATTAATATAATAATAATATATAATGTTGAGGAGCACAGATGCAAGGCGTATCGACCTGCCACCAATGTACCATATTTAGGATGAGCATATATAGTGCATAAGGCTCAATTTGTATATAGGTATAGTTTTAAGGAAATTGTTTTGTTAAGATTTATTGAAATTATGTATACGAAAGCATATTGTAAACGATGGCCGCAGGCGGGAGAAAAATGAGAGTAGCGGGGTAGCCCACCCGCGTACTCCGCCCGCAACCGTGTTTTGGCCGCAGGTGGCAAGTGAGTAGCGGGGTAACCCACCCGCATACTCCGCCTGCGAACGTGTTTGGCCGCAGGTAGGAAGTGAGAGTAGCGGGGTAACCCACCCGCATACTCCGCCTGCGACCGCACGTACATATATAGGTTAATTGTAAATATTAGTTGTAGTTCAGTTTCGTAGTTCATCTTTGTCGGTCGTAACGCCCATTGTGTACTTCGTAATTGTTATTACCCGCCGTGATTGTAAACTCCTGAAGATTTGTGTGTGAATAAAAGTGCCTTCAAGCAACCTCAACTGTGTTTGTGTTTTCGTGTATAATTCCCTGATTCAACAAACCCCCGCGCCTGAATAGCGTACATATAATATAATGTATTATATTACGAGCAGGACAGATAACAATAGCAGAAAAAAGGGGAGGCCTATACCCAGCAGTAGGTGATTCCGGGCTGATATGATGATGATGATATAATGGTATTAAAGCAGTCTTAAATATAAAGCAAATTATTTTGATAAGGATTATTACCAAGGTCAAACACAAGGTTGCCATTTCCAGCGACGTCATTGTATTTTTTTTTTTAATGAAAGAGCACTTGTTGCATTATTGGAGTTTTAGTAAGGATCCCTATTATTATTTTAATATAATATAGGCTACTTCACGCAACGATAGTGTAGCTAATCAACAATGAAAGTTTTTTTTAAATAGGTATAATAATTTCGTAGCCTATTCAAAATGCAACCAAAGAAACAATCAATCAAATCTTGCCTCTTTCTTATATTATCATAGATATCTTAATATGAAATTACAAACACACTTTAGGTTAACAGCATTACACTAACTACAAATACGGTACATACTTACGTAAAAAAACATGTTTTAATTTTTTTGTTTGGCTCTGAAACGAAATCTCTGAAACGGCTGGACCGATTTTGACAGAACTTTCAGTCACAGATAGATAATGCAATAGGAAGTTTAAATTTTATTTATTTTAAAAGGGGATTTTGTGAAACATTGGGGCACATATACTACTGAATATTTAGCATTCCGCTGCTTTTCATGTTCTCGAACATGAGTAAAATGTTCAACATAGGAATCTACCTATCTATACTGATATTATAAAGCTAAAGAGTATGTTTGTTTGCTTGAACTTGCTAATCTTAGGAACTACTGATTCAGACTTTATAACACTACGCTGCACCCAATAGGGCGAAGCATCAATGGAAAATGTAACAAAAACGGAAAAATATCCCTATTTGTGAACTTCCGTTGCGTGCGCAGCGTAAACGGTTGAAGTTAGGCAAAATTCATGTATGACGAAATTGTTCCTCTTTAAAAGTTCTAAAAAAAAATCAGCGACAACATATGGCTATCTTTCAAGATTTAATACTATAACCGCATTTTTATGGAAATCAACTTTGTTTTAAATTATGAATTATTTGCGAAGGCGTTTTGTCAAAATTATACTAATCCTTATCTAAATAAATGTGATATTAATCACAAGTATTTAATTGTGAACAAAATTGTCTTTGACATTACTTGATTTCCATCAACATCTTAGGAGGTATCATAATTTTAAAATAACCACCGGCCGGCCCGAGCGCCCGTCGCCTGTGGTACTGCGGCGTGACGTCACGACAGGTTCTCGGCCGGCTCAAAAAGTTATCGGGGGATACGAAATTGAAAAATTTATAAAAAATTAACTACTGGAGATATCGACATAATTTTTTCGCAGTTATTTTTTTAATCACCTAAATTTTTTGATAAGCCAATAAAAATGCGTTTTTTTTTATTTACATCTTCCTCATTATGTACATTATCTATTTCTAAGATATCTTTTAACCATACCACTTTTTCACTGCCTTTAGTATACACAGATTTATTGTTAAAAAAATTACCGAAATTAGCTTTATAGTTAAAATATGGTATGAAGCCCTCGCTCCAGTTTATTCCTCTGCTCTTTTCTATCCAAGCTATTCGTGATCGTTCTTTTTTTGACAAGTTATAAAACGGTTGAGGTGGTTTTATCAATAAAACTTGAATGCGTCCTTTGCACATTATTGCTATTTCTTTTGGAATAAAATTGTTTCCTTCACTCTTAAACCCTTGGACATCAACGATAACATTCATGATAGTTTCCTCACAATATTACTCAAAGGTTTGTATTCGTAAAGTCGATCGTTTATAATTAAACAATAGGCAGATGTATTATCTGGAATATCTTCACAACATTCAATTTCTATTCTCACGTCAACTGGTCCAGTTTTAAGTGAATCGTTTTGTCTTGAGCAATCAATCACGAAAACTGGAGCTATTTCTTTGAATTGATTTAAGCTCAGCAACGGATCAACGCCTAAGTTGTAGTAAGACTGACGAAAATTAGTAAACATCTCATATAATATACTATATTTGCCTTCATGAAATTTCAGATTAAGTGAGTCATACGGATAGTATTGCGAGTTTAGAAACAATTTAATATTGCTTACATTACAATGATCAAATAAAGCAGAGCTTTTAGTTTTGTTTGCTTTCGGTTCGTTTCCAAACCAAATATCACAAACCTGGGTTTCTCTAGCTGGGAAGTAGTCTTAACTGACCATGAATGTTTCGTTGTTCGTGGCAGCAATGGATATTCATACAAATCCCAATTTCTAAATGCGAACTGTATGGAACGATCTCTCTCCAGACTCTTGAGCAATAACAATTTATTACGATCTGAAACTTTAATATGTGGCATACGCCACTGTATTTTCTGTATGTCGATTTCTACGTTATCATTTTTTTCTGTAAGCACACAGCATAATGCAGAGCAACTTTGTTGTAATATAAGTTCATGTTTACAATTGATAATAATTTTGTCATAGTCTTCTGCAAATCCCAGTATTCTATTTAATGGTACAATAGCACTAAAATATCCATTTCCTAGTTTTGTACCATTTAAGTTCCATCCCCAAACTGCAGCAGCTTTACTTTCACCTTCATTCATTGAGACATATGATTTTAAGGTTGTTGTAATACCAGCATTTTTAATACGATCGATTTCAACACCATTCAATTCGTACCTAATATCTTGAAACAAATATGAAATTGGGTTGTTTATAAAAACAACATCCTTTTTAACTATTTTTCCTGCCGGATCTTTACTAGATACACTTGCATACCCTTCTATATAGATGGAACTGCCTGATGGTAATAAGTACAAATCTTGTTGGTGAATAGGTATTGTGATTTCATCATTTTCTTTAAAACTGGTAGTATATGGATTGTAGCTATGGATCTCATAACTCTCAATAGAGTTGTCATTTTGTGGTAAATCCGTTATTTGCAGCATTTTTTAATTTAATTTTAATCCAATATCTCGTAGAAATTGTTTATTTTCTTTTGTAATCTTTTTTATTTTTATCGTTTTGAGACGTCTATCTTCTTTGGAAATAGGAAGGGAAATATTACATTTTCCTCTCGCATTAGTTGTTTTATAGAAGACCAACATTTTATTCTAAATTTATAAAAGAGATTAGGTATCTTTAATAATTAAAATAACACGACAAGTGCTTGTCATCACTTACATCCTTAGAATGCGAAGATGATTTAGAAATAAGTATTTATAATTAGTCTGAGTTACAAGAGTATAAATAATTTTGTAATATAGAATAATAAAAAGAACTTCAATTAGTTATGATATTTTATTACTTTTCCAAAACGATTTAAGAAATTTTAGACACAAGTGTCCACAATTGTACAAGTGATCATGCTGTATGTTTTCATAATTATACTGAATATTTTTTTTTCCTATGTACTTCATAAATTCTTTAGGAGGTTTTAAGTTACCATAACTGTCAAAATATTCTATGTAGTCATTTATTTTGCCATAGGCTACCCAATGAGTACCAGCGTTTTTAGAAGAGTCAAGATTGATCACTCCGCATTCTATTGATGAAACTTTATCTGGTAATTTATCTCTCATAAATACACCTCGGAAGAATGGAATATTATTTGAATGCTTAATTATATCAATATTGGTTAAAGCTCTATTGGGTAGCCGAGAGTTCAGTTTTTTTTCTTCGTGATATAAATCCCTAAACCATCTTTGTAAGGTTTGAGGTGTAACCCTCTTCCAATCAATAACGTTTCCATTTCCTTGTTGTGTCGTTCCGATTCGACTAATTGTTTCTTGGCTATTTTATATGCATTAATAGCTTTTACAATCCCAGCAGCACCTCCTGCCAAACTGCCTGCGGCAGATAATCCAGCAAATATCGGTACTAAAGGAAGAAATCCACCAGTTTTTGGTACTGGAATTATCCTGGGTAATTTTATCGGAAAATCGGATGCAAAGTCTTTAGCTGCTGTGTAAGCTAATTCCATCAATGCTTTCTTACATGAAGGTTTATGTTTTTTAATATGCTTTTTAGTATGAGAAACAACTTTTTTAAGAGTTTTCTTAAAACCAGCTCCTGATCTTGCTTGACTGGTGAGTTTATTTGATGTTGTTTGCTTACTTTTGTTAGCTATGTCACTTCGTCTTGTTTTCATTGTTATTTCGTTAATTTTCTCGAAAGAAATAGCGATGCAATTTTACTTTATTCGAAACAAATACAGGACTTAGTTGTTTAAAGAGCAAATCCGTAATGAATATTAATCATATATGTATTTCCTTAAATACAGATTAGAATTATTATTATTTTTTCACTTAAGTATACTTATAATACATTTGTTTCATCGATCCAGCTGTTCTCACTAGGAGGAAGTCCGAGCCATTTAACATATACCTGGTTTCCTTTTCGTTTTAAAACCTTTTCAACTAGGTATAAATCAGGATGGTTGGTTTTTTGAAGTTCTTGTGGATAAAAAGCTCCTAGTATAGGACGACATCTTGCATCTTCTAACAAATAAGTCTTTGGATTCGTTTCTTGTATTTTTTTTATCTTAAATATTTCTGTGGACCAGTTTGGGTAATATCCTTTATCAAAACATCCTTTGTATTTACTTATTCTAACAAAGTCACCGATGTTAAATTTACTGCCCGTTGTTTTCTTCCTACATTCTGCTAGGTGAATGTATCTCCGCAATATGTCCCTTTTATTGATATGGTTTACAGAAGCTGGTGATTGTCCAATAGTTCTATGAGTAGCATTATTGTACTCATTTACTTTTTTGTCGAGTGTTCCATTACACCAATTATAATTTCCGTTAAGACTAAATTCTTTATATAGTTTATTCTTCAAAGTTCTTATTAATCTTTCAACGATTGAGGCTTTTTTAGTGGAATATGTGGAATAATGGTTGATTTTATACTTTCTCACAATATTTTTGAATTTATCGTTATAAAATTCTTTTCCTAGATCTGTTTGCAAATTTTTTGGAACACGTCCTTTATCTAATAGAGCTTTAAACTCTTCTGATACTTGTTGCTTATTCTTTCGTTTCAGAGGAATTGTCCAAGCGTATTTTGAAAAGGTGTCAATGATTACCAGTATATATTTATAACCACTATTCACTTTCGAAATTGCTTGCATATCCATCAAATCAGCTTGCCAAAGATCATCAATATCTTTAAGTATGACCTGCCTTCTCGGAAAGTTAATTCTTGCACATTTATGAATTTCATTTATAACGTTTACTTTGCTCATAATGCTTGTTTAATTTTCCTGCTATTTCTTTTAACACAATACTTTTTTCAACATTTCTTATCCTATAGTCTAAATTTAAAATTAGTTTCTTCAATTCTTCAATTTTTCCTAAAGCACCATCAACTTTTAAAATAATTTGCTCTTCAGTAATAATTTTATTTCTTCCAGATTCCTTGATCGTGTTTTCAATTCGCTCAATATTTACGCTACTATCAGCTCTGACTGATGTTCTTTCTGTGCGAATATAATTAACATGTACATGTTCATTCATCTTCCGTAGAAGTAAGTAACTGATAATATTTCAAAGCTTACTATTATTTTATAATACCAGCCTCTTTTAACTCTTCTACTATGGATAGAATTTCATTGTCATGATTTGTATGACCGGCATTTTTTGAAGAAATCAGGAGTTTTAATCTTTCAATTAATTCATTATAGGGTCATCCCAATAAACATAATCTGTATTGCTTTTATATTTTTTTAAGGTTGGTAAGTTGCCACCACTTTTTGGTTGCATTACCTGCTCTTCTACTTGAACATCATTTTGTTGTGAAAATAAAGGTTTGATAATTTGACGATATTTCAAACTTTTGTCTCCTTTTATTTGACCATTCGAGTGAAAGTCTCGTTTGTGCGCATGTGTATTATGAAGCATATCTTTGTAGACAATTTTATCTATTTCAGTTACCAAACTTAGGTTGGGTTTATTGCGTAGCAAAAGTTCTTTTAAGCCTAGTGTTAATTCATAATGCTTATTGTTTATAGTGACTATATTTGTTTTTTTGTGAATCATTTACGTTATTTGAAAGAGAAAGTGTTACCTTAGAATTTCCCATCATGAGATTTTTGTTTTCACTACGTATCCCAAATGGTACATTTATGTTATTCTCATAAATTTCCATCATATCTTCTTTGTTCAGTGAAATTAGTGAATCGGCGGACTTTTTTACATGATTTCTTGATAGAGTGTCTTTATATTCAGAATGTTCACTATGGTCTGTTTTTATAAATTCTTTAAAACTTTCATAATCAAGAGATGAGCTGAGTTTTCCAAATGTGTTATTCTCATCTTTAGAAATGTCAAATATCTTTATATCTTTATCATTCACTTTAACTAAAGTTTCCAAAGGATCGGTTATCGGTTTAAATGCTTTTTTAAATTTTAAATTAGTGATATCTTCTTCATCTTGTAATATTTTTATTTTATTTTTTATAGTATCTGCTGATTTTATTAATTGTTCCTTAATATCAATATCCATTGTTTGATTTGCAATCATACGCAACTGTTATTTACAGCTATTGGAAGTCAATTGATATGTTTTTCCATTGAGCTGGTATATATGCATATTCTAAAGGCATATAAATGTATCAAAGCCTTGTCTGTATCTACCTTTATTAAGAGGGCAATCTTTATTTATTAATAAAAAATCAAACCGATCCTGCCATATCATAGAGCAAAGTTTTTTAAATTTTAACCACTCCATATCCGTATTTACATGCTCATTGTAAATATGTTTTAAATTTTTCTCGTCTTGTCTGAAGATAATCATAAGATTAACGTTGTCTCGTATTAGTTGTTTAGGTATTTTGGAATAGGTTTGTGATAAATAAAAACAATCTATGTGTTTATGCCTTCCCATTGCAAAATAATTACGAATGTTAACTTGGTTTTCACATGCGACGTCATCAAAAATCATTAATGAGTTAGCTAAAGCATTATTGGGATGTATTATTTCTTTATTATCATTGAAGACCGAGAATTTAGCACCAGGAATATTGCTCATAACTTGTTTTAGAAAACAGTACTTTGGCTGGAAAGCTGTCTTAGAGTATAAATATATATGCTTGAATTTCAAACCGTTTTCATGCAATATTAAATTGAGCATTACATTCGTTTTCCCACAGTTAGATGGACCACATATTATACATCTGATTGTATTAGGCAAAAGTGCACTGTGTTTTATTTTGTCTGATTGATGTTCTAACTTTATATTGCTAATTTCTAAAGTCTGGGGTTGCTTGATGAACTTCATTGTGAAAAGTGAGGCAAAATAAAGTTACTAGTCTATTTATATGTTTACAGGTTATCAACAAATGAAAATCAACAAAGAGTAATTAGCATACGTTTATTTTTACTTATAAGTAAAGTACAGTTATTATAAAAGACAGTATTAGTATTTAATACATTATACTAAAACTATTAATACACAATACTAAAACTATAATACATTAACTAAAATAGAGTTTTATAGTGACCCCAAGGTAATGTTTCAATTTGATTTGGGAGTATGTATCGTTTATCATCTGGGGTCTGGGGGCACGGCAGTGCCCCAGCCAAGTCTCGAGCAACGGGCACGGCCGTACCATTCTTTTCTCGAAGCGTTTCGCGGCTATTTCACCCCCCCTGTATCATCGATACGGACAAAGCTAGGGGTTTAGGTTTTCGATGACCTAGAGTAAGTATTAAAACAAGCTCAGCCTCAAAATTACATGACATTTGAACCAATAGTTTACGAGTTATGAGCGATCAAAGTTACACCATTTTGTCACTCACTGACTCACTCACTGACCGATCATCAAAAATCTAAGGTAATTTGGCACCAAGATAGGTTTTTAGCTACATGTAAAGGGAAAATTATAAAAACGGTAATAAATTATATACCTTAGTAAATAATATGAAACAAATTTATATTTGCGGTTTTACAAGAACATGGTATATGAATTTTGACTGCATTGTTAACTTTGTTCTTTGTTTATGTACAAAAAGCAAATATTTTTTATAGCAATTTTGTTTATTTATAAAAAGAAAAGAAAGAGACCTACAAAAAATAAATGAGATCCCACCAAAAACATTCAATGTAAAAAAAAGCCAAGTCTCTCTACCTATGCAATTCTTCCATCGTAAAAAGTTTTGAGATCGCATAGGAGCCAAGTCCTGTTCAACTTAATTTGTAATAATAAATCAATATTTTGTGACTATATCAATAGTTTTGTTTACATTACAATAATAGTGACTTGGCCATGAGCACAATAAGATACAAATATAAAGCGGCATATTTGGAGGAGTTGCAAGTAAATAATAAATAATATCAGGACACCTTAACCGACAGTCGGTATCATCCAAGATCAGTGAACTGCACATACACTATGGCGCATGTTTAGTCCATAGTGATCTCAAATTCCAATCAGTTACAAAATCATGTCCATAATATATATAATATATAAATTCAACGGTATTTGCACGTAATTACAAGGAGCAAACGACCTTTAACTTGTGCTCATGGCTAAGTCACTGTTATTGTAATGTAAACAAAACTATTGATATAGTCACAAAATATTGATTTATTATTACAAATTAAGTTGAACAGGACTTGGCTCCTATGCGATCTCTAAACTTTTTACGATGGAAGAATTGCATAGGTAGAGAGACTTGGCTTTTTTTTACATTGAATGTTTTTGGTGGGATCTTTTTTATTCATCACCACTTTGTTCACTTCTTGTGTGAATAATACATGCTTGATTGACCTAATCATATTCATTTTACATGATCTACTCTCATTATGAAATAATGCCTTATTGTAATGGGATATATCTAGTTTATTTGTAACTGATTTTGAAATACCTTTTGCTTTTTTTATTTGTACTTTAGAAGATAGCAAACAGTAAAGTTTCGCTCTTAAGCCAGTGAATTCAGTGATCACATCGCCACCTAGTTCATCTTTAAAGAGTCCAGGAACTTTTGCGTTTATTCGCGGTATTAAATAAGGATTATCTAAATCAAAATTACTTGTGTCAAAATCTTTTAAATTATTTTTTATATCACGGTAAATATCTTTTGTATATATTAAATAGAGTAGACTGTCAGTGTCTGTGTAACAAAGTCTTATATTATTCATGTATTTCTTTTTCATATTATAATGATACTGATAAAGATGTAATTTAGCATATTCTAAAACACTGAAGCCTATATAAATTGGTCTGTCTAAAAAAATTTTCTCGGGTTTTAGCTGAACTGCTACTAAATTTTCTGAAAATATAGATACAGATTTAAAATTAGGTTTACAAATTAGCTTTTCAGCACCATGTTGCTTATTTGTAATATTGTCTACATCAACCCATTTTGTCGCTAATTTAATATCTACTTGTTTTCTTTTATTTTCAATCGGTTTACCGAAAATAGAATTATTTAAAAGCTTGAAAAAATCTTTCTCGAATGTAGTTGTGGATGCTTGACGCAGGCTAGTATTTAAATCAATATATTTTTTTAAATATTCTTCTTGATGAAATGTTAGAATACGATGGATTTTTCTTAAAACAAGTCCGTTTTTCAAACATTCCTGTAAATGAGTGTAATGAATTACATAGTTAAATTTGTCATATAAATTAGCTATAAGTTTAGCTGTCTTTCCCCCTGGTGGTATAAACTTTTCAGGAGCAAAAGGTAAATCACTATGAAAATCATGGACGTGCTCGGGATATTCGAGATCTACTTCTAATATAAAACCATATTGACTTTCATCTGATATACTCATTGCATCAAAGCAATTAATTTCCTTCTGATTTAGAAAACGAAACTCTGTAATTGGGAACTTTTTAGTCATTGCGTAACCATACAGATTATTACAATCGAGATATATCAAATAACTAGACGGTTCTAGATCATTAAATTTTGGCAAATATTTATTGTTAGCCTTTGCATGACGTAATGAGCACTGTGCTAGGCCACCGCGTATGCCCTTCTCTAGCATTTGATATATTTCCAAGTCATCAATTAAATCAAGCTCAACCTGTGTATAGAGCAGCATAGCATCCCAGCTTAAACTAGGTGCAGTTACGTAGTAGGCAGGATCTAATTTATAATATTTCAAACTTATATTTCTGAAATTTTCAAATATATCGCACAATAATAAAACATCACATTTCAGGTATAAATCAGTATACTCGCCAATAGTATTTATTTTAAATGCATTCCATACATTTTTTGCATGCTTATATTCTTCAGCGGTAATATGTTCCATTTTCAATGTGTTATAAAAGAATTCTTTCGGAGGAAGTTTCGTTTCTTCATACTTTTCCCAAGTATTCATATAATCATAAGGATAAATACCTTTAGTTTTGAGCAAATATATTAAATTATCATTTTTCATTTCTGTTGACAAATGCAAAAAATCCTTATCTGTCAAACTTTTGCTTAGTGCATCTAAACTTGAGCTTAGAAACTGAAACGAATCAATAAATTTAATTTGTACAGGACGGTTACCATTATCATGATCTATGTATTTAGTAATGGTTAAATATTTTTCTTTAGTTTTGGGTATTATTTTAATATGACCTCTATGTTTTGCTAATTCTTTTATAAAGAGATGGGAATCATAATTCGATAAATTATGAAAAATTACAGGTATGAATGGACATACTCTAAACATTAGATTACATTGAGTATGTGCAGGTCCCCTATATTTTCCTGTCACATGATCGTGGTCACGCACTTTATCACCGAGTAACAAGCGATCACAAATATGACAAGTACTTGCATTGTTATATTGGGTTTGCTCTTTTTTAGTTAAAGGTATCATTTGTTTTTTAATTAATAATATATCATTTATTTTCTTTACATCTTCTATTAATCTAGTGATGAATACCTCAACACAATCTGGACCTCTATATGTTACATATCTATTTTCGCGGGGATCATGTGAACAACATATGTAATATGCAAAACATGAAGGTTGGTGTTTTTTTAAATTATGTGTTTTTTCAGATTTCTTTTCGTAGCAATTTAGCAATAAACTTTCAAAGTCTGCGTAAATTACATAATTGATTTTTTGTTTTCTTTCATAATTCTTGAAACCGAGTTTACTATTTTTATCGGGTAATATTGTTAAAGTTTTAGAACAGATATGAGATCTATACTTAGTTTCACTGCTATAAAATTGTAAACATGACTCACACAGAAAAAAAATACCTTTATGATTTGTTATTTGTCCTCGTATTAAACGTGTCAGGTCTTTGATAAGACAGTAATGACTTATTCCTTTTCTTTCTAAATATAACAAATTTACATGTATAGATTTTCTTTTGTTTGTTAAATAAAGAGGACCAGTTACTGTTTCGCTCTTATTTTCTACTCCATAAACGTTGATACTTATATTATTGTTGGTCTCAAATAATTTTATGTCTTGATATGAAACAGGGAAAGACATTCCTTCAATATTAGATATAGAATTGTAATGTGGATACGAATTAGTCCTGCATACATTCATCTTAACGGGATATAATGAAGCTACTACACTCCATAAAAAGCAGCAATTGTCATTATTTCGAATATTAATACAACTTTTCGAATTTTTAAGTTTTGTTGGTAATTCAAGGTAAGTACCACCTCTCATAGGACAATATTTATTAACATTGATTTCAAGATGGCTCACTGATTGATAAGACCATCCAGATTCTTTGTGTTCGAATTCTGACATTTTGCATTTTAAAAGTTCAATAGCATTCGAATAAAAGTCACTTAAAATCGTGTTATTATAAATAACTTTATATTTCGTATTAAATTATTTCAGTTGTTGCTCACTCGTTTTTGGTAACACAAAGTGGGCAAACAACTCGAAGTTAATCTTGACACAAGTATTTTTCAATAAAGACATATGTATAAGTTTCAGGACATCGTTCGTATTCTCATACAAGAATGCTTCGGGTGTGCAGTATTCAAGACCTTGTGCAGGGTTTAAACGATATGTTATGATTCTGTTTTTGAAAGCACTTGCAATTACATAGATATTGTTAAAATGGCTTTGAACTAAACTGTTTGACTTATGTACATTAGTTCTTAAATTATATTTCAATTCAGTTTTCGGTAATCCAATCTGACATTTTTTGCATTTTAATAATTCATTGTTAGGATCATGGATATCAATTTCTTTTTCTATAAATTCATTACTAGGATTATGGATATCAATATCAAATTCTTTTTCTATTAATTCATTATTAGGATCATGGATATCAATTCCGGATTCTTTTTCAATCTTCCACGAGGAAGATATTTGAGGTGCTGTAAAATAAAACAATAATAGATCTAAATGTATTTTTTATACGTAAATAAATTGTAATAACAAGCTAAGTAATTGAGTAAATACTGATTACATAATTGACATGAAAGCTTTTCAAGTCAGTCAATATTTAAAAATGAACAGCAATAAAAGAAATATAAGATTACATGTATTACATTTATAAGTATTTGAAAAGTTTTTATCCGCGTATACAAAAAAAATATAATATTTTTTTTTAGGAAAACGTTAATAGTAACTGCTTACAAAATCTAAAGGACAGTTCTTAAACTCCCGCCTGGTCTCGTCAATAAATTCTTTAAGCCGAGCCCATGATGGCGTATCATTTTCAGTACGGTTTTTTATTGAAATAATTGAATGACGCCACCGATTTATAGGTGTGACATGTTCTATCGAATTCACATCATAAATTTTTAATTCAACGTAGTAAGAGCCCTGTTTTGACTCATGGCTTTGCCGGCTTAAGCCGTTTGCAACCGTACGTGTGAAATAGGAGTATAAGGGAGTTATTTTTTTATTACCCTTTAAATTACTTGCTGCTATCTCTTCGCGATCATCGTCACTGTCACTGCCAAATAAATCATGGCTCGTGGTCTTCGTCTCGCTTCTCCGGGGCTTCATAACAGGACTGCTGGGATGAATAGAAGACGACGTCGTCTTGAGCTTCTTCTTCTTACTCAAATTCAAAAAATTCAAAATTCAAAATTCTTTATTTGACTTAGGCTACAAAGTAGCGCTTATCAACGTCAACACAATATAAAAATAAAAACGACAGCACCCTAAGGATCGGTTCATTTCCGGCGGAAGACGCACCGCGCATCATCGGCCGCGCAGCGCCAGGACAGACAAACACGCAATGAGACACCCAACCCCTCACACCTGACGCACAAAAGCATCGTCGATTCAGTGAGAAAGGTTGAATGCCCCACCACGCATCCGCCCGCCCCGGCGCCACACAACCGACACGCGACGCGCCTCCGCCAGAAATGAACCGATCCCAATTCGCCCACCCTTCACCGCTTCCTAAGTGCTCTGGCTGTGGAGAAGAAACGGCGCAACAAACTCCACAACAGCACGCTGTCTTTATAATTACAATAAATATAAAATAATTAGAGACCGTGCCAGATGAACAAGAGTTTTAGAGGGATAGGTGTCATACTACTACAGAATTAAAAGTATTTTCTAGTGAAACCAAGGTCAGCAGAACGACCAGTCACCACAAGCGGCACCCGTTCACGAGTATGACGCAAGGATCAGCCATCACCCCCCTCGCCATATTAGAGGGAAAGAGGTGACCCGACCCCCGACGCCACCACAGGCAGTGACAACTAAGGGAGCATGACGAAACTGCTGCCGGCTTAATAAAAATGATAATAATAATAATTTAATGGATAAAAAATAAAAACCAAACCCTAAACACTGGTTCACTGCAGAGTCCCTTAACAAAGAGGCATTATAATTTGGTACATTATTAGATTTCATAATCAATACAATTATACATTCAAAACAATGTACAGAATTAAAAAAGAAAATATATATATATCTATATATACATATATGTCATTATACATACGTATAATTGTATTAACAACAAAACAAAATAGGTAACACATTGTTACATACAGAGTGTATGCCTATCAATTTAAATAAATACGGAAGTACAATAAGACATCATTCCACACAGAACCGTCGTGTTTCTATCTGTTCACGGCGACCAACTATATTTATCATTTAAATAATCGTTAATAGTATAATAGGCCTTTTCACAGAGTTTAATTTTAATTTTTGATTTAAATGAGTTGTAGGGCAACTCGAGCAAACTGAGAGGCAGTTTATTATACATGCGAATACCAAGTCCCACAAATGAGTTGTGCACCCTATGCAGCCGATGTGATGCCGAACATAACTTATGTCTATTACGCGTATTAATGTTATGGACATCACTATTCTTGGTGTACAAGTGAATATTTTGCCTAATAAATAATATATTCGCAAGAACAAATTGCGACGCTGCAGTTAAAATACCTATTTCCTTAAATCGCTCCCTGAGTGAAATTCTAGAACCTAGCTGGTATATTGATCTAACCGCTCGTTTTTGTAAGATGAAAATTGTTTCTATATCAGCTGCCTTACCCCACAACAGTATGCCATAGGACATTATACTATGGAAGTAGCTAAAATAAACAAGACGAGCTGTGTCTACATCAGTGATCTGCCTAACTTTTCTAACGGCGTAAGCTGCAGAGCTAAGCTTACTTGCAAGACATGCTATATGCGCCGACCATTTTAGTTTGGAATCAATTGTAATGCCTAGAAAAACCGTTGAGTCTACAGTCTCTAATACCTCACCATTCATTAAAACATTTGGACCAAGATTTTTAACATTTGGCATCGCAAACTTTACACATTTAGTCTTTTTCGCGTTTAAAACTAAATTATTCGCTGAAAACCAACGTGTAACCTGAGCGAGTGAACTATTTACATCGTTAAATTCGTCTCTATTTCTATTTACTTTAAAAATTAAAGAAGTGTCGTCCGCAAATAATACGACATCACATTTGTCTTTTAAAAAAAATGGTAGGTCGTTGATGTAAACTAAGAACAAGAATGGGCCCAATATTGAACCCTGGGGCACGCCTAGCTTAACCGGTAGTCCGGTGGACTTACTACCTTTAACATCCACGCATTGCAGCCTATTGCTTAAATAAGAATTAATCAAATCGAGTGCTTTATTTTTTATTCCGTAATGCTGGAGTTTGCGTGTTAGTGTATTATGCTGAACACAATCAAAAGCCTTGGAAAGGTCACAGAATACTCCAATAGCGTTCTGCGAGTTCTCCCAGGCACTATAAACATGTCTAAGCAAAGCTACTCCGGCGTCGGTAGTTGAACGTCCCTTTGTAAAACCGTATTGCTCGCTATGTAGGAGGGTATTCATATTGAAATGTTTTGCGAGTTGTTTTAATATCAATTTTTCATATATTTTACTAAATGCTGGTAAAATTGATATTGGTCTGTAATTGCCGATTTCACTTTTATTGCCTGACTTAAATAACGGTATGACTTTACTATATTTCATTAGGTCTGGAAAGATACCGACGTCCACGCATTTATTAAAAATGATCGATTAAGACGGCGCTAGAATGCTTATTATATTACTTACAAGCATCACAGAAAAACCCCAAAAATCTTCGGTTTTTTTTTGATTAAGTGATTTGAACGCATTTGTTATATCTAAAGGGGTCACATGTTCAAAACTGAAATTAGCATTACATTCTGGCACATTATCACGTAATAAGTTTTCTGCATCAACTGATGAGGATTTTAAAGAGCAAGTTGTAGTTATTGGTATGTTTGCAAAGAATTCATTAAAAATAAGTGCGATTTCATCAGTATTTTTTAATAGCCCATTGCTGGAATTTATTTCTAGGTCGGTGTCCTGTTTCCTAACCTTCCCAGTTTCCTGATTAATAATATTCCAAGTAGCTTTAATTTTATTTGATGATTTTTTTATTTTTTCACTAATATGTTTAGACTTGGCCATGATACAAACCTTTTTAAATATTTTAGAATAATTTTTTACATAACTTAAAAAATCTACATCGAATCTATATTTCTTCATACCATATAACTCATAAAGACGTGTTCTACTTTTGTAAATACCAGCCGTGGCCCATTGATTAAATGGGGCAGGAGTGCACTTGACTTGTATTGTTTTACACTTAAAAGTTGACTCAAACTCATTTTTTACAACATCAAAAAATTCTCCATAAACGTCATTAGGATTATCAGATTCCAAAATAGATGGCCGTATTTTAGACATGATGTTGTTTTTAAAGCGAGTACAACGGTGCTCTGTGTATGGCCTACTTATCACCTTTAGAGGTTTGTTCACAACTAAATGTGGGAAGCTTGCAAATTGACCACAGTGGTCAGAAGACACATCAGTTAAAATTATTTTTTTATTCGCTTCACAATGACTAAATATATTATCTAAGCATGTAGCAGAAGAGGCTGTTATCCTAGTTGGTTCGCCAAAAAGATTTTTTAAATTATACGACTTAAATAGATTTAGAAGTCTAATAGACATAGGAGCTACTTCTAAAATATTTACATTAAAATCCCCACATACTATTACGTGTTTTTTACTAGTTTTAATCTTAGAAAGTGAATCTTCCATGACAGATTCAAATAAATTATAGTCACTAGAAGGGGGTCTATATACACATATAATTATAAATTGTTCTAATTCAACACAAGACAGCTCAATAGTGCGCTCGATAGAAAGGTTGACAATATCGGGACGTTCTTTACATTTTAAATTGTTTGAGACTATAATAAGTGACCCTCCTCGAATAGCGGTCCTTCTTACGAACGCACTTTGTATGGAATGATAAACACTATTAAATACTACTAACTCATGGGCTTTTAACCAGTGTTCGGTTAAACATAACACCTGAACACTGTAATTCTCAATAAATAAACTTAACTCTAGTTCTTTGCCGGAGAGACCCTGCATGTTTTGATGAACAACATTCAATTCATGCAGCTCTCCCGTTGTCCTGTCTTGTAGTTTAAATTACAAGATGTAAAAGAGCTGTTAGTACTATTACTAACATTATCAAAAACATTAGATACAATATTAGTACCTGTATCATGTAAATTATATGCTAACAACTTAGCAATTCGTCGCTTACATATAGTTGACATATACATACTGTACTCTGTCAGTTTAAATTTGCTAATGAAATTATTTGTCTCAAAATACAAAATAGTTTCACTATGGCGAATTGTTGTATTATAAATTAACAAATTTAAATTATAAATGTGCCTATTCTGCTCTTTAGTTAAATTCTTAGAATAAGGTAGGGCACAGAAGATGAATTTACAATGATTTTTGTGACATAAATCTAACATTAATTCCACACAATCAATAATATTTGCTTTACTTACGGTCAGCCCATCACCATATAATAATATGCCAGTAGAACCTGACTTAAGTTGAGACACACTAATTTTATTTAATAACCTACTAAAACTAGCACCTGGCAAACAAGTATTAAATAAACACTGCTGGGAAAAGGAACTTATCATACTACTCAAACCTTGACCTATTTTGTCAGAAAATATATAAGTACTTATATCTTTAACTTTAACTGAATCTGAACATTGAATGTTAACAGTTTCTTCTAATAGTGGTTCAGCAAGTGAAGGCAATGGTTCAACACTCTGGGTATTGGCAGGAGGTGAAGAGCAGGAGCAGGTACAACACAGATTGTTGGTCAGGGACTCATATCTCTCCGCATTGCACCTAACCAAGTCAGCCAACTCACCGGCCTCCACCATGCGTTCACTAAGTTCTTTTTGAGACGCTTGATATTTATTAAAAATGTCCCTCAGAGTGTTTTCCCTCGCCTGAAGCTGTTTCTGAAGCAAAACTGTGTCCTGATCATAACTAAACCTACTCTGAATTAATTCATTATTCAAGTCATTTAATTGACTTGTTAAATTTACATATCTACTCCTAATATTATTTGTTTTTCTATTAATTTGTTGCTGGTGTATGCACTTTTTGTACTTTTTAATGATTTTATTAAGTTTAATATATTTCTTAATCTTATTGTGACTGCTAAACAAAGGATATTCAGTAACAGAATCCTCTCCGGTCAAATCAATAGTTAATGTTTTCCTATCATTAACAAGTGCAGAGCTACCGTCAACTAATTCATTGTAAAGACTGCAGGTTTTAGCAGCCTGTTCCTGAACTTTAATAGATTCTAATTTAGTAATAGTCCTAAGGGCCTCACTTAATTCTAATTCAAGATCAGAAATACGTTTTAGAGCCTGCTCATGTGTACCCATACACTGTTGAAATTCTAAAACTATTTGACGGAGGTTTTGATGTTCGTCAAGGATTTCTGTGTGATAAATGTGCAATTCTGACAATTCGTTTTTCAAACTTGTGTTCTTATCTATAATTTTCTTAACTTCAACTTCACTTTCGTCCCTTTCCCTCAGCAGGTCATCACATAGTTTCTTGGCTGACTCTAACTCCTTCAGCGTAGCCCTTAGTTTCTCTTCCATGGATGCAGCTCTGCGGGTCTGCATATTTACAAGCAGTCCTCAGCTGTTCCTGGAAGGTGTTGAGAGGGAGTTAAGTGTAGGTATGGAAAGAACTACAGAGAAATGGGAGCGATAGTTAAAAGAAATAGGAGGAAATAGAAAAATAAAATGGAATAATTACTGTTTACTAATAGTTTAGTAAGAAAAAAGGATTGTAATGTTTAAAACTATAAATATTACACTTAACTAATTAAAAATAAAACTTAGGAGGGTAACTTATTATACTTTGATTTACTCTTCTGTTATGAATTTCAACAAGGATTTTATTTCCTTTGCCTAGGCTACCGTGAGGAGCAGTAATAAAACAAAACTAAATGAAATGAATAATGTGTTATTAGCCTGGCTGTTAGATTTAACTTAAACTAGTTTTTAAGTTGAGATGAACTTTGACCTGTCAAAAAGCGGACCCTAGATGTTGAAATAATGTGGTATCTGAGAGCAATAGGCACTAAAGTAATCTATTTTTAGTTATAATTAGTCTAATATAATTTAAATAAAACAAGATACTCATCTGGTTTACGTGATGGTTTAAATTTCGATCCGTTGCGATGACAGCTGGTGGAACTCGCCGGTTTTACATATATTTTGTAGAAACAAAACATTCACTAGCACTAGTCATGTAAGTAGTGTATATAACTAACTATTAAAACTATGTTTAACTTAAATTATCAATAATTATTAAAATTAAATTATTAAAATTACGAGACACGGCTTTTGACACAACCGGTCGTCAGTGTTGCCAATCGAGAAAAAACTGTAATGCAATACTGTCCAGATGCGATGATTTGCTGGCGCTTCTCTTAGCAACATCGCCGGAGCGTGAAGATGAAGACGCTGATGACGAATCCTTCACGTGTTTCACCCGTGTTTGTCGTTCCTCGCATTCGTCTTCAGAGGGAAAGAGGTGATCAGCAGAAGTTGGTCTCGACCTGAACAAAAATACAGATAAAATAATTAGAAAGAATAAAATAAAAAACGATTAGGTACCCAGATACCTAGTCACAGATAATCAGTAAATGACGTTCTATGCATTTACAGACGAAATGAAACACAAAGGATGAAAAAAATAAAAACTAAAATTGATAAAAAAAGGTGAATAGATCGAATGAAGAAATAGATTACATAGTGATTGTATTGAACCTATACAAACAATTCATTTGAATCATTAAATATTATTTTTTTATTTAATAAAAATAACAGATTAAAACTTAATTATATCAAGACATGTAATGAATGAATAGTTGAGTATTATAATAAGAGGATATACTGGTAGGTACTTACATTCTCGATGATTCGATTGAATAGGTTAACACTTGATGAAATTAAACTTGCACGCTGATTCCGTCCAGGAGTGATTTGGGTTGTTATTCGGGAGCCGTTTATATAGGTCTAAAAATCACGTCATTCTAACCAAATATGTAAAACTGCACGCTTGCAAAAAAATTAAACTAGCTGTCCCATGCGGTTTCACCCGCGTCCCGAGGGATTTACTTCCCGTACCAGGACAAAATATAGCCTATGTTCAGCGCGTATAGTGTAGCTACCTAAAATTGAAAGAATTTGGTTTAGTAGTTTCGGAGCCTATTCGCGTCAAACAAAAAATAAACAAACAATCAAATCTTTATAATATCAGTATAGAAATGCTGAGACTGCAGATGCTGCCATATAAAGATTATTTGCGATGTTGCATTTTTTCAACTTCTTACACGTGGAGTACCTAAATAAGAACTTGAATCTCACGTTTCTATAGTATATTTAAAACAAAGTATAATTATATATTTAATTTTATAATTTTGAACCTTAAAAACAATAAAAACAAAATGTGAGCAAGTATAAAACCAGAACAAAATCCTGGAGAAATCACATTCCCGTTGAATATCTCGTTCTACAATGTTGGTGAGTAAGTCAGCCTTTTACTAAATAATCAAACATATTTTTATTTTTGATACTTTTTATTCAAATAATATCTACTTAATAATTCTATTTAATAATTGTATACGTACGAATAGAAACAGTCGATATTTAAAATAATAATAATAATAATTGTAATTATGTATTGTTTCAGAACTCCAGTGATATTTTCATCAATGATTCATCATGCTCCCCAATACCGGCAGCGCAACAACTACGTCAAAATGTTTTGAACTACCTAGAGAGGGAAAGACCGTTCCGGTATGATGAAGAAAGGTCGAACCCATCGTACTCTCCGATTCCAGCAGCATCAACACTGCGTCAAAACGTGGAGAGAGAAAGACTCTTTCAATTCGAAGAAAGACCGAGCAGCAGTGCCCCTAAAAGAGTTAATTGTAAAAAACGAGGGACCGACACTTTGTATTCGTACATTAAAAATATAATTAAAAATTAAAAAACACGCCTGCCATGTAAAAAAAATTAAAAACAAGTCAAATATTTGCAGTCGGGGTCGGTTACTTGGAACAATTCATTACAGGTCCCCCGACTGCAAATATTTGACTTGTTTTTAATTTTTTTTACATGGCAGGCGTGTTTTTTAATTTTTAATTATATTTTTTTTATTTAATACCTTTTAGTGAACAACAAAAAAGCATGACACAACACAAAAAAAAATTTCGTTCGGAACCCTTTGCAGGCGATTTCGACTCACACTTGACCATTTTTTAATGTCCACATAGCCTATGTCACTCGGGATAACTCAAAGCTTCTAATGATACCACAAACATTGAAATCGGTCAAGCCTTTTAGAAGTTATGGTGGAATAAAGAAACTCACAAACATACATACATACATACATACATACATACCTACATACATACATACATGAACCCTGAAAACATAACACTCCTTTTTGGGCAGTCGTGTAAAAAGCCTGCAAAGGGTTTACGATCGAAAGTAATACGGATCCAAATCTATGATGCGGAAGATTTAAAAAGTTCTAAATTATGTGAGTGTAGGGCTAATGTATGCGCTCAGCATATTGTTGAAAATGTGTTTAGCGATGATATATATAAGTGCGCAAAAGATATGATAAGTAAAATTCAAAATAAAATGTAAATAATTCATAAATAAACAATATTACTGATGTCTGTCTTTTAATTACCAGATTAGCCTAACTATTACTAAACAAACATTGCTCACTTATGTACCTACCTACCTTAACTGTATATAAATTAATTATTCGTTATCATCAAACATAATTCATATTGAGGAATGTATAGGTACCTATTTGAGTATATATCCGCACATATCTTACGAACTTAAGCTTGATAGAATCATATTCAATAGTAGCAATTCTTATATGAATAAACATACATTTGTATAGTTACGGAGGCCTATGATGGGTAGAATCAGAATGGAATGCGCTCAGTTTCCTTTACGGGAATATGTAAACATTCTAACGCACCTGGCAACGCTCGCCAGTTGGATTATTTATAATTGTCAACCATTAATAATTATTAGGTAGTTACTTTTTATTAAATGCTATATTGTGTTTTTGCTCTCCAAAGACACAGAACAGCTCTTGTTTGTTAGTATGAACCGCTCACTCGATTTGTCTAAACAAATGCTGTTTGTAAGCAGTTGCAACATATAACGTACAACATACACACGTGATATAATTATATACGGGAATGCAATTCAGGAAACATATTGAATTGAAGTAACCTAAAAGACTGTGATTCTAAGGTAAGTATTGAGGCGCATGAACCGCCTTTTTACTATAGATAGGTCTCTAACTAAGACAGTTCAGTGAATAGAGGTCTTACTTTGAATAAAGGTTTTTGAATACAAGTCTCATTTTGAATAGAGAATTCTGAATACAGTACTTATTACACGACTACCCAAAAAGGAGTGGTATTTAGTTCAGTGAATAGAGGTCTTACTTTGAATAAAGGTTTTGAATAGAAGTCTCATTTTGAATAGAGAATTCTGAATACAGTACTCATTTAGTTTAGTGAATAGAGGTCTTACTTTGAATAAAGGTTTTTGAATAGAAGTCTCATTTTGAATGGAGAATTCTGAATCCTGAAAACTACTCATTTTGAAAAGAGAGTATTGGGGCATCTGGATCATCATTTGATCCAGATGCCCCAATACTCTCCTACTGCTGGCGCGCATGGGGAGGCACGGTCTAAATTCATGGTGTGGGTTCTGGCTGGGAGACCACGTACCGGACCTATTTTTGAGGAAATGTCGGAGTCACGCAAAATTTTCAAAAACAAACTAAAGACATGCCAAAACAGGCAAAATCAACTAGCTATGGATCTTCTTGTAATGAATCACTCCAATAAACAATTTAAAAACTTTTGGAAAAATACCAATAAATTAAACAGTAAACCGAGTCTCCCCGTGAGTGTTGGTGATGTGCGCGAACACAAATCTATCGCAAATTTGTTCAAAGAACATTTTACTGTGCGACCGGCTGTGGATGCCTTGGGCTGCTGTGTGACCGGTGCTGCGGCTGCCATGACCGAGCGAAAAGTATTTTTCACCACCAAAAACATTTCCAAAATCATTAAGAGCATGCAGAATTATTTATTTATAATTATCTATGTATTTTACACCCAAACACAATTTGTCTCTTTATTAAAATTTAAAAGCATTGCGTTCATGACCCGGCCGACGCCGCTGACGTCACTTACACGGGCATTGCGTAATACCAGTGCTGTGATGCTAATACCAACATCACAGCGTTTGCTGAGCAATGTCCGGTTTGGTACAGGTGGGACGCACATTTTCCCTTGTTTTATTTTTGTTTAGTTTTTGTTGTTATTCTATTTTTCTTTCTTTTCATCTTGATAGTTTTTTATTTTATTTTATTGTTGTTTTTGTGTGTCCTGTGCCTGTCTCAAATAAACTTTTTTTCTTTCTTTCTTTCTTTCTTTCTCAGAGAGGAAAATCGCCCGGTCATGACGGCCTCAGTATCGAGCATTTCAGGTTTGCTGGAGTGCATCTGCCTCGTGTACTTATGATGCTGTTTAACCTCTGTCTCTGTCACTCTTATCTGCCTGAACCTTTGATGCGTACAATTGTAGTACCGATTTTAAAGAATAAAACCGGAGATGCATCCGACAGGAGTAACTATCGGCCTATTTCACTTGCTACAACAACAGCTAAGATACTTGACGGCTTGCTCAACGCTGGTGTAGCGCAACACGTCACGATACACGATGCTCAATTTGGGTTTCGTGCTGGCTTGTCGACGGAAAGCGCTATATTGAGCCTAAAGCATGCTGTTAGGTTCTATACTGACAGAAAGACGCCGATATATGCGTGCTTTCTAGATATGTCAAAAGCTTTTGACCTTGTCAGATACGATCTTCTATGGGACAAGCTAGGGAGTGCGGGTGTACCGGCAGAGTCTATTTCTTTGCTGCAGTACTGGTATGCAAATCAGAAAAACCAGGTGAAGTGGGCTGCTAGCCTGTCTGATGAGTATAGACTTGAGTGTGGTGTGAGGCAGGGGGGACTCAGCTCTCCTTTGCTGTATAATGTGTACATCAACCAGCTGATTGAGCGGCTCAGCAGCACTCATGTGGGCTACCATATTGACGGTACCAGTGTAAACAATATTAGCCATGCGGACGACATGGTGCTGCTGAGCCCCTCAGTAAGGGGTTTGAGGACATTATTGTCAATTTGTGAACAGTACGCGATAGAGCATGGGTTAAAATATAACTGTAATAAGAGTGAATTAATGATATTTAGAGCGGGTAAATATATCCCCACCCATGTTCCTCCCGTACTTTTGAACGGCGCCGCACTCAAACAGGTTAAGAGTTTTAAATATCTTGGGCACATCGTGACAACTGATTTAAAGGGTGGCGAGGACATTGAGAGGGAGCGCAGGGCTCTGGCGGTAAGGGGCAATATGCTGGCGCGCAGGTTCGCTGGCTGTACGACAGAAGTCAAAATAACTTTATTCAAAGCATACTGTACATCATTTTACACCAGCGGCCTGTGGGTGAGATATACTCAACGTGCCTACGGAGCCCTGCGCGTCCAATATAACAATATCTTCAGGATGCTGTTGGGATTGCCGTGGCGCTGCAGAGCCTCGGGTATGTTCGCTGAGGCGAACACTGACGGGTTTCCCGCACTAATGCGGAAAAAATCGGCATCTCTAATGCAGCGCCTACGAGACAGTGACAACAGCGTCCTGAAACTTATTGCCTCACGATGGGACTGCCCCTTCCAACAGCACTGGGTGCGGGTGGGTGTTGGACTAAGGTAAATTTATGAAATTTTTAATTTTAATTTATTTTTTTAATTCGAAATTTTATTTATGTTAACATTTTAATTAAGAATTTTATCTATTCTATTATTTTAATTTAATTGTACCTATTTTTATTTTGTTACTGATTACATGTATGGATCCTGTCCTAAATAAATGATTATTATTATTATTTAGATGAAGAGGGCATATTACGCATTGGGGAAGACTTTCAAAGTCATACCTTCCTTTTGATGCTAAGCATCCTTTTTTACTTCCCAAACATGATCCTGTTGTGGACTTAATAATTCGTCATTATCATGTGATGAATTGTCACACTGGACCAGGGCTACTTATGTCTATTTTACGACAGCGATTTTGGATATAAGATGCCAGGACTGTCATTAGGTCCAAGTTGCGACGATGCAACACATGCTTTAGAGTCAATCTGACGCATCCCACTCCAATGATGGCAGACCTTCCTGAATACCGTGTATCGTATTTCAAAGGCATTTGTCCATACTGGAGTGGATTATGCTGGTCCCATACGCATAACTCTCACTCGTCGCAGAGGTCAACACGCTCAGAAGGCTTACATCTGTTTGTTTGTGTGCCTGGTAACCAAGGCTGTCCATATAGAGTTAGTCTCTGAACTTACTACCGACGCCTTTTTAGCCGCGTTCAAACGTTTTATCTCGCGTCGAGGGCCAGTATCCTGTCTTTATTCGGATAACGCTACCAATTTCGTTGGGGCTAAAGCTCAACTAGACGAACTTTATAATTTCTTAATGAGGTCAAACCTCAATTCAACTCTTTTAAATGAGTTGTCAACTCGCCGCATTAAGTGGAAAATGATTCCACCTCGCTCCCCACATTTTGGCGCCATGTGGGAAGCAAATATAAAAACATTAAAAACGCATCTTTATCGCGTGATTGGAAATAAACTTCTCACTTATAAAGAGTTACAAACTGTGCTCATTCAAAAAGAGTGCATTATGAACTCACGTCCTCTGAGCGTGTTGTCTTCTGATCCGCATCCTGAAGTTATTACCCCCGCTCATTTTTTGATGTCGACTCCATTGCAGTACTTGCCGGCAGCCGATTTGTATGGTCAGCGCTTAAATCTGTCCCAACGTAGACTTTTGCTAGATAGTATGGTACAATCCTTCTGGAAGAAATGGCATTTAGAGTATCTGCATACGCTGCAAGTTAGGCAGAAATGGGCAACTCCGGACAAGCCTGTAGAAGTTGGAACTGTCGTACTCGTGGGACAGGATAATTCTCCTCCTCTGAGTTGGCCATTAGGAGTTATAACTAAGGTTTTTAAAGAGACTGACAATGTCGCTCGGTTCGGTAATTTTAAACGCTCTGTCACAAAATTATATCCTATTCCAACGCAATAAAATTTTATTTTAAATATAGTAGTTTTTTAAATAACTTTTATTTTCCGCATTCAGTCATAAAACTTGGATTTTTCTGATCGTGATCGGGGTCAGTAAATCTTTTATAATTTTCAACTTTCCCTTTGAAAGCACTTGCGTCCTTCCAAGGCGGGGAGCATGGTGAAGCGTAAATGCCTTTCTCACAAATAGATATTTGTTAAATAATCTATAAAATAGATTAGTTACTTTTCCCGCACTTAAGAACATTATTTTCCCTTATTTTTATAAAAAATAGTAACATAATTGAATTCCTGTTGAAGATTCCGACCGCCATTACCTGTTGCCGCAGGGCCCATTGGTTAACGTATCGAGTGCTTCCGGGAGACTCTCGCGAATGACCAATAGAGGGCGCCCTCAGCTAAGAAAGAAAATTGTTGTTTCATCGCCGCCATTCGCATTGCGTCGAGTGTACACCGCTCCGCTTTAAACTTCCGCATATGTTGAAATTCTCATGATTCTCGTAAATTAAATGGACTTCGTGCCGTGAGACTTGAAGAACTTATAGTGCAGTGTTGATTTCACGAGTTTTCACCTGTCCACCGGGTGGATAAATCAGGATTTAGCTCGCCGGCCGGCAGCCTACAACGCAACGACACACCCTTGAACGAGGCATCTTCTCCTCTCCCAGGTTCTAAGTGGGGTCCCTGGATTCATAAGGTACAATCGGGGACATCTACGCCTTATCACCTTACCGTCGAGAAACAGTTTACGTCGCTTGCGCTCTTTCTAACGCTCTAGCGACGTGGCAACGCCTCCTTATTTCTGATTGTATTTTAATAAAGATATTGCCAGTCAATGCCAGTGTCATTGCAAACGCTGAACACTGTGCACGAGTGAAACATTATATCGTATTAATGTTCGTCGTCGTCGTCACTAAATACTACGAATGTTTTGACGACTTACGCAATATGTTTCTCTTATGCAAATATTTTCATAAAAGTGTGTTGTCTATTATGTAAACTAGAAATACTAGAATATTAATATGTTAAGATGATTATTTTTTATTTGATTTTGCAGTATATTTGAAAAAAAAAAAAAAATAATAGAATAACTAAAAAAGATAGATTTGCTTACAATAATGCGTTTACATTTAATTATGTAATTTATCGTTATTTTTACTCGCCTGCCAAGGAAGTGCTAGGTTTATTGCTCGTGTCTCATAATAAGTTTCTAGATTTCTTTTTTAAACGTCTGGACAGATTTAGGTTTTTTTAATTATTTCTATGGGTGATTAAATCAAAATTGGAGATTTTTTTACTACACCCATCGAGTGCGTTGTCAAAACATAGTTTTTATAAATAACTGGCTTGTTGGTCTAGTGGTTAGTGATCCTAACTACTATACCGGAGGTCGTGGGTTCGATTCCCACCCAGGACAAATCTATGTGTTATGAGAACAATCATTTGTTCTGTGTCTGGGTGTAATTTATCCATAATATGTATTAGAAATATATAAGTATGTTTATCAGTTGTCTTGTTACAATAAAACAAGCTCTGCTTACTTTGGTATCAGATGGCCGTGTGTAAGTGGTCCCAGGATATTATTATGTTATAGTATTATTTTAAATGTTGTTTTTTAGTTTATGCAATTTGTTGCATAATGTTATTTGGGTTGAGAAATGAATTAATATTAAAAACTAGTCGGGATTTTTATGTTTTTAACAGCTTGTTTACTAAATAGTAAAATTGCATTAATACCAACATTTTAATGTTATTATATTATTTGTTGCCTAACTTTAAGTTAATACATATAGGATGCATAATGCATTTTACTACTACTAAAATACTAATTAGATATAAACTTAAAATATCTGAATAGTATTTTAATGCTATTTTCTTTTAATAAAATCACCGTTTATTCTCCAGTTTAGAGTGTTACAAGTCTATAAACCCAGTATCTGAACCTTACCACTTTTCCTTGTGTGCGTAGCAGGTATTCTTTTGAATGGAGTCTGGAGTATGAATTTTGTAGCGCCTTTAATTGCCATAGCAATATTTTTTAAGTTTGCATCTACACCTAGGACAACTAGCTAATGACAAGGAGTAAACGTGCAATAAAGAGACGTTGCTGGTCGGACAAGGTCTGGCTTGAAGCATAAGCTAAGCATATTATCTAAGCATATTATTATTTAAGTAAGGAATAAAAAATAAAACAAATTAGAAACTTCAAAATATATTTTTATTTACTAGATTACTAAAAATATAAACATAATGAGAGCTACCGTTATTACGCTCACCAGTTGATGCCTTTGGCGCGTCAGCTGCATAAGCCTACCAACGAACTAAACTAAGTTAATATGATCGTAATTTTGGATATCACATTAGACTAGCTCCATTGGTGGCGAAATTGCTAGGGGCTACGTTTGACGATGTAGTAATTTTAATATTATTATAATAGTGAAAAACCTATAGGATCATCTACAGACAAGATATAGTTCAGAAAATGACAAAAATAACTTATAATTAAAGACTCGCCGGTTGTGCTGCTTATTACTCGGTTCTAAGTTTTGAAGTTGTCGTACTAGGCCAAATAACTAGGTTTAACTGATAAGTTTTATTGATTATGGTGGTAGGTAGTTAGACGTAGGTAGTATTGTGAAAATAAAATTTAAAGTAATTATTTAATAATTAGTAATTGCTAAAGTTTACGAAAAAATTATAATGAATAAAATCTACATTTAATTAAATTAAAGGCTCGTTAAGTTATTATTTTTTAATATGTCACCGAAGAACTTCCCAAAAAGTTACTTAACGAGTCATAGCTCTTAAACTGCTTCAAGAAATATCTTGGTGATATTAATGTCTAACACTTTTCTCGGTGTATGTACAAATTATAAAATTATGAAGCGGGATCGGTTGACCAATTCAAAATATGCATTAGGTCAACTCATCCCGCGGGATGAGTAAGAGCGGGCTCAGTTGACTAAAGAGCCATTTAATTTAACTTAATTTTTTTATAGATTTTAATAATTAATTTATTTTTTTTAATATTTAGTTTACTAATTAATTTAGTGTAGACCGTAGCAATTTTACTGAATCCATAACATTTATAATGTCTATTTATTTACCTTATTTTTTAATCAACATCAAGAGTGTTTTACAAAAAAAAAAACTACATGGAAGTCGGGAATGCATTTATAAGTGCCGAGGCCAAAAGACGGTTCGTAATCGAATTAAAAAGTGATACCTTGTATCAACTAGATATTCTGCCTCAATGGTTTGACAACCAAAATTATATTTATGATTTTAGCGTCGGTCTAACTATCCGAGCAAGACAAACAAAAGGTATATTTCTGTCCTTTTCTAACGCATGACGTGCGCAGTGGATAGAACGAGAGCTGCATTTTGTGCATTACATTACAGTTCTTGAGTAAACTTGAACGATAACAATAAGCGAAGCAAAACTAAACTGTTTGTCAATGATTTTAAGGTTCATATTAGGATGTTACTGTTTTTTTAATGTTTCTCATAGATGATCCGACGTCCATTTAGTGTTTTAATGTTAAAATACGATAGTATATAGTAGTAGTATATATTAACAATTCGAATCAAATTATATCTTTAATAGAGAGGCAATAAAATCAGAGGTGAATAAGAAGATTATTGATGGAACTTATAAAACTACTTTAAACCGTCAGAGGCCTGATAATATACCTCGAATGACGATTGAAATATAGTAAGACTGCTAAGAATTAACCATTATGCTACAATTATATTACATATCGTCGTCAGACTCAACGATCTAATTTAATAATTGAAAGTTACAAAAATTAGTATACTGCGGTCGAAGAAAGTTTTAAAAACATTATAACGCTCCCAATAAGCCGACCGCCAAATCTCGAGCAAAAATCTCTACCTATATAGATTATATTATTATTTTTGCAGGCTTTCTGCTTTCCTTTTTAATGTTCTCCCACTCTTCGCATAGAAAAGACAAATTGTCGATCAAAGGTCTTCGTCGGAGTAAAAGGTTCGCCTTCATATGTTCTCAGCATCCGTTGTCGGTCTTCTTCGTTGATGACAAATCGTGACGTCACTTCGCGCGGGCAGTTATTTAGTCTTCCATCCTCTTCCTACCGTCTTATCCACAGCCTTACTGTAAGAGCGCTGCAAACAAAATGTTTAAACAATGAATCATACATTATAAAATTCTAATAAGTTTACAGAAACATGACGTTAACTGTAACAAGATGTTTTATATTTGATAATTTATTTTATACTTGGTTACTTATGTAGAATACAACAAGTAGATATAAATAATAAAAGTACTGCCTATTATTGAACAAACTATATTGTATCATATACCAAGTAGTAGTTAACAAATTTACGGAACTAGATTGAAAGTTATGACTAAATAGGTAATCAAGTGAAATTTTAAGTTTCATGTGATTATCTGTTATCACAAATAGATTTGGAAAAAAATTAAAAACACGCCTGCCATGTCAAAAAAAAATAAAAACAAGTCTAATATTTGCAGTCGGGGTCGGTTACTTGGAACAATTCATTACAGGTCCCCCGACTGCAAATATTAGACTTGTTTTTATATTTTTTTGACATGGCAGGCGTGTTTTTAATTTTTTAAATTATAATTTTTTATTTAATACCTTTTAGTGAACAAAACAAAAACATGACACAACACAAAAAAAAATATCGTTCGGAACCCTTTGCAGGCGATTTCGACTCACACTTGACCATTTTTTAATGTCCACATAGCCTATGTCACTCGGGATAACTCAAAGCTTCTAATGATACCAAAAAGATTGAAATCGGTCAAGCCTTTTAGAAGTTATGGTGGAATAAAGAAACTCACAAACATACATACATACATACATACATACATACTTACATACTTACATGAACGCTGAAAACATAACACTCCTTTTTGGGCAGTCGTGTAAAAATCGGTCGAGGTGGATTCGAACTCGAGACTTAAGTTTTAACGGGTCGCCGGTAATACTAGGCTATCGTTACTCTGCTAATGTGGTCAACTACCTATGTATTACTTTGCTCTTCGGTGGTCATAGTCACCTGATACACGATTATAACAAGTTCTCTCTCTTTCGTTAAAATTAAACCGAGTGTTTTTTTATCTACTCCAGTGAAAATGTGTTTACTAGCGCGAGTGCACGACATATTATAATAATATGTGATACATTGCAGTGGCCACACCGGCCGACTTTGATGTAATTACTAGAGCTAACCAAAATTCAAGTAAAATCATTTTTTTTTTTCAATCCAGTAAATATGATTTTATTTAGATATAATTTGGTCATAACAACTAACATGCGCTTTACATAAACAAGTCCTCGCAAGCTCGGGTTTATGACTCTTTTGTTAAAAGTGAGCCGACTAGTTTTTTATCTATAGCTGTGGAATTCTATTGTTATAGTGACGAATAGGATTGGCACCGCTACCTAGCTCCGGCCGAACCGGCCGGCTTTGCTAATTATTGTTTCATTTTTAAAATTTAAATTAAGACGTTTATATAATTACTCTTTTAAAGGTAGGTTTAATATTATGACAACCAAAAGGAATGAAATATGATTAAAAAAACACCTAACAAAACACTGTAATAAATAGATTATTCTTTAAAATAATGTGTATACCCTAAACAAAAATTTAGATGAACTATCTATTTAACTACAACTTTTTTTATTACACGACTGCCCAAAAAGGAGTGTTATGTTTTCAGGGTTCATGTATGTATGTATGTATGTATGTATGTATGTTTGTGAGTTTCTTTATTCCACCATAACTTCTAAAAGGCTTGACCGTTTTCAATGTTTGTGGTATCATTAGAAGCTTTGAGTTATCCCGAGTGACATAGGCTATGTGGACAATAAAAAATGGTCAAGTGTGAGTCGCAATCGCCTGCAAAGGGTTCCAAATGATTTTTTTTTTGCGCAATATTGGTCATTATGTCACTAAAAGGTATGAAATAAAAAACTAATAATTAAAAAAAATAAAAAACACGCCTGCCATGACAAAAAAGTGAACTAAAAAATTAAAAACAAGTCAAATATTTGCAGTCGGGGGACGGTTACTTGGAACAATTCATTACAGGGGCCCCGACTGCAAATATTTGACTTGTTTTTAATTTTTTAGTTCACTTTTTTGTCATGGCAGGCGTGTTTTTTATTTTTTTTAATTATTAGTTTTTTAACATATCACTCATTTGGTGAAGTTAAACTCTCACTCACGCAATCAATTATAATTATCAATTCTGAAAACGTTCCTACACTTAGCAGAAACAATTCTGACCAACTAGATTTTTTTTTTGTAATCTTTTTCTATCCCACTTCTATGCATACACTTTATCTGTCTGGTTTTAGGCTGACTGAAAAAAAAACACAATGTTTAAAATAAAATTAAAATGTTATACTTACAGATATTCTCAGGTTATTCGCAATCTGACTAATATATTTATTCGCTCTTCAATAGTCAATTTTCAATATCACATAAACAAAATAAAAGTGTTCGTAAACAGTACCTAGTCAAAGTCACGAAGAACAGCGAACGTCAACAATCAACAAACAGTGAGATACGACTGACGTCCACAAAAATAGTCAAAATATATATTTCCATCTCGTTACTGCAATGTCCTAAATTGGTCAACGTCACAGGAGGGCGGAGCCTCCGCGCAAGTCGCCTGCGTCGAACGTCAAGCTAAATATTTTTAAAAGTGATAAGGCGTGGGTGTCCCCGATTGTACGTGGGCATCTGCTGCAATAGTTGTGATCGGTATTGGTGTCTGATTCGGAATCGGTCAACAGGTTTTTAATTTTAAATTTTTATTAACCGCCATATTGGTAGTTTCTAAAAACACCACCCAAAAAGGGAAGCTATTTACACGCTCCCCCAGTTTTCATAGCTAAATATGGCGCGGAGGCCGTACCAAATGTAACACGCAGCATTCTGTAGTCTTCAACTTCGTCGATAAAATGTTTTCTCCACAGTATTCTTTGACAGTCAGCGTCTTCTTTCTTAACCAGTACCATGCGATACATTTTTTGAATGTCGGATGTGTAGCATATTTCTCGCATACGCCATTTCATCATCAGATTTCTTAAATCCTGCTGTAGCTGCGGTCCTACGTACAACAAATCATTGAGTGAGGTGTTGTTCGATCCCTTGCACGACGCGTCGAAAACAATTCTGACTTTAGTTGTTTTAATAACTTTTAAACTATCGCGCTGCATGTTTATAGTAATATTATAGAACGGGGATTAGCGCGTACATGCTTAAATACCTTTAGGGCTTGACGGTTCGACCGGGTTACACAGGCCGTGGTCGCAAGCAGACTGGAGATGCGGTGTCATCGCTCCGTGCACGAAGTAGATTTTTCATCTACCCCCTGTTCTTCAAGTACCCTACACACTACACTGACCGTGTCCGTATTCTGTTCACTAACCGACTTTGCAGAAAAGCGAGGTTGTGTTAAGCGAATCACTGGATACCAAGATGCAGAGAGTTTAAAGCCGTCTTCCCGATTGAAATTTGGATGCTTCCTGATTTCAATCGCTTCTCGCACTGCTCTCGAATGAAAGTGGCGATCGGTGGAGAGGACTTGCGCGCGATGGAATTGAATTCAGTGATTTACGCCAGCCTGTAGTATGTGATCTGCTATTGCCGATTTAGTGGTCTGACGGTTCTTAACAGCCGCGATATGCTCTTTGAGCCTTTCCGCGATAGTTCGCTTCGTTTGCCCTATGTACGATTTACCGCAGCTGCAGTCGATTTTATAGACACCTGGCTGTTGTAGGGGTAGAACATCCTTTGGTGTGCCCACCATGTTGTGTACCTTTGTCCCCGGAGTGTAGACGGTAGGGATGGAGACTTTTCTAAGTACTCCCCCAATCTTGTCCGTAACTCCTCTGACGTATGGCATGTAGGCTCTTTGTCTATTAACTCACTCTATTAAATCACTGGATTCAATTCCATCGCGCGCAAGTCCTCTCCACCGATCGCCACTTTCATTCGAGAGCAGTGCGAGAAGCGATTGAAATCAGGAAGCATCCAAATTTCCGAAAAGTATCCAGCCAAGGTGGGTTGCTTGTGCTATAGGTGAACCTGGTGGACCTTTGACTAGGTTGTTCTTCACAATCTCAATGTATACATCAATGCCAAGCAGCAAGTCAATCCTACTTGACACGAAGTATTGTGGGTCAGCCAGAGATACGCCATCTAAGTGTGTCCAATCTGTCTTTGGTTGTATAGTAGTGCAGGGCAATGCGGATGTGATCGACTTCAGTACGTATGCTTTCACTTTCAGATTAAACTCTTCATCGTGTTTGGAGAAAAGATTGAACTGGACTGCATAACGTACCGCAGTGGTTGTGGAGCCTACTCCAATTACTGAACCTCGAATTGGGAATTGTTTGAGCTTAATAAGTTGACCTGCATTTTCACTTATAAAAGAAGCCTGAGATCCAGGGTCAATCAGGGCTCTTAGCAAAGTCTCTCGGCCACTGTCACTCTTGACCGGTACCAAGCTGTTGCTAACAATGCCTTCTTCTGCTTTTGTGCAAAATTTATTACTATTGACTCATCCGGAAGATTATCTTGTGCATCGTCATCATTTGATTGTGTTGAGGTTCCAGGTGATGAACTAATCTTCTCAGTGTCCTGTGAACTCTCTTCCTTCTTACAGTAATGAAGAAGTGAGTGATGACGCTTTCCACAATTTTTACAAGACGTCTTCTGTTTGCAATAATAAATGGGATGGCCCGGTGATAAGCAGTTGTAGCATAATCGGTTGGTTTTGACTACCTCGCTTCATTTCTGTGGGTCAAGCTTTGCAAATTCCTTACAGTGGCAAAGAATTTGTTCTCCATTACATAATTTGCAAATCACTTGTGTACTTGAAGCAAAGGTACGTTCTTTGTTTGTTATCTGAGAATTAGATGAAGCTTGAAAGGTTACCTCGAGCGTTTGTATTTTATTATCCAAAAAAGTAGTAAAATTTTGTAAAGTAGGTAGTTGTCAGTTTGAATTTCTTGACTTACATGAGTTTCCCATTCTTTATGTGTGTCAGTATCTAATTTTTGCACTGTTAGGTATATTATAATAGGATCCCAATTTATTGTACTAATATTCATTGATTTTAAACTGTTTTAACACTCCTTTGTACTTTGTATAGTTGATTTTTCTAAACGAAAATAACCTCTTCAACGTGGCATTCACAATAAGCCGTTTGTTGCTGTATCTATTTCTTAAAACGCTCCCAGCCTCTTCATAATTATGTTCCGTTACTTTTATATGCTTGATGGTAATTTTCGGTTCACCCTCCAAACACGACTTCAAATAGTGCAACTTTTGTACGTTGCCCAATGATTTGTTGGTGTGGATTAACGCCTTAAACGTGTCTTCAAATGGTTGCCAATCTTGATACGAACCCGAATAAGTAGGTAAAACTATCCGGGAAGCTTGACTTCAGTAGTGTAAGAACCCTCTTTTTTTGGCGAGTGTGATGATGCATCGCTGTATTGTGACGAAGCTTCTCTTTTTGTAGTGAATAACTCGAGCGTGTCCGCCATGTCCGACTTCAAATCTAAATAAATTTCTTCACATTTACTATAGTTCTCTTCTTTAAAATGTGTTATAGTCTTCCTTTCTTCTTTACCAATGATTTTTATCAACGACTAGCTGTGCCCCGCGGTTTCACCCGCGTTAATACCTATATTCCGTTCCCGATGTCTTTATAGTTACTTTGTTATACGGGGCGGAGACGAATCCAAAAAATTCAAGATTTTGAAAATTAGTTAACAATAGTGTAACTAACACCTCGCGGTTCCATACCTATCTCGTACTACCTCTTTAACTCCGTTACGTCTTTAGTTCCTTTACTAATTTGTTAATAGTAACCTTACTATGGAATAATAAACATTAACAAACAACTTTTATTCCCGAAAGGCTAAATTGCTATTTTTATCAATTAGCTTATTATTATGGTGCCGTCTAAAAGAGCGGCGGCGTGAGCATGCGACATTTTTTAAATAACTTACATTTTTAAACTTGTGATATCTTTTGAATGGAACGTCCAAGTTGAATAATTCAAAAAGTCATATTATCGTATTAAAGCAGATTTAAATATGAAGTCATTGATTTTGATAAGGATTAATTCCAAAGTATAAATAAAAGAGCTTTTATAGCGGTGGCATTTAAATAAAGTTTTAAAAATGAAAAAGACACTTATTGTGACATAACTATAGTAGTTAGACATATGCTGTCGCAATATTTTTTGTAGATAATTATATGTTCTACAAAGACGTAGTACATTATTTTGTTCTATAATCAATAGTTTTCGCAGCGCACGCGATGTAAGAAAGTTTTTTGGTAATTTTTTCACACCTTAGGTTACATTATTGGAGTTTTAGTATGGATTCCTAACTTTTTTGAAAATTTAATATAGCCTATGTTCACCGGAGATAGTGTAGCTTCCAAACAATGAAATAATTTTTCAAATCGGTCAAGTAGTTTCGGAGCCTATTCATTTTAAACAAACAAACAATCAAATCTTTCCTCTTTATAATATTAGTGTAGATAACTTACATTTTTAAACTAGTGATATCTTTCGAATGGAACGTCCAAGTTGAATAATTCAAAAAGTCGTATAATGGTATTAAAGCAGATTTAAATATGAAGTCATTTATTTTGATAAGGATTAATTCCAAAGTATAAATAAAAGAGCTTTTATAGCGGTGGCATTTATATAAATTTTTAAAAATGAAAAAGACACTTATTGTGACATAACTATAGTAGTTAGACATATGCTGTCGAAATATTTTTTGTAGATAATTATATGTTCTACAAAGACGTAGTACATTATTTTGTTCTATAATCAATAGTTTTCGCAGCGCACACGATGTAAGAAAGTTTTTTGGTAATTTTTTCACACCTTAGGTTACATTATTGGAGTTTTAGTATGGATCCCTAACTTTTTTGAAAAATTAATATAGCCTTTGTTTACCGGAGATAGTGTAGCTTTCCAACAGTGAAAAAATTTTTCAAATCGGTCAAGTAGTTTCGGAGCCTATTTATTTTAAACAAACAAACAATCAAATCTTTCCTCTTTATATATATATATACTTCCCAGCCGATTTCGGCTATGGTGACTGCTACCAACTATCACTTGCAGAGGAGCCAAGGTGGTCAGCTCTCTTGTGCGCCCTTTGATGGCTGCAGTATCCTATCTTATGAGTAAACGTGCGCGCGCATCGTTCGGTACGTCATCGCTGCACGTTAGGACACCGTCGACATAGTTATAAAACATGGCTGCTGGTGGTCTAGCCTTAAGGGCATCACGCTTCGAATCCAGTTCGGACCTCCTTTGCTCCTCGAAACCATGAACCGCATTCCTCACCATGCACTTCCATTCAGGGCGGCAAATGGCCTTTTTCTCCCATTTCTGGGGATCAATATTGCACCTTTTCATGTGTCTTTTCTGAACATCCTTGAAGCGTAAGAACTGGCCGCCTTGTTTCCGCTTGCCGTTCTGGAGTTCAGAAAAGAAGATGCGTTTGGCCACCCTATCATCATCCATTCGTAAAACATGTCCACACCATCGGAGCTGTCGCCGCATCAGGTATGCTTCTATGCCGTAGACATTTGCGCGTCGTAGCACTTAGGTATTTCTAATCCGGTCCGACCATTTGATTTTGAGAATGTCTCTTATGCACCTTAAATGAAACCGGTCCAGCGTCCGTATATGTTTCCGATAGAGGACCCATGACTCAGCAGAGTATAAAAGATTTGGGAGGACTATGGCCTTGTAAACGGAGATTTTTGTCGATGGCTTCAACCCATGTGATTGTAAGACTTTGGCTCGTAATTTACCGAAAGCAGCTGATGCAGCGCATATGCGATGGTTTATTTCGGCGTCAAGGTCACACTTAGCTGTAATTGTGCTGCCCAGGTATTTAAACGTATTCACTTGCTTCAGCTCAGTATTGCCAATGGTCACCTTGATAGGTTCTGTAGCTCCATGAGAGTCGATTGCCATCACCTCAGTTTTCTTCACACTGATTTTCAGACCGAAACGGCAGCAGACTTCCTGAAGGTTCGTAATCAGGTCCTGGAGTTCTTGTGAAGAGTTGGTAACAAAACACAGATCATCAGCATACATGATCTCCATTATAAGAGCGTTTGATACTTTTGTGTAAGCTTTTAATCTGGCCAGGTTGAAAAGTCCCCCATCAGTCCTGAAACGTATTTTGATTCCAGCAGAAGTTTGTTCGAGTGCTTCACTGACAACGACAGAAAAGTAAAGAGCAAACAGTGTTGGTGCAAGCACACAACCTTGTTTAACCCCACAACTGACAGGGAAGAACTCTGACTGATCACCATTATAGGTAACACAGCAGGTCATTTCGCCGTGAAGAAGGCGAATCATTCCAACAAACTTCTCAGGACAACCTAATTTTGCCAGTAAAGTCCAGAGGGCTTCCCGCGGCACACAGTCAAATGCTTTCTCCAAGTCCACGAAGCACATATACAAAGGTTGACTTTGTTCGCGACTTTTTTCCTGGAGTTGCCGGATGGAAAAGATGGCCTCGCAGGCCCCTATTGGGACGAAACCCAAATTGAGTTTCTGGCAATGTCTTCGGAGACGGGTAAAAGCCGGTTAAGAAGAACTCTGGCGAATATCTTCCCAGGGACAGAGAGGAGCGATATACCCCGGTAGGAGTTGCAGTCAGAACGGTCTCCTTTGTTTTTATACAGGGTCTGTATACGGGATATTTTAAATTCAGGCGGTATTATTTCCTCGTTCCAAATGCGATCAAAAATTTGCCAGATGTAAGTGTGAAGTTGCTCCCCTCCGTATTTAAGCAGTTCTCCGGCGGTGTTATCAACGCCAACTGCTTTTTTATTTTTCTGCTTTTTTGTGGCTCGAACTACTTCAGCAAAAGTCAGTGGCTCAGCAAGCGAATCATTCAGCGGCAAAGGACGAATACGCTTTATATGATCAAGATCTGCTAATCGATCTACATTGAGCAGGTTGTTAAAGTGCTCTGCCCAACGATCAAGTATATCCTGCTTAGCAGTGAGTTTTTGAGAACCATCTAGGGGTCTTAGTGGTGTGCTATTTTTAATGGAAACGCCAATCAACTTATGCATTTCTTCATAAAAAGCGCCTAGTTGGTGTGTGTCTGCGAGCCACTGTATCTGTTCCGCCTTTTCAAGCCACCATCTATCTTTCATGTTCCTTGATAATCTTCTTAAGGAATCACCACTACTTCGGACTTCTTGAGTGAGATTATGATTACCTTTATTAAGCTTTATGAGTATAGTTACGATACGATGCTGTTTGAATGCTTCAGTTAGGGCCCTATCATTCTGGTCAAACCAGTCCTCGTTGTTACGTTTTTTGCGTCCTATGATTTCCGTAGCCACAGTCAGTACGGAGGATGACAACTGTTTCCAGTTTGATATTAGGTCACCTTGCTGGGCATCAAACCCATCTAGCGTGTCTATCAGCCCTTCCTGGTTTTTTTTCTCGAAGGTCCGCACAATTTAGTCTGTCTAAATTGAGAGATATTGGTTTAGCCCTGCAGGGTCTTCGTGGTTCGCGAAGGCGGAGTCTCAATTTAGTTACCAGAAGCCGGTGGTCTGTCCAGCAATGCGCGCCGCGCATGACGCGGGTGATATGCACCTGGGAGATGTCCCTTCGTCGGGTTATGGCGTAATCGAGGAGGTACCAGTGTTTAGAACGTGGGTGCATCCAGGTGGTTTTGAATTTGTCGCGAAGCCTAAACAGAGTGTTAGTGATGGTGAGGTCGAATTGGGCACAGAGTGTGAGTAGTAATTGTCCGTTACTATTCATATTGCCCACACCATTATTTCCAATCACGCCCAGCCACGACTCAGTATCTCTGCCAACCCTTGCGTTAAAATCACCTAGCAGAAGTATTTGCTCGTTTGAACGTATGTTGCTAAGGCATTGGCAAAGTTCTTCATAAAACTGATCTTTGACACTGTCCTCGTTACTCATTGTTGGTGCATATACGCTTATCACATTCAGGTAGTTGTTGTTTTGTAGGTGAAGGCGCAGTGTGATAATGCGGTCCGAGATGTATTGCGGATATTCAGACAGTTTTTGCGCGATGGTGGATTTGACGGCAAACCCTACGCCAGCTAACCTTCGTTCAGTTTGGGGTCGTCCTTTCCAGAAGAATGTATACCCACCACCGATTTCCTCGAGTTCTCCTTGGTCAGCAGTCAACATCTACGTTGTAACGACCAAGTTCGCGTGCCACGACAGCAGTTTTACGCTCCGGGCAAAGGTTTCCGTCGTTGTCGATTAATGTGCGCACGTTTCATGCACCAAATGTCATAAACGAAGTTTTTATTTTATTTTTTCTGTGACGTCGATCGCGAGTAGTGGTGTGCTTAAGCAGCCGCGGTTGCTACTCCCCCAATGTGAGGGGACAAGCATTTTTTTAGGGCACCTTTTCTAGCCCTCTCCCCGGCTGAGCGAGGGAAGCAGTGCCTCCCTAAATAGGGCTGCTTCATCACCTAAGATGCTGCCCAATCCACACTGTTGTCCCAATTGCAGTGCAGAAACGACTACTCTCCTTAGGCTGCCATACGTGCAGGCTTCAGACAAAGCCGGGTGTGCACCACAACCCAACCTCTCTACTTCAGCCCATCGCCGTAGGTCTTGATCAGAATCCGGTAATCAGGAGCAGTCAGTTGCGCGTGACATATTTAAGTGCGTAACTGTTTGCGCTGGCACAGATGCACTCTCTCGTCCTCCGCCTTCTATTCCCAGTGGAACGGAGAGCCGCCACGACTGCAGAAGGGTTTGGATGCAGTGAATGGCCGACGATCACTTTGACCTCTGTCGTCGCCCTAAGCCTATCACAAGACTTCACTGCCCCGCCGAATCCGCTACCACCGATTGCTTATCAGCGTTGGTGTGCCATCTTCGCCGGGGCAGATTCTGCGCATAGAGCGGGAGGTATCTGCAGAACCGGTGCCGAAGCAGCCGGTCCCCTTCACCGGGTCTAGCCCACGAGTCGACGTGGTTAGCCGGGGTGTGGCCGCTGCATGCGTTACAGCTACTTGGAGCCACCGGTGAGAGATTGTGAGCCGCCGCAAATTTTGTGAGTTACCTTTCGGTCGACTAAACTACACAGATGATTGGCGCCCCACTACACCCCAAAATTTCCTCTTTATAATATTAGTGTAGATAACTTACATTTTTAAACTAGTGATATCTTTCGAATGGAACGTCCAAGTTGAATAATTCAAAAAGTCATATAATGGTATTAAAGCAGATTTAAATATGAAGTCATTTATTTTGATAAGGATTATTTCCTTTCCTTTTTTCGGTTGGGGGTAGTTTGAAGAGAAGTAACAGAATTTTCGGCTCTGCTTAAATAAAATATAAAAAATAGTTAAAAAAGGTTTATTTACATTTATTTAATGAATAATAACTATTGAGACTCTCTACCTGCCGTTTCTGTGTTATCCTTTCGATAACTATCAACTTGCAAGCACTGAACTTAAGATTTGGAACACATTATGGAAGCACTACAGGGGTCAATGTCCCAGATGATGAAAACTTTCCATGACAGGATGTCTAAGTTTGAGGCGGATTTAAAGCAAACACCGAATTCTACGGTCACTCTGGCGGCTGACTTCGCTTCATTTCGATCCTTGGTCTTGGAAGCCCTTAGTTGTCTCCAAGGTCAAATGCAGGCACTTGCCCGTGATGTGGACACGCTGGAGATGCGCGCTCGTCGGAAAATCCTTCTCTTGCACGGTGTTCCTGAGCTGCCGAAGGAGGAAACCGCCCAGGTAGTTGCAGGTGTTATGCAGGAACACATTAAGATTGAGGAGTTTGCTGCTGCCGCCATTCGGAGGTGCCATAGAATGGGCCGCCACACCAACGGGAGCAAACCCAGACCAATACTCGTCAAGCTGATGGACGTTGATCTTCGTGACAAGATATGGTTTGCGAAAACGAAGCTTAAGGGTTCCGGCATTACGTTATCGGAGTTCTTGACGAAATCCAGGCATGATGCTTTTATGATGGCGCGTGAGAGGTTTGGAGTTTCAAACTGCTGGACTCAACGAGGCGATGTATTCATCCTGGCTGCTGATGGCAGTAAACATCGGGTTGTGAATACGTATGACCTCAATGCAATTGCTCAACCTCCGGAAGGTCCCGTCAAGCATGGGTCTGTGTCTCCAGTTAACGTATCGCCAGCCAGCGTAGCAACTGCTGCGCCACGGAAAAAGCGCGCTGCCACTATCAAGAAATAGTGCTTCAAGTTGTGTCATGTCGCGTCCAGATGGCTATTTCACGGTAACTTCTTCTTAACTTTTACCTTATTCCATATTTTTCACATAATTTCTGATTCGACTTACTTTCTGTTATAATTTTAATAACAATTTCCAGCAAAACAATTTTTAATTTCATTATTATAACGTCATTACATTTTGAAAGTACGGTATGCAATAATTTTGTTTACTTTTGATACCTACCTTGTAGAAGATTATTTTAACTCAATATATTCTGTGCTTCGAAACGCACTATTTTCCCGAAGCAACTGTCACTTGTGTTTAATTGTCTATGGCCGGTGAATTATTTGGTGTCATGGCTTTTGGGTCAAAAATATTATGTTGGCGTTCCAGATTCATTTTAATCTGCAGTCTTAATTTTAAGCATTCATATATTGTATAATGTCTAAAGTGGTTGATATTTTGATGCCGGAAATCTTGCCGTGAAATAGTCATAAGTCTTACTTTCTGTTTGTTTAATTGTTTTATTTACATTATTGTCTAATTAAGTTAAATATGAGCTTATCGTTCAGATAGGCCATTCTGATTGTAACACAGAACTGGCGGGTGGATTTGTTGTAGTTTAATTTTGATTTTTCGTTTATATTTATCTATTTTATTTATTTATCATAAACTTATACATATACATGGATAACATACATTTAATAAATAATGTCTCTAGTCCGGTTAGTGATGACGAAAGCTTCATATCTGCTTCCAGTAATGACAGCTTTACCAGTATTCCATCTTTGAGCGAAACACTACAGTCTCAATTTTCTGATAGTCCTAAAAATCTGAATGTAGTCCATATTAACGCACAAAGCATTCCGGCTCATTTCCACGATATGCTGGCAAGTTTTGATTGTAAAAATATCCATGCAATACTTGTTTCTGAGTCTTGGTTAAAGCCTTGCCTTCCTTCCACTTCGTATTCCCTACCTGGGTTTGTGCTGATTAGAAATGATCGCAGCGTTGGCGGTGGTGGTGGTGTTGCCATATACCTCCGGGCCAATATACCTTTTTCCATAGTAAATATGTCAGCACAGCCATCTCCGTCAAATGCCGGTGAGCATCTCTTTTTAGAAGTTACCCTTTCCAATACAAAAATTCTACTTGGAGTTTACTATTGTCCTTTATCTCGCATTAATTTCTTCTCCTCTTTCGAAACTATCCTTGAAAATCTTACACCGTCCTATAGTCATACCATTATAATGGGTGACTTCAATACTTGTCTTTTGAAAAATGACAGTCGTTCATCCACTTTTAAGTCCGCCATTCAATCTTGTAATTTAACTCCTCTTCCACTAGGTGCTACTCATCATTTCCCGCATTCCGTCCCGTCACTTCTTGACCTTATCCTTGTTTCTTCTACGCAGCATGTTGTAAAACATGGACAGTGCGCAGCTGACGCGTTTTCTTATCATGACCTTATCTATTTGGCTTACAAAATCCGACCTCCTGAGGCAAAACGTCGTGTAATTTTGCAACGCAATTTTGCTGGTATGGACCTTAAAGAACTTTGTGAGGATTCTAGTAGAATTGACTGGTCGCATCTCATAGCTGCTTCGACAATAGATGACAAAATTGATATTTTTAATTCAGAAATAATAAATCTTTACGACCTTCATGCTCCAGTTCGTCCAGTTAAAATGAAGCACCTACCAGCACCTTGGCTGACGGATGACATAAAAAATCTTCTGCAACAAAAAGCTGCAGCCAAAACTAAGTATAAGTGCAGACCCAGTCCCTTAGCTTGGGAAAAATATACCTCCATCCGCAATCACTGCAATAAGGTGTGTAGAGATGCTCAACGCCGACATATTCACAAGTCAGTGGAAAACAGTGAACCTGCAAAGGTCTGGAAGTTTCTGAGGTCAATGGGAGTGGGCAAATCACGTCAAGACGTGATCCCTAAAGATGTCGACTTAGAGTCGTTAAATTCATTTTTCAACTCTTCGTCCCAATGTGATGGGACTTCAAAAGCTAACACATTAAATTATCTTTCTTCCCTTCCAACTCCCGACTATCCACAGTTTTTATTTAATCAATTCTCGGCTTGTGATGTGAAGAAGAGTGTGGTATCAATCACTTCTAATGCTGTTGGAAGTGATTGCGTCAGCCGTAAAATGATTGTCCCTATCCTGGATGAGATCCTTCCTATCATTACTCATATCCTGAATTTCTCCATTACATGTGGCGTTTTTCCCACCGTTTGGAAAGATGCACAAATCACTCCACTTCCCAAAACCCCGAATCCCCTATCTTTCTCTCAATACCGTCCTATCTCCATTTTACCATTTCTTTCCAAAGTTCTTGAACGCCTCATACATGACCAGCTCAGTGCTTTCCTGCGCAAGAACAACCTCCTTAATCCTTTCCAGTCCGGATTTCGTCCAGGACATAGCACCGTAACTGCTCTAACCAACATTACGGAGGACATTAGGATGGCCATGGAGGGTGGAAAACTAACGATTCTTGCGTTACTTGACTTTAGTAATGCCTTTAACGCGATCGATTTTGATATTCTCCTTGGCATGCTGCGCTCTCTGAACATATCTCCAACGGCAATTGATTGGTTTCGAAGTTACCTGTGTGGCCGTCGGCAACGAATCTCTATCGAAAGCGCATGCTCTTCGTGGTGTGATACTTCTGCCGGCGTACCACAGGGAGGGGTTCTCTCTCCATTACTTTTTGCCTTATTTATAAACCCCATTTCACAAGGACTTTTCTCATCCTACCACCTTTATGCAGACGATTTGCAGATATATTTGCAAGCAACACTGGAAAAATTATCAGAAGCGGTAACAATAATTAATAAAGATCTTGCACGAATTACCGACTGGAGTGCAGGTCATGGGTTGACAGTCAATCCCCTAAAGACGCAAGTTATTGTTGTCGGCAGTTCCAAGCTTACTTCCCGAGTAAACTGGTCGCAATTACCTCAGATTTTGCTGAACGGCATTGCTATACCAATAAGTGACACAGTTAAAAATCTGGGTATTCACATTGACCGAAACCTTTCTTGGGGTCAACAAATTCAGGAAGTGAGTCGAAAATTATTTCGCTCCGCAGGTTCTTTAAGAAGACTTCGCCATTTTTTACCAATTGCCACCAAAATTGCACTTGCACAATCCCTCCTATTTCCCATCCTCGATTATGCTGATGTTAGCTACCTAGATGTTAATGAGGCACAGCTAGATAAACTTGAGCGTCTTCAGAATTTTTGCATTAGATTCATATTTGGTCTTCGCAAATATGATCATGTTTCCGATTATCGCCTTAAGCTCAAGTGGCTCCCCATTCGTCTTCGCCGGAATGCGCACATTCTCTCACTACTATACAATATCTTATTTAATCCTTCGGCTCCCAAATATCTTAAAGAACGTTTCATGTTCCTTAAAGACACACATTCACGATGCTTGAGATCATCGGAAAATTTGAGACTGAAGATGCCGCCACACTCTACAGGGTTCCTTGACAAATCTTTTACTGTTCAAGGTGTGCGTTTGTGGAATAAGCTCCCTGTGTCAATAAGACAAGCTCAGACACAAAGTAGTTTTAAAAGACTGGTAAAGGAACATTTCTTGCAACAAAACTAACTTATTTTTAATTGTTATTAAATGTATGCAAGTACTTCTAAGATTCCTGTGTATGTATGTAACAGTAAATATTATTATGTTAGATATTTATTAGTATTTATGTAGTTTATCTAATGTATTTATTATTATATGTATATATAAATATATTTGTATTATTATTATTTTGTTGTAGTACACTTACGTTACGTTACTTTCATCTACCTCAGTTGTTTTTATCTTTCCTGTCCATCCAAAGGTTGTCTGGAAGATATCGCTATAAGCGATAAGACCGCCATTGTACGCTTTACTGTACTTTATATTCAAATATGTAACTTTAATGGTGTACAATAAAGAATATTCTATCTATCTATCTATCTAATTCCAAAGTATAAATAAAAGAGCTTTTATAGCGGTGGCATTTATATAAATTTTTAAAAATGAAAAAGACACTTATTGTGACATAACTATAGTAGTTAGACATAATAATATGCTGTCGCAATATTTTTTGTAGATAATTATATGTTTTACAAAGACGTAGTACATTATTTTGTTCTATAATCAATAGTTTTCGCAGCGCACGCGATGTAAGAAAGTTTTTTGGTATTTTTTTCACACCTTAGGTTACATTATTGGAGTTTTAGTATGGATCCCTAACTTTTTTGAAAATTTAATATAGCCTATGTTCACCGGAGATAGTGTAGCTTTCCAACAGTGAAAGAATTTTTCAAATCGGTCAAGTAGTTTCGGAGTCTATTCATTTTAAACAAACAAACAATCAAATCTTTTCTCTTTATAATATTAGTGTAGATTAAGTAGCTTCTTTGAATGATTTCCAGTAATCTTCCAACGATTAAATTCTTGTTTCTTAAAATCCTTTGGTGATAAATTTTCGGTTTAGGAGACTTCTTATAATTAGTTTTACATTTCACTATAAAGTCATACAAGTCTTCTAAAATCTCCATAATTTCTTCCGGCTTCGCCATAATTATTCACTTGTTATTTTATTTGTTTTAAAACGTTCGATTCACAATAGTCACTTAAATGCATCAACGTGAATATATAGTACTAGCAGCCCGCCCCGGCTTCGCACGGGTATTAAACAAACATTTCTATAGTTATAATTTTTACACACACACACACACTCTCCCATACATACTTACTCGATTTTGCGTGAGGTCATTAAAAAAGAGAAAATGAAGAAAATTCGAATATGACATTATTATTTTTTTTTGTATTTTTTTTTATTTTTGTAATAAGCTTTTACTATATACCTACTTTACTTTCTCTGCTTCTGAAAATCAATTTATTGAGTCAGAGCTTCCCGGTAAACGATATTTGATGTTAATTTATTTTGTGGCAGCAAAATAAATTGATTTTCAGGTCCTTCGACCCGCGATAGACCAACGTATAGTTGGCCATGAGTAAAACATTATTTTCGTAGGTCAATCCCTACTAATCCGAAAGTTTGGCCTTGGGACTTGTTGATAGTTAGGGCGAAAGAAGTTTTCACCGGAAATTGAAGCCGTTTAAATGGGATTGGCAGATCACTTGGGATCATCGGAATCCTCGGTATATGAGCTAGTTGACCAGCTGCTGGGCCAGTGATAATGGTTGCTACAGTTAAATTGTCCTTCAATTCATTAATAAGCAGCCTCGTCCCGTTGCACATGCTTGGAGGGCTTAAATTCCTCAAAAGCATAATTGAAATTCCAATTTTTAAAATCAATTCATGTGGTGGCAGTCCAGAAGGGTTTAATGAATTTAAAAACTCCTGAGGATAATGAACTGCGTCTTCGATATTAGTCACGGTGTCTATCGATTTGTATTTTTTTATTTGTCCGGGAACTTTTTGAATAATTAGATTGTTTATTTCGTTGACACTATCATTTCTGGGTGACACTATTGCCCTAGAACACAACCAATGAAAGTCCTTTTAGTGCAAATTCTCGATGTCAGGGTATACTGCATCTATTAGGATATCTATAAACTATGGACTATTTGGCCTAGGGACTCATCTAGAAGTATGTTACAATTACTGCTTAAATTTGGAGTGGGAAAAATTCCTTCCCCAAGTTTAAGCAGTTGCTGTAGAAAATCACCATCGGTGATTCCATGAAGATGAGCTCTCTCAATGATCGATATTCGTACGTAATTTTATATTTTCAATCGAAGTCCATAAGGGCGACGATTTTAAGCATGCTTTGATGATATCTGCTCGCGTACCTCTGTTAATGACAGGAAGAGTCTGTCAGAAATCTCCGGCAAATACAAAAGTAATCCCGCCCATGAGAGCAGAGGAGTTTCTAAGATCTTTTAAGGTTCTGTCCACAGCCTCTATATGTGCTCTATAGCTCATGGTGCATTCATCCCACATAATCAATGAGACGTTTTGCAATAGCTTACCAAGAGGCCCATTTTTGCGGATAGAACACATTGATTGTTGCTCAAGATTTACGGATAGCGGAAGTTTAAAAGTTGAATGAGCAGTTTTTCCATCCTTGAGAAGAGTTGCAGCAATTCCTGACGAAGCAACTGCTATCGCTATCTTCCCGGATTGTCTTTTTTGAGCAAGTATTAAATTTGCAAGAAAGGTCTTGCCAGTGCCACCAGGGGCATCCAAAAAAAAAAAATATGTTTTTGTTATTATTCACGCTATCGACTATAATTTCAAAAGCATATTTTTGATCTGGGACTAATTTTGGCAGATTTTCATTGACAAAAGCGGTCAAATTATTTGTATTATAGTGATTTGTCATTGTGTTTGTAGCTCTGTTTTCTGTACGAACTGCAGAAGGCAGTCCAAAATCGCTTAGGTTTTTATCATTTAGTTGCAATAATTTATTTTCTATTTGTATTAAACCTTCGTTATAAATGTCTACTCTGTATGTTAAGGTTAAATCTTGATTTTTCTGTTGGATTATATGTATAATATCTTGACATAAATCGTGTTTGAAATTTTCCCATAATTTTATTGGTTCTGATGGCTGACAAAACAAAAGTATGATGACAAACAACTCTCTCAGTTGTACTGGACACTGCGAAATTGATGCTTCTCTGAGAGTATTTACCCAATGATCATCGTTTTCTAGTAAAGTAAACCTCTGTCACGGCAAGCTGCTTGATAGGTCTCTTTGAGAACTCCGTCAACGGTTTTTAATTAGTCGAATGAGGTTGGACCGCGTACATGATGTAGTAACATTCTAAGGTAAAAACACTCCGATTGTGAAGGATGTACACCGTAGACTCTACCTAAAGCGGCATCTTTTTTTATGCCTGAATGGCCAAGTACGTCATTACCACGCCTCCTTCTTGTAAATTTATTATTAGCCCATGTGTAGTATTGGGGGATTTCGTGGTATAGAAGTGTCTTTGCAAATGCATCTTCATTACAGAGCTCAAAAAAAGCCAGCAAAGTGGTTTTACGTGGTGGTTTTGGGCCACTTGTTCAGCCGTTTCTGCGGTGAAATACACCCTTTGGCCGTTTTCTAAGTGGACAGCTAATTGTAGGATTGTAGGATGCCGCTCGTGGATAAATGAAAATGGTGAAAGGTGAAAATTCTAATATTCGCCATTCACGTAGTTTTCCACTTCATCATTTGGGTTCCTAACGCTAAAAGTAGCCTGGTCAGATCCTTTATTAATATATCGAGTCGCGAATGCGGTCTGGAGCGCACGCATTTTTACGTCGTTTTTTACCCATATTGTGGAGTACTATCTTATGCAATATTGACACTTAATGTGTATTGACAATAAAGTGGTAACGTACTAAAGTGGTGTGAACTAGTGCAGTGTATTTGTTTCGTCATCATACAAATGACTAAAATAAGATCGTTTAATTTCACCACGGGCAACACACGATGTTCTTATCGATTTTCAGCAGTGGCAATCACAACTGTTTTGACAGTTGTAATACGTGCCGTACTCGTTATCCGATTGGTGCTACTGCGGCATCTGTCATGACGTCACTACCGTTAACGGACAAACCGCCCCCCTATCGACAATCTTTTCTCACCATCTTGCACGCGCGCGCACTTCGCGATCTCTCTCCAGAAAAACCCTTAAACGCGTCAACTCGACCGATATTCTGCTGGGAATCAATATTCCGAGCAGCTCGTGACATTCAGCAATCAACTGTGGTGGAATCATATCGCCGGCGGATCATCGGCAGCAGAAATAGCAGACCAAGGTACGTGCACGTGTTTTAGTTTGTTACTGCTGCATTTATCTAAGAACATCGTTTGTGTGATCGTCCAGCCACCAAGGCTGTCCCAGATGTGTAGTTTCTCATCGTTTTTATCGCGACTGCACAGTATTTAATTCGAGAGCGCGAGTTCCGAGAGTATCGGGAACGCCGAGGAAAGCTCCGCTACACCTCGCGAGAAAGAGACGAGCTCTGCATTATAACATAATTCGTCTCTGTCGCACCGCAGCGACGCAGCGACGCGCGGCCGCTTACCTGTATCTAGTAAAAACATACCTTCAATTTTTGATAAAATGAATAATAACTGCAGCGTTTGTTCCTCACCAATTACAAATATATCATTCATGGAATGCTCGAATGTAAGATGCAGGAAGAAGTATGATTTAAAATGTCTTAAAATTGAATTGATGATTGAATATAAGACACGATGGATGTCCGGAATGTGTCTGCTCCAATCCTAAAAGAAGAAACACGGAGACTCCTGTTAGGGCTTATCCAATTGATCTTGATATAACTGTAACACCCAGAAATAATGTTAGTGCAGAGCGCGGGAGCCAAGCAAAATTCACACCTACGCTAGATACGGATTCCCTATTGCTGGAGGAATTAAGAGAGTTTAGAACAGAGATGATAACTCGATTGGACACCCAAGCGAATGCAATAATATGCTTGCAAAATCAGTTCCTCCAAACAAAAACTGACCTCGACAAGTTGGTTAAAATTATGACGGTGATTGAAGAAAAAGTTACTGCCCGTTCTACTACTGAGAATCGAACACAGAACATAACAACAAAGACAAATGAGAATTCGGCAAATAGTAGTACTAACCTTCGAAATAGCGCTAACATTGTTAAGAAAAAAATAATATCCAACCAGCAATTCACCAGCTCACAAAATGTAAACAACGGTGGGGCCACTAAAACTGTAACACAAGCGAAAGCAACTTACAATCCCATTCCTGTTAATACTCATAAAGGAGAAATAGAAGATCAGGATGATACCTCGGGCTGGATTACTGTACAAAATAAATTAAAAATTAAAAAACACGCCTGCCATGTAATAAAAAAATAAATAAAAACAAGTCAAATATTTGCAGTCGTGGTCGGTTACTTGGAACAATTCATTACAGGTCCCCGACTGCAAATATTTGACTTGTTTTTATTTATTTTTTTATTACATGGCAGGCGTGTTTTTTAATTTTTAATTATATTTTTTTTATTTAATACCTTTTAGTGAACAACAAAAAAGCATGACACAACACAAAAAAAAAAATCGTTCCGAACCCTTTGCAGGCGATTTCGACTCACACTTGACCATTTTTTAATGTCCACATAGTCCTATGTCACTCGGGATAACTCAAAGCTTCTAATGATACCACAAACATTGAAATCGGTCAAGCCTTTTAGAAGTTATGGTGCAATAAAGAAACTCACAAACATACATACATACATACATACATACATACCTACATACATACATACATGAACCCTGAAAACATAACACTCCTTTTTGGGCAGTCGTGTAAAAATCGAAGAGACAATTGCAAAATGTGAGGATAGGTCAAAACTCGGAGTTGAAGTCCATACAAGCTACAGAAAGGAAAAGATATCTACATGTGTGGCGCCTACATCCAGATACCACTCTTGAAGCGATGACAGAACACGTGAAAAGTGTTTGTGGCTTAGACGCGGTATTGAAAATTGAAAAAATCAAACACAAAACTGAAAGGGACTATTTATTCTTCGTTTATTATTGGAGCGTCTGAACAAATATTCGAAACCTTAAACCAAGATGATGCATGGCCCCTAAATGCCGAGTTCAGTGAGTGGATTTGGTTTCGTAAAACAGCCAAAAAATCATACCGCTAAGCAAAAGAGACTCGACATATTGTATTATCAAAACGTTAGAGGACTAAGAACTAAATTAGATAACTTTCGAAACCATTTAGATTCTTCAAATTACGATTTATTTGCAATTACGGAGACAGGATGCAATGAATCCATACACGACGCTGAAATTGTGCCTCCGGGATATAATATATTGCGTTGTGATAGAACTGATGGCCGGAAGCAAGGCGGCGCGCTTCTCGTGGCCACACACCGGTACGAACTGCGCCGAGTGTATTGGTGGACGACTGCGTATTTGAATCTGTCAGCGCAACGGTTCACGTAAATAACAGATTCTTATTTTTATGTTGTGTAGTCTATATCCCACCAAATAGTGCAGAGAATGACTATATGATTTTATTTAGAATAATAGAAGAATTGTGTACAAAATATAAAAGAATAATTGTAGTAGGAGATTTTAATTTGTAATCGTGTACTAGCAATATTAGTAATTATTATGAATGTTTTTTATCGTATTGTGATTTCACTCAAAATAATGAAATACCCAATTGTATGGGACGTCAATTAGATTTAGTACTGAGTGCCGGGTTTGAGGGGAAAGTATCAGTGTTAGGCGCGGACGACGAACTCGTCCCGACCGACCCGCTGCACCTGCCACTCGCGGTGAGCTTTCTCGCGGCCGCTGCAGACGTGCTCGGCGCGTCCGAAACACCGTTGACACATAATAAAGCGCGCTTTCGACCACAGTGGAATTTTTACAAAGCTGACTATCAGTTACTTTATTCTATGTTGGCTAATCATGATTGGAGTGCAATGTATAAAATGCAGTGTGTAGATGAAATAATGAATACATTTTATGACACTATTAATAATATATTAGATGAGCGATTTGCGATAGATGTTTTTCCTAGGGACGCCCCTAGGAAAAACATCTATCGCAAAAATCAAAGGTATAATTATCACGAATGGTACACGGCAGATATAATTAACCTTTAACTAGTGACGTGTAGTCTCACAGGCGTCGCGCGTTTTGCAAATTCCTAGAATTGACCACTTCCCCCCGCGTGCCTCGACTCTGCGTCTTAGTAGCTTCTGTTTTAGTGCTAAAACGACCGCGGAAGGAGGCAGACGTGTCATAAGTTGTTTCACAGGTGAGTAATAATAATTAGAAAATCGGCGGTAGCCTGTGAGGCTACATGTCCCTAGTTGTCATACAAATATTTTTTCGAACTACTTTTTTGGTTTTAGTTAAAAATGGCAGAAACCTCGAGGAAACGTCTACTCCAGACCACGAGTTCATCACAGAGAAAAATATTACGACAAGACAGTCCATCGTTTGAAGAGGAATTTAATGCCCTCATGCTGGCATCTGACCAATCTGACAGTGAAGGTGATATTGACGAGTTCTTGGTTTCCGATCGTGAACTTTTAAATCTTCGTGAAAGTGATCAAGATGAAGTTATAGAGGAGAACATTCTAGAAGAGGACAGCAGTAATGAGCGAAGCCAGATTACTCGAGAAGAAGTTAGCTCCGATAGTTCTGATGATTGTGCGCCTCTTTCCGAATTACAAAGATCAAATTTTTATTACGGGAAAAATCGTTATAAATGGTCAAAGACGCCTCCCAATACTAGAATTCGCACACCTCAACATAATATAATTACTCGTGCTTGTGCCTCGAAACTGAAAAGTGACGATGATAAAGACCCCTTCAGCATTTGGCATAAATTATTTGACGAAGAAATGCTTCAACAAATTTTGACTTGGACAAACAAGAAAATCTCTAGTTACAGGATAAAGTTTTCTCGTCAGAATAAACCAGAACTGAAAGACATAGATATGACGGAGCTGAAGGCTTTTGTGGGGCTTTCACTATATTCAGCTGTCTTGAAATCGAATCATGAACGCACAAGTTATTTATTTGCTAGGGATGGTACTGGCTGTGAAATATTTAGATGCGTCATGTCCGAAAATAGATTTGTTATTTTGCTACTGTGTTTACGATTCGATAATCCAGATGATCGCTCTGAAAGGCAAAAAGGTGATAAATTGGCAGCTATATCTTTTATTTTCAACAAATTTGTCAACAATTCTCAACAACTGTATGAATTAAGTGAATGCGTCACGATAGACGAAATGCTAGTGAAATTTAGAGGAAGAAGTCACATGATTTCGTATATGCAAAAGAAACCAGGTAAATACGGACTGGTCATACGAGCCTTATGTGATGCAAAAAATGCTTATTTTTATAACGGATACGTCTATACCGGAAAAGGCTCTGATGGTATCGGATTGTCTACACAGGATCAAAAACTTCTCGTACCTACTCAGTGTGTCCTAAAGTTGACACAACCAATTGAAGGAAGCAATCGGAATGTGACGGCCGATAACTGGTTCTCTTCTATACAACTAATTGATGAGCTGGCAAAACGTAAGCTAACTTATTTGGGTACCTTGAAAAAAAATAAACGTGAAATACCAAACCAATTTCAGCCACATAAAAAACGCGAAATCCAGTCAACTTTGTTTGGTTTTACAAGCCAAAAAACTATCTGCTCATATGTACCCAAGAAGAATAGAGCTGTGATACTTGTGTCCTCAATGCATCATGACGCCGAAGTCGACGAGGAGACTAAGAAGCCTGAAGTTATACTATATTATAACAAAACCAAAGGAGGCGTTGATGAAGCAGACAAAAAATGCTCCATTTTTTCCAGCAGCCGCCGTACGAGAAGATGGCCAATGGTGCTATTTTACCGCATTGTGGACTTGAGTGGCATGAATGCTTATATACTATATAATATGCATCAGCCCAAGATTACAGACAGAGGAGATTTTCTGAAGTCATTAGCCCGTTCGCTAGTGCTACCTCAAATGCAAAGACGTGTGGTGTGCAATCAATTACCAAGGGAGTTACGATTAGTTATAAAGCGAGTTCTGGGTAATGATATGTTCGAAGAAGATGTCCAAACTCCTGAAACTAGTCGGGGCAAGCGAAGGGCATGCAGTATTTGTCCGCCTAAAATACACAGAATGACAATGTACACATGCGTCGGGTGTTGCAATCCAGTATGTTTGCAATGTTCTAGCCCTTTGTGCAAAAATTGCCAATAATTTAGGCTAATTTGAGTAGGTGTCAGAATATTTATTTTTGTTTTTCAGAAGTAGCTTTTATGTTTTTTTGTTTTTTTATTGATTATTTTTAAAGAAAAAATATTAAAATTTGTCATATTATTCATGTAAGTTCTATTAAAATGCTATAAAAAGGATCTCATGTCAATTAAGGCTGAAAAGTACCACTAATTGTTACCAGTCGTATTTTTTTTTAAATAGTAATAAAAACTGATTAAATTCATTGATATTTGTTTAATTATATTTCAATAATTAAATTACAACACATTATTAAACTGTCCAAATACCATTTTATGACAAAATTTAACTTTGAAAGTAGTAGCCTGTGAGGCGTCACGTCCCCTATAGTGTTATAAATTTATCATGTCACTGGTTAAAGGTTAAAAATATAAACATTAAAGCTAACTTACATAAACTATTTAAGCAGACTAATGTCCATACTCACTATGTTGAATTTTCCAGTTACAGAATTCTAATTAAAAACCAGATAATGATTGCACATAAGCAACATGTATGTAAAATTCAAAGTCAGTTTGGAAAAGACCCCAAATCTTTCTGGCAGTATATAAGAACGAAAAAAAATTCAATTAATAAAAAAGTTATAATGAAGGATGGTCAACAACTTACGGACGAAGAGTGTGCTAAACATTTTGCGATGTTTTTTGAGTCGGTTTATAACAGCGAGCCACCGCGGCTGGATCCGAGTGCGGCGGCGGCGTCATGCAGCGCTAGCAATGCGCATGTGCAGCTGGAAGAACTGAGCTGCAGGGACGTGCAGGACGCGCTTGTGCGACTCAAACCAAAGCGCTCGGCCGCGGCCGGTCCGGATGGTATACCTGCATTCCTCTTTGTGCAGTCGCGATAAAAACGATGAGTTAACCGCACATCTGGGACAGCCTAAGAGGCTGGACGATCACACAAAAGATGTTCTTATGAAAATACAGCAGTAACAAACTAAAACACGTGCACGTACCTTGGTCTGCTATTTCTGCTGCCGATGACCCGCCGGCGATATGATTCCACCACAGTTGATTGCTGAATGTCACGAGCTGCTCGGAATATTGATTCCCAGCAGAATATCGGTCGAGTTGACGCGTTTAAGGGTTGTTCTGGAGAGAGATCGCGAGGTGCGCGCGCGTGCAAGATGGTGAGAAAACGATTGTCGATAGGGGGGCGGTTTATCCGTTAACGGTAGTGACGTCATGCAGCACAGCAGCACAGACAGATGCAGCAGTAGCACCAATCGGATAACGAGTACGGCACGTATTACAACTGTCAAAACAGTTGTGATTGCCACTGCTGAAAATCGATAAGAACATCGTGTGTTGCCCGTGGTGAAATTTAAACGATCTTATTTTAGTCATTTGTATGATGACGAAACATTCCGCCCACCAAAATACCTATGGTATTTTCGAAAATACGAAATATAAATAGAAAAGTTAGGAAGAAAACGTTAAACCTTAATAGTTACTGAACTACGAATCTAATCAACCTAACCTACGATGCCTAATAATATTAAGTTAAATAATACGTTAATCCTCTATAGGTAGAGGACAGAGTTTGACCAGCGGTCGCTTAACAGAATTGCTAGTAGCGGTCTTAAGAATTGCAACCCTAACCACTCCGTCAGCGCCAGGAAGAAGATCAGTAACCCTACCGAGTGACCATGCAAGAGGAGGGCGATTGTCATCCTTGATGATTACAAGCGAGCCCACCCCTAATGGTCTTGAGTTCTTGGTCCATTTGGTGCGTTGAGTGAGTGAATTTAAGTACTCGTGTTTCCATCTTGACCAAAAACTTTGTTGGAAAGCTTGCAACAACTGCCACCGATGAAGACGATGAATATTGACGTTAGAATAATCATCATCGGGGACAGCGGTCAGAGGCTCCAATGTAAGGAAATGACCCGGTGTCAACGCTGACAAGTCATTAGGGTCCGAACTAACAGGGCACATTGGCCGTGAATTTAAAACCGCCTCGATTTGTACGAACAATGTAGTAAGTTCTTCAAATGTTAGAACCCGATCACCGACTATGCGATACAAATGTTGCTTTGCGGCTTTGATTTTTTCTAACGTTGAAAAACGATTTAATAAGTTATCGATAATTGAAACATCTTTTTCCCGAGGATGCACAGTTGATACTAACACAGGAGATTTACGAGTCTCGGCCTCAACAACTTTCTGCTCGTCATTAGTAACGCTGTCAATACAAGATGGCCATGACTCATGCGGCTCGGATAACCATCGTGGCCCCGCCCACCATAACGAGTTGTGAAGAAGTTCACTTGGAAATTGGCCTCGCGAACAAACATCTGCAGGATTGTCTGCAGAGGACACGTGATGCCAATATTCAATAGCTGTTATTTCTTGAATATGACTGACGCGATTGGCAACGAAAGTAGACCAACGACATGAGGGTGAACACAACCAAGAGAGTGTAACAGTGGAATCGGACCACAAAAAGACAGCTGAAACAGGAATCCGAGACAGATAAGTTTCTGTAACGAATTTGTACAGATCTGAAAGCAAAACTGCGGCGCAGAGTTCTAGACGTCGCAATGAGGTACGTTTTAATGGTACCACGCGAGCTTTCGAACAAACGAAATGAACGTAAGAATTGTTATCTACGTCTGTTACTCGTAAATAAATGACCGCGCCATATGCAGTTTCCGAACTGTCGCAGAATCCGTGTAGCTCGTAGGATTGTGAATCAGTACGAGTGACTCTACGCGAAATTTTTAGATGTTGCAACTGAGAAAGTTGTGAGAGTTGTGAAAGTGGGGGATTTCAACGCGGTTGTCGGAAAAGGTGCTGAAGAAGGAGCAGTGGGGAAGTATGGTTTGGGGAATCGGAATCAAAGAGGGGAAAAGTTGGTACAATTCTGCAAAGAACACAGTCTCAGTATTTTAAACACATACTTTAAGCAGCCAAAACGTAGGCTTTACACATGGAAAATGCCAGGCGACATTGGGCGCTATCAGTTAGATTATATAATCATGAAAGATAAATTCCTACAAAATGCTACCACATGCAAGACTTTCCCGGGTGCTGACCTCAACACTGATCACAATTTGCTAGTCAGTAATATTAAATTAGAACCTAAGTTAAATATAAGGAAACAGAGACCAAAATGTATAGATCTCAGCAAAGTAAGAGTTAGACCTAATAAGTATCACATGCAATATAGTAATAGTATAGGAGATAAAATAGCTGATTTTAAGAATAGTGAAGACTTTAAGTCTAATATGGAAAATGTAGACTTAAGATGGAATAAGTTAAAGGACTCTATAAAAACTAGTGCAGATAGATATCTAGGAAAAGAGAAAATAGTTCCTAGAAAACCATGGCTTAGCCAAGACATAATAGATATAATGTTAGAAAGAAGAACTTATAGGAATAAAAATGATAGCAATAGTATAAACATGTATAAAAAACTAACTAATAGAATAACCTTAAAATGTAGAGAACTCAGACAATTAGATATGGAAGAACATTGTAAGAAAATTGAGCACCACATTAAGAAAGGACAATCAGACAAAGCTTACAGAATCATAAAGGAACTAGGTAAAAGCAAGAAGAAACAAAGTACAGTATTTCAAGATGAAGGTGGGCATCTTATTTTTGACAATAGAGAAATTTCGCAACGATGGAAAAGGTATATTGAAGAACTTTATAAGGGTGATGGACTATGTCATAACGATATAGAACTAGAGCATGAAGTAGAACCTGACAACCTAGGACCGGAAATTTTGAGGAGTGAATTTGATGCAGCGCTAAACTCACTACAAAATAATAAAGCCCCAGGTATTGATACAATTCCCATAGAGTTGCTAAGAAATTCTAATGAGCTTGCAATAACTGAACTGTTTGAAATAACTGCACAAATTTACCGATCAGGAAAACTACCTACCGACTATTGCCAAAGTAAATTGATAACTCTACCCAAGAAAGCTAATACTCAGAAATGTGAAGAACACAGAACCCTTAGCCTTACAACCCATGCATCAAAAGTACTTTTAAAAATAATTCACAATAGAATTTACAGCAAAATAGATAACCTAATTGGTCCAGATCAGTACGGTTTCAGAAAAAACAAAGGCACAAGGGAAGCTATAGTGGCGTTACGAATGCTTATAGACCGCAGACTAGACTTAGGACTTAACACGTACTTAGCATTCATAGATTTGGAAAAAGCCTTTGACAAAGTTAACTGGAAGAAAATTATGAAAACACTTAAAAACGCAGGAATAGACTACAGAGACAGGCGCATAATATATGAAATTTACAACAACCAAGAAACGCTAATTGAAATAGGAGAGGAGAAAGCTATAGCCAAAATAAAACAGGGAGTTCGACAAGGCTGTACCCTATCCCCACTATTATTTAACATTTTCATTGAACAGGCAATATCAAAAATAGCAGACCAACCTTTTGGGGGTGTTAAAGTCAATGGGCAAAGAGTTTTGTTTATAAGATTTGCAGATGATATAGCAGCGGTAGCTGAAGATCATATGCAACTAGAGACGTTACTTAACTACATGGACAGAGTTTTCACAGAATACCAATTAAAAATCAACGTCAGCAAAACTAAAACGCTAATAACATCAAAAGTAGCACCAATTTATAAGACCATCAAAATGAATAACACAGTAATAGAGCAAGTTCAAAGTTTTAAATATTTGGGAAGTAATATAACTTATGATTCTAGGTGTTCTGCCGATATTGGATGCCGAATTGCAATGGCCAAACAAGCCTTTTACAACAAAAAATATCTATTTAAGTCCAATATTAGCAGAAACATCCGCAAGAATTTCATAAAAACATACATCTGGAGCATTGCGCTGTACGGTTGCGAAACTTGGACTTTAATTAAGCAGGATATAAGCAGACTAGAAGCTTTTGAGATGTGGTGCTGGAGGAGAATGGAGAGAATTAGCTGGAAGGATAAAATTACCTGCTAAACAGAATAGGAACTAAAAGACAACTATTGCATAACATTGAGAACAGGAGAGGAAAAATGATGGGACACCTTATACGTCACGACGAGTACATTAAAAACATCGTGGAAGGGAAGGTCGAAGGAAAGAGGGGAAGGGGACGTCCGAGGTATAGCTATATTAGTCAAATTAAAGAGAAGGTGAAGGTTGTGACGTATAAGGAAGTTCAGGAATTGGCACTCGATAGGAGGAAATGGAAGGAGCTGCACCGACAAGAGCTAGGCTCTTAAATTAAAGAAGAAGAACTGAGAAAGTTGATCCTGATATTGTTTCCATGTACTGACGACCTCGTCAGGGGGAACGTCATCCCACCCGGCACCGATAATCCAAAGCTTTTGGATTAAGCTTTTAACATGAATTGTCAGGGGGGATAAGAATCCTAACGGGTCGAAGATTCTAGCGAGTTCACTAAGAATAGACCGTTTGGTACATGGCCGATGTGAAGATACAACTTCAAAAAGAAACGAATCAGTTGAGGGATCCCATTTGAGTCCCAAGACTTTGAATGAAGCCGGTTCAGCTTTATCTAACGATACAGAATCAGTTAGGCAATCTTCAGGTTGAAGATCCGATAAAAGACGATTGTCATTTGACACCCACTTCCGAAGATGAAAACCTCCTTTTTTAAAAAGAGCGATAAGTTGTGTTTTTGTTCTTTGTGCAGTGGCGAAGTCCTGACTACCGCTGACGACATCATCTATGTAGGTGTCCGACAAGATTACACTCCTGGCGAGCGGGTAAGAATCCCCCTCGTCATCAGCAAGCTGTCGCAAAGTACGGCAAGCGAGATAGGGGGACGAAGAGATGCCATACGTGACCGTGTTCAGACGAAACTCTAAAAGAGGTTCGCTAGGCGAAGCTCTCCAGAGAATTCGCTGATAGTCACGATGGTCGCCGAAGAGTATAATCTGTCGGTACATCTGACGTACATCTGCCATGAAAACGACGTCGTGTTCACGAAAGCGTAATAGAATTTCCAAAATGTTTGATTGTAATTTTGGACCGATGTGTTGACTTTCGTTTAACGATCGAGAACGTGCATCTTTAGCAGAGGCGTCAAATAAGACACAAAGGCGAGTCGTGGTACTATCAGGACGTATGACGCAGTGATGGGGAATATAGTATTTCCCATTCCCTACGTCATCTGGAGAGACCAATGACATATGGCCCGTAGTTAGATAGTCAGACATAAAATCGCAATATTGACGATGACACTCGGGGTCACGTGACAGTCGACGTTCAATCGCATAGAAACGACGCAAAGCAATATCACGTGAACCAGTGAACATAGGCTCGGACTCGTCCCTGAAAGGCAACTGCACGATGTACCGCCCAGATGAGTCACGAGAATGAGTTGTGATAAAATGTTGTTCACATGCTATCTCATCTGGGGTTAGGGATGCTGCGGGTGGTAATACATCTAATTCCCAAAAACGTTGAACTAATGAGTTTAATTCCTTATCACTTTGTATAGAAGTGTTCAGTAGGGAGCCGAGTGAATGAGTAGCTAAACGAGTTTTACCGAACAATAGCCATCCAAAGACTGAGTCGAAGGCGGTAGGTTGATGTGATTTTCCTTTAATATTACGGTTACGAAGCGATTCCGCAAATACATCCGCACCGAACAGTAGCTCGATCCGGCCAGGTATGTCAAAACCGGGATCGGCTAACGATAGTGAATTGATGTGAGACCAACCCGATGTATTTAATTTAGCTATTGGCTGGTCCCCGCAAATTTTTGACATTACGTGCATATTTAAATTAAATAAAACTTGATCACCAGTACCAATGGAACAATTAATGTCTCCTAAGATTGAAGCCGGGGCTTCACCGATTCCACTTATAGTTGTGGTAGGACTGGATAGTTTTAAATTTAATATTTTGACAGCTGAGTCAGTTATAAGATTAATCTGACTCCCCGAATCGAAAAGAGCTCGAAAAGACACGAACTTGCCATCCGAATCCCGTACTTGCACAATGGCACTTGCTAATAAAACAGTTGTGTTATTGGTTTTAGAAAATAATGAAGAGGTTGGGTTGGACTCGATGGTTTATCTTTATGAAGTAGAGTGTGATGTTTATGGTTACACTTACGACATTTAAAAATAGATGTACAACCTTTTAATTGATGTGAAGCTCGAAGACAATTGAAACACCAATTATTTTTGCTTGCGATAGATATCCGCTCATCTACTGGTTTATTAAGAAATTGTTGACATGATGATATTGAGTGAGTGTCACCACAAAACGCGCACTTAACTGGTTGTGACGTAAGAGTTTTACTGCTTGTAGTACTAGCTGTGGCAACTTGAGGTTTATCTGTACTGCTCACAAGCGCATGAGAAACGTTTGCCCGTGTATTTGTTTGAAATGATTTGACAGATCGTTGTTGTGGCTTACTCAAAGTTTTATTATTAATTTCACAAAAATGAGAATCACGTAAAAGCGCTTCACACTTCAAGTTTAAGAAAGATTTCAACTGTGCATATGGAGGAAACTCAATATCAGGATATTTTTCCTCGAAATTGCGACGCAAGTTTGAGTCTATCTTAGAGAGAAGGTGGTAGACTAATACAAAATCCCATCGGTCCTCAGGTAAAATAATTTTCTTTAAAATAATTAAATTTTCCTCAAACAGGTCTAATGATTTTCTAAACTCATTACCGTCAGTAGTATTAAAATTAATGTTTAAAAGGTTCTTCCATGACGTAAAAGCTAAAGGTCGTTTCCTTTGATAGCGAGTAACAAGGGCCTGGTAGGCATCATTGTAATGCTCATAAGTTAATGGGAATGCCTTGATAACAGATAATGCATCGCCGGTCAACGATGAGAATAAATAATGAAATTTTTCCGTATCAGTAAGACTACTCGAATTATGAATCAATGCATTAAAAGTGTCGTGATATTCAGGCCATTTCTTGATGTCACCACTGAAAGTTGGAAGAACAATTTTCGGTAAACGGATATTCGACGATGAAGAACTATGTTTATTATTTACTTGAGGTTCACTTTTAGTTAAACTACGATAAATAGATAAGATTTGAAAATATTTATCGTCAAATGTATCCTGGAGCGTATTATCTGCATGATCAGGATCATCTAAGGCCTCTTACGCACCAGCGGTTAACCGCGGGGGCGGTTAACCGCGCGGCTAGCCGCATTTCCAGTTTAATATGCAACCGCTTGTGATTGTACGCACTTAACCGCCACAAAATTTCAACCGCGGCGGTTGAATGGATAGCTGCGGCCCGCTTCGCGGCTGGCCGCCATTTTGTTTATACGCACCTGGCGGTTCCGTTCGCGGCGAGCCGCCCATAGAGAAAAGTAAAAAGGGTGGCCAAATTCGTTGCGTGTTTCTAGTAAAGGGTGAATCCAGTATCTCTTTTTATTTTTCTTTCGTTGTTTTCGGTAGTAAAAATAGATAACACAAGCTACCTCGACGGCGTCCATTTCTTTACTAGACAAAACACGCCTTCAAGCGGTCCAACCGCTTTACGCGGTTTCATAGCGGTTGGCCGCCGTGGGGTTGGCGTAGCGGTCAACCGCAATGGCAACCGCATCAGGCGGCTGGCCGCTTAAACGAACCGCCTAGGCGGCCAACCGCTAGTGCGTAAGAGGCCTAAAAGCTCCAAAACGATCTGATGAGCACTTTCAAAGCTATCTAGAATATGTTTGAGTTCCTGATAATAAGAAAGAAATAAATTCCGTTGTGAGTCATCACTCATTGCCAATGTACCTATTTCCAATGCCTTATCCAACCGCTTAATAGCTAAAGTACGCTTTCTACGTAACTGTGATAAATCTTGAACTGTATATTCATTCTCCGTAGAGTGGGATTTCGATTTCTTAAAGCAACTTTGTTTACGAGACGAACGTTTACTTAACAATGACATGATGAAAACGATTAGCAAGATCGGTTACCGATAACGAATAGTCGGCGATACAAGGTTCCAACAGATGGGCGCTGTCTGCTTACAAAGATGTAAACAAGATAAGAACACGAGTACTTACGCTAATCGGTAGTAATATTTATTTAATTTTGGTCGTGTGTATGTATATCTACAGATTATAAACTGTGTAAAAGGCGCAACATAAATCCTTTGTTCAATTTAAGTTAATTTAATTAAGTTTTGACGTTAAACGGATGTAAGCTTCGTAATACCTATTGACACAATTTTTCTTTTATGTGATAGGAAGGAATGTAGCTAAGGTAGTCTTGCCTTGGTTTTACGGTAATCTCACGAAGAGTATTATCGCGTTTCACCAAGGCGGAACGTGTTGGCTGCGTATCCGAACGCAAGCCGCTGACAACTTAGACTACTAGCGCGGTACGTTATGATAATTTGTTACACCACCTACCTTCGAATGAAAAATGTCACACGAACAAAGGATTTTTTTGCGAATGTTAATGACCGATATTTGTTCGATACGATATACCTAAAACAGTTAATATAGGCCGAAAAGAATAATATTAAGCACCGAAGGAAGATAGATTGCCTAATATTGAGATCCTACAGTAACTATTAAGGCTTAACTGGGTTGAAAAATAAGTCGTAATGGCGGATCCCGGGTTTCGGCACCATAAAAATGTGCAGTCGCGATAAAAACGATGAGTCAACCGCACATCTGGGACAGCCTAAGAGGCTGGACGATCACACAAACGATGTTCTTATGAAAATACAGCAGTAACAAACTAAAACACGTGCACGTACCTTGGTCTGCTATTTCTGCTGCCGATGACCCGCCGGCGATATGATTCCACCACAGTTGATTGCTGAATGTCACGAGCTGCTCGGAATATTGATTCCCAGCAGAATATCGGTCGAGTTGACGCGTTTAAGGGTTGTTCTGGAGAGAGATCGCGAGGTGCGCGCGCGTGCAAGATGGTGAGAAAACGATTGTCGATAGGGGGGCGGTTTGTCCGTTAACGGTAGTGACGTCATGACAGATGCAGCAGTAGCACCAATCGGATAACGAGTACGGCACGTATTACAACTGTCAAAACAGTTGTGATTGCCACTGCTGAAAATCGATAAGAACATCGTGTGTTGCCCGTGGTGAAATTTAAACGATCTTATTTTAGTCATTTGTATGATGACGAAACACTCTTAAGAGATTGTAATAGGATTATGTTTCAACCACTCCGGCATGTATTCAACGTCTGTTTGAAACAAACGAAGTTTCCAGCTGAATTGAAGGTCACGAGAGTCATACCAGTACCTAAAGGTAAGGCAGGGTCAGAAGTGAGTGGCTATAGACCAGTGGCAGTGCTGTCGACGCCGGCTAAGGTGTTCGAGTCTGCTATCCAACGCAGTATACAAAGGCAGGTTAGAGGACTGCTAGCGGACTCACAGCACGGATTTAGACCGGGACGCAGTACAGCCACGAATCTTCTGAACTTCACAACACAAGTATTGCTGGCAGTGGACGCAGGTATACAGGTTGATGCTGCTTATTTTGATTTTCGTAAGGCATTTGATTCTGTAGATAATAATGTCTTACTAAGAAAGCTAGCCGAAGTAGGATTCACACCACACTTATTAGAATTTTTTGCTAGTTATATGAGAGACCGACAGCAGTACGTCGATTATAACGGATGCGAGTCGGACCCATATTACACTAGATCAGGGGTAAGTCAGGGCAGCAATTTGGGGCCACTAGAATTTATAATAATGATAAATAACTTACCAGAGGTTGTCAAACAAGGGACTTGTTTATTATTTGCAGATGACCTGATGACAAATTGCTGCTCGAGGTAAAGAATAAATCTGTTTGTAATCGCTTACAAGAAGATATAGACAGAATAGTGAAGTGGAGCGTTGAGAACAAATTACACTTTAATATATCTAAGTGCTCAGTTATTACTTTCACTCGCGCTAAAACACCTATTCTCCATGAATACAAGATGGAAGCAGCACCGATACAGAGAGTAACACAGGTACGGGATCTTGGAGTAAGTCTCACGCCGGAGCTAAACTTTCGAGATCACATAGTAAATATTTGTAAAAAGGCTTACAGGATTTGGGATTTGTATTGCGACATTCCCGGGACTTTACTAACATCACTACGGTCAAGGTTTTATACGACGCGCTCGTGAGAAGTCATCTAGAGCATGCTTCCGTGGTATGGTTTCCGCACGAAGTGAAATATAGTATCATGTTAGAACGGGTACAAAACAAATTTACACGACATTTATATTATAAATTATACGGAGTTTACCCATTTTACCCGCTAATGTATTCCACACTCTTTGTACTCGGAATGGTGGGATACAATCAACTGCGGGTGCGCCGAGAATTTGCACTGGCTGCGTACATAGTCAGACTACTGCGTGGGACTGAGCATAACCCTGGAGTGTTGTGCAAATTAAATTTTTATGTTCCGGACCGCTTTGTGTGGCGACGGCGGCGACCGCAACTGCTGGCTGTGCCAGTGGCCCGAACCAATTTAATATCTAAGGCACCTTTTACACGAGCACTCCTCATAATTAATGAAGCTAGTTGCAGGGTTGATTTATTTTCGGGTAGTTTGAGTGAAATCGCAAAAGCTATCATATGTATTAGTACTTATTCGTAAGAAATTTTTATTTGTTTGTTTTGGTTGTTTCATTTTGTTACAATGTATACTATACGTGTTACTTTATATCTAAGTTATCTTTTATCTTTATGTATATTTTATATTTTGTTAATTTATATGTAATAGTTTATACATTTTCACACTGTCACATTGGGTTGTAAACCTGTTAGGATAAGTGTTTGATAATTGATAATAAATAAATAAAATAAATAAATATTTACAAATATATTTGATGGCTTGAACTGAGTGGCAGTACTCCACATTTCTGTGAGCGTTAAACGTCCTACACAATAGTTGAGAAAAAGGAACAATCCATCTATTATCTATATTGAACCTACTCACTCTAATATTTAGTGTAGCGATCTGTCCTCCATTTTCTGCGTCACGACGACGATAAACTGGATATCCGACCTCTCCAGTTTGGGTATCGTTGACGAAACGTCGAGGGTACTTTTTTGTACAAATACCGTTTTTCATACATGGTGCTGTTAAGTTATGCTCTCCGCATGGTCCGTGCACCATATTTTTAGTTACGATATCAAACAACATCGGATCGTTTTGTTGGTTGGGCAGTTCCGCAACTATGACACTATCAATTTCGTCTGGCTGGATTTTTCTTTCTAGCCAAAACAGCAAATGACAGTGTGGTAAACCCCGTTTCTGCCACTCCACACTTGCCATATAACATTTCACTTTGCCGAATATTTCGTCTTTCGTAAAAAAATTTATGATTTTTTCATCTTTAAATGAAATACTCTTGAAATTATGTCATGACGATTGAAAGGCCGCTGACCAGATAATAGTTCCACTTTAATTTCAGGCCACTCGGGGTTACACGTAACAGTGACAAATAAGTCTGGTCTCCCATAATTTCGGCTTGGGTTTTTTCATGTAGATAACGTGGAGAACCTGTGAATGAAGATGGCAAGATTACCCGTTGACCGATATTTGATGGGTCTACATTTGCATCTTGATTTAAAGCGTCTCTGAGATGAATGTATTGGTCAGCCCTTAGTCTTTCTTGATTACGGCATATGTGATTCAATCTTTCTGATATCATTTTTGCCATCATATCGACAATATATTGACTAAATAAATCTCTGTAATAATGTAATGGATTAAAACAATTAGCTCTAACCATCAACCTAAATGCATAAAATTGCAGGCACGTTACAGTTTTGTTACGCGCTGTACCTTGCTGAGGAATGGTCAAATAATAACCGTCTTCTCCCATTACGAACTTTAAAGGATACTGTAGCGGATCATACGATCGGTGTAACTCAGAGACCCTTTTAAGTTGGCCGTCTCTACCATGCAGCACTATATCTCTTGGGCCTTTTTCTTCGTCAACCAAGAGGACGACTACCTCGTTTACAGCTGGAGCATTATATCTACCCGGGTGTGCTGTTTGTGGTGGGCGGTCGGAGTGAATAATTAACTTTAAATTATCTGAAGAGTTGCGATCTAAGTTTTGTTTAAAACATCTTATAATATCGTATAATATATTGTTGCTATTGAGTGCGGTCTGTAGTTCGTTAATTAAATCATTTTTTAGCATTGGAGCCATGTTTAACCGTAACGATAGCTGATCTGCGTCTGAAATGAAATAGATTTGCAAGAATTGTGGACTTTGGCCTGATGATGGTAGAAGGCTACCTATTAGATGATACACTTGTCCCTCTATTTTAAAAGTAGGCATAAAATTATCTTCTCTTATTTCTTTCGCGCCAAACGACGTCATTTGAAAAAGGCTATTGTACCTACGTATGTTGTTTAAAAAATGTACAGATTGTGTATGATTATTTGTCAATAGATTTTTAATTGGCTGTGGCGGCTCCTGCATATTGGGGAGATTGACTTTTCCAGAAGCACAGCACATTCCATTCGGTTCATTGGCCCATTTTTTCGCAGAACACTTAGAGCAGATCTTATTCATGGCTCCGATTTGAACGGAAGACGGATGAGCATAATCAATCTGTGGATCGTATCTGAATGCCGATCTGTTACTATGAGCTAAAACTTGATTACGACCTCTAGTCGTTAATGTCCGTTGTCTTTCTCTCTGATCATAAAGGCGTTGGGAACGCTCAGAGCTCAACTCCCTAATGCGAGCTTGTATATCACTACACAGTATAAAACAAAGTCGCTTCCCGCTGTCTGTCCCTATGTATGCTTAGATCTTTAAAACTAGGCAACGGATTTTGATGCGGTTTTTTTTAATAGATAGAGTGATTCAAGAGGAAGGTTTATATGTATAATACATGCATAATATAGTAGAGAAACACTGATAATCTTAGAGTTTTTTATGTAAGGTCGTAAATAAACACACTTTTTTGGGCTTACATTGCAAACGCTGGCTGAACCCTACGAGATAGATCAAAGTAATGTACTACAGTATTGTACACCTTAAAAAGGTCTACAAAAAAGTCCGTGATGGTATTTGTCTATCTCTTGAGGATAACCCACAATAACCATTTTTATCCTTTATTTATTACTTATTAACGAAAAAGCGATTTTAAGCAATACAGCATTAATCCTTATCCAATATAGTACCTTAAATACATTGCGCATGTAATAAAGATCAATATGGCCCTTTACAGCATGTAATTTAAATGAATATTTTCGAAGATATTACAGATTTAAAATGCAGGGACATAGCGGTTGCGGCGGTACCGGCCGGGGGGCCGGGGGGCGCGTGCCTATCTATACCAAATAGTGCGTCGAAGGCCGCGCTTCGCCCTACAACACTTTATGATTATGTAGTATATTTAGTATCAGCAATGCACCCGTGCAAAGCCGGGGCGGGTCGCTAGTTTCTAATATTTTGCTCTTCAAGCCGCTGCACACGCTCCGTACTCGACTCTCGAGCGCGTACTTGGGAGGTTCTGCAATTTTGTTCAGCAAGCCGCTGCGAACGTTCGATACTCGACTCTCGTGCGTGATAGATTATTGAAATAATTTCAGTTTGTTTATTACACTAAAAGACGTCTCCATTTCTAATTGGACACAAATAAAGTAATTCCTAAGATGCTTATAACCTTGTTTACATGTGATAATAATATATTATATTAAATACCGTTTCTTTTATTGTTGATTTGTGTATATGGCATATTTAACTGTTATTTACGAAAATGTAATGTAACTAATTAATTTCAACATATTTTCATGTATGTTCATATAATTTTGAATAATTGTTTTATGATAGAATACAAATATTATCAAGTCTGTAATAGAATTGTCGGATGTGACGTCACTTGTTTATCACCGACTATAAAACCCGACGCTCTGTCGTACTTGACACATTCGCTCCGGAGCAGTCGCAACGAACGGACCTAAGTTAAGTAACTTTATGTAATTTTCTAATATATCCTTTTTGTTTGATTTATGTGTATACCTGAATTTATTATTTATGTATAATTTTTCTACGCTTATGAAATAAATTGCTAGTCTAAATGGCTTACTAGAATTTGTGTATACTATTTACAAATAAATACCTACCCGCTCGCTTGCTCGGCGCAAAAGTAAAAAGAGGGTCGTTTGCCAGTGATTTTTGACCGCATCTGAGCGGACGACGCGCCGAAATAAAACCCTGATTGTGACTCATTCCAGAAGCGCACTTCAAATGTTTTAACTGTTCTGAATAGCCATTAAAACAAGCTTAAACACTATATCTTTTTTTTTTTAATAGATCTTGATTCCGTATTTTTCAATGAACCTTGAAACTTTAACTACCCAAAATATGAGCTACTTGTATGGAAAAATGCGTTTTACTAAAAATTAAGATCGACAAGAGCATTGTTTCTTATTTTATTCATAAACTAGATTAATAACTAGACACATTTAATCACACATGGATTTATTTTATGTGGATTTAAATATTTAAAACATTAAGGGAATCCTAGCGTAGAATGCGCTGGCTGAGTAATTTACCGCTACATATTTAGGTACGTAACTTCCATGCGACTTTGTAAGAAAAATTTAATACATAGAACTAATATAAAAGTATATATTATGTAAAGGACATTTCATTATCTTTGTTTTAAATGTAAAAGTTTATAGACTTTTTTGTGAATTCAAGTCAATATTTACAAATTAAAACCAAACAGCGCAATTTTTTTGTCAATTCAAGGTCAAATCGCATACCGTGTTTTATTTGCTAATTTAGAAATTATGACCAACATTTTTACCAATCAAATGTATACATTAAATATGTATAATAATCAAGTATTAAAATAGTACAATACTTATTGTTAATGTATTCATATACAATTAATAAAAAATAAAAACTAAGAAAACACACACATACGCTCACTTAGAAAAACAAAATGGCGATGTCAAGCTTTATTTCGTATCGTGTAATAAAAATTAGATCTATTATGATGCCAACTTGTATTTGAAGGTCGGATAATATATTAATCTACAGTTTAAAAACGTTTTACGAGGACTTTATGGCCTCTATAATAAAGTTTAAAGTTGTTTAATAAAAACTGGTTGTTGGAAACGATTGTTGCCAGAAGCAATCACGGGTGTTCAGTTTTGGAAACAATCGTTTCCAAAAGCGAGCGAGCGGCTACTAAATAGCTTATTTACAACCTATATCTAATTATTACATTACGGCGTCTTTTTGATACCCTCGCCTGGGAAGTATTTTTAGAAAGTTGAGATCTAGATCTTTTAAGTTCATTTTAAAATAAAAAAAAATTAAACTGCCTTTGTACCAACTTTGTACAAAAATAACTATAAAAATGTAATTGAAAAATTATAAGAACTACTCTAGTCGCTAAGCTGTTTGGATAGTTAAAAGTTACAATATATTGTTAACTGAAAAAAAAAAAATAAGGATTTAGTTCTGAAGAGAACTGTTGTTTAGTTCTGAAAAGAACTTTGTTTATTTTGAAAAAAAAAAAAACTTTTGGGTTGTATTACCTGCTATACAGGGTGGGGAGGACAATATGATCATAAATTAAACTTCGTATAAGTCATGATATTCCCAACCGTCACACAAAAAATCAAATGAATATATCCAGTAGTTTAGCCACAGGAAATTATTTTTCAGTTTAAGTATTTTCTACATGATGTATTGTAAACAGCTGAGCGCGCTACAAGTTAACGACACACGTTGCCAGCTCGCTACTTTAAAAACCTATTTTCTCAAAAAAAGAGTCATAAAGCGTGTCGTCACAGCTAAATAATAAAAAATGCATGCGAAAGTTATTACTATCCTGTTACGCACTCATGTCAATCGCAAAATATGTATGTGCGAAAGAGATAGGTAAATTGCTTGTTTCTACTTTGCTTACACTTTGTCGACGTGTCTAGGTTATAGGTTACGCGGTCAGTGTGTCACCGGACCTCCTTCCTGCTGTGACGTGTTTTGTTTTCCTCTGGAATTTCGGATGCGCCCGCGCCCGTTTGAAGTCGCGGCGCGAGTGTTATCGTATCTTTGTTGTTGTGTTGTGTTGTGCGAAATTTGACGCTTTGTTTTAATAGTGACAGGACACATAAACGTATTATAGGTACTTAGTTAAATAGTGAAGTAAACTTTGCGAAATTAGACGCTTAATACTTGGTGTTTCAAGGTTTTATTATTAAATAATCATGCCTCGTTACAATTATACCGCTTCGGAATACACCGATATGATTTTAATTTATGGGGAGTGTCACGGTAATGCCGCTTTAGCTGTACGGACATACCGTGAGAGGTATGAGAACACGCGTATGTGTCCGACCCACGGGCGTACTATTGTACAAGCTGTCCAGAGGATACGGGAAAATCAATCCTTGATCCCGCACGTAGATGGTGCTCCTCCACGTGCAAATGTGATTTCAGACGAAAGAGTTATTAATTATTATGATCGCAATCCGACGTCCAGTCTACGTAATGCAGGTCGACATTTTCATGTAAATCACAAAACCATTCAAAAAGTTTTGAAACGTAACAAACGCAGACCTTACAAGTACAAGAAAGTACAAGCATTGTTACCGAGAGATAAACCAATAAGAGAAACTTTCTGTCGCTGGTTGGAAACCAAACATCTCGAGAATACATTTACAAGGAATGGTTTATGGAACCGACAGAACCTTCGGTACTGGAGCCGCGTGAATCCGCATCTAGTTACTAGTAGTAAGCTAGAATAATAATATCTTTTAATAAATTGAAAGAAATGGCTGCTAATGGTGACCTATTATCAAGAGTGAGAAATAACATTATACGTCGGTGTAGTTTATGTATTCAAGAAAATGGCGGACATATTGAAAATAAAAAAAAATTATGACTGGCGACATAATTATGTGATCGAAAAGTGATTATGAATAATAAATTGATTAGTGAATAACTCGCGGGTGAATGATGCCTGACTATTTGGTTAATATTCTGTGATTTGATTTGTGTAATTGAAAAAATAAGAATAATGGCGCCAAACATTACGTCGCTGCATCGCCGTCGGCCACAGCTATAACATGAATGAAACCAAGCTGCGTTGCCGTTCTTATCGCCGTAAGCGTGCCGTAAGTGTACCAATTTTATACATGATGTTTTATTTTGTTTGCAGTTTTAAGCTATTTAGTTTGTTAGAAAAAAATGTTTTTTTTAATTTCGATGTTCGGATTTATTTGATAGTTGAAAAATGTTTCTATAAACCAGTACTGCCAGTGTTTTCATTTAAAGTCGTATTGTCATCTCCACACTGTATACGAATTTAAAGCATAGACTGACGATTCCACAACTGCTGCGTAGGGAGCCGACCGCGCGACTGACTTCATTTCTTGACATTGGCTCCCCTCCCGTACCCGAGTGACGCCTACATCGCTTATTATTATAATGCCCCATCCAGACTCTCCACGAGGCTACACGAGGGAACGCGAGTACGAGAGTGTGGACGGTGCGCTCGTGTCCCCTCGTCTTCCCTCGCCTCGCCTCGCTGTCGCTCCGTTTTGTGTCGGTTTTTCGGACGCGAGTCAAAGAACGCGAGGGGCGAGGCGAGGGAATCAACCACACTCTCGCGCTCGCTCACTTTGTTGTAAACTGCTGCAGAGTAAGGACGCGCGCGTTTTTTTAGAATGACGGAGTGGACCTACGATTTGTGTTGCACTTTTATGGAGTTGTATCAAATGGAACCAATTATTTGGAATCCGAAAAATACCTATCCTGTTGCGGTGTATTGACGTCATCCACCACCTTCTCCGTTTTGACTTTCTTTTTTTATTTAGGTCATATAGACGCAAGACATTATAATATTGGTAGGCACATAAAGTTGCTAACGCAGTCACTTCAATCACGTCCATCTTGTAGTAGACGTAGCGGGCAAGTGAATAAATCGAGACTGTGGATTGCTAGCACTCGTGCAGCCTCCACTCGCCAAGCCTCGTGCCGAGAGCCTCTAGGAGGCGCCTCGCGAGAGTCTGGATGGGGCATTATGGTGCCGACTAACCGAGCGGCGACATTTTTCAAAGAACTTACATGTTTAATCTTGTGATATCTTTCGAATGGAACGTCCAAACTGAATAATTCAAAAAGTCACATATAGCATTCAATAGCATTGAAGCAGAGTGCAATATAAAGTAATTTATTTTGATAAGAATTAATTCCAAAGTATAAATAAAAGAGCTTTCATGGCGGTGGCACTTATATAATTTTTTAAAAATGAAAAAGACACTTATTGTGACATAACTATAATAGTTAGACATATGATCTGCCGTCCTTACGAAAAGTGCAATAACTCGAGTTTTGCACCAAATTGAGATTAGTACATATTCGGAATTAGCAGAACGAGATCTATATGTATATTCTTTTTAGACACTTTTTACGTATCTATGACGTAGCCGTTTTTAATACTAAGCCTAACTGCAATATCTAGGTCGATGCTTTATGATTTACATATCAAGACCGAAATAACTTTAGACTTTTACTGCAATCGGAGTTAAAATTAATAAAAGAAAACTATGTTACAAAAGATCAAGTGAATGATCTCAAACTTGAATGTCTCAATAGACCCACCACTCAGACAGAATTGAATAAATCATCACCACAAACTTCACCTATTTTACCAAAATCATCGAGTGTCGTGACCTTGACAGCGAAATGTGTAATGCGCCTGCCAGACTATGCTCCTTGCGCTGCTCATCGCTATGCTCCTCGCGCTGCCGTGATTTGCCGCGATGTTGCCCTCTCTGCCCACACTCTGCTCTACTCGCGCAATTAATCGCGACGCTCCTCACTTGTCATTTGCCTTGGTGAGACAATGGACGTTGAAACGGTGGTAGCGTGCGCGCTATGCATTTTTAGTATAGCTAATTATATTAATGTAGTAAAAAGAAATATACATCGTCGTCGTCGTCCTCGCCAACGGAGATGGTGGATCACATCTATCCACGCTTGGCGACGACATAATTTCCAATTTTGCATACGCGTGCGTCTTGCCCGAGCACTCGATGTGGACTGCGACCGCGCGATTATGTGGCCAGCCACTCGCACTCGTATTGCCGGTCCTTTGACTCGCGCGCAAAAACCGACAAAATATGGAGCAGTGGGCAGGACGAGGAGCATGACGTGTGGCATGACGAGTAATGTTGCCACACTATGTCTCTGCCTCCCTTCATCGTTACTTCCCATGCCACTCGTCGAGTGTGTGGCAGGCGCATAACAGCAAGTGCGGGAACACTCAAGGCCGCGAGCGCCGGCGACGAAGCCACGCCCCCAAGCGCATTATTACCCTCTAATTTTGAGAAAGCAATAGAATCGCACGCGACAAAAAGTTTAGGCAGCGGTGAGCCTGACAGTGTGATATCAGTGAATAATAATATTAATAATTTAAATAAAAATATTGATAATAATTTTATAAATGTTTCAAAGTCATTTTCTATGGACCAAACAAATAGTTTAAAAACAAATTTAAATGACTCCAACAAACCGATGTCTATGGCGGATAAATTACGTCTAGATGGAAAATGAAAACTGGATGGTCCTAGTGAAGAATGGGTTGAGGTCCAAAGAAGAAAATTGAAAAACAGACAAGAAGGTGTTAGAGGTCAGGCGGCAGTTATGCCGGAAGATAGATTTAAACCAGCAAATAAAAAAGTTTTCCTGTTTTTGTCGAATGTTCACAAAGAAACGGCTGAAAGCGATATATTAAAATATTTAAATAGTAAAATAAAAGAAGAGGTTACCCTGCAGAAGATCAAAATGAAAGTTAAAAAAACATACAATGCTTTTAAACTTACCGTAAATAGAGAAAACCTGAATATATTTTTAAGTGATGAACTCTGGCCTGACGGTGACACGTGTCGGCGTTTCAGGACATACAGAGCTACCGTTTCGAGCGCAGTAATATTATAATTGAAATATGGATGTAAATAATACAACGCTAGTTTCATTTAATTGTAAAAGCGTGAAACGCTCAAAAGATGGCGTCATTGAATTGTGTAATGTTGCTGACGTCATTGCATTACAAGAAACATGGCTACTGCCATGTGAGATATCATTCCTGAATACAATTCACAAGGACTTCGGTAGCACCGGCACGTCTGCTGTAGATACCACAGCTGGTATAATAAGAGGAAGACCGTTCGGAGGAGTGGCACTTCTGTGGCGGAAGTCAGCGTTTCAGAATGTGTCAGTCATACCCTGCGTAAATCCACGTATAGCAGCCATACGTGTAGTTACTAACAATAGGCCCCTACTAGTGTTCAGTGTATATATGCCCGTAGACTGCAGTGATAATTTAGTAGAATTTACAGACTGTTTAGGTGCAATAAGTGCTATTGTACAGGAAAGCAACATTGAGTCAGTTTTTATCCTAGGCGACTTTAATGCACACCCTGGTGAACGATTCTGCAACGAATTATTAGACTTTGCCAGAGAAGAGAAGTGGGTTTGTGCAGACATGGATCGCCTAAGTGTATCAGGTACTTTCACATATATTAGTGAGGCACACACCAGCAGGAGATGGCTAGACCATTGCGTTGTGACGCAGTCAGCCGCCCAGTGTATTACAGGTATTTTTGTAAACCATGACGTGTACTGGTCTGACCACTTTCCTCTTGTTGTTAAATGTGACCTTAATGTTGCCTCAAACAGAATTGAAATGAAATATCCTCCTCGCAATGAAGTCAGCTGGGGAGATAGGAACATTCAGCAGTCTCAGTTATATGAAAGTATATGTAATTCAAAGTTAAAGTACTTAGATTTTCCCTCAGAAATGCAGCTTTGTAGTAATAATCATTGTAGTGACTATAAACATAGAAATATTATAAATAACTTTTATTGTAAATTGGTAAATATATTAAGTGATGCGGCAAAGTCAACATGTAATCCTAAATTAGGTAGGCATGGGAGGGTGGTAGCGGGCTGGAACAAGCATGTGAATGAGGCTTACAGGAATGCTAGATCAAAGTTTACGTTGTGGGTTTCTAACGGCAAACCATCTAGTGGTCAACTTTATGAGGAAATGAAACAGTCACGTAAAATATATAAAGGCAAACTAAAATGTTGTCAAAACCATCAAGACCAAATTAAAATGGACATTTTAGCAAAACACCATTCAAAGACAGACTTCAAAAAATTCTGGAAACACACAAATAACCTAAATCCTAAGCCAAGCGTTCCTGTAAGCGTCGATGGAGTAAGTAACTGTAGGGTTGAGGTACTAATGTTCGTATATGTAGGGTGAACGAAATCAAAGTTCTCAGTACGTACTCACGTTTTAATCAAGTCCTCACATTTACAATTATTGTCGGTACACAAAGGTTCAGAAGGCGAACACAACAGATACGTCACACACAGCACAAATACATATTATATTGTCCAATTTTACGATCTCTCACAGAACAAACAATTAAGCAACCGCGCGGGTTAGAGGTGCGAATTTACTAAGTCATTTTAAGGTTAACTGTCGCTAATGTATATTTTCGCTACCGTGTGCGTGAGCGCAGTCTACGCACACGGGTGCGTGGATGTTGCGCGTTCCCACTGCACCGTAAGATGGTATCGTCCGGCACGGTAACTACTGATTGTGACGGACATGCTGGATAAATAACATTATTATAAATACCGTGTAAATATTAATTTGTACAGTATTATTGTTTAGTTATTTAAGTTAGTTTTAGTGTAGATATAATTGTAAATATATGTAGGTAAATATTTATTTATTAGTATTTGGTGAGTTATTTTATAATGTATATTTATATAATATATATAACATAAATAAATAATGTAAGGTAGGTAGCCCACACGACCCCCCTCCAGAGACCGTCAAGGGCGATAAAAATCAGGAAACCTGACGCGACGGCCGGAACGAGTCTGGACATTCTTGTTGATGTTGTCATCATCGGCAGTTGAATCGTTCGGGTCAGCTTTGTCAGCTAATATGTAGGCAGGCTTTAGGCGGTCTATTGAGACCGTGACCTCCTTACCTTTAATTAATAATTTAAAAACTTTATCCCCCTTACTTAAAATTTTGTGTGGACCTGTATAAGCTGGTTTTAAGGATCCGCGTAACGCGTCTTCGCGTAGGAAAGCGTAATCAGTGGTCGCGAGGTCTTTAAAAATAAATATATTCCCTTTTGTGTGGCGAGAGGCTGGAATAGGTCGAACTTTTTGAGCAAAAGAGCGGATACGGGCCATAAAATCGGTGTAATCGGTGGTTCCACCATCGCTCTGTGTAAAAAATTCTCCTGGCAGTCTAAGCGTTTCACCATACACTAACTCGGAGGAAGACCCCTGAAGATCCTGCTTGAATGCGCTTCTAATGCCAAGTAAAACCCAAGGCAAAGTTTCGGTCCACTTTTCATTGGCGTGGCACATGATAGAGGCCTTAAGCTGCCTATGGAAACGTTCCACCATGCCGTTACAGGCCGGATGGTACGCCGTTGTCCGTTTGTGCTGAAAGCCAGCAATTTTGGACAGTTGTTCAAACAGGGCCGACTCAAACTGACGTCCTCTGTCCGTAACGATGTCTTGAGGACAACCAAACCGGGCTATCCATCCGGATAACAAAGCTTTAGCTACAGTTTCGGCAGTGATGTCGACAATAGGTATGACCTCTGGCCACCTAGTAAATCGGTCGACAGCCGTTAAACAATATCTAAAGCCTTGTGACAGCGGTAGAGGACCTACAAGGTCGATGTGAATCTGAGTGAACCGCCCGCGTGGTAAATTAAATGAGCCTAAAGGTGCGGACACATGACGGCTCACTTTAGCGCGTTGGCATGCAAGACAAGCTCTTGCCCATTCCCGACAGTCTTTCCTGATACCTGGCCAGACAAAGCGTTCTGCTATTAATTTAGCCGTTGCTGATACACCAGGGTGGCTCAGGGAATGTAAGCTGTCGAAAACTTGCTTGCGCAGCATTTTGGAGACGAAAGGCCTAGGATACGTTGTACTGACATCGCAGTACAAGTAAGTACGGTATCCAGGTACTTGTACTCTCTCTAACTTGAGTGAAGACCCATCCTGTAGAAGTTTCTCCAGTTCCGCATCAGAGACTTGGGCTTCCGCCAGGGTATCGAGACTGACTGGTGCTTGTAATTCATCCACTCGAGATAAGGTGTCGGCTACGACATTGTCTTTGCCGGAAATATGCCTTATGTCAGTGGTGAATTGAGCAATCAAGTCCAAGTGCCGGAACTGCCTAGGCGAACAGTTTCTTTTCCTCTCATGGAATGCGAAACTGAGCGGCTTGTGGTCCGTATAAATGACAAAGTGCCTCGCCTCTAGCATATGTCGGAAATATTTAATTGCCTCGTATATGGCTAGCAATTCCCTATCATAAGGTGAATACTTTACTTGCGACGGACTGAGTTTTCGTGAAAAGAAAGCTAATGGTTGCCAACCATCGCTACTGAGCTGCTGTAACACCGCGCCAATCGCAGTATCCGACGCATCGGTAACCAACGCGAGTTTGTCATCGCAATTGGGGTGAGCTAATAAGGCAGCGTTAGCTAGGCTTTCTTTGCAGTCTTCAAAAGCTTTTAAAGTATCCCCTGTCAAACTTACCGGATGAGAGCCTTTCACATTGCCAACTAAAAGATTATGAAGTGGCGCCTGGATTTGTGCTGCTTGAGGCAAGAATCGCCTATAAAAATTCAGCATGCCCAGGAATCTCCTTAACTGCCTGACATCTTTTGGCTGAGAAAAATTTTTAATGGCCTCAACTTTCGAGTCCAGTGGTTTGGTGCCCTTCTCAGAAATCTGATACCCTAAGAAAGTTACTTCTGAGGCCCCGAAAACACACTTAGACGTGTTAATTAACATGCCATAGTCCTTCATCCTACTGAAAAGGATGCGTAGGTGCTCCTCATGCTCAGGCTCGCTGCGGGAAAACAAGAGAAAATCGTCGAGATACGAATAACAAAAATCAAGCCCTCTGGTCATTTCATCCACAAAACGTTGAAATGTCTGGCCAGCGTTCCGGAGGCCAAACGTCATAAATGGGAACTCATATAAACCAAACGGTGTGGTGATCGCGGTCTTCGGAATATCGTCCGCACTGACAGGTATCTGGTTGTAGGCTTTCACGAGATCGATTGTACTGAAGACTTTGCAACCTGAAATGCTGTGTGCGAAATCGTGAATATGCCGGATCGGGTACCTGTCAGGTACGGTTCGAGCGTTGAGCATTCGGTAATCTCCGCAAGGTCGCCAGCCGCTATCCTTTTTAGGAGCTAGATGAAGAGGAGATGACCAGGGGCTTTCTGAAGGTCTAGCAGTGCCGTTGGCCAACATCAACTCGAACTCTTGCTGAGCGATTTTCAACTTATCTGGTGCCAGACGCCGAAAAGGACAAGAAACTGGAGGGCCTGGTGTCGTGCGAATGTGGTGTACGGTATTGTGAAGTGTAGTGCGTAGTGTACCGGCTGGTCGAGTTAATTCGGGAAAGTTATTTAAAATATTATGATACCTTGTACCACCAGTAGCAACCTTTACAGAAGATATAGAGGAGTCTGAGTGATTAAGGGCTAAAGCGGATACTCTTGTGCTACTATCAATTAATCGTTGTTTGCGACAGTCAACGATTAAAGAGTAAAAAGATAGAAAATCTACACCTATAATGGGCTTGGTTACCTCTGCTACCACAAAACGCCACTTAAAGTCTCTACGCAGACCAAGGTCCAAGTTCAGGTCCACAAATCCATACGTATGTATGGGCGATCCATTCGCTGCTACCAGCTGGTAGTTGGAACGAGCACGACGATCTTGAAATAGACTATGAGGGTAGACACAGAGGTCGCTTCCTGTATCCACCAAAAACTGCACCTTTGTTCTTCGATCTATTACAAACAGGCGACCAGTAGAGGTGGGGCAATCGTCAGTCGCCATTACCGAGTGCCCGAAGAGTTTTCCGCCTTGTAGTCACAGGGTTTCACACATCGGGTGGCCTTGGAACCGAATCTAGTATGGTACCAGCATATCGGGTACTTCCTGTGGTTGGAGTGTGAGCGGGATGATGATCGGCCGCGCGAACTGTGTCTCTGGTCTCGGTCCCCCGAACGTTGTTTTGACCGGCTATCCCGCAGCTGCATAGTCAGGTCCTTCATGGCACGCTTCAGTTCTGCGATTTCTAAAGCCATTTCACTGACGGAAGGTCCTGAAGTGGAAGCTGCAGCAACTTGACTAGATGGTGGGACAATATCTTGCACACGATCTGCCAATTCAGCTAATGCCTCCAGGGTACTCTGAGGCTGGGTTGCTAGAAGAGGCTGGATGTGGCTGGGAAGTCTGCTGCACCAAATAGTGCGCACGAAGTCCTCTGGAACTGTTGGTCCTGCTAATCCCTGGAGATGACGAAGAAACTGTGATGGCTTCCTATCTCCCAGCTCCTCGTGCGTCAGCAGTTGCATCACCTTCTTCTCCTTGGAGGCTGAGAGGCGCTTTATTATTTCCGACTTCAGCTTCAGATATCGGTTAGTAGCGGTTGGAGACATTATCACATCCTTAACCTCTTTAGAGACATGGGGTTCTAGGTGGCCGAGGACAAAATTATATTTCGTGACGTCATTTGTCACACCTGTGTTTGCAAATTGGGCTTCAATTTGTGCGAACCAAATCTCTGGTTCCTCTGGCCAAAACGGAGGCAACTTCAATGGCATGCGTAGAATGTCGTCTGCCATGTCAATGGAAACGCGCTTTGCTCGTTTTGCACGCGCTCTCAGCGTGACGTTTTCTGATGGTTGTGATGAAGCGGTATGCTCAGCCTCACTACTGCTCATCTTCACAGTTAAGTGTTCTTAACGGGGTCACCAGTGTAGGGTTGAGGTACTAATGTTCGTATATGTAGGGTGAACGAAATCAAAGTTCTCAGTACGTACTCACGTTTTAATCAAGTCCTCACATTTACAATTATTGTCGGTACACAAAGGTTCAGAAGGCGAACACAACAGATACGTCACACACAGCACAAATACATATTATATTGTCCAATTTTACGATCTCTCACAGAACAAACAATTAAGCAACCGCGCGGGTTAGAGGTGCGAATTTACTAAGTCATTTTAAGGTTAACTGTCGCTAATGTATATTTTCGCTACCGTGTGCGTGAGCGCAGTCTACGCACACGGGTGCGTGGATGTTGCGCGTTCCCACTGCACCGTAAGATGGTATCGTCCGGCACGGTAACTACTGATTGTGACGGACATGCTGGATAAATAACATTATTATAAATACCGTGTAAATATTAATTTGTACAGTATTATTGTTTAGTTATTTAAGTTAGTTTTAGTGTAGATATAATTGTAAATATATGTAGGTAAATATTTATTAATTAGTATTTGGTGAGTTATTTTATAATGTATATTTATATAATATATATAACATAAATAAATAATGTAAGGTAGGTAGCCCACATAACCCTGTCGATATTGCCAACTTATTCAAAGATCAGTTTACTGTAAAGTCTCCCCTTGGTCCGCCGTCGAGAGAGTTCGACGTTAAAACCCAAACAAAATTAACAACTACTTTTCTTGCTAAAGATATTAAAGCCGCAATTAAAAACATGACTGGAGGTAAATCACCAGGCCATGATGGGCTCAGCGTCGAACATCTCAGACACGCCGGCATTCATTTACCTCGTGTGCTCGCTTTATTGTTTAATTTATGTTTAAGTCATTGCTACCTTCCTCCTGAATTAATGCAGACTGTGGTGGTACCTATAGCCAAGAACAGGACAGGAGACCTGGCGGACAAGTCAAATTATAGACCCATCTCATTGGCAACCATCGTCGCTAAGGTGCTTGACAGTGTGTTTAACTCGCATTTTAACAGCCACATACAGCTTCATGACGCCCAGTTCGGTTTTCGGTCTGGGCTGTCAACAGAAACAGCAATACTTAGTTTAAAGCATACGGTCAGGTACTATACTGATAGACGAACACCAGTCTACGCCTGTTTCCTGGACCTGTCAAAGGCTTTTGACCTGGTCTCATATGACATACTATGGCAAAAGCTTGCAGACACAGGTATACCGCCAGAGTTAGCATCGCTACTTAAATACTGGTATTTGAACCAGGAAAATCGCGTCAGGTGGGCCGGAGAACTTTCGATCGCAAGCAGGTTGGAGTGCGGGGTCAGACAAGGGGGGTTGAGTTCACCTCTCCTCTTCAACCTGTATGTGAATGAATTGGTTGAGAGGCTCAGTAGCACACGTGTCGGCTGCTATGTTGATGGTGTTTGCACGAACAACATCAGCTATGCGGACGACATGGTGCTGCTGGCCCCCTCTGTAGGGGCTCTCCGTAAATTACTATCGGTATGTGAGTCATATGTCGCATCACATGGTCTGTCTATTGTATAATGCAAAAAAGTCAGAGTACATGGTCTTTAGGTCCGGTCCCAGAACTCCTCCTATTCTCTCCGTCCCTCTTAACGGTGTGCCTCTTAACAGGGTACACCAGTTTAAATATCTAGGACACTGGGTAACTGATAACCTCAAAGATGATGTAGATATGGAGAGGGAACGTAGACCATTGTCAGTCCGTGGGAACATGTTGGCCCGCAGATTTTCCCGATGTTTTTAAAGCGTATTGCACATCACTGTACACGGGGGCTCTGTGGTTCAACTATACCCAAAGGGCTTACAATGCTCTACGGATCCAATATAATAATACATTCAGGGCACTGTTGCGGCTTCCGCGATTCTGTAGTGCATCAGGAATGTTCGCTGATGCACACACCGACGGTTTTGACGCTGTATGGCGTAAGAAGTCAGCTTCTCTGCACAGCAGAATACGTGGAAGCAGCCACAGCATCCTGAATATGATAACATCAAAATGGGACTGTCCACTTATGTATGTTTTTACCCAAAGAACAAAGTCACTCTTAGTGATACAATACTATTATTTAAGTTTATGTGTTATTTGTGATGTGTACCACTATAAAAAATTAATTTTAAATATGTTGAATCCTGGTTATTTGAATAAAGATTTTTTATTATTATTATTATTTAGATAGGAATAACTTACTTACGCTATTTAGTAATTTTACTAACTATATCTGCAATAAGTATAGTTACTATATTTATAATTAGCATAGTTCGTCATTTGTAATATTCATTGACTAGTTATAAGTGCAATATGTTTGACTTATTGCAGATATAATACGGTTCCTTATTTACGGTATTAAATAATGTGCTAATTATTTCTGCAATAAGTAAAGTCATTGCATTTATAATTACCATATTTCGTTTCTTGTGATTCTCATTTACTTGTCAAAAGTACAATAAGCTTGAGTTATTGCAGTTATCTTAAGGGACCTTATTAATAATTATGGGATGCATACTAAAATTTATTTAGTAAGTAGATATATTGCATTTATTTGTAGGAAGATTAAACGAATACAGTATACCTACGCGAAATAAATTGCAATAAATTCACTATTTATTGCGTTTATAACTAGCACCAGGAGGTGAGGGGGGTACGAGGGGAGTAAAATATTTCGTGCAAACGTCGGTTTACGTCAGTCGCGACGCTCGCTTACATCGAGTCGGAAGAACACACGCACGTGCGACCAGTTTGGGCGGTAAGTACCTAACGTATTTAATATTTCAATATGTATACATATCATATACGCTATGATGTTATTAGCCAGTGTTACTTTATTTAGTTATTAATAGACACACACACATTGTTTTAATTACCTAATTATTCGCTGACTAACAAAAAATATATTATTTTGCTTCAAAATAGAAGAATGATATAACTAAAAACTTGCTATTAGAAGTAGTTGCAAGGTAAATGACATCATAATTGTGATTTTAATTAATCTCTGTAATGTACTTTAATGTTGATATAACCTTGAAGAGAGATGCCACACGGCCGTTGACCACGCTCCATCGTTTTTACACCATTTGATTGGCAACGCAAAATGCGCGCCGCGCGCCGGGCGCGGCTGAGTGTATTCGGTACGCACCGACGGCGACGACGACATGACGTTGGCGTAGGTAACTAACTCGTTGGGGTGCCTGGCAGAAAACCTCCTCGTGTGCTCAGTGGCTGCTTGTCCGTTTGGTGTCTTGGGGACGAGCAGGTGCTGGGCCGGTGCACCCTGGGTGCGGGCAACAGTCTCCTCGCGAGGGGTGGGAAGGAGGAGATTGTTGTCCGTAGCTAATTTCTGCCGGAGCGGAGGAGTCGCTCCCGAGGGCTCCCTATCTGCGCTCTGCAGCTGCAGAGTGCACGATTAGGGAGCGAGGTGGGGTAGACCGCGGGCCGTTTTTACAGCCCGAGGTCGAGGGGTCTCCGCGGCGTGTACGTCGCGGTGACCGAGATGGGGAAGACCGTGGGTTGCTCCTCAACCTGCGGTCCTGGGGCATCCGTGGCGAGGTGTTGGAGCCACGGTGCCGGGTGGTGGGTAGTTTTAGGTAGTTTGTTTTGTATAAAAAAAAAAAAAAAAAAAAAAAAAAAAAAAAAAAAAAAAAAAAAATTGTAGATTAATAGAATTATTGTAGATTAGTAGATTATTAGAATTGTAGGTTGTAGATACCGAGCAGCGAGCGGTTTATCTTGCACCGGAGGCATCCGCGGGCCTCGGGAGGCCTACATACCCTCCCAAAAAGAGCGGCCGCATCGCCCTGGGGAAGCGATGTGTGTACCACCCAATTTTGTGTGAAAATGTCCGACGAAGAATGTTCTTTGTCATGCGCCCCGGTTGACGCCCGGCGCTCGCAGGTATCCGGGCCTGCGAGTGTTAAATTGACGACCGATGGAAGCACAGGGGTAGGTGACCAGGCCCCTGTAGCGGATGCGACTACTGGAAGCTATGCTATGTCATGTGACCCGGTTGACACCCGGCGCTCGCAGGTATCCGGGCCTGCGAGTGTGAAATTGGCTACCGACGGACGCGCGGGGGTAGGCGACCAGGCCCCTGGGGATCGGTCGCGCGGGGCGTCTTCCGTAAGGAAGCGTCCGGTGTGCCGGTCCTCAGACGAGGAAGGCCTGCCGGCCCCCAAGTTGCCGACTTCCAGGAGGGGTCGGCAGACATCGAGAGGGGCGAGTGCCTCACAGCCGCTGAGGGATAAGCATGGACGTTTTGTGCGGTCCAATACCTCGGCGGCTAGTGAGGCAGAGAGTGACGCGGGGGTCACCGCGGAGGACCCTGGCGATGGCGGCGAAAGCTGTTCCTCGCTGGGGAGCTCGAAGGCGGAGCTCAACGCCGCCAAGAGGGAGCAGCGCAAAGCCGTCGCGGCCGACGAAGTGTCGGAAATGGCCCGACGCGCAAGAGAGCGACGAGCTACTCTGGCGGCGGAAGGGGGAGAGCCATCGGCGGTGGCCTTGAGCCAGCTAGCTCTGGATGGGGTGGACTTAGTCCTGAAGGTTGCCACCAAGTCCGGCAGCCTGAAGGGGACGTTCACCCGCGGCTTGAAGGAGGCTGCAGCGGACATCAGGGAGGCGGTTGGCATCCTCCTCAACAGGACGGCCTCTGACGAGGTCGCGAAGTTGAGGGAGGAAAACAGCCGCCTCCGGAGTGACCTGGAGGACCTCCGGCGACAAGTCGCTGCGCTGAGCGAGCAGCGGCAGCGTCGCTCGTCCGCCGATGCCGCACCAGTGGTGGCCCCGACTCCCGCACAGCAACCGGCAAGCCCTCGTACCGACGACGAGGTCGAGCGCTTTGTCCGGCTCTGCATGCTCCAGTGCGGGAGCATGGTTAACGCCCGGATAGAGGCGATTTCTCGGCGTCTCCCGCCGGAAATCCTCCGTCCGCCCCTAGCGGCAGACAAACGGAGGACTGGGGAGCCGCCGAGACTCGCGCCTCAGAAGGGAAAGCCCGCGGAGGGAGCCCCATCACGCGAACAGCCCACGACTGCCGGGTCTAAGGGTGAGACCTGGGCGAAAGTCGTGGGCCGCAAGAAGGCCCGCAAAGCTGCCAAGAAGGCCGCAGCTGCTGCTCGCGCTCCCGGCCAAGCCGACAAGAAGGCCGCGGCTGCTGCACGCGCTCCCGCAAAGGCGGCTGCGCAGCCTGCGAGGCGGACTGCCAAAGGCGGTAGGAAAGGACCGACGGTGCATGCCCCGCGTTCCGAGGCTGTGACGCTCACGTTACAGCCCGGAGCTGCGGAGCGCGGTGTGACGTACCAGTCGGTCATTGCCGAGGCCAAGGCCAAGATCAAGTTGTCAGATCTTGGCCTTCAGTCCGTCACCCTAAGGCAGGCTGCCACGGGTGCGCGGCTGTTTGAGGTGGCTGGTGCAGCGAGCGGCAGTGCCGAAAAGGCGGACGCTCTGGCCGCCAAGATGAGGGAGGTCCTCAACCCCGAGGACGTCCGGGTCTCCAGGCCAATGAAAACCGCAGAGATGCGGATTGCTGGGCTGGACGACTCGGTGACCTCGGACGAGGTGGTGGCGGCCGTTGCCCGAAGCGGTGAGTGTCCGCCAGATAAGGTGCGGGCCGGCGACATACGCGCCGACGCCACTGAACTCGGCGTGGTCTGGGTTCGGTGCCCTGTGGCGTCGGCGAAGAAGATCGCCGAAAAAGGCGAATTGCTGGTGGGTGGTCGGTGGGGCTCGGATAGCTGTCGGGTTCACCATGAAGTACCTAGGATTGGTGCTCGACAGCCGTTGGGAATTCGGGCCTCACTTCCGGCGGCTAGCGCCCAAGCTCATGGGCGCGGCGGGCGCGCTTTCAACGTTGCTTCCCAACATGGGGGGCCCGAGCGCCGCCTGTAGGCGGTTGTACGTGGGAATCGTGCGGTCCATGGCCCTGTATGGGGCTCCCGTATGGGCGCTCGACCTGACGGCCAGCACTCTCGCCATTCTGCGAGGGCGATGGCCGTCAGAGTCGTCCGCGGGTACCGCACGATTTCCCACGAGGCGGCTTGTGTCCTGGCCGGATCTCCGCCCTGGGACCTAGAGGCGAAAGTACTCGCGTCATTGTACCGATGGCGCGAGGAAGAGCGGGCACGGGGCTCGATGCCGGTGCAGCGGCAGATCGAGCTGCGCCGGGGAGAGCTCCGTCAGGTCTTGGTGGCGGAATGGCGGCAAAGGCTTTTGCGCCCTGCCGCCGGCCTCGCTACCGTCGAGGCGATCCGGCCAGTACTGGACGACTGGCTCGGGAGAAGGCACGGCTCCCTGTCGTTCAGGGTGACGCAGGTGCTGTCGGGGCATGGATGCTTCGGCAAGTACCTGTGTCGCATAAACAGGGAGCCGGACGCTCGGTGCCACCACTGCGTCCAGTGCGGGGAGGACACGGCGCAACACACGCTCGCTGAGTGTGTAGCTTGGGAGGAGCAGCGCCGTGTCCTCACAAATGAAGTAGGAGGCGACCTGTCGCTGCCGGCCGTAGTGCGGAGTATGGTCGGTAGCGCAGAGTCGTGGGACGCGGTGGTGTCCTTCTGCGAGGACGTGATGTCGCAGAAGGAGACTGCGGAACGGGAGAGGGAGATCTCGACTCCCTTCCCCGGCCGCAGAAGACGCACCGGGCGCAGGGGAAGGGCGGACAACGCCCTTCTCCGCCCCCCATGAATGGATCCAGGGGCGAGGGACTTGAAAGAAAGAAAGAAGAAAAAAAGAAAGAAAAATATTTATTTTGCGCAAGCGCACACACAAGATAAGTACATAAATAATATCATACAGTAAACACAAAAAGAAGGAGAAAATAAATAAATGATAAAGAGAAAGAAATAAAAAATATAAACAGTAGACAAAAAAAATACATCAGCTAAAAATACCACTTTCCAAAGTCACAATATCGCTCATACATTATCTGTGGACTAGTGTGGACTGTGTGATTAATTTATTATTATCTGTCTTTGGACCGGAATTTTTACATAGAAGATTATTACAGATTACATTACATTACATACAATTATACAAATTAAAACAAATTAATATGATGGAAATAGGAAAATGATTGGAAATAAATATACATTTTAGTTCCCCTTTCCTTTGCTAGTGTGCGTCATTGTGGTGCGTGCGCAAAAAAGGATATGCTCAGCATATGCTGCGACCACAATTCAAGAAAAAATTGTTGCCACAGCGCTGATTTTCAGCACATCCATGGGTTGATGGGTGACGTAATGGCGTCCGTCCCACCCATTATTTTGCCGAAAAAAACTCGCTGAAACTGTAGCGTAAGTGAAACTAAATTTATAATCTATTGTTCTAGTATGACTGATGTGTTTATGTTTATTGAGTAACTGTAATACGTATGTGAGTGTCGTAAAAATTGTGATTGGTAGTTACTTTATTGTGTGTCGTGAATTTTCCAGCCTACAACCTTGAGATTCGCACGTGCTGGCCAAGCACGAGGGGGAATACATAGGCACGGACAATATATGTTGGATACCTGCAGCACTTGCTGGAAGGCCGCGACCCTGAAGGTTTGAAATATTGCAATATGAAGTAGTTTAAATATATAATATATGTGTGTGTGTATAAATAATTACGAACAGTGTTATTTGAACGGTTTAGGTGGTATTCTTATACTTGGGGAAGTCCCCGCCCCCTATTCGATGGACCCGAGGCGGAGGCGCGCGCGGGTGTCGGCGCGCGCCCCTGAGGCGGTGCACGGGGTAGTTGTACACCTCACTACCCCGTGCAGGAGCTGAGGCCCGGACAGACCGGGCCGGCACCAGTGTGGGGCTGCGGAAGAATCCGGATTCCCGCGGCCCCACGCGCACGTGCGAGGAGGAGACACCGGGGGGTTTTAGCCGGTAAGAGTCCGGCACGCCCCTCCGCCTCTCCCCAGGCGGAGGAAGTCCATGAGGATTTCCCCCCGAAAAAAAAAAAAAAAAAAAAAAAGGTAACTAACTCGTTCCCCCGACGGGCGCCGCGCCGGCGCCGGGATCACACATCAAAATCAAAATCAAAATCAAAATATTTTTATTTCAAGTAGGCCTTTTTAAGCTCTTTTAAAACGTTAAATTACTGACTCTAGTTGCAGGTTCCAAAATGTCATTCCAATGGAGAAGAACCGGCAAGAAACTCCATTGGTTACTCTTTTGAAAAAAAGGTTAACATCAATGTTAAAAATACAATTATTTTAATAAATATACAAATATGCGACAACAACGTAAATAGCAAAATGCTTAGATTAAGGTGAACGATGTCATCCAAAATGGAAGAAAAATGAAGTAGTACACGCAACTAAATTTACATTGCCGTCACATTTACAAAGGTCGCGTATGCGAAAATAATAATAATAAAAATAAAAGACTAAACTAAGTAAATAAGAAAAAATATCTAGTTAAATAGGTAAATAGCTTTACATACAATATATATGTAGTCCTACCTAAACCCTAACAGGAATGTCAAGGCATGTCAAAAGGTTTCTACGAATAGAGACCGTGGGGAAGCTAGTCGAGAAAGATACAACAACAAGATGAGGCAAATGAACTGACGGACCGCCAGGGAGGCCACATGTGCAGAAGGTCCTAGATCCACGCACTTTTATCCTCTACATAGTCACTAATTTTATAATAAGCCTTTCCTATTAGTTTGGCTTTCACGCATGTTTTAAACTTTTTGTTAGTTAAATGAATTAAACTATCTGGTAATTTATTATAAAAGCGAATAGAATTCCCTAGGAAGGATTTAGTATTTGTTTTAGTTAGTCTAAACCTTGGGACTACTAGTTTATTTTTACTTCTGGTATTAATACTGTGATAATCACTGTTGACACTAAAACTATCTAAATGTTTACGAACGTACATTATATTTTCCATAATATAAAGCGATGGCAGCGTGAGAATACCGATTTCTTTAAATTTATCTCTAAGTGATTCACGGGGGCCCATACAGTAAATGGCGCGAATTGCTCGTTTTTGCAAGATGAATATAGAATCTACATCGGCTGCAGAGCCCCATAGCAGAATGCCGTATGACATAATGCTGTGAAAATACGCGTAGTAAACTAATTTTGCCGTAGGAATATCCGTGAGCTGTCTAATTTTCCGTACCGCAAATGCAGCTGAACTTAGCCTTTTCGACAGTGCTTTGATGTGAGCACCCCACTGTAACTTAGAATCTAAAGTAACACCAAGAAATACCGTTTCGTTAATTAACTCTAGTTTTTTACCATCAAGCATTAGATTTAGATCCAAATGCGATCGAACGTTCGGAAGTGAAAATTTTAAACATTTTGTTTTTGAAGCGTTTAGTAGCAAATTATTAGCTGAAAACCAATCTGACAACACGTTAAGCGCACTATTTAAATTAGTAAAGTCGTGCAATTTTCTATTAATTTTAAAAATTATAGAGGTATCGTCTGCAAATAAAATTATATCCGTTAATTTAGACATTATGAAAGGCAGATCATTTATATAAGCTAGGAAAAGAAAGGGGCCTAATATTGAACCCTGAGGCACGCCCATTCTTACTAAGGACCCAGGTGAAGTCACACCGTTTACGCCTACCTTTAGCTGTCTTGTTGACAAATATGACAATACTAGATCTAAAGATTGTCCTCGTAATCCGTAGTATTTTAGTTTTAGGATTAGAGTGTTATGATCCACGCAATCAAAAGCCTTGGAGAGATCACAAAAAATGCCGATGGCATCTTGTGAACCCTCCCAAGCTCCCAAAATGTGAGAGACTAACTTAACCCCGGCGTCGGTCGTCGACCTTCCCTTAGTGAAACCAAATTGTTGCTCGTGAAAAATATTATACTTGCTAAAATGTGACATCATTTGGTCAAGGACCATTCTTTCAAATATTTTACTAAAAGCAGGAAGTACTGAAACTGGTCTATAGTTAGATGGATCATTCTTGCATCCAGATTTAAAAATAGGTATTACTTTACTGTGTTTCATTAAATCAGGAAAAGTGCCACAATCAACACAGTCATTAAAGATATTTGCAAGAATAGGGGCAATAGTGTCAATTATGGATTGAAGTACTTTGACAGAGATTCCCCATAAATCTTCAGTGGTCTTTACTTTAATCTTACTAAATGTTTTCTTAACAATACTAGGAGATACATGCGTAAAATTAAAATTTGGAAAACTTTTATTCATATAGTCTTTAGTAATGATTCCGCTTTTGACGAAGACGAAGGAAGAGACTTCGTCACCTCTACTGGTATATTTGAAAAAAATACTTCAAAAGCGTTAGCAACATCTGTCTTGTCTGAAATTATTTTATTATTGATTTTCAAAGACAGGTCTGTATCTCTTTGAGTACTATTTCCAGTTTCAGAATTTATGATCTTCCACACCGTTTTAATTTTATTATCAGAACCGTCTATACGCTTGCTGATAAGTCTAGATTTTGCCGCTAAACACACTTCTAACATACTTATGAAAATCAGGATTAGTGTTGAATGATTTTTCATCATAAAGACCGTAGAGAACGTCCCTACTTATTCTAATGCCTTTAGTAGCCCACTCATTAAATTTACTCTTAAAGTTGAGTTTAACATCTTTTCGAGGACACGTTTTGTTAAACGATTCCCGTACAATACCAAACAGGGAATTATAATCTTTATTTGGAACTCCAGAAAAAGAATATTTACAATTAAGGGCTGCTGTAATATTATTTTTAAATGAATTTAGGGTATGATTTGTTAAGGGCCTGGTTGAAATGACTTTAGATACAGGTAATTTACTTTTAGCTTTGATAGTAACTAATTGACCCATATGATCAGATCTTACACCGGGTATTAATCTAGAGTTTAGCACCGAACTATTCGAAAAAATATTATCAATACAAGTAAGGGAAGTTACAGTAATCCTCGTTGGTTCATTAAAAATATAATTTAAATTAAATGACTTAAATAAAGATAAGAGCTTACATTTATCCGGCGAATCAATCAAGATATTAACATTAAAATCTCCACAAATATATATTGATTTATTATTGCAGCATAATTTACTTAAAATTTCTTCCATAATAGTTAAAAACGATAACAAGTTAGATGAGGGAGGCCTATAAACGCAAAGAACAATAAGAGATTCTATTTCTGCACATGCTACCTCACATATGCGATCAACAGAGAAAGAGGAGATGTCTTGACGTTCCTTGAACTTAAAGTAATCTTTACATAAAATCAGACACCCACCCCCCTCAGCTGAAAGTCTGCTGAACGCACTGGCAATCGCAAAGTTATTTACATTAAAATTCATCATATCTGGTTTAAGCCAAGATTCACAAAAACAAAGAATATCAATTGAATACTTATCTACTAAAAGTTCAATATCAAGAATTTTGCTAGAAAAGCGATTTATATTCTGATGATACAGCAGAATGCTATCAGAGTGCTTCCCTATTGTCTGCGTTGAGAGTTTAAACAATCTACATTGTTACTTAAATCTAAACTTAACCTATTCAGCGTTATATCTCCTATAACTGTGTTAATATTAAAAGCTATTAAACTAGCAACTAAAAATTTATATCTTCTAGGAAGATACATAGTTTCATGGGTTAGTTGAAACCCAGTAATAAATTGATTAGTGTCAAAAAACACTAATTTGTCACTATGACAACAAGTTGACATGTACAAAGTATTGTTTAAGTAATGCACATACTTATTGTGTTCGCTACTTAATGTGTTTGCATAAGGCAAAGCACACAACATAATTTTACCTATATCTAAACCTAGTAAGGTGTCAATGCCATAAACAATGTCCTTTCTCCTTATGCCTAAACTGTTACCTACTAATAAAACAATGTTAGTGTTTTTATTTAATTTCATGTTTTTAATTTTGTTTACCAAATTGTTGAAATTACAGTTTGGGTAGCAGTAGTTTGTAACATTGTGATTGTTATTGTTATTTAACAATGAATCAAACCCTGCTCCTATTTTATCAGAAATGATTATGCACTTGTCTGAGTAAAAATCAATATCACTATCAATTAAAGGCTGAGAGACTGTAGGTGAGGAAGGAACCTGCGGAGGCTCAGATGGTGAAACAGAGTTACTACAGTTGCAAGAGAGATTGTTAGTCAGGGACTCATATCTCTCTGCATTGCCTTTTACTATGTCTAGAAGTTCACTAGCCTCTACCATACGCTGACTAAGTTGTTCCTCACAGGAAACATATTTAGCAAAGACATTTATTTATTTATTTATTTAAACTTTATGCAACAAGTGTGTACATAGGCGGACTTAATGCCACAGGCATTCTTTCCAGTCAACCTTAAGGTGATGCAGAGATAACATGGTAGGTGCATTCAGTGAGAAATTAATTATTTTAATATATTATAAACTGAACACTACTTATATTTACTTAATAATATATACCTACATAAATATCCATACACAAATATTTAACATACATACATACAAATATATAAATAAATATATATATGTATATAAGTAATAAACATACAAACAGTCATGATGATTATTCTGCCATTTTCTTATAGATTAATTTCCGAACAGCAGTTTTAAAAGATTGCTTAGTAGTGGACTTCCTGATTTCCAAGGGCAGCGCATTCCACAAAAGGATAGCTTGGATATGGAAAGAAGAGTGGATAGTGTCAGAAGTATGAGAAGGACAATGAAGAAGAAGATTGTGAGAAGAGCGGAGATGTTTAGAGTGACCGGAACATAGGTATTGAAAATGAGGAATCAGATACGAGGGGGGAGTGGGAGAGTTGAGTATGGAAAAAAGGGTCGTCAAAGCACGTAGCGATCTCCTCTGGCGAATGGGCATCCATTTCAATTCGGTCCTATACTCAGAAACATGATCGTACTTCCGCAGGTTAAACACAAATCTTATGCAATTGTTAATAAGTCGATCAAGTTTGCTGAGCAAGTCCGAATTGAGGTCGTAGTAACACACGTCACCATAGTCAATAATGGGGAATATTAGGGCCTGCACAAGCATTGCTTTGGTCTTCGGCGGCAAAAAGTTTCTCAACCGGTTGAGATAGCGCAAAGTTCCCGTTACCCGCTTACTAACACTGGCAACCTGCGTTTGCCAACTTAGCGTGGTGTCCAAATATAAGCCGAGATTCTTGACGTTGGAGCTAAGTGGAATTGCAACACCATCCAGCAAAACCGGGGGAAGGTTAACAATATCCGCCTTACCCACCATTCGAGGACTACCTAAGAGAATAGCCTGACACTTCGTAGGATTAACTGACACCCCAAATTGGTTCGACCATCGATTTATTTCAGCTAAATCCCCATTAAGTTCATCAATGGCTGCATGCAAATCGTCCGGCCGTGCCTGAGTGTAAAGCTGAAGATCATCAGCATACAGATGATACGCACACTGAAGATTATGAGTGATAAAGTTAATGAAAATAGAAAATAATAATGGAGAAAGAATGCCGCCTTGAGGAACACCAGCCATTAGAACACGCCAATTTGACATTGTCTCGTCAACGCGAACGGCCTGCTGGCGCCCTCGAAGATAAGATGAGAACCATTCCAAAGCCCCGGGTGAAATCTTAAGATGGGAAAGGACGGATTCTAAGATTTCATGACTGACAACATTAAAGGCATTGGAGAAGTCGATTAAAACCATGGCTGTAACCATGGTGTCCTGTATTCCCTCTCTAATGTCACCAGTCACTTTGAGGAGTGCTGAAGAGGTGCTGTGCCCTGGCCTGAACCCAGATTGCAAGGGACTAATCAGGTTTTGTTGGAGAACGAAACTCGACAGCTGCTTGTGGACACAGGCCTCCAGCACTTTGGAGAGGAAAGGAAGGATTGATATAGGTCTGAAATGGGAAGGGAGGGTAGGATTTGTGATTTTAGGAAGGGGACGGACGTAAGCATAACGCCACAAGGAAGGAAATTGACCCGAGCATAAGGAGAAGTTGATTATATGGGTGATAGATGGAAGTATATACTCAAGGATCGGGATGACCATGCTTCGACTGATATCGTCATAGCCCACGGCCTTAGATTTAATGGAAAGGATGATCTTTTTGATATCACCCGTGGACACTGGAGAAAATTCAAAAGTAACACTGCAGGGATGTGGAAGGCTGGAAATAAAGTTTACCGTCTGACGAGTGGTTTGACGATCCAAACTGAGAGTGGTGGAGAAATGGCGATTGATATCGTCTAAACCAATCGTATTAGGTAACTCTGTATGACGTGACTTACCGATACCTAACGATCCAAGGAACTTCCAAGTATCGGAGGCAGAGCTAGACGTGATATTATCGAGAATATGGCGGCGTTTAGCATTACGTATCATCTGGTTGCAACGATTTCTTGCTGTTTTAAAAAGAATCCAATTGGCCTCAGATCGATCCTTTTTATATTTCCGAAAGGCCCGATTTCTCCGTCTCATCGCCATACGTACACCTCTCGTCATCCATGGAGCTGGCGGACGCTTAACTTTCACAGACTTGATTGGTGCATGAATGTCGTAGAGGCTTTTAATCATATGGTTCAGAGAGGCCACTTTATCGTCGACAGTAGAGGCATTGGATACTTCAGCTTCCCACTCAAGCTTCGAAGCGTCGTCCCGCAACCTATCAACATCCATCTTTGCAAAACAACGCATGCGCAGAACCTTAGGAACAGGTTTAGGGGGCTTGAGGAGATAGGAAAGGTGTATCAAGTCATGGTGGGAAAAACATGGAGCAGGATATTGGGCATGAGAAGAGACGAGGGAGGGATTAGAGGTCAACATCAAGTCTAGCCACGTATCATCACCAGCAACATTGCAGTGAGTAGGTTGAAGTGGTAAAACATGAAGACTGGCAGACTCAATGATATGGAGAAGCTTACGGGAACGATGGGAAGAGTGCAAAAGGTTAGTGTTGAAATCGCCCATGATGACGTGATGTTCATACTCTGATCCTATGGGTTCCAAAACCAACTCAAGATCAGAGAAGTAGTCCACCAAGGGAGGACAGTAGGCAACTCCAAGCAAGACCTTAACCCCTTTTATCCAAACCTCAAGGAAAATGTACTCAGCAGAAGAACAGGAATCAGGAGGAGAGGTGGCAAGTATTTTATATGGAAAATTACTCCTAAGGTAAATAGCAACACCACCACCCCCCCTTCCTATCCTATCATTTCTGATGAGTACAAACCCAGGAAGGGAGTAGCTGGTGGAAGGGAGATGAGGTTTGAGCCAACTCTCAGAAACCAGGACAGCATGAACATTAGCATCAGAGAAAGCTTCATATAAATCATTATAATGACTTGGTACACTCTGAGCATTTATGTGACATATATTCAGCAAATGTCTGTTGGTTAGTGTAAAGGTCTGACGCATGTAGTCATCAAGTGTATCACTACAGGAGCAGAAGCTTGTATTGGATGAGTCAGAAGAGCTGTTGGCAGAATGAAAAGAATCATCATGGGATTGCATTATATAAAATAATAATACTATATACTAATAAAATAAAAGATATATAAAGAAAACTAAAAACAACTAAGCAATAAGATGGCACAGTACTAAATGAGATCTCTGCACCACCCACCAGCTGTAACTTATTGTAATACAGAGAAAATACATCTATGATTAACCTACAAGAAAAATAACAATAAAAAAGTCACTATAGAACCAAACAATGATAATTAAGGATGAAAGAGAAAACTAATACGTATAACGGAACGTAACCGAAAAAGAATATTATATTGACAATGACATAACTATTGAAATGTCAATGTCACCACCAACTTAAGATTTTGTAAAAGGACGTGAGTGACAAATAAAACAAAAACAGTAACAGTAGGGTAACTAAACAAATTTGTGAACTTATTAAAAGAGAACTGATGTAAATATGTAAATATGTCTTACTACATGCGATTACGCTCCATACGATAAAGCTGTCTATTTAGGTAAGTAAATATTGCTTTTTAGCCGAATAATTGAAACATAATCATGCTAATTAGACAATGACTAAAACAATGTATATTATTTTAGGACTTGCCCCGGGCTGCAGATGTTGGCTCGGCAGATACCTTAGGGTATTTCAACAGCAGCGGATCAAGTTCAGCCTGCGAAGATATTTTGTGTCGACTGCAATCGGAGGCTTTGATGACTATGACCCCGTCTTGGGTCCAACAAAACCGCATTCCAAAGTGCCGCCTCGCCCCACCGAAAACAAGCTGCCTAGTACGGGTCAGGAACTCTTTGATGGCGATTGAAGATCCTTTTAATGCTGTCTTGGCCCTCCACACAGCAGATTTCAGTCCAACGTCATTGAACCTGACTAATACAGGCCGGGGATGCTCACCGCCAGATGTGCCAAGTCGATGACACACCGTAATGGATTCCGCTGTGATGTCCTTTAGCGACAGTTTACCATGAAGAACATTAAGAATATGGGCTTTGCAGTCCTCCTTCGCAACTTCAGGGATCCCAGTGAAAATAAGCGCCTTCCGCCTACTCCTCATCTCTAAACCATCGGCTATCTTGGCACATTCTTGAATCTGGGTCCGTAGAAGGCCCAACATACTAAACACCAGCTCACGGAAACAGCGAAATTCCTCAGCGAGCTTGGCAACGGTGTTTGTTTTTGGAACACTAGCTGTCTGGATTTGTGCCTCCATTTCAGTCATCTTGTTCAAGATGAGCTCCTCCAAGTTCTTCTGAGTGGCATGAACATCAGCAAGTTGTACTTGAGACATTTTAGTGCTTGATGGAAGTGTTCAATAAGTAGTGGTAATAAGTGGTCAATCAGTTAAAATTTATGTGAAAGTGATTAACTGGCAGGTGGTAATGTACAAGTGCTATTATTTACATAACACTTTACCTTTGATATATAGTGCTTAACAATTGTGTACTGCTCCCAAATCAAAGAAATAGTGTAAATAACTAATAAAATTAATAAATAATTTCTAGAGCACAGAAAAATCGCGTCTTAACTTTTTCACACCTACCGCCGAAAAAAAAAAGCAATCTTTGTTAAAGAGAATATGTTGAAAGACATCTTTCAACATATTCTCTTTAACTACTATTTCGTTATATAACAATAGAGTGTCTTTGTCATATTTAGCCCTACATTGATCCAGTTCACTAGTATATAATTTTAATTGAGTTACCAAGTGAATGTGCTTTTTATGACTATTAATATTATTTAATTTAGTGTTTTTTATTTTTCTTAAGGCTAAATGGGCTTTCCTAATTAAATGAGCTGTGTGATTAGATGGTGTGTTGTATGGTGTATAATGTCTGTAATTAACCATTAATACTTAAGGTTGGGTACTTTCCTTGACTTATAGTTTCAAATATCTCCAGTGTTCGAGCCCCGACAGCTATCCGAGCCCCATCGTGGTCGGTGGGGCTCGGATAGCTGTCGGGTTCACCATGAAGTACCTAGGATTGGTGCTCGACAGCCGTTGGGAATTCGGGCCTCACTTCCGGCGGCTGGCGCCCAAGCTGATGGGCGCGGCGGGCGCGCTTTCAACGTTGCTTCCCAACATGGGGGGCCCGAGCGCCGCCTGTAGGTAGTTGTACGTGGGAATCGTGCGGTCCATGGCCCTGTATGGGGCTCCTGTGTGGGCGCTCGACCTGACGGCCAGCACTCTCGCCATTCTGCGCAAGCCGCAGAGGGCGATGGCCGTCAGAGTCGTCCGCGGGTACCCGTGCAGGAGCTGAGGCCCGGACAGCAGCAACGCTCGTGTGGCATCTCTCTTTAGACTTCCAAGTCACTCGGATTCAATCTCAGGTACTCATCACTAACTTTTCCAAAGTTTTATTTTTGTTTTCATTGACACGATCTCTGACTGTGAAGGGAAAAGTAAGAAAACCTATAAGCCTGCAAGTTCTCGAATTTAAGTATAGTTTACTACTCCACACTAGGGTAGCGTAGTGGATGTTTTATCACGATGGTTAAGTACCATTTGTGATAGGTAGGTAGCAATCTTGAGAATTTCTCGATAGAAAAATCCAATACCCAACACTTGCCCGGCACGAGAATTAGGCGCTTGTGACCACTTGACCATTAATATTATAATAATAATAATAATATTTCGGGACATCTCACAGTCACGGTTATCTGATCCCAAGCTAAGCAGAGCTTGTATTATGGTAACCAGACAACTGATAAACATACTTATATATTTCTAAATACATACATATTATAGATAAATTACACCCAGACCAGAACAAATGATCGTGCTCATCACACAAACATTTGTCCTGGGTGGGAATCGAACCCACGGCCTCCGGTATAGCAGTCAGGGTCACTAACCACTAGACCAACAGGTCCGTCAAACCATTGAGGCAGTACCCAGTATTATTATGTTTGTTTATATTTATCAGTGTGTGTTTTATGCTTTCTTTACGCCTGTTGATTTTTTGTCCCTAAACATAATATTTCTTTTTTTCAGGCAACACCATGTCCAGAAGAGACAAAATTCTTTCTTTGGCTATTTCGCAGAATCAAAACTCAAAACCACATGTTTCTCCATCTGAACCCACCAGCCATCAGCTGATTCCAAGGCCATCAATAATTAAACCGTCTGCTGTTCAAAAAGACAAATCTTTTGAAACAACCGTTACTAGACATTCTCTAAAGTGCTATGAAACCCTACCATACTCCGAAGAAGAATGTGAAAACATGAACTGATCTGAAAATTATTTTGAAGATTCCGACGATAGTGTCATGGATAAAGACTATATCCCTGATTTTATAATTTCAGATTCAGATTCTGATTCACCCATTTGTATTAAAAGAAATTTACTTGAACATAAAGAAACTAGATGCAAAAAGACAGAACGTGAAGAGATTGAACAGGATGAGACTGAACGTGAAGAGACTGAACATAATGAGACTGAACGTGAAAAAGCAGAACGTAAAGAGGCTGAATATGATGAGACTGAACGTGAGGAGACTGAACGTAAGGGGACTGAACGTAAGGGGACTGAACGTGAAAAAGCAGAACGTGAAGAGGCTGTATATGATGAGACTGAACGTAAGGAGACTGAACGTGAAGAGACTGAACGTAAGGGGACTGAACGTGAGGAGACTGGATATGAAGAGACTGAACATGAGGAGATTGAACGTGAAGAGACTGAACATGAAGATACTGAACGTGAGGAGATTGAACGTGAGGAGACGGAATGTGAAAATAGTGAAGTAGAAGAATGCGTAATACCTGAGAATGAGAAAGGGCTGACTAAAGCGGACTTGCCAAGGAAAAGACGTAAATTTGATACATCCCTTGCGGATCGACAAAGACTAAGCTAACTAAAAAGCTGTCACTGAAACCACCGTGTGATGGTAAATGTCGTAAAAAATGCACATCTAAGATTTCTGAAGAAATTAGAAAAGAAATACATGATCGGTACATAAGATTAGATTGGGAGTCTAGAGGTTTATTCATTAAAGGAATGGTCGAATCGAAGGAAATAAAAACGAGAACTACTAAGGAAGGTCGAAATAAGAGAAGAGATGTTTCGTATTACTATCATTTTCAAGTCAAACATGAAAAAATTGATGTTTGCAAAACTTTTTTTTAACGACACTTGGTTACAACCCACAAAATAACAGACATATTCACTCGGCACTCAGTAAGGAGGTTGATAATCAAAAAGATAAACGAGGATCATACAAACGCCAAAATGTCATAGACAGGGACGTAATCAAGGATCATATACAAAGTTTTAATCCAACAATTTCACATTACCGTCGCGAACATGCACCTAATAAACTTTATCTGCCGAGTGACATCAATGTAACAATGATGCATCAATGCTTCATTGAAAAATATCCCGATATGTCGGTCTCTTTTGAAACATATCGAAAGGTTGTAAAAGAAATGAATATTTCTTTTGCTCATCTCGGGCATGAAGAATGTGAGCAATGTGCTCTCTTTAAATCACATACTGGGTGTTCTCAGGAAAACTGTGACCTCTGTATCCAAAACAGTAAACATAAGTCACGATACACGGAATCCAGAGAGGAATATCAACGAGACAAAGAGCAAGGTCTTACTGACAAAGACTGCATATACTTTTCTGTGGATCTACAGAAAGTAATCATGTTGCCACGAATGGACCAATATAAAACAGCAATATTTTGTCCTCGTGTTATTACATTTAACGAAAGTTTCGTTCCACTTGGAGGTAGTAATGGTACAAATGTTCCTTATGCAGTGCTTTGGAATGAAACTGTCTCTGGTAGAAGCCAAGAAGATATCATTTCAGCATTCAGATCGTTTTTTATACATGAACGCGACATGAAACATATCGTTGTATGGGCCGACAATTGCGCGGCCCAAAACAAAAACTGGGCGTTTATGTGTTTTCTGGTGAACATAGTAAATAGTCAGCTGATTGCTGCCGAATCAATTACCGTAAAATATTTTGAACCAGGCCATACGTTCATGTCGGCTGATAACTTTCACCATCAGGTTGAAATGGCATTAAAAAAAATTTTTTTTTATTCATTAAATTATAACCGATTTCACATTATTTTAAAAACACAACTGAAGCAAGATATTATGAGTAGACTTAACTTTACCGAAAACAGTTTCATGCTAAATCGGTAAGAGGAAAAATAATGTTTTGCAAACTTCTGTTTATTCATAGGTATTTGACATAAAAGTGTAACATCTCTGTTTTTGTAATAGTAACAAGTTAAAACTTTGGCGTTTTAAACTTGTCTCTTACTAATGAAAACCGCAATAAATAAGAAACTTAATGCACATTTGGTTAGGAAGCAGTTAAAAAAAAAAAGAATTGCTAGTCAAAAATGCATCATGTTGATTTCCTAACCATTAGTGCAATAAATAGGTTACTTATTGCGGTTATGACTAGTAAACATTCTTTCTACATAGTAATAATACTTACCATTATTGTATTTATTGGTTTTTATATCGGGAATAAATGCGGGAACAAACATTAAGTACCACATAATATTCTCTACATTGTTATACATCATGTAGTGAAAGTTTCAACCCGATATTTATTTATTTATATTTATTTATTTAACAATTTATGTACACAAACAGGAAAAGACAAATGGAACAGAAAATAAGATAAAAGATGTACAAAGGTACTGCTTATTTCTAAAAGAAATCTCTTCCAGCAGACCTGCGAAAGGAGAAGGACAAGAAATTTGTAGACAATGTGTACAATAGTTACAAAAAAAAAAAAAAAAAAAGTTTATATTACATACCATATTAATTTAAACATAAATTATAATACATAAATAAATATACACTTAGGTCATGAAGAAAGGTAGTGCTCTTTTACTCTTTTCTTAAAAAGAGAGATAGTAGGTGAGTTTCGTATGTTAGGCGGCAGTGAGTTCCACAGTCTGACTGCATGCACGGAAAAGGAATAGGAGTAGAAGTCCGTGCTATGAGGTTGGATCTTTAGAAGGGTTTTGAGGTGGGATCTGCACGGAGCATTGGAAGGCTTTACAAAGGAAAAACGCTCTCGCAGATAGGATGGATATTGTGGATTATGCAGGATGTTGAAGAGGAGACATAATATCCGAGTGTTCCGGCGAAGGCGGATAGGGAGCCACTTGAGATCCTTGCGGAAGTCGGAGACGTGATCGTACTTTCGTAGACCAAAGACGAACCGAATACATAAGTTTTGCAAGCGCTCAAGCTTATTTAATAGCTCCTCAGTAGCGTCTAAAAAGCAGGCGTCAGCGTAATCAATAATGGGCTGGATCAAAGATTGTGCTAGGGAAATTTTGGTTTTATGGGGAAGAAAATATTGTAGGCTTTTGAGAGAGTGGAAGGAATAATGCACTTTACGGCTAACCTCATTGATGTGTGCTCGCCAAGAAAGGTTGGAGTCAAATATGACACCCAGGTTTTTAACAGAATCGGAGTAAGGGATGTGAACACCATCTAGGTATAGTTTATCCCAACAGTTCAGGTCGAGTGAGTTACGGTAGTATCGACTCCCTATAATTATAGCCTGAGATTTAGCTGGATTCAGTTTTAGGCCGTAGGACTTAGCCCACAAACTAATGCGAGCTAAGTCAACGTTCATGGCTGAAATGGCAGCATCAGCGTCGGCCAGTAAGAAATGTCTATACACCTGCAAATCGTCTGCGTAAAGATGGAAGTTTGAAGTTATAACAGTAGTGACTGAGTTAATGAAAATGGAGAATAATAGAGGAGAGAGGACGCATTTACGCATTGTATCTCCATCACGATATCATGTATAGTGATGGAGATACAATCAAAACAAAAATAAAATCTTTCCCCGCGTTTTTCTCGAAATCAGGTTTGACCTAGTTATTGCACTTTTCATAGGGACGGCAGTGCTGTCCCGATATTTTTTGTAGATAATTATATGTTCTACAAAGACGTAGTACATTATTTTGTTCTATAATCAATAATTTTCGCAGCGCACGCGATGTAAGAAAGTTTTTTGGTAATTTTTCACACCTTGGGTTACATTATTGGAGTTATAGTATGGATCCCTAACTTTTTTGAAAATTTAATATAGCCTTTGTTCACCGGAGATAGTGTAGCTTCCCAACAGTGAAAGAATTTTTCAAATCGGTCATGTAGTTTCGGAGCCCATTCAATTCAAACAAACAAACAAACAATCAAATCTTTCCTCTCTTTATAATATTAGTGTAGATAGCCGCACTCGACTCGTCCTTTTGTTCACTAATTAGCTTCATATAGAAAAAATTGCTCGGCGACAATCCTTATCAGTTGGACCAACCGGTTATTGCGCGCTGGTATGCGGTTCGAATAGGACCATTATGTTGAGGAGTTAAGGTTGAATTTTGAGATGATTGCGCTAATTTTGAATTTAGAGAAATAAAACACGGGGTTTACTTGCGAGGTGTGTATTACGACTGAGCATAGTACGCGCGTTAACAACTGAGTCTTGGGGCCATAAATCATTTCTCTATATCTATCTCGCTCGCACTTATGGGTCTTATGGAGCCGTCTAGTGAAGGGTGTAACAATAAAAGAGATGTTATCGATAAGTTACGTTTATTATCTTGTATATGAATAGCATTTGTTCATAAAATTTTAAAAATTAACAATATTTGATATTAAACTATATTTAAAAATTATATTACAACAAGCAAAATAGATCATATTGCGGCCCTTAAATGAGCGATTAATGTTACAAAAAAAGACTTAAATAGAACTTAAAGACTTAATAAATAATTATTAAGAAGATAAAATTAATCTTCACATGAGTCTTCATCATCAGAGTCTTCGTCTTCTGCCAAATTTATTATAAGCGGCGCGTGATCTCTAATTAGAGCTTTTTGTAAGTCTTTTTTTTGAAGTTCTTCGGCATGCCTCACACATTTGGCCCAGTCTTCTCGTGTGACATTATCTATGGCTCGGTTGAGGTGATTTTCGACATATGCTATCTTGAAAGTATTATTGTTCGTCGCAACTTCTCCCTTTACTTGTACCCGTATTACTTCATGGCCTCGTTCATTTGCCAGTCGGTCTAAAGCGTAAACCTTCTGCGGGTTACTGGCTTTTACTTTTCTTATTAATTCTTCGATAACTTCGTTGCCTGAATATGAAATCTTTTTCTTTGTCAACCATTCTTGAATGTCAGCTTTCCTCGTGTTTCTAGTGGGTATCTTTTCCAACTGTATTGAATGATAGCTTGCGTTATCGACGATTATAACTGAGGGCTCTTCAAGTACATTCAGAAATTCCGAAAACCATGCCATATATGTTTCGCCATCCATCTCTGTGTGATAATCAGCATTCTTTGATTTCAACGCTTTAAATATTAGTTTTGTTTCTGGAACAAAACCAGTCTTTGCAGAACCCGCATGGGAAACTATCAATCTTTGGCCTTTGCCTACAGGTTGATTCTTGAAACCTCCTTCATCGTTGCTTCCAAGCCACATCCTCTTTCTTGAATTAATCCATGTTTAGATTAAACATGGATTAATCAAAATCATTCAATCAGATAGAAACGTGGTCGCTGGTCGTTAGTTCTTCTAAGTAAATCCAATTTCCTTAAAAAGTCCATTATAGCACAAACAATATCACTCCTTTCCATTAAATATTTACGTCCTTCGCCATTTTTCTTATACTGGAACCCAACCTCCTTCAGCAGTATTCTCATTGAAGTATTGCCGCATTTAAAATCGGGTAATTGTGCACGGAATTTTTCTAAAATTTTCGCCACGGATGGACTCTCCATTATCATAAAAAGAAGCTACAGTTCGCTTCAACGCACTTTTATCAAAATCGTCAATATAAGTGACGGTTTGTGGTTTCTTAAAATGTTTTCTTGGTATACAGGTACTGCCTGATTGTGACACTTCCGTCTTGATTCTGTCCACTGTCGCTCTGCTTACACCGCAAACAAATGCGACAATTTCACGTGGTTTGCTGAAATCAAAAGAAGCCACTTTATTAATATCATTTTTTAATTCATTGAGAAACAGAAATATGTTGTGAATCACTGATCGAGTTTGAGAGCTAATATCGCCATGTAATTTCTTTAGATCAATGTTAGAAAATAAAGTATCCATAGTGTGCACCGAGTAACACATGAATGTATTTATTTAATTGCAGTTAACACATTTATAGCAAAAAAAAACAAACTGCAATTACATTGGAAACCGACCAATCAGAGGCGTACAAATCATTAGTGACTCATCGTGCAGGTGCATCGTGCACGTGTAACGAGCACGTGCGCAGGTAGCCGTTTATCGATAACTAGGGTCCGGCGCGCTGCACATCCCTATCTCTTTTGACTTTTATTACCCGACGACTCAGTTGTTAACGCGCGTACTATAATAACTAATTGTATACCCTTTTATAAGCTAATGTAAAAAATGGCGTAAACAAAGACATATGAAAAAATTCTGACTGAAAAAAGCTATGACCGCCGCCAGAGAACTAGCTAATGATTCACCCATTTAACTTCCTCGGGTTATTCCTATACCTAAATCTGGTGGAGTATTGCCTTTGATTCCTATTTTTGTGGGATTATCTGCGGCGGGAGCCTTAACAGGCGGTGCAGCTGGTATTGCTAAAACTATAAATGAATTCAAGATGGCAAAAAAGATGTATGCTGAATCGAAGAGACATAATGAAAAGATGGAGGCTCTCTGCATTGGAAAAGGACTGCACCTTAAACTACATAAAGATGGGCTCGGAATTTTTGTATCGAAAGAAAAAAACTAAGATATAGACTACCCAAACGACCGTTGAGCAATTTGGACATTTTGAAGTATGGAAATAATATTCCCTATTCTAGAGAGGTCTTTATGAGACATGAGCTCCCTAAACACCCTTTTAAAAAGAATGTGGAGTTATTAATTTAGATAGCTCTAAAAATCCTGGTTCTCATTGGGTAGCCTATGCAAAATACAATGATTATATTGAGTACTAGCTGTGCCCGCGACTTCGTTCGCGTGGATGACGAAACTTATCAATGAGTTTTTTGAGTAGTGCTATTTGTGTAGAACTTATGTGTGTAGGTAGAATTTAATAGCGCCTACCTACACTTATATGTATATACCAATAAAAAGCAAAATCCCTAAAAACTAAAATCTATACGAATGACTAATCCTACCTATGTTACACACTATCAAATATACTACCTATACTTGAAATTAAAATCTATACGGTCTACACCTTATAAAACAAAACCTAAGTACCTACCTAATTAAAAAAAAATAAAGTCAATAACAAAAAATAAAATCCCACCAAAAACATTTAATGTAAAAAAAAGCCAAGTCTCTCTATGCAATTCTTCCATCGTAAAAAGTTTTGAGATCGTATAGGAGCCAAGTCCTGTTCAACTTAATTTGTAATAATAAATCAATATGTTGTGACTATATCAATAGTTTTGTTTACATTACAATAACAGTGACTTGGCCATACAGGGGGGGTGAAATAGCCGCGAAACGCTTCGAGAAAAAGATGGTCGTGCCCGTTTTGCTCGAGACTTGGCTGGGGCACTGCCGTGCCCCCAGATACCTAAATAAACCTATTTCTGATGATAACTAATCTAAACTCAATAAATAAGCAAAATCCCTAAAAACTAATATCTATACGAATGACTAATCCTACCTAACAGTATTATAAAACAACCTACGGTCACTACGTACACTATCAAATATACTACCTATACTTTAAAATTAAAATCTATACCTACGACTTACAAAAATAAACCTACATAACTCTACCTTAAACTGTACTTAGTAAAAACTAAAAGGAATAAAAAGCTCGCACTGAAAAGCACGGTTTAGAATTGCAAGTAGCAGTTGAAACATACAATTTATAGAATGCTAATAAGAACGAACGGTAGCGATCCGTGGTGGCCGCGCGCAACGCGTGTGTTGCGAACGGTGCAAGCCAAATTCAACCTTCAACACTACTTTTACAGCATAACTTTCTTAGTAAACTCCACTGCGGGTGACGTAACCTACGACAAACTTATTATTTGCGGTTGGTACAGTAATCAGGTCCAGGGATCGAAAAAAATCAAAATCAAAAATTATTTATTTAACTCAGGCTACAAAGTAGCACTTATCAAACGTCAAAAATTATTACAAAAGGACAGCACCCTAGGGGTCGGTTCATATCCGGCGGAAAAGGCAACGCGCAACATCGGCCGCGCAACGCCAGAACGAGTAAACACAAAAAAAAACATCCAACCTCTCACACCTGACGCACCAACGCGTCATCAGGTCAGTGTGAAAGGCTGAATGCTCCACCATGCGCCCGCCCGCCCCAGCGCCACGCGACCGACAACACGCGACGCCACCACCGCCAGATATGAACCGACCCCAAATCGCCCACCCTTCACCGCTTCCTAAGTGCTTTGGCTGAGGAGAAGAAACGGCGCATCAAACTCCCCAGTAGCACGCTGTCATTACAATAAAAATAATAAATAATAACAATAAGGGACCGCGAAAAGTGAACAAGTGGTTAGGGTATCATACTATTTAAAAGTATTGTATCTACGTGGAGACCAAGGTCAGCAGGACGACCAGTCACCGCAAGCGGCACCCGTTCACGAGTATGACGCAAGGATCAGCCATCCCCCCCTCGCCATATTAGAGGGAAGGAGACGACCCGACACAAGACGCCACCGCAGGCACCGCAGGCACGGGATCGAACCGCAAAATTAAGTTTGTTTTTTATTTTATATACTTTTCCGGGATAAAAACTACCCAGTGTGGTGCCTAGGATAATATATTTTTTCATCACATTTTCGGGTAAGGTGTCGGTCTAGTAACACCCCCCGCCATTTATTTTTTTGATATTTTCAATGTAAAGAATTTTCATTTCATACCCCGCTTTCCCACGCGCGCGACTACACGCAATTCCGTGTTCTCTCATATTAAAATCGTATATCAGTACTAAATATTAATAAGTAGCTACAAAACATACACCGTTGTGTAGTATATTGCTCCAACTACAAAGTGCAAAAAACTATTTCCGATTCTATCAAGAGATTGCGAAGCAAACACAGTTTTAAAATAATGAGGAAGATGTAAATAAAAAAAAAACGCATTTTTATTGGCTTATCAAAAAATTTAGGTGAATAAAAAATAACTGCGAAAAAATTATGTCGATATCTCCAGTAGTTAATTTTTTATAAATTTTTCAATTTCGTATCCCCCGATAACTTTTTGAGCCGGCCGAGAACCTGTCGTGACGTCACGCCGCAGTACCGCAGGCGACGGGCGCTCGGGCCGGCCGGTGGTTATTTTAAAATTATGATACCTCCTAAGATGTTGATGGAAATCAAGTAATGTCAAAGACAATTTTGTTCACAATTAAATACTTGTGATTAATATCACATTTATTTAGATAAGGATTAGTATAATTTTGACAAAACGCCTTCGCAAATAATTCATAATTTAAAACAAAGTTGATTTCCACAAAAATGCGGTTATAGTATTAAATCTTGAAAGATAGCCATATGTTGTCGCTGACTTTTTTTTAGAACTTTTAAAGAGGAACAATTTCGTCATACATGAATTTTGCCTAACTTCAACCGTTTACGCTGCGCACGCAACGGAAGTTCACAAATAGGGATATTTTTCCGTTTTTGTTACATTTTCCATTGATGCTTCGCCCTATTGGGTGCAGCGTAGTGTTATAAAGTCTGAATCAGTAGTTCCTAAGATTAGCAAGTTCAAGCAAACAAACATACTCTTTAGCTTTATAATATCAGTATAGATAGGTAGACTTCTATGTTGAACATTTTACTCATGTTCGAGAACATGAAAAGCAGCGGAATGCTAAATATTCAGTAGTATATGTGCCCCAATGTTTCACAAAATCCCCTTTTAAAATAAATAAAATTTAAACTTCTGTGACTGAAAGTTCCGTCAAAATCGGTCCAGCCGTTTCAGAGATTTCGTTTCAGAGCCAAACAAAAAAATTAAAACATGTTTTTTTACGTAAGTATGTACCGTATTTGTAGTTAGTGTAATGCTGTTAACCTAAAGTGTGTTTGTAATTTCATATTAAGTTATCTATGATAATATAAGAAAGAGGCAAGATTTGATTGATTGTTTCTTTGGTTGCATTTTGAATAGGCTACGAAATTATTATACCTATTTAAAAAAAACTTTCATTGTTGATTAGCTACACTATCGTTGCGTGAAGTAGCCTATATTATATTAAAATAATAATAGGGATCCTTACTAAAACTCCAATAATGCAACAAGTGTTCTTTCATTAAAAAAAAAATACAATGACGTCGCTGGAAATGGCGACCTTGTGTTTGACCTTGGTAGTAATCCTTATCAAAATAATTTGCTTTATATTTAAGACTGCTTTAATACCATTATATCATAATCATCATATCAGCCCGGAATCACCTACTGCTGGGTATAGGCCTCCCCTTTTTTCTGCTATTGTTATCTGTCCTGCTCGTAATATAATACATTATATTATATATTATTATTATATTAATACATTATATTAATTCAAGTTATATAATACCATTATATAACTTGAATTTTTCAATTTGGACATTACATTCGAAAGATAACACGAGTTCAAAAGTGTAAATATTAGAAAAAAGTCGCTTGGTTAATGGTGGCCGCTCTCTCCGCTCGGCTAACTATGCGATGTAGACGTCACTGGAGTACGGGAGGGGAGTAAACTAAAATAAAATATAAAATGTAATAGAAAGATTCATAAACAATAATAAAAAAAGAAATAACAATCCAATTTTCTTTATAATGAAATTTAATGTACCTACTCTTTTTTTGTACCCCATTCAAAAACGTGTTTGTGTGAGTGTTTATTAAAATTAATATATTTTAAAATGTTTGTTAAATACTCGTGCGAAGCCGGGACGGGCCGCTATGGATAGAAATAAAGTTTTAGCATTATTTTTCACATTGAAACGATCTTTTCAAGAATGACGACTTGTTCTTCCTTTTCATTAATTTACGACAATATAATACACGAGCGCATACTTTTTTTTGTCATTTCGGGCACAAATCAGTTTTCAGTTTCTAATATAAATTAATTTTAAACACAAGCTTCAAATTTAACTAAGCTCACAGCAATAGTGTAGACTTATCAAACAAGCCCAAACGCGATGCGATTACGTCATTTAGTTAGAGAGTTCCTCGGGCCACCTTCTGGCGCCATCATCAGATCAGCTCGAAAGTACTATAAAATTATATTGTCATCCAAACTTAACAGATATACAAAATTTCAGCTCAATCAGTTAAAGATATCTGTTTCAAAATTAAGTTGTAAGATTCCACTCGTAGCTGTAGGTACAAACGTATACATTGAATGTTAAATAAAAGCTTGTAAAGATATATTTTTTGGCGTGCTAACTGTTGTATTAGTACAAAGAAACCTATTCAGTAACTTTACGCTACTCTTTTTTCCATATTTAGCAAAATCTAGAAAAATATGCGAGTAACATAAAAATACTGCACGAGATCGTATGTACGGGAGCGGAGGACGGGCGTTGTGACGTCACGCGTTGATCGGGCGAACCAAAACTAAATTTAAGAATGCCCGACTTTAAAAATTCGTAAAAAATAGAGTTTTTGAGATATCGCTAAAATTTTTTCACCATTGTTTTTCTAATTTTTAGTTTGATTTTTCTAGATGATAAAAAAAACATGCTCATCTTCCTCATTACGATTGCAAACAATCTAATTTAACACTGTGAGGTGTATGAGTCATCGTGTCAGTGAACTCGCAGAGCGACGTCAAGGACAACAACCACCGCTCGCTCGGTGCGCGTTCGGCTCGCCTTCGGCTGTTGCTCGGAATACGAAGACCTACGACGACGACCGAGCCCGCCTCCTCTCGTGCACTACGGTAGGAGAAATAAGTAACTACACACTGCGCGAGCGCACCGGTGAGTCATCTTTTGTTTTGAACGATAGAAAGCAGCATTGACGTGTTGGATTGTCTACGCACATATGAACATCTATATAACTACGACGGTACCGCACTAAACATTTTCACATAAATCTCAAGAGTAATAAGGAGAGACTCGGAGAACATTTATTTAATTATGCCTTTAAATCATACACCGCCTAAAAGCACTTCAAGTAGTAATCCTGTATTACATTACACCTCCGAACCTAATCTTGCCTCTGCAAGTACCTCTGCAATGAGTGGTAACTCGACAGATGGAGTTACCTTCCGCCACAAACGCAAACATGATGTAGACTATTGCGATGAAATCAAATCACTTCGTGAAGATATTATGTCGATGTTCGCTGCCCTTCGACAGGAGCAAAATGATAAATTCCATAAATTACAAAGCAATTTAGATGAGATCAAAACCCTTAACACAGAATTACACACCACTGTTCAGTTTATAAGCGACAAGTACGACGAACTTTTAGACAAAATTAAAAACATAGAATCAGAAAGAAAGAATTGCAACGACTATGTAAAATCATTAGAAAATAAACTAGAGTACCTAGAAAAATCTATGAAGTCTACGAGTATTGAGATCCGGAATCTGCCAAAAAAATATGGCGAGACGAAAGAAGACCTGGTAGAAATTGTTAAAAGCATTTGTGTGGCCATGAAAACGCACATTGAGACACCAGATCTAAGGGACGTTTACCGGCTGACAAGCAAAAAACCGGAGACCAGGGGTCCTGTAATCGTGGATTTTAACAGTGTGTTAACAAAGGACAAACTTATTACCAATACCAGGAAGTACAATAAGAACAACACAAACAACAAACTGAACACTTCACAAATACAACTTGAGGGGAACTCACCTATATACATAGCTGAATGCCTCACTACCAAAACAAAAAATATATTTTATCAAGCACGCGAACTATCAAAAGTAAATAATTACGCCTACTGCTGGTCGTCGCATGGAAACATATATATACGAAGAAAAGAAGGCGAAACCGCCAAAAGAATCGACGATGAATCCGACTTCGACAAGCTGAAACAAGACTGTAAATGACTAGCATCTAATACATATATGATCGCAACATATTATTATGGTCTAAAAAGGTTTTACTATTATTATTTTAATTTCTTTGCTTGTTCATTTTATATTCGTTATTTAATACTACAGTTTAACATATACAACATAGAATGTAAACCTCTACAATACTACTCATTTTCACACAAATACAACATACACAACTATTTATTTACCCTTAAACACGATTTACTCTGCACTCGATACACCTATTCTGTATATACACAATATACTTATCAGTCACAAAAACACTATTATATAGTCGCCTATTTACAAAGCGTTTATAATAAATCAATACGAGTACTACAATGTCAAAACATAGGAAATACGGTCCCGTTACAAAACACCAAGCACTATCCAAAATGCGGTATCCGAGTTGATATAAGTTTAGTGTCTATTGCTTTGTGCCGTTCTCATATTATATATAAAATTCGATAAAATAAATGAGTTTATTACGAACGAAGTCGAAAGCTCAGGAAATGTTGAGTGTATTTTATTAAGCGACACAAGGCTCTGCCCACAAGTTCTTAACTATAATAAAAATAATAGAGAAACTCTAACTGTATTAACTCTAAACATTAGAAGTATAAACTGTAATCTTGACTTATTGTTAGCCTTCATTTCTGCTTTAAACATACTAATAGACCTTATAGTCTTAACAGAGTGTTGGACAAATGTAAACAACCCGCCACCAAACATCTGCAATTATAACATGTACTGGACAAAAAAATCCCTTAATCAAAATGACGGCGTAGTGGTATATGTTAACAAAGAGCTCAGAGCCTCCTCTAGTGAGCCTGAATTTTCAGAAGGAAACTGCCTTATAATCACCATCAGCACAGAGTACACAATCATCTGTTCGTATCGCCCTCCCTGCTTTAGAAATACCAATTACTATCTCAACTCGCTCGAACAAGTTTTACGTAACATTTCGACCCAAAATATAATCTTCACGGGAGACATAAATATAGACACTTTACCCGATACTATAACAGGAACATCACAAGAATATCTCAATCTACTGGCTATGTACGGACTTAGGCAGGGAATTACTAGGCCTACTAGATTCACCACATGTATAGACCACTCTATGGTTAAAACTACCAGAGCATGGAAGACCATTGTTTTCGAACAGCAGTTAACAGACCACTCGCCAATACTACTCTACATTAATAACACCACAGTTAATAAAAGAAATGTAACGTACCAAAAAGTAGTAGTCAACTATGAAATAATCACAGAAGTACTTTGTAAAGAAAACTGGGAGAAGCTGTATAGCACTTTTAATCCCAACATTGCCTGCGAAATACTAACGACAAGGCTTTTGTCAATAATAAGCAGTAACACGAATGTTAAAAGCACTTCTAAACGCTATCAACCGTTAAAACCGTGGATAACGTACGGAATATTAAGGTGTATAAGAAAACGAGACAAACTACATAAAAAAGCTAAAAATTTACCTGATGATATATAATTAAAACAAAAATATATTAACTACAGAAACTCGTGTAACAAAATTATAAAGAGTCTTAAAACTAAATATTACCAAGACAAACTAAAGAATAACAACGGCAATATAAAAGAAACATGGAAAATCATAAAAGAAATATGCAATATTAAGTCCAATAAAAGTAATGCAGAAGAGCTCCTCCAACTCAGTGATTTGCCTGTAGAGTCTCTCAATAAAGTCAACTCCTATTTTACATCAATAGGAGGTTCATTGGCTGATCACATTCTGAAACAGATGGACACACGTGAACAAGACCTGGCAGCCCAAGCAAAAACACCAAGCACGCCACTGAAATCCATGTCACTAATACCTACAGATCCTGATGAGATACGGTGTGCTGTATTGAGACTCAAATCACATAGTGCACCAGGATGGGACAATATACCAACGAATATACTAAAACAGAACATAATGTCACTTGCTGCTCCTATCGCACACCTGTGTAATTTGAGTCTCGAAACGGGCATATTTCCGGATATGTTTAAAAGAGCGGTTGTGTGCCCAATTCACAAGTCTGGCGACAAAGATAAACCGACCAACTACAGACCCATTTCTCTTTTATCAACACTTTCAAAGATTCTTGAGAAACTTGTCAATAAAAGAGTGATCGGCTATCTTGAAAAGAACGGCCTACTAAATAGCAACCAGTACGGTTTTAGGGTGGGCAAGTCGACCGAAGACTCAGTTCTTGCATTTACAACGGCCCTGACAACATATCTGGATAAAGGCGACAGGTGTATAGGAGTATTTCTCGATCTCCAGAAGGCCTTTGACACGGTGTCCGCACCGATATTACTAACCAGGCTCGAGAATGTCGGTATTAGGGGTTTGACACTAGAATGGTTTAGAGACTATCTGTCAGGCAGAACACAGCGAGTACGAGTAAACAAACACAAAAGTGACAGTGCAACATGTAGCTACGGAGTTCCGCAAGGCAGCATACTTGCGCCGACCTTATTTTTTATTTACATCAACGACCTATGCAATGCTGCCTTGCCTGGACTAGATATAGTCATGTTTGCAGATGACACTGTCCTACTCTTCCACGGTAATACTTGGGAGCGAGTTCTCCAGTTGGCTAAAACAGGATTGGCTACCATAACTAAGTGGCTCGAAAATAGTCTACTTTCATTAAACACCGGCAAAACTAAATACATCTGTTTTAGTAAATCAGCGACAGCCAAAGCTGGGGCTAATCTTGCACTAAAGATACATACGTACCCGTGCAACCGTACAGAGGACCACTCAAATTGTGATTGCGCACTACTCTCTCGCGTTAACAATATTAAATACTTGGGCGTTATACTGGACGAGAAGCTTACCTGGAACATTCACATAGCAGCACTGGTGGGGGGGATTAGAAAAATGATATACAGGGTGGGGAGGACAATATGATCATAAATTAAACTTCGTATAAGTCATGATATTCCCAACCGTCACACAAAAAATCAAATGAATATATCCAGTAGTTTAGCCACAGGAAATTATTTTTCAGTTTAAGTATTTTCTACATGATGTATTGTAAACAGCTGAGCGCGATACAAGTTAACGACACACGTTGCCAGCTCGCTACTTTAAAAACCTATTTTCTCAAAATAAGAGTCATAAAGCGTGTCGTCACAGCTAAATAATAAAAAATGCATGCGAAAGTTATTACTTTCCTGTTACGCACTCATGTCAATCGCAAAATATGTATGTGCGAAAGAGATAGGTAAGTTTGCTTGTTTCTACTTTGCTTACTTGTCGACGTGTCTAGGTCACGCGGTCAGTGTGTCACCGGACCTCCTTCCTGCTGTGACGCGTTTTGTTTTCCTTTGGAATTTCGGATGCGCCCGCGCCCGTTTGAAGTCGCCGCGCGAGTGTTATCGTATCTTTGTTGTTGTGTTGTGTTGTGCGAAATTTGACGCTTTGTTTTAATAGTGACAGGACACATAAACGTATTATAGGTACTTAGTTAAATAGTGAAGTAAACTTTGCGAAATTAGACGCTTAATACTTGGTGTTTCAAGGTTATTCAGGTGTTTCAAGTGTTATTATTAAATAATCATGCCTCGTTACAATTATACCGCTTCGGAATACACCGATATGATTTTAATTTATGGGGAGTGTCACGGTAATGCCGCTTTAGCTGTACGGACATACCGTGAGAGGTATGAGAACACGCGTATGTGTCCGACCCACGGGCGTACTATTGTACAAGCTGTCCAGAGGATACGGGAAAATCAATCCTTGATCCCGCACGTAGATGGTGCTCCTCCACGTGCAAATGTGATTTCAGACGAAAGAGTTATTAATTATTATGATCGCAATCCGACGTCCAGTCTGCGTAATGCAGGTCGACATTTTCATGTAAATCACAAAACCATTCAAAAAGTTTTGAAACGTAACAAACGCAGACCTTACAAGTACAAGAAAGTACAAGCATTGTTACCGAGAGATAAACCAATAAGAGAAACTTTCTGTCGCTGGTTGGAAACCAAACATCTCGAGAATACATTTACAAGGAATGGTTTATGGAACCGACAGAACCTTCGGTACTGGAGCCGCGTGAATCCGCATCTAGTTACTAGTAGTAAGCTAGAATAATAATATCTTTTTAAATTGAAAGAAATGGCTGCTAATGGTGACCTATTATCAAGAGTGAGAAATAACATTATACGTCGGTGTAGTTTATGTATTCAAGAAAATGGCGGACATATTGAAAATAAAAAAAATTAATGACTGGCGACATAATTATGTGATCGAAAAGTGATTATGAATAATAAATTGATTAGTGAATAACTCGCGGGTGAATGATGCCTGACTATTTGGTTAATATTCTGTGATTTGATTTGTGTAATTGAAAAAATAAGAATAATGGCGCCAAACATTACGTCGCTGCGTCGCCGTCGGCCACAGCTATAACATGAATGAAACCAAGCTGCGTTGCCGTTCTTATCGCCGTAAGCGTGCCGTAAGTGTACCAATTTTATACATGATGTTTTATTTTGTTTGCAGTTTTAAGCTATTTAGTTTGTTAGAAAAAAATGGTTTTTTTAATTTCGATGTTCGGATTTATTTGATAGTTGAAAAATGTTTCTATAAACCAGTACTGCCAGTGTTTTCATTTAAAGTCGTATTGTCATCTCCACACTGTATATATTCAAAAATTTACGTACTGTCGCAAATCAACATCTTCTAATCCAAACCTATAGGGCGCTATGTGAATGTTTGATTAGGTACTGCATATGTGTGTGGGGCGGTGCTGGTAAAACCTTCCTTATCGCTGCAGAAAGAGCTCAACGAGCGGTACTTAAAGTCATTATGTACTTACCTTTTAGACATCCAACAACCCTACTATATGAAAAAGCCGATGTTCTATCTGTTAGGAAAGTTTTTGTCTATGAAATCGTAAAAAAATATCATAAAAGTATTCTGCCGACTTTACCTGAAGAGTCCAAAAGAGTGGTCCGCTGTCCGGTGCCTCGTGTAAAAACAGCCTTCGCCCAAAAAAATTTCGCTGTATTAGCGCCGCGAATTTATAACATCCTGAACAAAACAATTAAAACTAGGAAGCTTAATAACAACCAACTTAAACAAGCACTACATACGTGGCTAAAGAGTTTGGACTACGACGCAACTGAAAATATATTAAAAATCTTAGTGTAAATTAATAGCCTACATACACAAACGCGCACGCACACACACACCCTCACACACACGCGCACACACCCTCACCCTCGCACACACACACACACACACACACACACACACACACACACACACACACCCACACACACACGAACACACACCCTCACACACATACACACACTTTAAAATAGCTGTGCATGTCTGAAATTTTTTTTTTTTTTTTTTTTTCACTTCTGTACCAATTTATAATTTTGTGAATATGTTGTTGGCATAATTGTATTTAATAATATGGGGAATGCACTGGCTTCTGTAATACAGTTTAAACTAGCTCAGAAGCCAGGGAATTCATTTACATGTGCAACAAAAATGTCAATAAAGAATATTATTATTATTATTATTATTATTTCTACAGATTTATTATAAGTATAGATTTTGACAGTTATGAAAATCTAGAACCTTGGAAAAAATCTAAAATAATGGATTAAAGACGAAGAAACGAAATATAACTTTTTAGAATAAATGAACTTTGAAGATATAACAGAGACAGATATAGCAAACATTACAATTAGACTTCATAATTGGAAAGCACCGGGTGTAGATAAAATCCATAATTATTGGTATAAAAAGCTAGGTTCGATTCACAAACCATTAGCAAAGAATTTAACAGACATTATATTATTAAATATTATTATTTGAAAGATATTTAGCTTTAATTCCGCTACCAAAGCGGAATTAAAGCTAAATATCTTTCAAACAATAATATTTAATGTCATGGATTTCCGCAAAGTAACGCCTGATTCTATAACTTGACATTATATTAGGTAAACAAGTCGTACCAGAATTTATAGCTACAGGAATAACGTACATGCTTCCCAAAGGCACGCATTCTGCTCAGGCCTCCCAATACAGACCAATAACCTGCTTGCCTACAATTTACAAAATTTTAACTTCAGTAATTGCATCGAAAATAAATAAACATATTGAACAACATAATATTATTGCAGAAGAACAGAAGGGTTGTAGGCGGGATATATGGGATGCAAGGAACAACTCGTTATTGATTCCACTATTCACAAACATGCTACCACTAAAAACAGAAATCTGCATTGCACCTTCATAGATTATAAAAAAGCTAATTAAAATAAAGGATCCTAACATAACTTATGATAAATGTCGTAAATGCCACATTCATCCAGAAAACATACAGAACAAGTAGATTAGAATTGGGGCTTCTGTATCACTTGCTCTCGCTTCGCTCGAGCCGTGATACAGAACCCCCAATTCTATTTCGGATACACATCGTACTGCAACTGTTGACTCATGCGCTCGCGCACCGACGAATGGCGACCGCTCAGATTGCATTTGTTTCATCGGGTAACGGCGCCTATCCGATATCGATGTTATCCTGTCTGTTCATTTAAACCCACAATACAATAATTGAGTTCTGTGTATATAATATAATAATAATAATATTCCGAGACAACTCACACACGGTTATCTGATCCCAAGCTAAGCAGAGCTTGTGTTATGGTAACCAGACAACTGATAAACATACTTATATATTTCTAAATACATACATATTATAGATAAATTACAAACAGACACAGAATAAATGATCGTGCTCATCACACAAACATTTTTCCTGGGTGGAAATCGAACCCATGACCTCTGGTATAGCAGTCAGGGTCACTAACCACTAGACCAACAGGCCGTCAAGTGTATGTTATGACACGTTGCCTATCGATGCGGCCGACTAACTCTTCCTCGACCCATCTTCGTAAAGAGTCTTAATCTAAAATGAATGCATAATATGCAATTAATTTGATATAAGTGGAACTCTGTAATTTAATTGTATTATAGAACTTTTCTTTCGCATCTTGGACATTTATTTTATTGAATCATAGATTATTCTTAGTACAGAACTCTAATTGTTACCATGAACATGTGAACATGCTGACTGTCCAAGCCCCAGAATTATCGCAATGTAACAACAAAAGCAGATTATCTATTCTTAATCAGAATTGTTTATTTCTTAACGATGTAGGTAGAGTCAATGATATTATATATAAAAAAAAAGAGGTACCTAGATATCGCACTGGCGCGCAAAAGTTGTTGAGAACAAATTCAGACAATTGTCGTGATTTGTTTTAGTCGGTTAATAGCAGCGAGCGAAGCGAAGCGTGTCTGTGTCGTGCCTATAACTACCTAAAATGCCAAGTTGTGTGTTACGAAAGTGTAAAAAACTATGGTTCCAAGATAAATAAGAGTGTAGGAGTTTCATACCATTCGTAAGTATATTAAAATAATGTCATATTAATATTTTTTCACGATTTTATTTCTCATTTACAAAATACATTTCGAATTATTAATATGGTGGTTCGAAAAGGACAGTGAATATGATGACAACTGCAGCGCGACAAGGACAAATAGCCATGCGTCATAGATTAATCGACTAGAAGCGAAGTCGTAGGCAGAATACACAGCGTTCGTTGACCGCTTGAGTTTGTTTAGTAATAGTGGGCTATTCAATATTATTTTATTACTCGATTAGAATGTATGTACCTAGATAAAACATTTTTTTTTATAATGTTTTTGTTATTTCCAGATTTTCTAGTGATCTAGATTATAAAACATAAATGGGTCGGCATAGTTCAGGCGGAAAGAAGTGAACATAACTGGATGCCTACAAAAAGTAGTACAATTTGTTCTGAACATTTTAAAAATGAAGATAAATATACTACTTCCAAAGGCTACATGCGTCTGAAAAAAACTTCAGTGCCTGTGATAGCCCCGGTAAAATTAAATTTTATAAATATTACGATAGTTCATTATTTTCACAACAAAAAAAAAAATGGTCGTAACTTATGTAATGATGTGACCCGTGCATTCAATCTTGGTCAATTAATTACAAATATAATTTATATTTACCGTATCAATTAAGAGAATTTATTCTATTTCAGGACAATGATGATGTTCCACAATTTCGCTCACCTACCAGTCTGGACCATGTTGTTATATCCGACCTGGATTCAGTGTTCGACAACCCCAGAAAAGCAAAGCTTAAGACGCGAGTTCGTAAATTAGTTGTTGAAAAAGAAATGTTACAGAAAAAAAATAAAGTTCTTAAAATCCAAAACAGCAGATTAAAAAAAAAATGACAAGCATGAAGAACATATTGTAAAGGATTTGAAAAAAAAAGAATTATCTCACGGAAACCGTAAATTATTACTTACATCATATAATAAAAATAATTTAAAACTTAAATTTGTACGAAACCCTCGGTGTGCGAGTCCGACTCGCACTTGGCCGACTTTTTTTTTATTGTATCTTAGTCTAAGTTTGTAAATAAATAAATAACAATTCTGTTTTTTGTTTTATTTAAAACATCATTACCAATGTAATGTACCTATGCTTATATTCAATGTCTCATCTGTGGCAAATCCGCATACTCTATGATTCACTACTGTACTTCAAGCGCAACACACTACAGATAGCTATCTCTTTCTGTACCATACGTTCCCTATTATCTATCGCAGTCGTAGTTGAAAATGACTATACACCTACATGTAAGTACATTCGTAATAACAACGCAACAATTTCTGGACACCGCTCAGTATGAACGTAACGTATCTTCCCTTTATAATATCATTGGGTAGAGTAGAGATACAAGATTATTATAAAGTATAATATAATATATTACACAAAAACAAGATCTACATTCTACCTGACGGTATGCAAATTATTATATTACTAAATTATAATGTTTATATATGAATTTAGTTTGATCATGGTCTATAGATTTAGATAATCTCAGAAGTCTTTTTTTTCTGCTTGTGGGTAGACACAGTGAAACACTTATTTTTTATTGCTCCCAGTTAATTTTATGTTATAAATCTTATTTTGAATTATTTTAATGAATTAATTATCACAATTGCTTTTTAAACCCCCCTTTCCTCACAAATAATTGTGAGGAAAGGGACGGATTGTGACGATGTCAGATCTCAACAGTAGCACTCTGGCAGGAACACAAGCAGAGCCACCCGTGCATGCTCTTGTTAAGCCTGCCAAGCTTGACACTCCTGTGAAAGCGACCACAACTAAGCCAAGACGAGCGAAAAAATGATGTTCCTCATCGTTAGTTACAAAACACAACTGATTTGTCATTATCTAGTTATTAATCAAATGCATTCAGGCTGGCAGTTATACAGTAATTTCTTGTCATAATACACTTCTGTTTTAACGCATTCTAACATATTCTTTTTTTTGTTCAATTCATGCAAACCGTATTATAATCTAAAGTTGGTAATAAAGTGGGTGAATGGGCTTCTAGGGCTTTTGAAACTTTTCTTAAAAGAAAGGTTTTAAAGGCTTTGGAGGTTTATTCACCTATTTATTGACATAAATATGACATAAGAAATTCTTATGTCATATTTATGTCAAAATATATTACGTTCCGTTTCGTTTTACGTAATTGCTGTCACAGTGTTAACATTTTTGTCATTGTTGTTTTATTTTATTATTTTGACTCGATTTTCTTACAATCATTGTATTTATTTCGTAGATTTTAATTCTGTCTGAATTCATAAACACCTATCCTGCATTTAGCTTATCATTCGATATTTTGGTATGAAATGTAAGGATTTCTTTTAAAATAACTCTTTTCAGTAAAGCCTCTGATTTTATGCCTGAAATGCTTTGTTCTTGTTGTGTTTTTGCGAGTTTTATATTTATTTTTAAAAATTGTTAAAAAATTGTATTTAACAAGTAGGCACTGTTTATTGAATTGTTTTGTTCTTTTTTACTAATTATGTTCTATTAACACATAGCCAGCAGATAACTATTGTTGTTAAACTAGTTTTATTGTTTTATTAGATATAATTTAGCTTTAAGTTTTAATTTAGATGGCATACATATTACCTAATTATGATAGCGACTCTGACAGTTTCATATCTGTTTCTAGCAGCAACACTAGCTTTGTGAGTATTCCTTCTCTCTCCGACACTTTAATTACTCAGTTCTCTGATGTTCCTCAAAACTTTAATGCGGTTCACATTAATGCCCAGAGTATTCCGGCTCATTTCCCCGATTTGTTGGCTAATTTTGACTGTAAGAATATTCACGCAATTCTTGTGTCTGAGTCATGGCTAAAACCATGCCTCCCTTCAAATTCATATTCGCTTCCTGGCTTCCAACTGATAAGAAATGATCGCACGTTGGGTGGTGGTGGTGGTGTTGCCATATATCTACGCCAACACATTCCTTTTTCTATCATTCATATGTCACCTCAGCCACCACTGCCTAACGCGGGCGAGCACTTATTTCTTGAAGTCGGGTTACATCACTCCAAGTTACTCCTTGGAGTTTATTATTGTCCGTCTTTACGCGTTGACTTTTTCTCTTCTTTCGACAACCTCCTGGAAATTCTAGTTCCTTCTTACAGTCACAGCATAATCATGGGCGATTTAACACTTGTCTTCTTAAAAAAGACAGTCGCTCTTCCCGTCTCCTTTCTGTTCTTAAATCCAATAATCTTACATTACTTCCTTTAAACGCCACTCACCATTTTCCTAATTCAATTCCTTCTCTCCTTGACCTTATTTTTGTTTCTTCTGCATCATGTGTTGCCAAACATGGTCAATATACAGCAGACGCTTTCTCTCATCATGACCTGACTTTTTTGTCCTACAAAGTTCGACCTCCTAAACCTAAGCCCAAGATCCTCATGCTACGTAATTTTGGAGGTATTGACATTGACCACCTTCTTCAGGATGCACAGGACATTGATTGGACACCTATCTTTAGTTCCACTTCGGTTGACGAGCAGGTTGCAATTTTTTCTCGTAACATTCTAAAACTATATGACTTTCACGCACCCGTAAGACCAGTAAAAGTTAAACACTTGCCAGCTCCTTGGCTTACACAAACTATTAAGGACTGTTTAGAGAAAAAAGCTGCTGCAAAACATTAGCTTAAATGTCGACCATCTGACGTAAACAGACAGGCCTATGTATCTATTCGGAATCACTGCAACAAGTTGTGTAGGAATGCTCAACGCCAACACATTCATAAATCTATTCAAAATGGCAATACTGCCAAAGTTTGGAAATTTTTAAAATCAATGGGTATTGGGAAACCTAAACAAGATACTGTCTACGAAAATTTGAATATTGATTTGCTCAATAGCCACTTTACAGCTTCTCCCATCTTTGATTATAAAACAAAATTGAATACTTTAAAATATCTTTCAGATCTTCCAACACCAAATCATCCGGCTTTTGTCTTCTCTGAGTTTTCCGAGTGTGATGTTAAGAGGAGCATTATTTCAATAACTTCTGCAGCCGTTGGAAGTGACTGTGTCAGCCGTAAGATGATCCTTCCCATCCTTGACGTTATACTTCCCATAATCTCACATATCCTAAACTCCTCTGTATTTTATGGTATCTTTCCTAGTGAATGGAAACACTCTCAGGTGATTCCCTTACCTAAAAAACCTAATCCTTCGTCCTTCTCTGAATATCGTCCCATTTCTATCTTACCTTTCCTCTCAAAAGTCCTTGAACGTCTAATCCATGGGCAGATTAGTGCATTTCTTGTTTCATGGGGTGTAGTGGACTGCCTGCGTTGTGTCTTGTTAGCCAACCTGTATAGGTGACAGGAACAAATAATCCGTCGGTAGTCTACAGCTCTTCTCTAGTGGCTCCTAGAAGCTGTTCGCAGCGGCCACACCCCGGTAACCACGTTGGCTCGTGGGCTAAACCTAGAGAAGGGGGCTTGGTAACAACATCTCCCAAGCCTGATCGGAAATCCCCCGAAATTGTGTCTTGGCTAAATAGCAGACCACCGCCGGTGGCAAGACACCGAGGCAATCGCAGGAGGGCCTAGAGACAGCGATAGGGATCGTGTTATCGTATGTCAAACTGCTGCATCTGACATCTCTCCGATCGTAACGGTTCACCGTTCCATCGGACAAAGAGATGTTAGACGAGAGAGTGCTCTTGCGTTTGCGCGTATGTTTGAGCACTATAATATATCCTGCGCATCTGACTGCTTCCGTACAATGGACTCCGATTTGGCAAAGACTGGTGGCGATGGGTTGAGGTAGAGAGGTTCGGGCTGATGCAACCTGAACTTTGTCTGAGACCTGCACACTAGCGGCTCTGGGGGTGTGAGTACACGCCGTGGTCGTTTTCTCTTTGAACTGGGGGGACAGAGGGAATCCGGCAGCACCCAGGGCGACAAAGCAGCCCTTTTTAGGGGAGCACTGCTTTCCCTGCTTAGCCTGGGAGGGGGCTAGAAAAGGTGCCCCAAAAAAATGCTCACCCCAAACACTTTTTGGATAGCAGTAACCACGGCTGCTTCCGCATCTTTATATTCGTGGTAAACTTAAAACACCTCTACTGACTTTTGGTGCATGGAATGTTCGCACCCTTCTCGACCGTGATACAAACGCCTGCCCAGAACGAAAAACTGCCATAGTTGCTCGGGAACTCCGCCGCTACAACATTGATATAGCTGCTATAAGCGAAACCCACCTTGCCGAAGAGGGCGAGTTAGTCGAGCATGGCGGTGGCTACACTTTTTACTGGAAGGGCACTGCTGCAACAGAACCAAGAAGGTCGGGAGTTGGTTTTGTGATCAAGAATAATCTTGTGAAGACACTACAAGAATTTCCAATCCACATCTCGGACCGTATTACCACTTTGCGCCTTCGCTTATACTTTCACTCTCTCACGACAATTTCCTTAATGTCGTCAGTGTCTATGCACCGACGCTAGATAGTTCTGACGAGACTAAGGATAAATTTTATGAAGAACTTACACAATGTCTTCATAAAATACCGAACAGAGAAAAGATACTCTTGTTAGGTGACTTTAATGCCAGAGTTGGTCGAGATTATGAAGCGTGGCCTAAAGTTTTGGGTAGACATGGGGTAGGCAACATCAACTCTAATGGCCAGTTGCTGCTTAGTTTATGTGCTCAATTCCAACTTGCAATCACAAGCACCATGTTCCGCCTTGCTGCTAAGCACAAAACTACGTGGATGCATCCCAGATCTAAGCACTGGCACCTCATTGACTATGTTATCACGAGGCAGCGAGACATCTCTCAGGTCCTAGTCACTCGTGCTATGCGCGGTGCTCATTGCTGGACGGACCATAGACTAATTGTCACCAAACTGCGTCTTTGCCTTCGGCGGCCATTTAGGGCTAGCAGGAAAAAGCCTCAGAGCATAAACATTGAGAAACTCAAATATCCGGCACCCCAAAGCAAATACGCTGAAACGCTGGCAGGTGATATACACTCTCATCAAAATACCGGTGATATTGATGCTGACTGGAACGCTCTGTCGTCGTCCATTCTTGACGCAGCCGTTAACACCGTAGGCCTAAAAATTAGACGCAAGCAAGACTGGTTTGATGAGAACGACGAAGTTCTTACTAAAGCTATTGCCAAACACCGAGAACTTCTCAAGCGCAGTAATAGCAGCGCACTAATAAGAGAGAGTGACCGTGAGTTGCGTAAGCTCACGAGATATACCAAAGATAAATGGTGGCAAGACAAGGCTCAATACATCCAGTGGCTTGCTGATAGTAATCAGCTCGGGGATTTCTATAGCGAAATTCGCAGTCTCATGGGTACCACCAACTTCATAAAGGTACCACTGAAGTCGCTGGATGGTAACAGTCTGCTGAAGAGCAAAAATGAAGTGCTAGATCGTTGGGCAGAACATTTCAATAATCTGCTTAATGTAGATCGAACAGCCGATCTACGCTATATAGACAGTTTGCCTCAACTTCAAATAGCAGAAGAACTGGATGATGCCTTGTCTAAACACGAAGTGCTTTTTGCCATCAAACAACAGCAAAATCAGCGTGCGGTTGGCTTAGACCTTATACCAGGTGAACTTCTGAAATACGGCGGCGAGGAACTGCATTCGCGCGTCTGGGAAATGTTTGTGCTTATGTGGGAGAAAGAACAAGTTCCTGAAACTTTTAAGTTATCACGCATCAGGGCTCTCTATAAGAACAAAGGCGACCGGTCGGAATGTGGTTCTTACCGCGGTATTTCACTGCTCTCTGTCCCTGGAAAAGTCTTCGCCAGAGTACTACTAAACCACCTCAGGAATCTCTCTGAAAAGATTCTGCCGGAAACCCAATTTGGTTTCAGACCAGACAGAGGGACTTGTGAGGCAATATTCGCAGTCCGTCAACTCCAGGAAAAAAGTAGAGAGCAGGGACAGCACTTGTATCTCTGCTTTATTGATCTGGAAAAAGCTTTTGACTGCGTCCCTCGCGAGGCCCTCTGGAAGGTACTGAGAAAGTTGGGGTGTACAGAGAAGTTCATAAGACTCCTGCGACTCCTGCACGATGATATGCAATGCTGTGTAGCGGTTGAAGATGACCAATCAAGCTTCTTTTCCGTCACTTGTGGAGTGAAGCAAGGTTGTGTCTTGGCTCTCACATTGTTTGCATTATATTTCGCAGTTGTAGTCCGGGAAGTATTGACTTCTTCTCCTGAAGGAGTTCGTATTCGTTATCGGACTGACGGCAGACTTTTCAACCTGAATAGACTCAGGGCGACCACAAAGGTGTCCTATGCACATATAGAGGACATTATGTATGCAGATGACCTTTGTTTCGTGGCTGAATCCCCTGAAGTCCTGCAACAGCTAGTCACGAATCTACACAAGCAGTGCTGCACATTTGGCTTAAAGATCAGCGTAAAAAAGACAGAAGTGATGTCACTAGATAGTCACGGACGTGAAGAACTGACCATCATGCTTGGTGAGGATGTGTTGAAGCAGGTCGATAAATTTCGATATTTGGGGAGCACTATAACATCAAAGTGCGACCTTGACGCCGAAATTAATAGCAGAATTGGTGCTGCAGCTGCTGCTTTCGGCAAACTCGACAAGAAGGTCTTCAGCTCCCATGACATAAAGCTATCCACAAAGGTCTCTGTGTATATGGCAGTTGTATTGCCTTGCATACTTTACTCAGCGGAAACATGGACGCCGTACCGACGCCACATCAGGCAACTAGACCGCTTCCACCTCAAATGTCTGCGCAAAATATTAAATATCCGTTGGTCTGATCGTGTGCGTAACACAGAAGTGTTGAGGAGAGCCAATGTAGGTGGCATTGAAGCATACCTCATGAGGCGACAGCTGCGTTGGTGCGGACATGTATTGCGCATGCCGGATACTAAAGTGGCCAAGCGCATCCTCTACTCCGAGTTGCAGGAGGGTAAACGAAAATGTGGCGGACAGCTGCTACGATACAAGGATGTGCTGAAGCGCCACATGAAAAGCTGTTCCATAGATCCGTCTCAGTGGGAGAATCTGGCATCCAACCGCAGAGACTGGAGAAGCCGCGTAAAACCAAATTAACATTTATTAAAAATCTTAAAAAATATTTATTACAAACCCAATTAAATACATAGCTCTACAGACTGTCATTACAACATTTTATATTTATATTTATTATATTTATTTGAACATATCCATACTTTACATTTATTTAACACCTAGTATAAAAAATATTTATTACAACCCAATTAAATACATAGTTCTACGGGCTGTCATTACAACATTTTATATTTATTATATTTATTTGGACATATCCATTACATTTATTTAACACCTGGTATAACTATATATAAACTATAGTAATTACCTCAAAGGTCACAGCTGTCAGGCATCGGGTGGAAGAGTCATTGTTATTTTGTAGCGGCAAACCACCTGCTTTTCCTTTACCTCCTGCTGTTTCATCTGTTCCATGGCTGGTCCATGCCATCTAGGTCTTTATATGGAAAATATTTAAGGATAAAATCAAGACACCATTTTTAGTAGTATTAGGAATTTTTTTTTTTTTTTAATTTTAATGTTTATAATTTGCACTCACATTTTAAATTTAATTTATAATTCATATTAATTTCTTATTTATGAGCATAATATTTTATTCATATATATTATTATGTATTGCTGAATTTTAATGATAACTTCTGTAGATAATGTTTATATGAACCGTTAGCTTACCTCAATGGTGTAGCCCTGTCGCCTGTGCTATAATAAGGCGTATAATTATGTGTATCTCCTCAGCGTCATCATTGTATCGTGTGATTCACTTTGTTGGTGATAATACACAGTGCACATCTTCAATTCTATATAAGAATTGCCGCCAATCGCCATACTGAACGAACGCCGAACGGAGCGGACACGACGTAGTGCCTATGACGCTAGCTCGAACCAAACAATATGGCGACCGGCGACGGGTTTGGGTTTGCAAATTAAGCAGTTAAATATATATTTATTCCATATGGGCGACTTAATTTAATTTAATTAATATTTATTTATAATTATTTATGTATTTTACACCCAAACACAATTTGTCTCTCTATTAAAATTTAAAAGCATTGCGTTCATGACCCGGCCGACGCCGCTGACGTCACTTACACGGGCATTGCGTAATACCAGTGCTGTGATGCTACCAACATCACAGCGTTTGCTGAGCAATGTCCGGTTTGGTACAGGTGGGACGCACATTTTCCCTTGTTTTATTTTCGTTTAGTTATTGTTTTTCTATCTTTCTTTCTTTACATCTTTATAGTTTTTTTTTTTTTTTTTTTTATTGTTGTTTTTGTGTGTCCTGTGCCTGTATCCAATAAACTTTTTTTCTTTCTTTCTTTCTTTCTAAAAGCCAAAGTCTATGACTTTGAAGCACGCCGGTTTTCTGAGCTGGATGCCAAACGAGATGAGTTGAAAGCTCGACCACCCGTAGCTATCAACTACAACTTTGTGGCTGGTACCCTGACATGTCCGCAGTGTGCGCGGACTTTTACGCACAAAATTGGGTACTCCAGCCACATGAGAGCACACGCACGCCAATAGAGTCGAAGTGGTCGCCATTACCGAAATCGGTGTGGAAGATTATTATTATTAGTGCATTTCTTTCTAAATATAACCTTCTCAATCCCTTCCAGTCAGGTTTTAGACCTGGACATAGCACTACCACAGCTTTGGTTCAAATTACGGATGATATTAGGTCAGGCATGGAAATCGGCAATCTAACGGTACTTGCATTGTTGGATTTCAGTAATGCCTTTAATACTGTTGATTTCGATATTTTGCTCGGCATATTGTGCTCCCTCAACATATCTCCACCGGTAATTCAATGGTTTCACAGTTACTTACACGGTCGGCGGCAACGTATTCGCTGCGATAATTCTTTTTCCGATTGGTGTAATATTAGAGCCGGCGTTCCTCAAGGTGGCGTTCTTTCTCCTTTACTCTTCGCTATTTTTATTACACGACTGCCCAAAAAGGAGTGTTATGTTTTCAGGGTTCATGTATGTATGTATGTATGTATGTTTGTGAGTTTCTTTATTCCACCATAACTTCTAAAAGGCTTGACCGATTTCAATGTTTGTGGTATCATTAGAAGCTTTGAGTTATCCCGAGTGACATAGGCTATGTGGACAATAAAAAATGGTCAAGTGTGAGTCGAAATCGCCTGCGAAGGGTTCCGAACGATATTTTTTTTTTGTGTTGCGTCATGTTTTTTTTGTTGTTCACTAAAAGGTATCAAATAAAAAAAATATAATTAAAAAAATTAAAAAACACGCCTGCCGTGTCAAAAAAAAATAAAAACAAGTCAAATACTTGCAGTCGGGGGACCTGTAATGAATTGTTCCAAGTAACCGACCCCGACTGCAAATATTTGACTTGTTTTTTTTTTTTTTGACACGGCAGGCGTGTTTTTTAATTTTTTTAATTATATTTTTTTTATTAATTCAATATCTAACCGACTTCTTTCTTCCTACCACTTGTATGCAGATGATCTGCAGATATACAGTCAAGCGCCTCTTGCAAAACTACCTGAGGCAATCGACATGTTGAACAAGGACCTGTGCCGTATTTCTCGGTGGAGCATGAGATACGGCCTTACAGTAAATCCCATTAAGACACAGGTTATTGTAGTCGGCAGCTCTAGGACGATCGCAAAAATTGACTGGGCATTGCTTCCTCAAGTTTCTTTCAATAACAGCTTTATTCCTTTTAGTGAAAACGTCAGAAACTTGGGGATCGTGATCGACAGGAACTTTTCCTGGTCTGCCCAAGTCCAAGAAACTAGCCGGAAACTTTACGCGTCGGCTGGATCTCTAAGGAGACTTCGCAACTTTCTCCCCACTACCACCAAAATTGCGCTAGCAAAATCCCTTCTTCTTCCCATCCTTGATTATGCTGATGTCAGCTATCTCGACATCAACGAAGACTTACTTGATAAGCTTGAGCGTCTCCAAATTTTTTGTATTCGGTTCATATTTGGTTTGCGCAAGTATGACCACATCTCAGAATACCGCACTAAGCTTGAGTGGTTACCAATCCGGCTTCGCCGGAATACTCATTATCCTTTCTCTTCTCTACAACGTTCTGTTTCTTCCTTCAACTCCTTTTTATTTAAAACATCGTTTTGAGTTTCTGAGGGACTCACACACCCGGTCCCTGAGGTCATCTGAGAGCCTTGAATTGAAGGTCCCAATGCACTCCACAAAATTCTTTGACCAGTCTTTTGCTGTTGAAGCAGCACGTTTGTGGAATGCATTACCTGTGGCTATACGTTGCGAGCAAAGTTTACGTAAATTTAAAAAAGCTGTTAAGGCACATTATTTATTATCCAATTAAAATTTTTTTTTGTTTCGTTCTTGTTTTTCTTTCTGTTTCATGTTTTATGTCATATGTCTATATCTGTATCGGTATGTATGTCACGCAGTCTTCATAGTGTAATAATATGTATACCTTAGAATAATTTTAGTTTATATTTATGTTTAGTTTTGTTTATATACTTGTTTGTTTCTTTTTATATAATTTCTTTTTACTTTTTATGTTATACCTTAGTAGTTTAAGGAAAGATTGCCTGGAAGAGATTGCCAGGTGCAATAAGGCCGCCTTTTGTACATGTCTCTTTATTATTTTTATTTTATTTTGTAATTTACTATGGACAATAAAGAAATAAATAAATAAAATAATTATTATCCAGTATCTGACACAAAAATTTGATCACATCACTATGGACGCTAAAATCTCATCAAACTTGGAGGACTTGGAGGCACTGTTCAACACTAGGATGGCTGTTTATGAAGACAAGCTGGCGTTGGCAACATTCGGGTCTTCTTTAGCTTCAACTCCATCACCAAATCTATCATCCCTCCAGCAGGAATTCAAAGAATTCAAAAGTTTTGTCTGGCAAGCGCTGTCAAAACTTAAATCCCAAATGAAGTTGCTTGCATTGGGTTTTGACAGGCATGAAACTGCGGCGCAAAGTGCTTCTGATCCACGGCATTGCTGAAGAAAAGGATGAAAAGGTACATGAAATTGCTTTTAAAGTTTTCAACCAACGAATGAAACTGACCGAGTTGAGCCAGGAGAACTTACATGTTTGTCACCGTCTTGGTTCAGCGAAGCGCAGTGCCAGGCCTATACTCGTGAGATTATTCACTACCGAGCACCGCCATCTTGTTTGGGACAGAAAGAAAGAGAAAGAAAGAAGAAAGAAAATCATTTATTTTGCGCAAGCGCACACACAAGATAAGTACATAAATAATATCAGACAGTAAACACAAAAGAAGGAGAAAATAAATGATAAAGAGACAAAAAATAAAAATAAAAAACAGTAGACAAAAAATTAATCAGCTAAAAATACCATTTTCCAAAGTCACAGTATCGCGAGCGCCAAGCGCTCATACATTATCTGTGGACTGTGTGATTAATTTATTATATGTCTGTGGACCGGAATTTTGTCATAATACAGATTACAGCCTACTTATTACTTTTCTCTATGGATTACAGTAAACATTACAATATACAAATTAATAAGATGGAAATTGGAAAATGATTGGAAATAAATATATATTTTAGTTCTTCTTTCCTTTGCTAGTGTGCGTCATTGTGGTGCGTGCGCAAAAAAGGATATGCTCAGCATATGCTGCGACCTCAATTCAAGAAAAAGTTGGTGCCACAGCGCTGATTTTCAGCACATCCTCAGCAGCATCAACAAACAGACAGACAACAGACAGCAAAAAGTCTCTCAAGTTTTTGACTCAATTACGACACCAGACTTTTATGGCAGCTCGCAAACGGTTTGGTATAACTAATTGTTGGTCAGTCGAGGGCAAGATCGTGGTCATCACTCCAGACAAGACACGCCATAAAATCGAATCAATGGACGAGTTGCAGAAACTATCTTCTAAATTTCCGGTCAACATCGACGATTGTGTGCAGACGGAAGACTCCGTTTCTTCAAAATCACCGCCTGCTGACCCCACTACACCCATTAGCAAGGTCCAAAGAAGAACTCGTCGTCGTAATTGAGTAATTGTGTTGCTTTGTAATTCGTAGGTATGATATTTTCTTAAACTATCTTTTAACCTTTGCACCGCTGCCTTTGAATTACGTTATGTCGGTACTTTACCAACTTTTTCTCGTTTGGCCGTCTTTTAGTCTTGCACGATATCCTTTGTTTAGTTAAGTAATTTTATAGTTTTATGTTTTACTTTAATGCTTGACGCCTGACGGTAATGCTTAACGTGTTTGTTTACACCAGTGACAGTTACATTGACAACTGTCAAATGTCAGTTTTGCTGTCAATTGTCATTGGTGTATGGACACGTTTTATTATCTGACGTTCCATTTTAGGTATGTATGCGATGGTTAAATGGTGTAATAAATGGTGCAGTAAATCATTTTTTTTTTTTTTGTGTCTGTCTTTTTGAACTAAATGTATATATTCTGCGCTTTGTTGAATTATTTCTTGTGAGTCAGGGAGGTTGTTTTGTATGCAACCCGTAATTTTGGTAAATTATTAATTGATTTAGTTTGATTTTTTAAATATTTTATTTATATAGATATATATATGGATAACCTAGCTCTTAATGATAGCTTTTTTTCGTGTTCGTCTACGTCAAGTTTTGTTAGTGCGGGCAGTCATGGCTCGTCCGTCCCGCGTTCCCTGCATGAGAACCTTTCCGATCTTTTTTCCAATTACCCTAGTGTTTCGTCATCATACAAATGACTAAAATAAGATCGTTTAAATTTCACCACGGGCAACACACGATGTTCTTATCGATTTTCAGCAGTGGCAATCACAACTGTTTTGACAGTTGTAATACGTGCCGTACTCGTTATCCGATTGGTGCTACTGCTGCATCTGTCATGACGTCACTACCGTTAACGGACAAACCGCCCCCCTATCGACAATCTTTTTCTCACCATATTGCACGCGCGCGCACTTCGCGATCTCTCTCAAGGAAAACCTTTTAAACGCGTCAACTCGACCGATATTCTGCTGGGAATCAATATTCCGAGCAACTCGTGACATTCAGCAATCAACTGTGGTGGAATCATATCGCCGGCGGATCATCGGCAGCAGAAATAGCAGACCAAGGTACGTGCACGTGTTTTAGTTTGTTACTGCTGCATTTATCTAAGAACATCGTTTGTGTGATCGTCCAGCCACCAGGGCTGTCCCAGATGTGTAGGTACCTCATCGTTTTTTATCGCGACTGCACACCTAGTAACCTTCAAATCGCCCATATCAACGCTCAGAGTGTTCCTGGTCATTATTCAGATCTTCTGGCATCTTTTAGCAGCGTTCATCTTGACATTCTCCTCATCTCAGAATCATTTTTAAAGCCTTCCCTTCCTTCAACTCACTTCGCACTCCCGGGTTTTGTGTTGCTTCGCAACGACAGGACAGGAAAAGGCGGTGGCGGAGTTGCTGTCTACTTACGCGCTGACCTCCCTTGTAAGGTTATTTGTTCTTCTCCTTCTCTTTATTCCGAATCGGCTGAATACATCTTTCTGGAAGTTATAGTCAAACGTACTAAGATTTTAGTAGCTGTACTGTACAGCCCAAACCTACACGTTAACTATTTTGATGATCTTGACATGCAGCTGAATGACCTGTGTCCCCAGTACCGTCATATCATCATTATGGGTGACTTTAATACGTGTTTACTAAAGGATGATGCTCGTGCTCGTAGACTGCAGAGTCTCCTATCATCTGTTAATCTACATATTCTTCCCCTTTCTGCAACTCACCACTCACCGAATTGTTCTCCTTCTTTGCTCGACCTTATGATTGTCTCTTCCCCTTCTAATGTTTCTGATCATAGTCAACTTCCTGCAAGTTTCTTCTATCACAATCTTCTCTATCTCTCCTATCGTATCCGTACCCCCAAGCGTAAACCTAAGCTTATACATTTACGCAGCTACAAGGGTATGAATCTGGAGGCATTACAGCGTGATGCGAGTAATATTGACTGGAGCCCTGTGGCAGATACCAGCGATATCGACGAGAAAGTGAACCTTTTTAACAATATCATACTTGAACTCTATAATCGTCATGCCCCAGTGCGACTTGTCAAGGTAAAGCGCGAACCGGCGCCTTGGATCACGTCTGAAATTCAGGATGCCATGGCTCGGAAGGACAGAGCGAAGCGGAAATATGAACGCAGACCTACAACTGACAACCTTTCTCACTATAAGATCGCACGCAACCGCTGCAATCATCTGTGCCAAACCGCCAGAAGAAAACATTTTCACGACAACCTGGTTGACCGTAGCTCTGGCGATGTCTGGAAATTCCTAAGGTCTGTTGGTGTTGGCAAATCACAGGAGAACGCCTGTAAGGATATTGACCTTACGGCCTTAAATAATCATTTTTCTATGCCTCCTATCACTCTTGATCCTTCTACCAAATCTTCTACTCTACTTGAACTTTCTTGTCTCCCTGCACCTCACTGTCCCCCTTTCCATTTCTCTTCCGTTGCCTTAGAGGACGTCAAAAAATCAGTATTAGCCATCTCATCCTCTGCGATCGGTAATGACGGCTTGTGCTCTCGTATGATTTTTCCTATTCTTCCACAACTACTTCCCATCCTATCTCATATCTTTGACTTCTCTTTGACTTCCCGTTCCTTTCCCTCAGCCTGGAAACTAGCTCATGTTATTCCTCTTTCAAAAACTTCAAACCCATCCTCATTTGCGCAGTACAGGCCCATTTCCATACTTCCTTTTCTGTCCAAAGTCCTTGAGCACATTGTACACCGTCAAGTATCCGATTTCTTAACGTCTTTTAACCTTATTTCCCCTTTCCAAAATCAAAATCAAAATCAATCAAAATCAAAAATTATTTATTTAACTTAGGCTACAAAGTAGCACTTATCAAACGTCAATATTATTACGAAGAAGACAGCACCCTAGGGGTCGGTTCATATCCAGCGGCAAAGGCAGCGCGCAACATCGGCCGCGCAACGCCAGAACGAACAAACACACAACAAAACATCCAACCTCTCACACCTGACGCACCAACGCGTCATCAGGTCAGTGCGAAAGGCCGAATGCTCCACCATGCGCCCGCCCGCCCCAGCGCCACGCGACCGACAACACGCGACGCCACCACCGCCAGACATGAACCGACCTCAAAACGCCCACCCTTCACCGCTTCCTAAGTGCTCTGGCTGAGGAGAAGAAACGGCGCAACAAACTCCCCAGTTGCACGCTGTCATTACAATAAAAATAATAAATAACATCAATAAGGGACCGCGCAGAGTGAACAAGTGGTTAAGGTAGATGGGTATCATACTATTGAAGAGTGAAAAGTATTGTATCTACTTGGAGACCAAGGTCAGCAGAACGACCAGTCACCGCAAGCGGCACCCGTTCACGAGTATGACGCAAGGATCAGCCATCCCCTCCCTCGCCATATTAGAGGGAAGGAGGAGACCCGACCCAAGACGCCACCGCAGGCAATGACAACTAAGGGAGCATGACGAAACTGCTGCCGGCTTAAAGAAAATAAAACAAAACGAATTCCATGTACAAATTAGAATAAAACCCCAAGCACTGATTCACTGCACAGTCCCTTGTCAAAGCGACAATAAAATAGTACACCAATGTACATGCGTATAACAGCATTAATAATAAAACATATTAAACAATATAATGTGACATACAGAGTGTAATGTATGCCAATCAATTTGGAACGATAATTAGATTTGATATACTAATAAAGTTATAAAATTTCAAGTCATCAAAGATAATAATAAAAGTTAATTATACAATAGTATAATTGTATCAAAATATAGTAACATACTGTATGTATGGCAGTCAAAAATAAACCAAAAAAAAAAAAAAAAAAAATAGGAAAAAATTATCCCAGTAATTCCGCACAGAACCGTCTTGTGACTATCAAGGCGACCAACAGTTTTTATCGTCTAAGTAATCATTTAATGTATAGTAGGCTTTCTTAAAGAGCCTTGTTTTAACTACTGATTTAAATAAATTAAATGGTAATTCTAAAATACTAGGAGGCAGTTTGTTTTAGATTTGAATGCTAAGTCCTATAAATGATTTATGCACCTTGTGCAGCCGATGGGATGTAGTGCATAACTTATGCTTATTTCTAGTATTAATGTTGTGTATATCACTGTTTTTAGTGTATAGGTGAATATTTTGTCTAATATATAATATGTTGGCTAGAATAAATTGTGAGGCAACAGTTAGAATCTCAATTTCTTTAAAACGCTCCCTAAGTGAGACCTTAGCGCCTAGCTGGTAAATGGACCTAACAGCTCGTTTTTGCAGAATAAATATTGTTTCAATGTCTGCAGCCTTACCCCACAACAGAATGCCATAGGACATAACGCTGTGAAAGTAACTAAAGTACACTAAAAGGCCTTCTACACGGTCGGGACCAACCGCCGACCATCGTGTCCTTGGTCGGGTAAACCAACTTTTGGATTCATTCTACACGGTCGGGTGGTTGACACAACTTGTCAGTTCCCTCCGGTGTTCACAGCGTAAAGACGTATCACTAAGAAAACTAAGAAAAAAAAAAAGTGGATGAAACTGTTTCATCCAAATAAAACTACTTTTACGGATTTTATCGCGGTTTGTATTTTGATTTTAGTTCCCGACGTTTCGCGTAAACCTCAGAACTCAATGTGTTTCATCCAAAGCTAAAGCTAAGGCTCAAAGAGCGAATTACGTTGAACCATCTTAATATTTTAAGGATTCTTAATTCTGAAGACTTTCGGAATTTTTTAAGAATGGATCAAGACACTTTTAATGAGTTACTTGAAATATCCTTACTAATATTATAAATGCGAAAGTTTGTTTGGATGTATGGATGTTTGTTACTCTTTCACGCAAAAACTACTGAATGGATTTTGATGAAACTTTACAATAATGTAGCTTATACATCGGAATAACACATAGGCTAATTTATAAAGATAGTGAATGAATTGTCATTCACGCGGGTGAAACCGCGGGGCACAGCTAGTCCTTATATAAATCAGATCCAATGTCCCAAAGACATGATAAATCAGTGTACATAGATATAAATTCAGTTAGAACCTCACGGTCGCGGGTTCGTTTTGCGAATCCATCGCTGTAACACGCGATGACGTGCGCCCGCATTGAATGACAAACGCACACTGAAGCTCTCCCGTCGGCCGACAGCGTTCCAGACGGTTGGGGCCGACCACGGACGCAGCCTGTCGCGATGGATGCGCTCACGACCAAGGCTGTTGATATCAACCAACTATCGGTCGGGTCAACCGATTTCTACACTATCCATTTTTACATCAACCCGACCAAGGACACGATGGTCGGCGGTTGGTCCCGACCGTGTAGAAGGCCTTTAATCGAGCTGTATCCACGTCCGTTAGCTGCCTAACTTTCCTAACTGCATATGCTGCTGAACTTAGTTTGCTTGCAAGGTATGAAATATGAGCTGCCCATTTGAGTTTACTGTCTATTGTAATACCTAAAAAGACGGTCGATTCTACAGTCTCCAGCACTTCATTACTAACAATTATATTTGGACCTAGATTTTTAACGTTTGGCATTACAAATTTAATGCACTTCGTTTTCTTGGCATTTAGTACTAAGTTATTAACAGTAAACCAATTTGTTGCCTGTAAAAGTGCACTGTTAATGTGATCAAAACTATCACTATTTCTATTCACTTTAAATATGAGTGACGTGTCATCAGCGAAAAGTACAGTATTGCAGATAACTTCTAAATAAAACGGCAAGTCATTTATATATACCAGGAATAAGAAAGGACCCAGTATAGAACCCTGGGGCACACCTAATTTAACCGGAAGTGGCCTAGATTTTACGCCATTAACTTCTACACATTGAAGGCGCTGCTTTAAATAAGAATCCATTAAGTTAAGGGCTATATCCTGTATACCATAATATTTAAGTTTAGCGAGTAGTGTGCCGTGATGAACGCAATCAAACGCCTTAGAAAGGTCACAAAAAACTCCTATGACATTTTGCGAATTTTCCCAGGCGCTATAGACGTGTTTTAATAAAGCTACACCGGCATCAGTTGTTGAGCGACCCTTTGTAAAACCATACTGTTCATTGTGGAGCAGCTTATTTACATTAAAAAAACCTAATAATTGCTGTAATATTAACTTTTCAAAGATTTTACTAAACGCGGGTAATATTGATATGGGTCTAAAATTACTCACTTCACTTTTAATACCGGATTTAAATAATGGTATAATTTTGCTGTACTTCATGAGGTCTGGAAATATACCTAAATCGACACACTTGTTAAAAGTAACAACAAGATAAGGAGCAACATCATCAATCTGGTTTCCGCCCTGGCCATAGCACTGTAACTGCTCTCCTTAATGTTACTGATGATATCCGCTGGGCTATGGAAAACAAATCTCTCTCTATCCTCGTCTTACTTGATTTTAGTTCGGCGTTCAATTCTGTGGACTTTGATATCCTCTTAGGCATCCTCCAAACAACCAAATTTTCCTCTTCCTCTCTGGCTTGGTTTGGATCTTACCTTCGGGGCCGCTCTAAGCGCGTCCGCCATGAAGAGTCTTTCTCTGATTGGTGCGATCTAGTTGCGGGCGTGCCTCAGGGTGGCGTCCTTTCACCTCTTCTTTTTTTCATCTTCATCAACTCTGTCTCTACTTTTATATCCTCCAAGTATCACCTTTATGCAGATGATTTACAAATTTATAATCATTTTCGATTGTCTGAAGCGGAATCGGCCATCGATACTATGAACCGCGACTTGGCCAGCATCAGCAGGTGGGCAAGGTCTTATGGCCAGCAGTTAAACCCAGCGAAGACACAAGCCATGATAATTGGCAGCAGGCACTATCGAAACGCACTTGATTTGACCTCTTTGACGCCTCTCCGTCTCGATGGGTCTGTGATTCCCTTTACTGACACTGCAAAAAATCTTGGGGTATTGATTGATTCACATTTGTCATGGCGTGATCAGGTTAATGAGGTGAGTCGTAAGGTTCACTTCTCCTTTCACTCGCTGAAGTGTCTCCAGACCTTCTTACCTTTAAGAACTAAAATTTTACTAGCTCAATCTATAATTCAGCCAATTATTGACTACGCCGATGCCTGCTACCTTGATGCCACAGAGGAGCTTCTAAATAAACTTGAGAGATAGCAAAATATTTGTATTCGTTTTGTTTACGGACTGAAAAAGTATGATTGTTCGCGCCCCTCACTAATGTTACTAAAACCGGCCGGAAGTGTGCCCGGCACTATGGACGCGAGGGGGTGAAGAGAGGGACGCGGGCGCAAGCCGCGTGCGCCGCAACAGCGCTCGGTCTCTTACGCCGCTAGCATCGAGTCGACAACAACTAAGTTAACCAGTAATTTAAAGTGAAGTCGCGTTGTCCAGTGTCCTTAGTCCTTATCTGTAATAATCTATATACTTACCTGTCTGTAACAAATAAATAGTTAACGAAAAATGGCGACCGTGACAGGACGAAGAAAAGCACGCCGCGGCGACGCCATTACGTGCCACACATAATCTGACGCGCCGGCGAGGAAAGGAGTGATGGTGGAGGACATCTGAGATGCTCGGGAGCCTACTGGAGCCACAGGAGGTCTAGCCCACAAGAAGAGTGAGCCCTGTTCCTTTAATCTGTCCATAATCCTAAAATGTCCTAAATATCCTTTGTGTGTCTTCGACTGTGCGTAACGGACGCTTGCGACTCGAGCGTTAGGAGTTTATATTCCTAATCTAGCTCCCGGTGGCAGGCTGTGCACGTAATTATCAACATAGCGCTTCGCCCAAGTTTTCGACTCGGCTATTTACATTAAAAGGTGTTGGATTTTCATAACGTTTAAGCATGTGTGTGTGACGCTTTTATGCCGTCAGCTCTATAAATTTTTCTAGCTGAGAGTGAGTTTTATCTGTAATACACGCACGTTGCACGTTCCTAATTTACGCAATTATTTATAGCTCATTACTTTTACGATTTTCACGCTAATTCCATAGCACTCACAACGCTATTTACGTGCAAATACTAAGGTATATACCTAAGTATATAAAGCCTTTCTAGACTTTTCAATACTCGAACCGCTTTTCAATTTTATTTGCCGACTATTCCAGCTCCCTCCCCTGTTGGGTTGAGGACGACACGTCGTGCTAACGGGTTCATTGTGTGCGCGCGCGGCTACGAGCTGCTGGCCAAGCTGTCTGCTCGGCGTGAGCTTCAGCACCGGCACCAGCAGCGCGTGCGACTGGACCTGAGCTTCTCTGCTTCCCGAAACAAGTTTGAGTGCACATAATAATTTATATTATTATATTCGTTATTTGCGTTTGTGATTACTGTATATAATAAGTGCTATAATATGAGTGAATCAGAGCTCAAAATGGAATTATCCACCTTAGTTAAACAGCGTGGGATAATAAAAGGTAGATTATCAAGATTTGAACAGTATGTAAAGGAATTAACAAGTTTAAAGGATATACCTGCTCTAAAATACAAAGAACTTGAATTTAAAACTAGTAAAATAGAATCATTAATAAGTGAATTTGAAGAAATACAAAACAAAATTGATATTTTACACTCGGATCCTGACGAGCAGGTCCAAGAAAGAGAAATATTAGAAAATAAGTTCATTAACTTAATAGCAATAAGTTAAGAATTGTTAGATAATAGCGGTGTTAAAAAAGAGACAGATCATGAAGATCAAATTTCAAGTAATTATAGTTCTCATAAACACAGTGGGATCAAATTACCCACTATAAAACTTCCTACTTTTGATGGAAATTATCTAAAGTGGCTAGAATTTAAAGACACATTCTTGTCTGTAGTAGATAGCAACTTAGAAATTCCACATATAAATAAATTTCATTACCTTAGATCAGCGCTTGAAGGAAATGCAGCTGTAGTTATAAAGTCCATAGAGTTTAGTGCTAAGAATTACAAAGTTGCCTGGGACTTATTGTGTCAACGGTTTGAAAACAAAGATATTTTAGTTAATAACCATTTAACAGCATTATTTAATATCGAACCATTAAAGAGGGAATCATACAAATCTCTAAGATTCATCGCTGACCATGTCATGAAGCATCTCAGAGCCCTTGAGACACTAGGCCTGCCAACAAATAAGTGGGACATTCTTATTATATTTATGATTTCATCAAAGCTAGACTTGCATACAGCTAGGAAGTGGCAAGAATGCAAAAGTAAGTCTAGTGAACTTGTAATGTTGACTGATTTCTTTGATTTTCTTCGCAACCGGGCTGACATACTTGAGACTTCCTATTTTAATAATACTCACCCAGACAAAGTTCCTGACCACAAACCTAAAACAAACACACACTCCAAAAGTTTTGTTGCAGCTGTTGATAAGAAAGTAAATAATAATGAATGTCTTGTGTGCAAGGAAAGTCACCCACTTTACTTGTGTGACAAATTCAAAGGTATGGCTGTGGATGAACGTCTAGGTGAGATAACTAAGTTTAATTTATGCAAGAATTGTTTTCGAAGTGGTCATACTGCATATCAGTGTAAATTAAAGGCGATGTGTCGTACATGCAAGAAAAAGCATAATACATTAGTGCATGTCACACAAATAGAGAATAGTGTACAACCATCAACATCATCTTTACCGGTGTCACTGTCTGTGGTCAGCAGCGACCAGGTGTTATTAAGTACAGCTCTTATTCAGGTTGTGAAAGATAAGAAAACATACACAGTCAGAGCCCTGTTAGACACAGGAAGCCAATCATCCTTCATTACTGACAGTTTAAAAGAAAAATTAGATTTAGTGATTAACCCCGGAGGGTCAGTAAATGTTTGTGGTATTAATAATTCTAATTGTAGTATTAAGCAAAGTTGTAATTTAAAAATTAAGTCTAGGTGTAATTCCTTCGAGATTAAAGTTAAGTGTTTAGTTGTTCCCAGAATTACTGGAATTTTACCAAATTCTTTAATAAATACTGAATATTTGAAATTACCAAGTAACATTGATTTAGCTGATCCAAATTACTTTTTTCCTTCTGAGGTAGATATCCTCTTAGCGGCAGATGTCTACTGGGACATAGTAGGCTCTAACTTAATTAAGTTAGGTAGTAAAAATCCTGTTTTACAGGAGTCTAAGTTTGGGTGGCTAGTGAGTGGCCCAATAAGTACACAACAGCCAACCTCACAAGTTTATTGTAATTTCACTCAAGAAATAAAGGAATGTTTAGAAAAGTTTTGGACAATTGATGACCTTCCAGTTACTAAAACATATTCAGTAGAAGAACAACTCTGTGAAAACAATTTTATTGAGAATTTTTCTAGATTACCAAATGGTAGGTTTGCTGTGACAATGCCTTTTAAGGAGTCGCCTGAGGAAGCTCTTGGGAACTCATATTATATAGCTAAGAAGTGCTTTTAAATCTAGAGAAAAAATTTGCTAAGAATCCTAGTCTCAAGATTAAATACAAAGAGTTTATAGATGAGTATGCTAATTTAGGACATTTAAGAGTTTTAAAAATAAACCTGAGTTTGGATATTATATGCCCCACCACGCAGTAATACGGGAAAAAAGTGAAACCACTAAACTGCGGGTAGTGTTTAATGCCTCGTGTAAAACTAGTTCAGGAAAATCACTTAATGAGATACACATGGTCGGGCCAGTTATACAAAGTGATTTAATGTCAATTTTGCTTCGCTTTCGTAAACATAAGTATGTTCTCACCGCAGATATAGAGAAGATGTTTCGGCCGATTGAAATTAAGGAACCGCAGCGCCACCTTCAACTAATATTATGGCGCGATGTCGAAACAAAACCGATAGATGTCTTACAGCTGAACACCGTAACTTATGGTACTGCTTCTGCACCATTTCTCAGCACTCGATGTCTGCTACAGTTAGCAAAAGAATGTGAGGATAAGTCTATAGCGTGTGTCATTGAAAATGATTTTTATGCAGACGATTTAAATACTGGATCCGAAACTGTAGAGGGTTTAAAATATATTTATAGGGAAGTTGTTGCTACTCTTGATTCAGCACTTTTGCCTTTAAGAAAATTCAGGACAAATTGTCCTAGCTTATTTGAAAATGACGATGATACAGCAAAATTTGTAGATATTAATAAGGAATCTAGTGTATTAGGTCTTATTTGGTGTCCTAAGTCTGATAATTTACTATTTTCCACAGATTTACAGCCCTCTGCTCAAATAACCAAACGGTCAGTAATCTCTGCTACGGCCAAAGTATTTGATCCTTTAGGACTATTAAGCCCTTGTATTATAGTACCTAAAATTTTACAAATGAACAACAATTACGGTCAGCTAAACTGGACTGGGATGACCCAGTACCAGTTGAATTTTGTAAGAATTGATCTAACCTATTGAAAGAATTTTCATATTTATCTGATATTAATATAGAACGTTGGGTTTTATGTGACAATCCTAAAACTATAGAACTACATTGTTTTGTCGATGCCTCACAACAAGCCTACGCGGCATGTATCTACTTGCGCTCTGAAGACTGTACTGGAAAGGTTGCAGTTAGGTTGTTGTGTGCTAAAGCACGAGACGCCCCAATGAATCCAACCACTATACCGAGGCTGGAGTTGTGTGGCGCACTCCTAGGGGCTCGTCTATGTTCAAAGGTATTGGATTCCTTACAATGTAATATATCCCGAAAAGTTCTATGGTCTGATTCGATGGTTGTGTTAGGATGGGTGCAAACTCCACCCAGGGATCTTAAAGTATTTGTATGTAATAGAGTGAACGAAATAAATCAAATGACACCGGGATTCGACTTTAGATATGTACCAACTGATCAAAACCCTGCAGACATGGGTTCTAGAGGTGTGTCTCCCAAGCAGTTAAAAGCTTCTAGCCTTTGGTGGGCAGGGCCTTCGTTCCTCGCTAATGACTCAACTTGTTGGCCTACACAACAAAAAATCCCTAGTTTACCAGAACTTAAAATTCCACGCAACATTGAATGTCACACCACAATTGTAAATAAGATAATTGAATTTGAAAAATATTCTAACTTTAAGAAACTTAATAGGATCTATGCATATGTGCAACGTTTTGTACATAATTGCTTAAATAAAAATAGTAGAATTAGCGGACCATTAGAAGTTAAGGAATTAGATAAGTCATTGTTAACTTTAGTTAGGTTAAGTCAGTTGGATAGTTACTCTGACGAAATTAAATTAATTAGTGATGATAAGAAAACTCTTAATTGTAAGTCCAAATTACTGTCGTTGAATCCCTTTATAGATAAAAGCAATATATTGAGAGTTGGTGGTAGGCTTCAAAATTCTGAATTTGATTATAATAAGTTCACTCAATTGTTATTTAGGCAAGAACATGAACGTTTGTTTCATGCAGGACCGCAACACCTGCTAGCGTCCATCAGAGAGCGATTTTGGGCCATAGGAGGTAGAAATTTAGCTCGGAGTACGACTAAGAAGTGTCTACTCTGTACTCGCTTTCGAGGGAAAACTATTCAACCAATAATGGGTAACTTGCCTTCGGAAAGAACCTACTCAATGTTTCCCTTCTACACATGCGGTGTAGATTTTGCTGGTCCTTTTACTATTTCAAGTCGCAAAGGTAGAGGAAGTCAATCCTCAAAATGTTATTTATGTTTATTTGTATGCCTCTCGACTAAGGCAATTCATTTAGAATTAGTAAGCAGCTTGAGCTCTGATGCATTTATATTATCTTTAAAAAGGTTCATATCAAGAAGAGGCAAACCTAGTGTCATCTATTGCGATAATGGCACTAATTTCAGAGGCGCCAATCGCAAGTGTACTGATAATTTCGCGAATGATAACGGTATAAAATTCGTATTTAGCCCGGCGTACTCGCCTCACTTTGGGGCATATGGGAAGCAGGAGTCAAGTCGGCAAAGTTTCATCTAAAACGCAAGGCCGGTAAAGCTTCCTTAACGTTCGAGGAGCTTGCTACGTTATTAGCACAAGTCGAGGCCATACTTAATTCCCGTCCTCTGTCTCCCCTATCTTCCGATCCTACCGATCCTACACCTCTTACCCCAGGGCACTTTCTTGTCGGGCGACCTCTCACGTCGTTGCCGTCGGCACCAATTAATACGAAGAGTCCAAATCGTTATCAGGTTATAGAGAAAATCAGACAAGACTTCTGTCAAAGATGGCGCCGGGAGTTCGTAGCGGAGCTTCAGCAACGCACGAAATGGAAAACAAGACAGTATGAGCTTCGTGTGGGCGATCTGGTGATCCTCAAGGAAGAAAATGTTCCCCCACTGCAATGGAGACTCGGCCGTGTCACACGTCTGTATCCTGGGACGGATGGAGTCAGCAGGGTGGCCGATGTCATGTCTTCCAGGGGCACAGTACGAAGGGCTGTGAACAAAATGTGCATCCTACCAAGTTCAGCCCCAGCAGACACGACACTGATAAATGATGACAAGGATTCTGAGGAGAATAAAGAAGCTTGAAAGCTACCCTTTCAACCCCGGGAGGATGTTCGCGCCCCTCACTAATGTTACTAAAGCCGGCCGGAAGTGTGCCCGGCACTATGGACGCGAGGGGGTGGAGAGAGGGACGCGGGCGCAAGCCGCGTGCGCCGCAACAGCGCTCGGTCTCTTACGCCGCTAGCATCGAGTCGACAACAACTAAGTTAACCAGTAACTTAAAGTGAAGTCGCGTTGTCCAGTGTCCTTAGTCCTTATCTGTAATAATCTATATACTTACCTGTGTGTAACAAATAAATAGTTAACGAAAACCAGGAAGTATTATTTTGTCTCCGACACTGATCATGTCTCTCACTTCCGCAATGAACTCAAGTGGCTCCCAATCCGCCTTCGCAGGAACACTCGAATACTATGTCTTTTGTATAATATCCTTCATCACCCCCTCTACCCTTCTTACTTGCGTGAGCGTTTTACCTATGTCCGTCCCCCTGATGTCCTTTGTAGATCCCATCTTAAATCCCACCTCAAAATCCAACACCATACCATTGATTTTTATTCCTTCTCCTTCACTGTTCATGCCGTCAGACTGTGGAATGCGCTGCCGCCTAACATACGGGATTCTCCTTCCATTTCTGCTTTCAAGCAACGTATAAAAGAGCACTTTCTTTCCTCTCATACTTAATCATTATCCATATATACATAATGTTATATATATATATATATCTTAGTAATTTTGTTCTACTATATTTTATTATTTTTATGTTAATTCTTATATTATTATTTTCTAGCTACACACTGTGTCTATGTCTCTTTTTAAATGTTTCCAGTCACAGGTCTGCTGGAAGAAATTTCACATGAAATAAGCAGTACCTTTGTACCTATTCATTCTGCATATGTTAATTATTGTATGTCTGTTGTGTGTACAAAAACATAAATAAATAAGTTTTTTATTGAGTAATCACTTAATGTTTCAGTTAATTAAGCAGTGAAAGCTTAGTGGTATGGCTGGGGAATGCTAATTAAGTATTAGGTTTGGTGATGGAACTCAAGGCATCTATCTCCGACTTTTTGAAATCATGTGCACATAAGTAATTTATAAATGATCACTTGGTTAAACGGTGACGGAAAAATATCAAAAGAAAACCTGCATTCGAAACAGCCAGTGTAAAGTACCAATCTGTGCTGGGTTTGTGTGGTAGACTATGACCCTAGAGACATATGAGGCATATGAGGATTGATGATGAATGTTTCATTTTATAATATTTTATAACGATGTAAATTTTGGAAAAAGAAAGAACTTCGCAATCGGGCGGTATACAGCATTATGATGTAGGCGCAATAACTCTATAACATATTTTTATATAACACTAGCTGTACCCGGCATGCGTTGCAATGCAATTTTTTCTACCTACTACCTACCTACTACCTACCTACTACCTACCTACTACCTACCTACTACCTACCTACTACCTACCTACTACCTACCTACTACCTACCTACTACCTACCTACTACCTACCTACTACCTACCTACTACCTACCTACTACCTACCTACTACCTACCTACTACCTACCTACTACCTACCTACTACCTACCTACTACCTACCTACTACCTACCTACTACCTACCTACTACCTACCTACTACCTACCTACTACCTACCTACTACCTACCTACTACCTACCTACTACCTACCTACTACCTACCTACTACCTACCTACTACCTACCTACTACCTACCTACTACCTACCTACTACCTACCTACTACCTACCTACTACCTACCTACTACCTACCTACTACCTACCTACTACCTACCTACTACCTACCTACTACCTACCTACTACCTACCTACTACCTACCTACTACCTACCTACTACCTACCTACTACCTACCTACTACCTACCTACTACCTACCTACTACCTACCTACCTACTACCTACCTACCTACTACCTACCTACCTACTACCTACCTACCTACTACCTACCTACCTACCTACTACCTACCTACCTACCTACTACCTACCTACCTACCTACTACCTACCTACTACCTACCTACCTACTACCTACCTACCTACTACCTACCTACCACCTACCTACCTACTACCTACCTACCTACCTAATTGTTTTTTTTTTTTTTTAATGTACAAAAGTATCCTATGTCCGTCTCCTGGCTCTAAGCTACCTCCCCACCAATTTTCAGCCATATCGGTCCAGCCGTTCTTTAGTTATAAATAGTGTAACTAACACGACTTTCTTTTATATATATAGATTTTAATTTGTATATTTATTTTGAGAGTCATATTTATTTTTTAATTATTACTGAACAAATATGCGATGCTGGAGTATTTAACAATTAATGACGTATGGAAACATTATTAGGTATTACGGGAGAAGGTAAAGTATTCATTAATATTGTCACTAAAATAGGATTTAAAATATTTAAGTGCTATAAATCTTAACACAAACACAATATCTCAATAATAAAGTATACAGATAATTCTAATATTATTAATGTAACATTTTCTTTTCACTTTATGTTTCTACGTATACTAAATAAACTATAACAGGCTTACAAACGATGCAATTTTTAGAAACCACGTTCTGTTTAACAATGTTTTTTTTTCTATAAAATATTTTTTTACGTTTCAATAAAATATTTCGGAGTTCAATTTATAAAAGTAAATTTCAATGTTAATATGAAGTAAACATTTGTAGTTGGTCTCCAGAATTGTTCATGATAGAGAGATCATTTGTATGCAAGTACATATCGGGGGGCACGGCAGTGCCCCCGCCAAGTCGAGCGCGAAGCAAACACTGCCGTACCATCCTTTACTGGAACCATTTCGCCGCATTTTCAGGCCTCTATTTGAGAACCTCTGGATAAGACCAGAACGCAGAAATTTTCGTCATCCAGTAAGCTGTAATCATATACTTAAAATCCAAAATTTCAAGTCTGTAGGTCATTTAGTTCCGAAGTTAAGCGAAAGCAAAGTTTCGCATTTACGACACTCACTCATGATCATCAAAATAGAACTAGTACTTCCCATAAACTCAGAGAGCTGAAATTTGGTACAGAGTTAGGGTTTAATGGCCACATAAAGGGAAAACTATAAAAACTAGGATAATCGAAGATCTGGAGTACCTGGTGACCCTGATTAGAAAACAAAAAAATTTAAACAAAGTTTTTTAGTAAAGACGTCTATCGAGAAGTTCCGTGCTATTTTAATATTTAAAAATATCTTTAAGAAACTTTATTTAATAAGCATATTATAAATCAATACATAATAGTCTTATAAAAGTGTGTGAGTGTTATTAGAACGTTTAATAGAACAGTGTTAATATAATCAGTGTAAATAAAGTGAACTTTAAAATCAACTAAAAACAGTAAATCTGAAGTTAAAGTGACAATAAACGATATTACATCTAACACAATTACAAAACGTACATTCAGTGCCCAAAAAGTGAACAATTATCATAAAAATAGTGACACAAAAATGTTCTGAACTTGGAAAAAAATCCTGAGACATTAGTCACTTTAACTGCTTTTCCCTATTCAAAAATCACAACTCCTAGAAAATAATACCGTAATTTGATAATGCACAGTAGGTACTCCGTGGCCGAGTGGCGCGAATACGTGTTTTCAACCGTAATCAGTGGAACTGCCGGATCGATTCTCAGTTTCGGTTTGTCTTTTTGTAATACATTCTTCAAAGACAAGGTGTAAACAAGTATAATCCGAATACCAGAGCATACAATTACGAGCAGTGGACGACATTAACGGTAATTAATATTGCGGTGAGCAGAGCGCTACCGGCTAGTGCAATAGTTGCCAGTTGAGTCTGGCAGAGGGCGCTACGATGGCTGAAAAGTCAAGTAGAATGAATTTAGATAACGAAAACATTACCTATCGTAAACCGACTAGAACAAGTTCACTAAATGACTTAACAGATATAATAATTAATAACAGCAATGAGAAATCTAAACTTGATACAACAATGATGAGTATACCGGACAGCATACAGGACAACAGTGGGGTTATAATTGAGTTGAACGAACAAATAAAGACACTCTCGATGCAACTATTAAGCGCTCATCAGGAAATCGAAAATCTTAATAGTGAAAATTTTCGTCTTAAATCTGATCTTCAAAATATGATTAAGACAAAAAATACTTACAAAAAGATATGTGCTACGCCTGAGCGAAAAAGTATAACTCCAATACGAAAGTGCAAAATATTGCATGAAAAAAAAGCGCCCAGTAACCTGTTCAATAAATCAATTAATGATCTGTCTCAACCAGAAGAATGTCGCAATGGAAGCATGGTTATCATGCACGATAAGGGGACACAAACCAGTAACACATCTTCTCACCAAACACCAAATAAATTAAACGAAGTACCTACCTCAAAAAGTTATAGTAAAAATCTTCTTCAGTGCAGTGATAATTTAACAAACATTATAGTGAAACCTAGACAAAAGAATAAATTATGCATTTTGAGCAGTAATAACCATAAAGGGTGCTTATCTATAATTGAGGATGTCTTCTCAGACTATTTTGACTACTGTCACTACGTATTCCCCAATAGTACCACGAGAGAATTTTTATATAACATGGAAGCTAAATTAAAAACCTTTACCTTAAACGATTACTGCGTACTTTTCATCGGCGAAAATGATATAAAGACAGAGAGTAACCACATAAACATGATAAACATGTTAAAAGAATCCCTACAAAAAGTAACCAACACCAACAAGATTATCTGCACACCCACATACATAACAGGAGCACAAATATACAACACTAAAGTAGAAATTTTTAACAATCTTCTGTGCCTAGATCTACAAAATAATGACTACGCATATTTCTTTGACAGCAATAGTGACCTATTACCTGATAATATGTTCTCGTACACAACTGGCAAGATCAATAAAAATGGAATAAGAAACATATATGACCGCATTATGAAAAATATATTAATTGATATATGCACATTTAATCACATCGACATAAACACCAATAATGACATAAAAGATGACACTCCAGACCCTCCGACACAAATCGATGACAAAGAAAATTGTAGCCAGCTTTTTCTTGGAAAAATACATACATGTTCTGCATCAGAACATTGCAGGACTACTGAACAAATTGGACACATTATTGATTAACCTGGAAGAATTCAAAGACAATAATAAAATCGTAGATGTCTTATGTATTACTGAGCATTTTATGATGGCGGGACAGGAGTTAAACTTAAATCTACCTAACTATAAATTGGCTTCATCTTATTGTCGAAGTAATAGTAAACGGGGAGGAACATGCATTTTATTGAAAAAGGAGCATAAATTCAGGGAAAGGTTAGATATTAACAAATTATCTCTAGTTAATGTATTTGAATGTTGTGCAGTCGAATTACTTGACTACGAGATTGTTATTATTTGTATATAAAGAGTCCCTAAGCTAAATAACTTGTATACATTTTTCAACAAACTAGAAAAAGTTCTAATGCTTATTTCTAAACTGAATTGTAAACATATTTTAATTGCCGGTGATTTTAATATAGATGTTTTGAAAACTAATAATATCACCTTAGATTTTGAGTGCTTGTTATTAAATTACAATCTTAAATTAGCTCTGCATGAACCGACGAGACTAGCTAGTCGAACTTGTATTGACAACTTTGCACATAATTTTAAAAAGGGTTGTAAATCTGAAATCCTGGAATTAGGTCTTTCAGATCACACTGCACAATTGGTCAAACTTCCGGTAAAAAAAATACCAGCTTTAAATATCTGGCGAACCAAAAAACGTGACTATAATCCAGAAAATATAAAAAATTCAAAATGTGCATTAAAAGTTTATCTTTTTCTAATATTTATCATACCGATGTTCCAAACACAGCCTACCAATATTTTATAGACGATTTTAAACTTTTTTACAATCTTTGCTTTCCAAAAATAGAAGTTGTAATAAAAGTTAACAGTAAGCCAAAATGGATATCACATGGTATTAAGGTTTGCAGCAGGAAGAAGAAGAATTTATTATGGAATTTTAGATTGAATCCTACAAAAGATAATAAACTAAAATATGTAAATTACTGCAAATTATTTAAAAAAAATATCCATCTAACAAAACGTGCACAAAATAACTATAAAATAAAAACTTCTATCAACAAATCGACGTCCCCGGGGAATAAACCGGTAATCGCAAAAATCAAATTTTACAGGAAAAATGATTTAGTGTTTTTCGAGTATATCTCTTTAACAAAGGGGAATAATGAAAACATTGTTATATGGCGGAAAAGCTAATTTTTACCCGAACAGTTTAAAGTATTAAGTGTAACTATTAGATATACACAGAATTAGTTATTCACCAAAATACATATTACCGAAAATGGTTTCAAACAATTTTTAGGGTACTGATATCTTACGATCCTGACTTATCAATATTATTCCAGTAATGTTTACTTACCGAATTATTATTGTAACTTTCTTAAAAATCTTAGGCATAACAGTGCTTTACTGGATTATTCAACGTGTTTTTTCATTACAGAGAGATATTGTAATCTTCAGTTACCGACTTATTATGGTAAAATTACAAATAACCATAAGAAGGTAAAGTAATGTAACCCGTATTTTATAGGAAATTTTTGGTAGTCATATTTTCGTAATCATTAAAAGCTGAGTATGTAAAATAATTTTGTTATCGGTATCTTCGAGAGAATAATTAAAGAAAACTCATAAAATGTATTAAAATTATAATATTTATTAGGAACAAAGTACTCATAGAAATCACAATTACAATCAGTCAAAATATAAAAAGTAGCCAAGTAAAAACATTAATAACTAATCAGTATTATCATCATTGGTCTCATTATTATAGCCTCGATCATTACAATTTTCTAAAAAATCAAAGACTCATAGAATGTGTGGTAATACCGTGGAATCGCACCACTATTGCACAAAGAATTTAAATGAAAAATGCCTTTCTTTGGACGGGCCTGTTAGTCTAGTGGTTAGTGACCCTGACTGCTATACCGGAGGCCGTGGGTTCGATTCCCACCCAGGACAAATGTTTGTGTGATGAGCACGATCATTTGTTCTGGTCTGGGTGTAATTTATCTATAATATGCATGTATTTAGAAATATATAAGTAAGTTTATCAGTTGTCTGGTTACCATAACACAAGCTCTGCTTAGCTTCGGATCAGATAGCCGTGTGTGAGATGTCCCGGAATATTATATTATATTATTAATTCTTATAGGAAGAGGTTGATGATAAGGACGTTCCAATACAGTATCTTCTATCAAAGCGGCTTAGGTTTTCGCCAACGTCCGCGTCGTTTGGTTTGGAATTAATTTGAAATATTTAATTCAGAATATGCCTCATCAAAATCATATTTTTACTAAAGACGTGAGTCTTTATAGACTTGGACAGGGAAATGGTTAAGTCTTGGTAGTCTCACCAAGAATTGGATGGTTTTTTGCTTGCACTAAGCACAGCACAGCGGGCACAAACTTCTTTCATTAAAATATAGTGTACTTATGTTTATTAAAATAAATAGATGACTGAATATGGGTTAAGTGAAGTTGAGTGAAGATTGCGTCAATATTATCATTACTGCACACTCGCACCGGCACTCGTGCGGTCTGGTCGTGTGGTTGACGCGTATTTGTTAATTATCCCAACTGCGCGCCTTGTTTACTTTTAACTCGCGCTATAGGTGTGCGCCGGAACATTCGGCGGCATGACCTACGGCCTAACTATATAATATACTGTACATAAGTATATTGTGCTCACGATGGAAGTTAATGATAGTGCTTCGTCATGTGACGAGCTCGAATTAATGGCTAATATTCAACGCACGATGGATGATTGTTTAGAAAGGATGGATAAGGATTGTGAAGGTGATCAGGACGAATTAGCGAGAGCAGAAAAGAGGCAGAGAGAGGATAGCACAGGCGAAGAAGACAGCTGGACCCAAATAAAAGGAAAAAAAAAGTCACGACGAGATAGTTTTAATTCTATTAAAAAAGAAAAACATGAGGTGTATATATCGTACAAGGAACGGCTTCCAAAACAATTTGCCATGGCTCGGATTTTAAAAGAAAACAATATAACGAAGATTAGCCAGGTCAAATACATAAGCCCTTTTAAATTACGCGTAGAATTTGAAAGCGATGAAGCTATGCAAAAACTTTGTAAATGCGAAGTTTTTTTAGAGAAGGGTTGGAAAATACAAAAAGCCACACAACTTTCTGTCTGTTACGGTCTGATTAAAAATGTTGACCTCGATCTCAGAGATGACGAGATACAGGAAAACATTACCTGCCCAGCTCCCGCTAAGCTTTTATCTATTAGGAGGCTAAACCGTCGCAACACCGAGGAAGGAGGTTGGTGTCCCAGTGAAACCCTTCGGTTATGCTTCGATGGTGACCTTTTACCAGCGTTTGTTAGGGTCTGTGACATCAATATTAAAGTCTTGCCGTATATTCACCAAGTGTCGCAGTGCTCCTTATGTTGGAAGTTAGGCCACACTCGAAAAATGTGCCCAACAAAAAAGGTGATATGCCCTAAGTGTGGAGGACCACACGAAAATTGTGAGGCTATATCGTTTGTATGTGTTAACTGTAAAGGTAATCACATGGCATTGAGCAAATCCTGTCCAGTCTACAAGAAGGAACGAAGGATAAGAGAAATTATGGCTGAGTTTGGCTGCACGTACAGGAAGGCTTTAGAATGCTACGTTTCTCCCGATAGTTCAAGTCCACCTATAAATATCATCCCGTCACAAGTTTCCATAGCTATGGACAGTCAAGACCTCTTTCCACCCCTTAGACACCACCAACCCCAGGTTAACCCAGACACTTCAATTCGTTCCACGTATGCCGAAGTAGTCCACACTAAGGCTGTTGTCCATGAGGAGAAGGCATCCACTAAGCCCATTCAACGACCTCCAAGAATGAAAGGACAAACATCGAACCATGGAAATTGCCCTGATAATGAAGACTGGATGTTTTGGAGTTCGGATACAGATTTTAAATACCCGCAAGCAACGAATTGCCAAGAACGTACGACTAAGCAAGGGACGTCATTCAAGGAGTTATTAAGTAGAATACAAGAAATAATATTCCTTAAGCAGGTAGACCTAGCAGATAAAATCAAATCCATACTTCAACTGTGCCTAGAATGGTTTATGTTAGCAGCTGTTAATTTTATTTCCGAGTGGCCGTTGATTAAAACGTTGTTGACCTTTATTAATCTTCCTCGTAATGACTAATAAGGCGTCATTAAATATGTTACAGTGGAATGCTCAAAGTGTCAGACCAAAGTTACAATCGCTAAGTGAAATTTTAATTCAGGAAAAGATACATGTCGCTGCCCTAAGTGAGACGTGGCTTGAGCCTGATAGTAGTTTTAAGATTAGTGGTTACAATGTTTATCGCACGGACCGCGATGACTCATACGGCGGTGTAGCTATTATTTTACACAATAGTATTAAAGCGCAACAGAAACCGGTCCTCATTAGCAATGCCGGGATTGAGATAGTGTGCGTTCAATTATTTAATTGTGATCCTTTTGAACATATAATTTCAATTTACTGCCCATCTAGAGTTTCTACATGTCAACAGGATTGGGATAGTATCCTATCTTTGTGGTCACACAAAACAATAATTTTAGGTGACTTTAACGCGCACCATACCACCTGGTCAGTTAAAAATGATTTCAGAGGTTGCCTGGTTTACGACGCACTCATGGACAGTAACTTTTTTGTGTTGAATAACGGAACACATACGCGAGTTCGCTTAGTTGACAACAACGTTGTCGTTTGACAACGACAACAATCTTCCCCGGATTTGTCACTAATTTCTAATGACATTGCATTTAAGGTCGATTGGACAGTGCTAAATGAAAACTTGGGCAGTGACCATTTAATGATTAAAGTATCTTCCCTGTGTCTCTCTTACATTTCACCAGTCGTTAAAAGAAATTTTCGCAAAGCCAACTGGACAGCATACAATATTTATTTAGAAAAAGCATTTTGTAATTTTAGCCTCCCAAGCGACCTTCAAAAAGGATATAATTTATTTCTTAAAAGTATAAATGACGCGGCAGATCTATTTATTCCAATTGTAAAGTTAAACCAAAACCCTTCGTCCAATTTTGTTCCTAAACCATATTGGACCCCAGAACTTTCCCACAGTGTGGCTCAGCGTAGGTTAGCTTTAACTAGATTTAGGCGCAACCCCACTCCCTACAACCTTAGCATCCTCAACGATCGAATCCATACTTCTCAGAGGCTAATCCGACAGGCTAAGAGATTAAATTGGCAAACATTTTGTACTTCAGTTGACCACACTACATCCCCCAGTGAAATGTGGCGTAAAATGAAATGGATTAAAGGACACCGTTCACCGAGACACTTTGTGGATGCCCTAAGTGCTACTAATCTATTAAGGTCTTTAACACCTGATTATGTGTCGCCATTACCCCCCACATTTCACAACAGTAACACCTTACTAGAACGTGAAATCTCGATCCAGGAGCTAAATAAATGTATTAAAATGTAAGGATACATCTCCTGGATGCGACGATATATCGTATTCTATGGTAAAGAACTTACCCGATATAGGTAAGCGTATATTATTAAATTTATTTAATGGTTTTTTTGTTAGTAGCTTTGTTCCCTACCAATGGCGCGACATTTGTATAATACCTATCCCTAAACCCGGTCGTGACGTTAGTAACGCGGCTGCTTTGCGTCCTATCTCCCTGTTGTCATGTATTTGCAAGATTTTTCACTACATTTTATTTCGAAGGTTGGAGTGGTTTGTTGAAAAGAAATGTATTCTTTCTGCAAATACAGTAGGCTTTCGCAGAGGTAGGTCATGTTTAGATGGTCTGACTAGTCTTATCACCTATATTCAAAATGGGTTTTCTGAGGGCAACCTGACCATGGGTTGTTTTTTAGACATAGATAATGCCTATAATAATGTATGTCATTATGCCTTAATAAATGTCCTAAACGACCTGCAGGTGGGATCGCGTATTTGCAAGTATTTGTGGAATTTTCTTCACGAAAGAGTACTAAAAATAAAAGCCGGAAACAAATATATTAACAGGTATTCTAGTAGTGGTTTAGCGCAGGGGGACCCTTTATCACCTTTGTTATTTAATATCGTTACATCAAATATTTGCAAACGGTTAGAGAATAAGGGTTCCATAACCCAGTACGCAGACGATTTTGCAATATACTTGCATTGCACGTCGGTTGGTGAAGGGCAGAGAAGGATTCAGTTAGCGATTGATCTGATGGACAGCATGTTTTCACAAATCGGATTGCAAATTTCCCCTGCAAAAAGTAAGATATGCCTGTTTAGTAGAGGGTTCCGCAGATCATTATTTGACGTACATCTGAATGGGTCACCATTACAGCTAGTGGACAATGTAAGGTATTTGGGACTTTGGCTGGATAGGGGACTTCGATGGAGCAAACATGTGAAGGAGGTGTGTGCCAAAATATCTAAATTAATAAATATATTTAAGGTTTTGGTGGGACCTGGGTGGGGCATTCATCCCAAGTATTTAAGAAGACTATACATAGCACTTATTCGGAGCCGCTTAGACTTTGGAAGTTTTTTATTCGATAATAGCGCAAACACACACCTGATTAAATTGGATAGGATGCAAAACATTTGCTTGCGCTTGATAGGTGGCTTCATCAAAAGCACCCCTATCCACGTAATGGAGTCGGAGTTAATGTTACCTCCACTCTTTATTCGCCGCCGTTATTTAGCAGGTAAATTTTATTTGAAATGTAAAACTAGTAAAGCATCTTTAGTAGGATTAATTAGTCAGTTAGATAGTTTTTGTAATAATCGTTTCTGGACAAATAAAAGAAAGCCTTTGTTAGTCATTATACATGATTACTTAAAGCAAGAGTGCATATATTCTAGTAGCGTAATGGGTATTTTCTCCATGGACACTTGGGGCAGCGATATAGACTTGTCATGTATTAGGCCTGACTTAGAGTATGTTGACAAACCAAAACATAGCTATAACATTTATAATTTAAAATCTATTTGTTGCAAATCTTTAAATAAATTATACTCAGGTTATTATTGTGTGTATACAGATGGTTCGAGAAAGGAGAACTATTACGGTGCGGCATTTTTGGATTCACAATTAGGTACATTCTGCAAATTCCTCACTGCAAAACAAATATCAATTATGCACTTAGAGCTAATTGCTATTGCTGAAGCGTTGTCATATATTGAATCCCTAGACGGAGATCGGTTTGTCATCTTTTGTGATTCAAAAAGTGCTCTGCTCCACCTCATTAGTTCAACTACGTCTGTGAGAGGGCTTCCACTGGCGTACACTATCATAAAGTCTATTATTAAGCTTATGTCCAAAGGTAAAAACATTGTATTGCAATGGATTCCTTCCCACATCGGATTGGAGGGTAACGAGGAGGTTGACCGTTTGGCTAATGAAGCGGGATCTGATGGTGAGCCTTATACGTGTCCACCTTGGCATACTGAACTATTGCCATTAGTCAGAGAGAGTTGTCTTAAACTATGGTCGGAATACTTCGACAAAAGGTCCCTGACGAAAGGCATTTGGTATAAAACCATCCAACCCTCGCTTCCACGTGCGCTTTGGTTTAATGATGGCAGGATGAGTAGACAAGTAGTCGTTACAGCTTTGAGACTCCGATCCGGTCATATGCCACTCAATAGTTTTGGATTTATGATGCGTAAAGTTGACTCACCCAATTGTGCTGTTTGTGGAGTGGTAGAAGATGTGTATCACATCTTGTATGAATGCCGCCGTGTTGAGTCTCAGAGACGTCACTCTATTAGTCGTAACAATTGTAATATAGGTTTTTATAATAGCATTCTAGCCTCACCATTGTCAACTGAGGCTAGAACTCTGTACCGCACAACAATTTTATGTACATGTATGCGGGTAGAGTGAACTGATTTTTATGTATTTGAAATGTTAAACCTTTTACCTATCTTGTTTTAACTTTAAGTTTGTATACAATGATAGGGTTGACATTTTCTGAACAGGAAAAAAACCCTTTAAAAAAATAAAGATTAAAAAAAAAAAAAAAAATTATCATTACTGATAACTTTAAAAACCTGGCAATGGGCTGTACGCAGCCAAATCTTTACTTAGCATTTTTGGATAAATTGAGATTTTCTCAGCCTAATATTTACTAAAGATTTTATAGATAGAATACTTAATTAAATAATTTATATACCTATGCAGCGCAACAACTGAAACAAGTTAAGAAAGAAAACACCATATATCACATTTTTTAATTAAGAACAATTAAATTCACACATAGTTAAATTGATTTTTTTTGTCTTCAGTCACTAGTAGAAGATGGATTAGAAAGTACCTACTGTTTCAGTAGGTGGTATTGATACTTATGTTTTTTTTTCAGGGCATATAGTACACGCCATGCTTCTGTACCTATGGTTAAGACAAAAAGATTTTGTACTACTAGATGTAATTACACAGACTGCTGGATAAATATATTAAATAGCATTAGCAAGATTTGTAATTTTCTATTAGAGTTTGGCCAGGTTTTGTTGCATGCAGATGTAGAATAATTTAAACTTAATACTATTGTTCTCAGGATTGCTATGAGGTGTCTTAAGACATTGATTGTTATTCTATAAATAATACTGGTTATTTTGTAACATTGTGTGACTACGATTGTTGATTAAGGAACTTGTTCAGGATAATTCAAAACAGAACAACTCAAGTTTAGTTTATTTAAATGATTGCATCTAACTAGAAAGAGTTGACTGCACAAGTGCATAGTACGTATTTATGTATAGGACATGCCTACTTATTTATCTTAAGTTTTATCTCAACTTTACCATCTCTTGAACATCTGCATGGTAAATAACATATATCGAGAACGAGGCATGGAGTGTATAATAGATGATCAAACGAACTTACCTGATGTTCGATCATTATTATACGAAGTGCCTCGTTCTCGATATATGTTCCCTACCCATCCCACCCTTGGTAAAATTGAGATAACCTACGAGACTCTAAAGGAATGAAGTTTGACAGGACAAAGACAGTGTGACACTAATACTTCGTTTAGTTTTGGATCTGAAAGAGTTTAGTTGCCAAGCGACGCGAGAAAGCTGCATGGTAAATAACTTATATCGAGAACGAGGCACTTCGTATAATAATGATCGAACATCAGGTAAGTTCGTTTGATCATCTATTAGTGTGCGTAATGTGCGTTACATGTAGAAACGCGTCCTTGACTCGCCGAGTGCGAGCAAGTTCCCGCCGATACGTATAGTAAGGTATGAATTTTTACCGGGATGATAACTGTAACAGTGCATTACCGAAAATTACTACCACAATATTTACGATAATAAACCTGTAATCGCATTAACCAGATTTTTTTTCTGATATATTTAACAGTATTATTACTTTACCGAAATGTAGCCACAGAACTTAATTTGTAATAATGTATTACGTTATTTTTCTAGTAAATAAAAAATGAAAAATTTCCAAAGAATAAAAGTGTTATAAGGAAAATCATTAGAAATTACCGCAGAAAAAAAATGAAAAAAATTGTATAGGTGAATCCCGACCTATAGATGCCGAAAATGATATAACAGTAAAAAGTCAGTAACAGTATAATACAGGTTTATTCCTTGGGGGCGTCGAAATGTAAAACAGCATGGCAAATTATAAACAAAACAAGACTAAATATACCAAAAGAGCCCATCTCTAACATAAAAAATAAAGACAATAAATTTATTAATAATCCTACAGATATAGCTAACGAATTTAACAATTATTTTTTAGAAAAAATCAACCCTATTCCAGGTGCGGAAAAAAAAATAACTACTTTTATTAATCACAGACAAAATTCAATGTTTCTTGCACCAAGCTCACCTTACCAGATAAATAAAATTATAAAAAATCTAAAGAACACAAACAGTGTAGGATATGATGACATCTCTACTAAAATAATTAAGGCAGTAAATGATGACATCAGTCATCATCTGAGTCACATTGTAAACCTTTGCATAGTAACAGGAATATTTCCAACAGCACTTAAATTAACTATCATAAAACCATTGTTTAAAAAAGAAAATAAAGATTTAATTAAGAATTACAGGCCCATTGCATTAATATCAATATTTTCAAAAATCCTCGAAAAATATTTTTACTGTGAAATTAATACATACATATCTGGAAAAAAACAAAATTTTGTGCAATGAACAGAAAGGATTTCGGCAAAATAAAACAATAAATTTGGCAGTTTACGAATTTATCGAAAATGTCATAACTTATGTAGATAAAACATCTCCCATTTGCTCCATTTATTGTGATATGACGCAAGCATTCGATTATGTGGATCATTCTATACTATTTAGAAAACTAGAAGCTTATGGGATTAGAGGAAATGTCCTAGAACTACTTCGATCTTATTTAGCAAATCGTCAACAGATCACCGAAATATTGAGAGTGGATCTCAAAACAAAGACTGAAAAATCATATACCTCTACGAAGCGTAACGTAATGTACGGTGTTCCTCAGGGTAGTGTATTGGGGCCGCTGCTGTTCATTATATATATAAATGACTTGCCCTATACAACTACACAACCTATGACATTATTTGCTGATGACAGCACTGTTTCAATTGCATGTAAGGACATTAATCAATACAAAACTGACATTAATAAAACATTGACATCGATAATTAAATGGTTAGACAACAATAACCTTAAAATTAACTTGGAAAAAACCAATATAATGCATTTTGGCCAAAGATCTCAAAACCCATTAAATGTTAATTTGGTTCATGATAACTACGCTATAAACGAAGTGACTACTGCACGTTTTCTAGGTCTCATAATAGACAGTAAATTAAATTGGAAAGTCCATATTGACATTCTATGTAAAAAAGTCAGCAGTCTATCATATGCCTTATATAAACTTGCTCCAACTATCAACACTGACGCGATACTTACGGCATATTATGGTCTTGTTGAATCTGTCCTCAGGTATGGCATAATTTTTTGGGGCAATTCAACAAATAAAGATATGGCATTTAAAATGCAAAAGCGATGCATTAGCGCTATGTTTGGCATCCAAAGTACGGAGAGTTGTATACCATTGTTTATTAAACATACAATTCTGACACTCCCGTCACTCTACATATTGGAAGTAGCCATATTTGTGAGAAACAATCCTCACTTATTTCCTCGCCTTTCTGACCATGTAAAACGTAATCGCCGTGACAACAATAGACTTTGTATCCACCCTTGCAAAACAACGCTACTGCGTAAAAGTGTGGTGGGCCAGGCGCCATCAATATATAATAAAATTCCGAATAATGTTAAACTATTAAATACAACCTTTTTTAAGAAGACCTTAAAGAAAATATTGACTGAAAAATTTTATTATAATATTAATGATTTCTTGAATGACAAAACTCTGTCAGCGTAATTTAGGAAGTAATCTCAATCTATTATTATTGTATTTTTTTTTTCTTTATGTTTGTTATACAATTATGTTGCATGTATTAATGATAATTATTGTAATGTATTGTTGAATTACTCTGATATAAATTGACATTCATTAACATAAGTATGACAGATTTTGACATTATTATTATAAATTACCAGTATTACTTAATAGACTCATTGACATTGTTATTAAGTATAAAATATTATTAGTGGAATCACAAGTTCAATTAGATATTGTATTAGTAACTCTGCTGTATAAACCATATTTGTACGCCGGTTACGGTAAAACATGTTGGTACCAACTATTATAGTTACATCCAAAAATTATGCATCACCATGTATTTTTTTACTCACACGTGTTTTTGCAAATAAATAATCTTTGTCTTTGTCTTTGTCTTAGAAGTTTATGCTAATTTTTTTACATGACCTCATGGCTTTTGAGTAGAGCAACAATTTCTTTCCCGAAAACAATGTCATCCGAGCTACCATTTTGGAAATATAAATTGTTTTATATAAAATAAAAAACCGGTAGAAGGCTCATATCTCGGAAACAGTGCGTCGTAGGGCCATGCTTCTCAGACCCTAAATGGTTGCTACAGACAAGGTCAACCCGATACTGCAAAAAAATTGGAAAGATTTCGAAAAAAAAGTCCTTGCTCCATAGCGCCCCTAAGGCTACATTCCAACCCAATCACAAATCAATATACCATAAATTATTCCTTGTCAAAGGAATACTATAGATGATGCCACAGATATAACATAATCTGCCATATTAATGCACAAAGTGTTCCAAGCCACTATAGTGAGCTTCACGAAGCTTTCGCTAATAGCAATGTTCATGCCATTCTGATTTCTGAAACCTGGCTCAAACCTCATCTTCCTTCAACAACCTACCCCCTTCCTGGTTTTGTTCTCATTCGCAATGATCGCGTGAATAAGCGAGGGGGTGGGGTTGCTGTGTATTTAGGCAGCGATTTTCCTTTCAAAATAGTTGCTATTTCTTCTCCCAATCTCAATGTCTCTGCTGAATTTCTTTTTCTTGAGGTTTGTGTCCGTGGGGCTAAGATTGCACTTGGTATGGTTTACTGCCCTCCAGGATCTGACTATTTCACTGAATTCGAATCGGTTCTTGAATCTTTAGGGTCGGAGTATGCACACCACATCATCATGGGCGATTTCAACACTAATCTCCTTGTCCTTGATTCCCATCGGTCCCGCAAACTAAAATACCTTGTAGAGTCAGCCAGTCTACACGTTTTATCATTGCAAGCCACACACCACAATGTAGCTGGTGAGGACACATGGCTCGACCTTATCCTCGTCTCCAAACTTCCTCTCGTATATTCCCACGGTCAATTTGATGCCTCCGGTTTCTCCCATCATGACCTAATTTATCTATCATACACCGTGAAACCCCCCAAACCCAAGCCTAAAATCCTCTCAATGCGCAGCTTTGCCCGTTTGGATGTAGAAAAACTGCAAAAGGATGCGGAAAATATTTGCTGGGAGCCATTGATAGAGGCTAATATGTTATAATATAATATGACAAGGTGTCTTTTTTTAACCAGGTGGTAACAAAGCTGTTTGACGCACACGCTCCTGTAAAGAAAATAAAATTAAAACGTTTACCAGCACCTTGGATGTCAAAGGGTATATCGATGGCTATGAGGCGAAGAAACCGTGCTTTTCGCATCTTCAAGACGGACCGTACAGATGACAACTGGGCATCTTTCAAAATTGCTAGAAATCGGTGTAACCAGTTCGAACCTCAACTTACACACGTCTTTTCGAATTATTGTAAAATTTAATTTGAGATTTTACAATGAATATCTACGAAAATGTTACACTACGACACTCGCAAAAAAAAAGGTAAAAATGAATCACCAACTGATAATCGTGATTCGACTTCCTCGACACTAGATGGCACAATTGTAAGCATACCTGATCTATCGGACGATGACACCACTCAAGATGTTCGAACGCTAAAACGCCAGATTGAAACTTTGAATTTAAAGTTAACGGAAGCAAAAAGCGAAATAAATAATTTGCGGTCAGAAAATACAAAACTTAAAAAAACTATCACAGAATTAACTACCAAAAGCCCTAAAAAAACGATCAAGGAAGACCAAAAGTAATGCTTCTGAACAACTAACTCCTAGTCCAAACACTAGTCCAATTGCGACTCAGGAGAGTAAACCACCGAAAAGAAGAATAAACAAAGTATGCATTATAAGCGCAAATAAAAATAATAAGGTATTGTCGATTTCTAGAAGCCATTTTCAACATTCTGAAATATGTCACTACTTACAACCGCATGTCGGAATCAAACAAATGTTGAAAAATATCCACATTCAAGTTCAAGACTATACCAAACAGGATCACTGCATTATACTGATTGGAGACGAAGACTTCAAAACAACTCAATATTATCCTGATATTGTTGAACACCTGAGAGAAACATTAAATTCATTAACCCATACTAACATAATACTTTGTGTACCGACCTACAAATATCACCAATACTCAGTATGGTTTAATTGCAGAGTTGAGTCATTTAATAACTTACTTTATATGGACATTAAAACATACAACTACGCAACCCTGATTGACTCAAACCTGGACCTATCATGCGACTTTCAAACATTCTCTGAATATACTGGCCCTGTAAAGGATCACGGAATTAATTTAATTTTTAAAAGAATAAAAGGTACTATTAACTATGAGACACCTACTACAATATTAAGCTCAACTCCTGTAAACGGCGCACAATGCCAGAAGCCTATCGAAGACTGTGCAAGCAATATGAATAAAGATGAGTTTTTTCTTGTATAATCACATGTTTATTATGCACCAGAATATAGCAGGCCTTCTTAATAAATCTGATATCCTATCTGTACACCTAGAGGACTTACTCTCAAAACATGTTGACGTTGATGTATTATGTGTAACTGAACACTTCGTAATATCTGGACACGAATCACTCATAAACATACCAAATTACAAATTAGCTGCTATCTACTCCAGAAATACTCAGAAACGTGGTGGTTCATGTATATTAATTAAGAAATATTATGAATACAAAAAACTTACAAATATTACGAAATACTCTATTCCAGGTGTTATTGAAACCTGTGCAATTGAACTAATTAGTCATAAAATAATAATTGTGTGCATTTATAGGCCACCTAATATGTCTAACATTACTATGTTTTTTGATAATCTTGAATCTATTCTTAAAATACTATGTAATAACATGAATAAAAAAGTTATTATTTGTGGTGATTTTAACATAGACATATTAAAGCGAAACAAGTTTACTCTAGACTTCGAATACTTACTCCATAATTTTAATTTAAAATTACAAATAAATAAACCCACTAGATTAAGCAGCAACACATGTTTAGACAATTTTGCACACAATATACAAAGAAGTAGTTATGAAATAATCGATTTTGCTTTGTCTGATCATACAGCACAAATAATAAAAATAAAAGTAAACAAAATATGTAAAATTAATTATTGGCGTACAATGAAACGCAATTTTTCATTAGAATATTTAGAAATGTTTAAATCTCACCTGCAAAGCTTATCATTCTCACAAGTGTTTGAATCCAAAGATCCTAACGAGGCCTATGATAATTTCATCGATATTTTTAAGTTACTGTATAATTTATGTTTTCCTTATAAACGTATCATAGTAAGACCTTTAAAAAAACTAAAATGGATATCTCGTGGAATTAAGAAATGTAGTAAACAACAAAGAAACCTACTTCGGAAGTATAGATTGTCAAAAACACAAGAAAATAAAAAAACTTTCAAGACTTACTCAGCAAGGCTTAAAAAGATTATTAAACTCACTCAAAGAGTCCAAAATAATTTCATGATAAGTAAGGCACATAATAAATCTAAAGTATCCTGGCAAATAATTAATAATTCCCAAGTTATTAAAGAACCGATCTGGCAAATCAAAAATGGTAACACTTTCGTTAAGGAACCCAGAGAGATTGCAGAAGTCTTTAACAATTTTTATATTGATCAATTTAAGGAAATTAGTTATAATAAATTACAGTCTATAAAAGATATCTCATATAATAGTAATTCTTTATTCATGTTACCAGTAGTTCCTCAGGATGTACTTAGAGTTATAAGATCATTAAAAAACAAAAAAAGTGTGGGCTATGATGGCATATCAACAACCGTAGTTAAATTTGTAGGTAATATAATAGCACTACCGCTAAGTCACATCATAAATCTAAGTGTCAGCCTGGGAACATTTCCTACTAGCCTAAAAAAAGTTATCATCAAACCATTACATAAAAAAGATAATAAAGAAGATATATCTAACTATAGACCAATAGCACTAATCTCTGTTTTTTCGAAAAATTTTGAAAAGTTGATATATGAATCAATTTATTCATTTTTAGATAAACATAATATACTCTGTGAGGAACAAAAAGGATTTAGGAAAAATAAAAACATCAATATGGCAATATATGACTTACTAAATACTGTTTTAAGAAATGTTGATAATAAAACACCTGTTTGTGCAATATTTAGTGATATGTCAAAAGCTTTCGACCACGTTAGGCATGACATACTATTAAAAAAAATATATGCTTATGGTATCAGAGGCAACATACTAAACTTAATTAAAACGTATTTAATTGGTAGAAAACAATACACTGAGATATCAAGAATAAATTTACATACAAAATTTGACGTTAAATACACTTCTAAAGAGCGGGAGATAATGTACGGTGTGCCACAGGGCAGTGTTCTTGGACCTTTGCTTTTTCTCTTGTATATAAATGATCTTCCGATACAATGTAAACAAAACAGCAAATGATCCTCTTTGCTGATGATAGCACTGCCATAGTTAAATGTGTTAAGACACAACAATACGAGGATGATATAAACAGTACATTAAAACATATAATTAATTGGCTTAAAAGTAACAACTTAGTAATTAACCTTAAAAAAACGAATTATATGCAATTTTACCAACGGACCCATCCAATACAGCTTAACATAAATTATTCAGGACAAGTTATCGATACTACAACAGTGGCAAAGTTTTTAGGCATATTAATAGACAACAAACTAACCTGGCAACCTCAAGCAGAAAAAGTATGTAAAACACTTAGTAAATGCTCCTATATTCTTTACAATTTATCAAAGAAAGTCAATGCACCCACAGTTTTATTTATTTATTTATTTTGAGGAACAGCAAACAGTTACATTATAAAGACTTACAACTAGTTTAACAATTGAATGTTGCGGTCATAATGTAACCCACAACGCTGTCCACATGTAGACATACAAATTTAAAAAGAAGCATTGTAAACGCTAGGAACATTGATAGCAGTACGCGTAACAAATAGTAAGAGTGTTATTAACATGACTGAACATTATGTATATAATATATATATATATAGGAGTTTAAAGATACTATAGACTGATACTAGAAGAAATTACTGTAATAAAGTAGTTTGGGTATTAAGTAGGGAACTAAGAAGGAGGATTTTGAACTTATTTATGCTGCAATTAAATATATCTATGTTTACAAAGGTAACGTTATATGTGTCAACCATACGGCGGATAGGTGAGCGCAGGCCTGAATTAGTTCGACAGGTGTTCAGTGCAAAAAGGGTACCTGCGCGTACCTGTCGCCTTTGAATGGTTCTAGGTACAGCATAGCAGATCATGTTGTTCAGGTTTGTACAGTTAAATTTGTTTCTGACTATATTGTATAAGACCGTCGCTTCAAGGTACTTCCTTCGAGAGCTAAGGGGGGAGGAGCTTATATTTACTGAGTAAAACAGGATATGGTAGGTAAGATTTATGGCATCTATAATGCATAGCACGCAAAAATTTGTACTGAACATTCTCCAGCATTTCAGCGTATTTTTTGTAGAAAGGATTCCATACAGAAACTGCATACTCCAGTTGTGAACGAACAAGGGCTTTATACAAACATAAATACGATGTGGTTTTTTTGAAGTCAAGGGTGGACCGCATGATAAATCCGAAAAGTTGGAAAGCTTTGCTGACTATTTTGTTGATGTGTGAGTCTAGGCATAGTTTGGTGTCAAGTATAACACCGAGATCGCGAACTGAATTCAGTTGAGATAAAGCGCTAGTTCAGACACGGCGGGAACCGCGCGATTATAGAATCGCATGGAAATCGCGCGGGTCTTATTTATATGAGTTAGTTAGTAATCGTTCAGACATAACCGCGCGGTTAATCAAGCCGCGCGGTTACCGCATCCCAACCGCCAGAAAATAGAATCGCGCTGCTCCCGCGCGGTGAGCACGTCACTGCTCGTGAGTTCGCCATGGATCGTTTCGACACTGAACTATTTATTGATGAGGTGGAGAAGAGACCTGCAATATGGGACATTCAGTGTGATGATTACTCAAATAAAATTATTAAGAACCGAGCTTGGCAAGAGTTAATAATAATAATAATAATAATAATAATCTTTATTGATAAAACACATTATTTTACAGACATTTTGAAGCCCTGACCTCCGTGCTAGGTTGAATACCTGTGTTACGGAAATCAGTGTCTTCGCCGCTTATGTTACATTACAAAAATAAAATAAAAATTTCTTGTAGATGAGAATAAATTAAAATTTCATTAAATTAAATTAGGATTTACATATATACATATATATATATATATATATATTTTTTTTTTTTTTTTTTAACCTTTCTTACCTACTTATAGAAAATGTGATGGTGTGTTGTGTGCACGTGTAGTGTTTGTGTGTGTGTGTGTGTTGCGTTATGTGTGTAATGATGAAGATTTGTGTTGTTATTGTGTGTATGGTGTGCGTACATGTACGTTTATGTTCGTTTTAATTAGACATATCAACTCTCAATTATTTAAGTATACACTCCGTCTTTGCGTAGTCGAGTGAATGTAACCAACTTTTTGTTTTCTTCTTCATCTCATTTATGTTGAGATAGTTAATTTTAAGAATTTTATTAATCTTGTTATATATATACGGTCCTAAATATAGATTTTGTCTTCTAGCTGACGCCGTTTTACAAACCGTCACTTTGCAAACATTGGCAACAGTGCGTTTAGTTTTGTTCGAGTTGCTCACTGGTGTTTTTTGATGTTGTTTTAATGCGAGGTTGAGGAGGAACAGTTGCCTGACGGTGAGAACTTCGCAGTTCTCGTAGAGTGCCTTCGTTGGGAATCGATAGGGTTTAAAGGTCATTACTTTGAGAAGCGATCTTTGTGCTCTCTCAAGTTGGATAATAAATGTCTTACAAGCTCCTCCCCAAGATGTAATACAGTACCCCAATACGGACTGAACTAGTGCGATGTACACAGTACGAAGTAATTTTATATCAGCTACGAGTCTAAGTTTCTTAAAAATCCAAATTAGTTTTCTGACACGACTGGTAGTTAATTCAATGTGAGCTTGCCAGCTGAGTCGCTCGTCAATTAGTATACCCAAGTATTTCACTACAGGCTTTTGAGTAATTGAGGTACATGAACACTGTGTTTCGTTATTTGTGTGATTGCAGGAGTGAACATTTATCGAGACTGCTTGTGGTCGTATTTTTGCGAATGAGAACTGTATGAATGAGGTCTTGTCAACATTAAGGGTGAGCAGATTTCCTTCCAGCCAGTTTTTAATTTTGTGAAGTCCTAGTTCTGCCGTTTGCTGTACCTCGTCCCAAGTCTCTCCATGAAATATTATAGCAGTGTCATCAGCATAGCTAAATATTTTGCCGTTAAGAAGGGAGTGCTGACACAGATCATTTACATATGCCTTGACCATTTATCTTGCCTTGGGGAACACCGTACACTACATTAGATTCTCCACTTAAGACCTCCCCAATTTTTACTTTTTGAGTGCGGTTACTGAGAAAGTCAGCAAATATACTTAGAACCTTATCCCTGATCCCAATGTGTTCCATCTTGTTTAAAAGGGTGGGAATACAGACGGTGTCAAAAGCCTTAGCTAGGTCTAGAAAAACACCGAGACATTTTTGCTTTGAATCAACTTTTTTAGTGACATAATCAACAAGTTGATTCACTGCGTCCTCGGTGCTTTTCCCAGACCTAAAACCAAATTGATTTTCGGATAGAATTTTGTTGTGCTGAAGGTAACTTGTTAATCTTTTGTTGAGCAGTTTCTCAAGTACCTTTGACAGCGCCGGCAAGACTGAAATTGGTCTATAATTCCTAACATCCTCCTGATTTCCCCCCTTGTGAACAGGTGTGATCAGGGATTTTTTGAAGGCCTGAGGAAACGTACCCTGCTCAAAACATAGTTGGATCAGTTTTGTTATAGGTGGTACTAGCACTTCTTTACCCAATTTAAGAAGTCTTGCTGTTATAGAGTCCCAGCCAGTTGCACAGTCACTTCTGAGGGAATTGACTACTAATTCAATCTCTGCCTCATCAGGGGGAAGTAGGACCATAGAATTTAATGTTCGGGAGTTTTCAAAGTTGTATGGTGTGGATACAAGACCACGGTTTCGTAAAATAGTGTCCGCAAGTTGCTTACCAATATTTGAAAAATATCTGTTTACATACTCAATTGTAATAGAGGGGTCTCTTGAAGTGTTAATTAGTTTGTCAGCAGAGGTCATTTGCCTGGTTAGATTTGTAATGGATTTTACTGCGTTCCAGGTTTCTTTATTGTTTTTAGATGATTTTAATATTGATCTTTCATATGCTGTCCTTAGCTTCTTTAGAAGTGAATTACAATGATTGCGATACCTTTTATACGATATTTCATATATATAATTTTTTGGGTCTTTTAGAGACACTTTATGTAATTTGTCCCTATGTCGTATGCATCTTAATAATCCGGGTGTGATCCATGGCTTGAGGACTACTTTGCGATTAGGTACCTTTACAGTTTTCGAGTGAAGTGAAACTACAGACATCAGTTTTTCTACAAAAAGTGTAGTGGCTGCGTTAGCATCGGAGTGATTTATAATGAAAGAAAAGTCTGTACTTCTTAGGGATTCAATGGCTGCCTCAATATTGGTCCTTGTTGAGAGCCTCATTCGTTTTTGAGCAACAGGAGCGTTGCTTAAACTTAGGAGTACCGCTCCATGGTCAGTTACAGTAGACTCTATTACCAGGATAGTCGCAGACAGGGTAGTATTTAACAAAGTGTGGTCGAGACAGTTATTAATTCTTGTCGGGTATGTATGACCAGGCACGAGGCCCAACTCCGCCGTCAGATTGAGGTAAGGTGCACAATTTCTGTCTATTGAGTTAGATTTAATGTCGATATTGATATCTCCTGTTAAAATAATGGTATTAACTTTTAGATTACCTATTATGTTTTCAATGGAGTTCAGGAAACTATCAATGCATTTGTTTGATGGAGATCTATAAGCGGCCAAAATTGCAACATTAGAGTCGATTTTTAGAAGTAGGAAGTTTGCGCCTAATGGTTCTGGTTCCTCGACTCTGCAATGTATGTTACTTTTAACATATATAACTATGCCATCATTTTGATTGAGACATTTACTTGATGCGTAACTTACGTAATTGTCTAGACCTGGGATAGGTTTGTGATCGTTTAGCCAGCACTCTGTCAAAACAATGATATCAATATCACACTCAAGTCTAGCCATTTGAGCTTGAAATCCATCTAGGTTTTTATAAATGCTTCGAATATTCTGTGTTATGATTGTTAATGATGATCTGATGTTTTTAATAATCGTGTTACTTGTATCCGTATCGCAAAGGTGTGCAGTTGTTAGTGAGAAGCCATCAATAAGTGTGGAAATATTATTGTTTGTATTAGTCATTAAAGATGAATCCTTTTTTTATGTTGCATGTTTTTTGCCTCATTCGTATAAATGACATTTTAGTCTGAACTAGGAGTAGGTGATATAAAATTGTGAGCAGTATTTCGTGACCAGAACAATGACTGTGTTCAATGAACATACCATATTTTTGTTGTATAGGAAAGTGATGTTTGGGTGTATGAGCGTGTTTGTTGTTGTTGTGATTGTAGTGTAGTTGTTTATGTAGCTTGAGGTTGTGTAAAATAGTAGGCAACACAATGATCAAATTAATAAAACTTATTACTATAGCAATGAATAAACATGCAAATTTATCTAGTCATTTAAGTAAATTTATCTTAAGATCTGCTTCGCTTTTGATTAGTATTTGCTTTGTTCCTTCCGATTGCCGCAAGAAAACCTTCCCAAAAGAAGTCCAGCAAAACTTAAACTTATTTTCAGTAGCGAATTTTCGAGCCAGATAAAACAGACGTTGTGCTTTCAGTGTCAGATTCTCAGATATGTAGATTGGTTTTGGATCACCCTTTATCTTTATGTGAGATGTGTTTAACTTACTCTGAGTATTCTTGCAGTTGTGAGTGCGCACCTTCTGAAGTAGGTTTTCCTTGGTCGTTACAGAGGCGAAATCAACTACGATCGATGGTGTACCTTGTTTTTTATTGACACGGAAGACGTCCTTAACATCATTTTTCTGGAGCGGGATGTCCAGTACCCTAGCTACATCAGCTACTATACGGTGAAGATCCTCTTTATTTTCCCCTTCGCTTTTTGGAACATTCCTAACTTCTATTTTACTCAGACATAACATGCGCTCTAAATTGTCAACCTTGTCCTCTAATTGCTTGGTATAGGATCGATCGGCTTTACATTCTTTCTCTAGATCTTCCATTTTTATTTTTAGTTTGTCGTAATCCTGTGAGACCAATTCTAAGCATCTTTTGATATCCGTGTTCTGTACCATAATTTCTGCCATTGAAGTTTGTAGTGCCAGGAGTTTAGTTTCAGACTGCGCTGTGGAAGATTGTATCAGCATACGCAGCTCTCTCAACTCGTTTTTCAGGTCTGCCAGTTCTTCATGATCTCGCTTACGCTTATGACGTGTAGTGATGTTTTCACCCTCCGAACAGGTAGGACTAAGAGCAGAATCATAGTACGTACCGGAGGTTGGTATAGTCACCTTAGGGTTTCCAGTGTTATCAAGTAAAGGCGAACTCGGCGTTTGCGGAGGGGGCGTACGTTTAAGCGGCATTGTTATGGCGACGGAGAGGCGCGTTATTAGCGAGATAGTAAACAAACAGTTGAATACCTATTAGCTTCTAGCGTCGTCGTTGCGTGTGCGAGGCGCTCGTAGCAAACCGGTCTTGATCCTATGCGCAGTCGCTGCGATGAGTAAGCTTGTAGGGTAGGCAGAGTGAGCGGGAAAGCAATTATGGGTCCTGTACTGTTCTCGCGGAGGCGAAGGCGGGCGCGCGGGGAATCACGGGCCGCGTCCGCGTGCAGTGTCTGATATATTGATAACTGCGATTCTAGTCACTCTTAGAATAAGCGTACCGGCGAGAATCTCGTGCGCGTATAAGTTTTATTTTTGCTATTATGTTAAAAAAATGGACACACGTCCGTTCTCTAGCTCAGACTCGGGCGAAGAGTTGGTGGAGATATTTGGAAATTGCGAAGACACGGTGGAAAAAATAATAATAATAATAATAATAAGTTTATTGACCATAAGTTTAGGTTACAGTACACCGGTAATACATATTTCCATAGTACATAGTATAGGGTACATTCACTTACGTTCAACTACACTAAGTAAGAACTTATCTATAACAAAAATCAAGGGTAGTAGAAGAACAGTTAAATTATAATAATGCTATCACAAGTAAAGCAATGGTTCATATACTTGATAAAATATATAAATGCCTAATGACGGTATACAGAGAAAAGTTCTTTACCTCCCGTGCTAGTCAAGGACTGTGTTACGGCAAGGTAAGATTCTCGCTCATGGAATAGTAGTCATAATGTAAACACGTTAAGACACTTTTTACCAAGATACGTTTGTTTTGTTGTCAATCATAGATGACGATAACGAGTTACAAGCTTAGCGTAAACAAGTAGTATATGCAATGGAATCAGACAATGCAACTTAGTGCGTTATTTAAAAGTAAACAAAGTATTTAAAAAAAAACAATATTTGTTTTGAATTTTCAAAATGACAATCGTTTTAACAATAAAATAAAATAATGAAAAGGTAATTCTAAAACTAAAATAATAAAATTAAAAGTAAAAGTTTTTTTTTTTTTTTTTTTTTTAATAACTTGAATAATATCTCTCTAGTGATAAGTAATGCATATGGTACTCATATATTTATATATATATATATTTTGTATTTTCAGCATAGAAATACAAGTTACAGGCAGAAAAGTCCTAATGTAATGTATTCACTGTACGTGTGTATATGTAATTAATTATGTATATATTTATATACATATATTATATCTATCACTTACATATATTCATATAAAGTTTATTGTAAATATAAACTATTTAGTACTTATCGATATTCAATAAAATATATATATTTATAAATAATAATTACTGACATATTTGTAGAAGTTTTTCAGTCTGTTCATAATCCAGGTTACTCAGAAACTCATCCAGAGCGCTTCTACACGCAAAACTCGTCGTACCTTTAAGAGGTTTAATTTTACTTATGCGATTGTACAATAGAGGAGCCAAGAAATAAGAGAAACACTGTGCAAAAGTGGTTTTGCATGCTGGGACGTCATATACCTCATGCACTCTCCTGAAAGATTTGGAAACAGGTTTCTCGTGGAAATGTTGTCTCAGGACAATCTTTTTGATAAAGAGTTGCCGAATATTTAGGACTTCAAACTCTTTGTACAACGCAGTTGTAGGATATCTGATTTTTTTAAAATTAATCACTTTTAGAATACATCTATGGGCCCTTTCTATTTTTATAAGAGAACTTTTTCTAGCACCACCCCAGGCAGAGATACCATAAGTTAGTATCGATTGGCACAGTGCAAAATATACAGTTTTGTTCGTGGCTCTGTCTTTTAAGTGTCTTATTTTTTTAAAAATCGGTATAAGTTTACGAATGCGAGATTTTAGATTATAAATATGTTGTTTCCAATTTAAATTTTCATCAATCTCAACACCAAGGTATTTTATACTTTTACTAGGAAAAAGGACAGGGCACACGCAATTACTTGCAGCAGAACAATTAGAGAAGTGAGATTTTAAATTAAAGTCGGCAGGTAGCAAATTATTTTTCATACCAAACGTTAAAATTTTTGTTTTTTTAAGATTTAATGTAAGCAGATTGCAATCAAGCCATTCAATTATTTTTTTAAGACCACTCTCAGCTGACGATTTGACATCACTCCATGTTTTTCGTTGAAATAAAATTACAGTATCGTCAGCAAAAGTGATCACTTTTGAATCGGGTAATTCAATGTTACAAAGATTATTTACATAAATCAAGAATAATGTTGGTCCAAGTACTGATCCTTGCGGCACACCGAAGCCAACATTAAGCTTAACGCTAAGGTTATTACCAATTTTTACAGCCTGTGTTCTACTACTCAGATAGTTTTTAAAAAGATCAAGTGGTACACCTCGAATACCTATAGCTTCCAATTTGCAAATTAGCAGAGGGATTGAGACAGTATCAAAGGCTTTGGCTAAGTCTAGAAAAACACCAACACATTTATTCTTGTGGTCGAGATTACTAGCTACATTAGTAACTAGATGTTCAATCGCATCTATTGTTGATTTGTTCCTTCTAAAACCAAATTGATTATTAGAAAGAACATTATTTTTCTCCATATAATTTACAAGCCTAATGTTTATTAGCTTCTCCAGGATTTTAGCCATAGTAGGTAGAAGCGATATTGGACGATAATTAGCGATACTGTCTCTTTCCCCCGACTTGAAAACTGGTATAACAATTGAGTCCTTTAGTACATCAGGAAACCTTCCACATGTAAAGCATAAGTTGAATATGTGTGTTAAAGGTTTACTGAGAAGGTTTACACTTCTCTTCAAAAACACAGAAGATATACCATCCCAACCAGTAGAATTGGTACTTTTTAAGGACATAACAATTTTATTAACTTCTGTTTCATCAGTTTCCAATAGCACAAAAGAGTTAATCGGGCTGTGTTTACATTTAAATTTTTGCACAAGATCACTTTCTGTAAGCTTTAACTTTTGTAAGATATCAGTTGATAGTTTGGATGCCATATTACAAAAAAAATCATTTACAAAATCGACCGATTCTTGAGGAGTTGATTTTATTTTTAATAATTCCCAACTCCCTTGAGATTTTTCAGGGTGATTTAGATTACATACACGCTTAATGACATTCCAGGTTTTTTTAATATCACTCTTAACAGCATTTAAATCAGCTTTATCGTGCTCATTTTTCAGATTGTGGAGAATACTATTACAATGATTTCTGTAACGCCTATAGGTAAGCTCCAGATCTTTATCATTTGGTGCCTTATTATGCCTTCTGTGCAACGTATCTCTGAACCTAATGCAACGCAATAGACCAGGGGTTACCCATGGTTGAAAAGTCTGTCGCCTGTTGGGCACAGTAACCTTGTAACTGCTTTTTTGTCTGATTTGAGATAATGTTTCGATGAGCAATTCAGTAGCTTTATTTGGATCTTGCAAAGTTGTTATATCAGTCCAATCAAAGTCCTTCATAAGTTTAAAAGCTTTCTCATAATTTAGTTTTAGCAGTGTCTTTTCTGGTCTTTCATACTTACTTTTCTGTGTTAAAGGAATAATACAGTATATACTACTGTGGTCAGTAACTGATGATTCACAGACTATTGTCAGCATTTTAGAGTTAGGCTTCGCAAAACAGTGATCAATGCATTTATTGAGGCGCGTCGGAAATTGATGGCTAGGTAGAAAACCGTAAGTGGCAAGAAGATTCAAATACTCATCGGATTTCAGGTCAGTAGTATTGCAACTCACGTCAATATTTAAGTCCCCGGTTAGATAAACATTAGGCACGTGTTTAATGTCTATTAGAAGTTCTTCCAAGGACCCAACAAAATTAGCGAGAGAGGCAAAGGATGGTGATCTGTATATACAAATAAAAGCATGGCTTTTACCTATTCTTATCACCAAGCAGTCCGCATCGGCAAAATTTGGCTCATATACTGTGACATGTGACAAACAGCTCCTTATATAGACAACTACACCACTGTTCTGGTTAATATGGTTTCTAGTATGAAATGAATCAAATTGTTCTAGTTTAGGTATCAAGTCTAAATTTTGTAGCCAACATTCGGTGAGAATAACAATATCATAGTCTATTTTACTCCTAGCAATAAAAACTTTAAAATCTTCAAGATTTTTATGTATGCTACGTATATTTTGAACAATAATTCTAAGAGATGATTCCGTTCCAAGTTTGTATTGCGGAAACGCTTCTGGATCCTCGACCAAAAATGAATCACCAACGTTGATAGTATTATCAACCTCGGTGACCACCTCATCTATGTTGTTACCTATAACAACCATATTTAACACTAATAGTAGAAAAATTATATTTTTGGTCGACGATTGTAGTTTCTGAGATCAGTAAGTTAATTTTATTATTGTGGGACAGGAAGTTTGCATAGCAGACTGGTTTTAATAATGTCATATAGATTTCTAAATATGATATATGAGATGAAGTACAATAGTAGTATAAAAATATTATCAGAAAATATATAATAATTAAAATGCGTATAATATCACTGTGAGAGTTTAAAAAAGTATAAAAAATATTAAATAATGAGAAAAAGTACCATATTTTCCGATGATCTTCAACAACAGCTAGTCATTCAGAGGTGAAATCCTTAAGTTGGTTTAGAGAATTGATGACTATGGCCGGCTGTCCGTCTTCCTTGCGTAGGAGTATGTTTCCTCTTGAGACCCAGCAGTACTTATACGAACCATTTTTCGTCAGTTCTCGAGCGGCAGCCAAAATTTTTTTGGACATAAAAGTTAGAGACTCCGATATATAAACCCTTGAGAAAGCTCCGCTAAATCCTAAGATATCCGTACTTAATGGCTTATCTTTGTTGTCAGAGTTATATTTTTTCACAGCTTTTAGCAGTACTTCTTTATTTTTAGTGTTCTGGTACTCAATAACAATAGGTCCCTTTTTCTTACCTCTTCTGTAAATAGCCGTCTGTTCATTAATTGGTGGTATTTTCAGGGTGTTATACACGTTTTTAACAATATTCTGCACATCTTCGTTATCATGTTGTGGGATATTTCTTATTTCTATTGTGTTTTTCAGAAATTGTTTTTGTAAAACGTTTACCTGAGTTTCCAATAGGTTAATACGCTCTATAGCTGCTTCATGCTTTGTTTCAAGGGTTAACACCCTTTCGCAGATATCCTTGTAATTGGCAGCATTCTCTTCGAGTTGTTTTTTTATTTCGAGGTTGGACTGGAGTATCTCACTATTTTGCAGCTTAATGACAGCAATCTCAGTAGTCATCATTTCCTTGAAGGACTTTAGAAGGTCACTTTTTAGGTCCTCAAGCTGTTGGTCGTCAGGATTTCTTCGTTTTCTTGTGTTTATATTTCGTATACTTGCTTGGTCTTGCGATACATTTTCAAGGGTAAGATCTGGATGCGACGAGGACTTAATCGGTGATCGTTGCATTTTATCTGGATTTCCTGCGTATACTACACCCACTGGCCGACTGTCGTGTGGTGTGAGTGACGACGTCACACGTCCAACGCACGAAAGATAGCAGCGGCGCGGGCGGCGCAGGAGCAGGACAGCAATTATGGGGTGGTTCCTTGTCACTCGCGGGTCGCGGGTACGGGGGCGCACCTCCGCTGCGTAGATGGTAGGTGTACGCGAGAATGACAATTAGGCAGTTAAAGTTATACACTAGTATCGTATAAAGTAAGCAACTTATTCACGCGGAGAAAAGAGTCACACGTCTGTTCTCGATGCGAGTTTGAGCGAGTATGAAAAAAGAATATTTTAAGTAAGTAGGTTTATTCACCAAAAAATAATTGTCAGAATTATGTTGTAATTATTGTTATGAAGCGTATATTATACTCTCCGTATACTTTAGGTACTTAAATAAATATAAACAAACTTCGGCTGCTTTATGCAGACATTTCGAGCATTTTTCAAATGAAGGTCACAACGGTATTACCATATTTCGTTTGTTTACATTTAGTTATGTACCTAAACATTACAAGTACGGTATGTTAGTTGCAGCTATATCTTTGAGTCTTGCCATGGAACACGCCCATCGTTCACAAAGTAATGAGCGAATTTATCTCTGATATTCAAAGATGACGGTGTCCCTCTTCCCGCATGCAAGGTATTGAGATTAGTCATGGGTGCATTATATAAAGTATCTTTAAATTTTAGACCATCTCTAGTCCGCACATAGTTATGTAGAACACAAGAGGCTTTTATTATGTCTTCGGCAAAATCTATGTTTACATTTATAGGTCTATGAAAGATGCGCCATTTGTTCGCCAAAATACCAAAAGTGCACTCAATATTACGTCGGGCTCTCGATAACCTATAGTTAAAAATCCTTTTTTCATATGGTAAACATTTGCCTGAATATGGGCGCATTAAATTTTCTGCTAAGCCGAAGGCTTCATCTCCAACTATAACATAAGGCATTGGTGTTAGGTCTACATTAGATATTGGTTTAGGTGTTGGTATGTTTAATGATTTTTCTGTCAGGCGTTTATAAAAAACCGAATTTTTAAATATAGCAGAATCACTGCTTTTGCCATAAGCCCCAATATCAACATAAGTAAAGCAATAGTTGGCGTCGCAAAGTGCTAAGAGCACTATGGAAAAGAAATGTTTATAGTTATGATACAAAGAACCCGAATCAACAGGCTTTATAACTCGGATATGCTTGCCGTCTATAGCACCAATGCAATTTGGAAAATTTGCATATCTCTCAAAGTCTCGTGCTATTGTCTTCCAGATATCTTCAGTCGCTTCGGGCATAACTATGTTTACCAATTTATTTCACAATGATTTACATACTTCGCGGACAATTCCAGTAATCGTCGATTTTCCTAGACGATAATTGTAGCTAAGTTCTCCAAATGAACAACCCGTACCAAGATATCTGAAACAAGAATATTATTAATAATGTTATTATTTTTAGGTACACAACTCCAAAAAAAATGGAAAAACATACGAGATTGCTACAATAAAGAATACAAAAAAGAAAAAACAACTCCTTCTGGTTCAAGTGCTCGTAAAGGAGCCCGATATATGTATTTTTCAAGATTATCTTTCCTGCAGAATAGTGTAAGTAATAAAGACACTACAACTAATATTGAAGAACAGAATGAAAGGCAAAGTGAGGAGACAAGTCAACTAAACGCCAATGCAACCGAAGCCACTGAAATACGTCCCCCTAAACGTAAGAAAACACAAGTGCCAGAAGAAAAAATAGCTGTTTTAATAGAAAAAAGTATCGAGTCACGAAAACATTTTCAAAATGAACTTCAAGAAAATAGTATTACCAAGCAAGATGACGACAAACTCTTTTGTTTGTCGTTATACAGGGTGGGGAGGACAATATGATCATAAATTAAACTTCGTATAAGTCATGATATTCCCAACCGTCACACAAAAAATCAAATGAATATATCCAGTAGTTTAGCCACAGGAAATTATTTTTCAGTTTAAGTATTTTCTACATGATGTATTGTAAACAGCTGAGCGCGCTACAAGTTAACGACACACGTTGCCAGCTCGCTACTTTAAAAACCTATTTTCTCAAAATAAGAGTCATAAAGCGTGTCGTCACAGCTAAATAATAAAAAATGCATGCGAAAGTTATTACTTTCCTGTTACGCACTCATGTCAATCGCAAAATATGTATGTGCGAAAGAGATAGGTAAGTTTGCTTGTTTCTACTTTGCTTACTTGTCGACGTGTCTAGGTCACGCGGTCAGTGTGTCACCGGACCTCCTTCCTGCTGTGACGCGTTTTGTTTTCCTTTGGAATTTCGGATGCGCCCGCGCCCGTTTGAAGTCGCCGCGCGAGTGTTATCGTATCTTTGTTGTTGTGTTGTGTTGTGCGAAATTTGACGCTTTGTTTTAATAGTGACAGGACACATAAACGTATTATAGGTACTTAGTTAAATAGTGAAGTAAACTTTGCGAAATTAGACGCTTAATACTTGGTGTTTCAAGGTTATTCAGGTGTTTCAAGTGTTATTATTAAATAATCATGCCTCGTTACAATTATACCGCTTCGGAATACACCGATATGATTTTAATTTATGGGGAGTGTCACGGTAATGCCGCTTTAGCTGTACGGACATACCGTGAGAGGTATGAGAACACGCGTATGTGTCCGACCCACGGGCGTACTATTGTACAAGCTGTCCAGAGGATACGGGAAAATCAATCCTTGATCCCGCACGTAGATGGTGCTCCTCCACGTGCAAATGTGATTTCAGACGAAAGAGTAATTAATTATTATGATCGCAATCCGACGTCCAGTCTGCGTAATGCAGGTCGACATTTTCATGTAAATCACAAAACCATTCAAAAAGTTTTGAAACGTGACAAACGCAGACCTTACAAGTACAAGAAAGTACAAGCATTGTTACCGAGAGATAAACCAATAAGAGAAACTTTCTGTCGCTGGTTGGAAACCAAACATCTCGAGAATCCTGACTTCCTGTACAATGTGCTGTGGACTGACGAGAGTACATTTACAAGGAATGGTTTATGGAACCGACAGAACCTTCGGTACTGGAGCCGCGTGAATCCGCATCTAGTACGGGAGTCTTCGCACCAGTACAGATTTGCGGTCAATGTGTGGGCTGGCATACATAGGAATACCATTATTGGTCCGGTGTTTATTGATGGCAATTTAAATGCTGTAAAGTTCATTGAACTCCTCGATGGATCCGTTTCCGAGTACACAGACGAACTTTCGCTGGACGTGTACAGGCAGATGTGGTACCAATTAGATGGAGCACCAGCTCATTCAGTGGTGTCTGCAAGAGAGCGTTTGACTCAAATGTTCGGACAGCAGTGGATTGGCCGTTTTGGACCAGTGCGGTGGCCAGCGAGGTCACCAGATCTCACGCCCCTGGATTTCTTCCTGTGGGTTCACATAAAGAATGAGGTATACTCAACAGAAGTTACCACCGTTGAGGAGTTAAAAGCTAGAATAGTAATATCTTTTAATAAATTGAAAGAAATGGCTGCTAATGGTGACCTATTATCAAGAGTGAGAAATAACATTATACGTCGGTGTAGTTTATGTATTGAAGAAAATGGCGGACATATTGAAAATAAAAAAATTTAATGACTGGCGACATAATTATGTGATCGAAAAGTGATTATGAATAATAAATTGATTAGTGAATAACTCGCGCGTGAATGATGCCTGACTATTTGGTTAATATTCTGTGATTTGATTTGTGTAATTGAAAAAATAACAATAATGGCGCCAAACATTACTTCGCTGCGTCGCCGTCGGCCACAGCTTTATCATGAATGAAACCAAGCTGCGTTGCCGTTCTTATCGCCGGTAAGTGTACCAATTTTATACATGATGTTTTATTTTGTTTGCAGTTTTAAGCTATTTAGTTTGTTAGAAAAAAATGGTTTTTTTAATTTCGATGTTCGGATTTATTTGATAGTTGACAAATGTTTCTATAAACCAGTACTGCCAGTGTTTTCATTTAAAGTCATATTGTCATCCCCACACTGTATAAAGAACTCAAAAAAGTACCAGAAAATAGGCGTTTAGCAACCAAAATTGAATTGCTTCAAGTGATACAAAAAGGACAAAGCTTACCACCCCCTGTTCGCTACAATACTCAGCAGATCACACCTACGTATTGGCAAGGACAACAGTATACAAGCCCGCAAGGACATTTTACTACATCTGGATCATCTCCTCCTGTTCCGGCACCGTCACCGTCACCATCGCAATTTAGTTCTGGCTCTCAGTCCTCTACAGTTATAGAAAATATTTATGCTGATTTTGAAGAACAATAAATAAATCTTACCTTAAAGTTATTACGAGTTTTTCTTCCGGTGACACGCTTGGCCTCAAATGCGTTTCAGAGCATGAAACATCTTGCCTGATCAGTTCAATTAGTTCATCAAAAGATTTTATTGACATTCTCAAATAGTCAAAAAATTTGTTATCATACATTCTTAATTTGGGATATAACGTTACGAACTGACCATGTACTAGTCGGTCACGTAATATTGGATGCACCCAATACCGCCTTTTTCTTTTTTTTAAGGAGCAACCACAGTAAACACACTTCTTCGTCGACCTCCATTTTGAAACTGACGCTAACACGCACGAAATTGCATACTAACCGCGCGTGTCTGGATAGCATCACAATTTTGCGGTTTCAAACCGCGCGATTCGTAAACGCACGATTCCCGCATGTCTGAACGCAGCCAAAGGCTCATGACAAATGGTGTAGGTATACTTAATTATGTGTTTGTTTTTAGTAAATGTGAGGTAGTTGCATTTCGGTAGACTTAGCTTAAGTTTGTTTCTATGGCAGAAGTCTGTTAGTCTGTCCAGGTCTTGTTGGAATAAAATAGAATTGTCCACGGTTTTTATGGATTTGTAGACCTTCAGATCGTCGGCGTACATTAAAAACTTTGTGTGATGAAAACAGTCACCAATATCGTTTAAGAATATGTTAAATAATAATGGCCCAAGGATAGAGCCTTGTGGGACGCCCGATGTAACCCCGATGACCCTTGAACTGTATCCATTGATTACCACTCTTTGACAGCGGTTCAAAATATAAGAGGCAAACCACCGTAACAAATTGCCTCGAATCCCATTGAAAGCTATTTTGTTAAGCAGCAGCTCGTGATCCACTTTGTCAAAGGCCTTGCAGAAGTCTGTATATACAGCGTCTACTTGCAGTCCGTTGTCAAAGCTATCAAATAAAAAACTAGTGAAAGACAGGAGGTTCGTAGTGGTAGATCGCTGTTTAACGAAGCCGTGTTGCTGTTGTATAATGACATTGTGTAGAACCGGATACACTTCATTGTGGACAAGTTTTTCAAAAACCTTTGATAAAGTGGACAGAAGTGAGATTGGGCGGTAATTCTCCACGTTACCCTTCGAGCCACCCTTGTGCACAGGTGTGATGTTTGCACGTTTCCACTCTTTTGGAAATACTCCCTCAGTTATGCACTTATTATAAATTATCGCTAAAGGTTTACAGATGTGAGCGGCAGTGCGGCGTAGAAAATGTGCAGGTATGCCGTCAGGTCTTGGACCTTTAGCAGGGTCCAGTGATCTTAGCTCCCTTAGGATCTTTTCTTCATTAAAGCAAAAGGTAGACAATATATCACAAGCTGAGGAAGTTTCCGTGGGTGGTTGCCATTGTGATAAGAGTGGTGAGGCGGGTTCGTAAACAGAGTGGAAGAAATTCGAAAAGATATCGCAGATAACTTCAGGTTCAGTGGCTGTGGTGTCTTTGTAATGTACTTTTGCTGGGATGCACGGTTTGTCTTTTCTATTTGATACATATGTCCAGAAGTGTTTGACATTTGTGTGTAGGCTGTCTTCCACCGAACTTATGTACTTGGAGAAGCATTTACTGCACATTTCCTTGAAGTTGGCTCTATGGGTAGTGAATGTTTCATAATCCGATATGTTTCCATACTTCTTCCACTTGGTCCAGGCTTTTTGTTTCTTTTTAAGTGCGTTTATCAAAGGTCGCGAGAACCAGATTGGATAATTGGAGGATCTAGAACATGCTAGGGGGGTATGGGAACTGATGATCTGATCTAATTTATTATAGAACAACGATAAAGCTTCTGCAGATTTCTCATGTATAAGAAGTTCAGGCCAATCAGTTTTTTGTATCAAATCGTTTATATTTTCATAGTCTGCTTTATAAAAATTGTATTTTTTTAGCGATTGCCTGTCGAGGGGAGGATCTTTAATTTTAATGTTTATATCGCAAACGAATGGAGGGTGATAAATATCTACAGCAAGCAAGGGAGGTGATTCTAGTTGCACACAACAAGGAGAATTGGAAATTAATAGGTCTAATATTTTACCTTTAGAGTTAGATGTATAGTTATACTGAGTGGCACTTAGTAGAGACATAAAGTTATTAAGATGGTCACAGGACGGAGTTGAGCTTAAGCATATACGGGAATTAATGGGAGTATTCGAGGCAGGAGGCATATGCCATGTTGCTTCTGGAAGATTATAATCTCCAGCTACACAAAACAGATCGACATTAGGGCTACATAGAGCTTCATAGAGTGTTTCAAAGTGCTTTTCATACACAGACGGGGGAGTTTTAGGAGGTATGTATGCAGCTGTCACGACGTGATACCTGGATTTTTGGCCACTGGGTATTTCCACAGCAACCTGTTCTATGTAGTTATGCAGAGGAATGACATTGGCGAAAGTATTTAAGTCTAATTCAATGGGTTGGAGATTTTTTAAGATTGCTACTAGAACACCGCCGCCATCCCGTCTATTCGTGCTAGCCCGATCGCGATCACACCTGTACACAACGTAACGCTGGTCAATGAACTCATTGTTACTGATTTCCGGCACTAGCCATGTTTCTGTCAGTATGATGATGTCATATGTTCTCGTGAGAATATTCATATACAGAGCCTGCAGTTTCGTACGGATGCCCCTACAGTTTTGGTAATAAAGAGTAAATTTTTTATTAATCACTGGTAATGGTAGGATATGCATAAGTGCAAACATTGCGCGCCAATACAAATAGGATGCCAAGAGAGTAGATGTTAAACAAGATCGGCGTAAAATATAACATTAAAATATTTAAAGAATATTTTCCTATAAAACAGTAAAGCAAGCTCATATCAGTAAAACAAAGTAAGTTAGTTTTATAATAATAGCACGGTATTGACAATACTATGACTACAACTTGAGTATTAGGAAAGCATAAATATAATGTGTTAACCTGTGTCAAGAGTAAGCACAATCTGTTTACTAAACAGATAAAATATAAAAAGTACAATAAAATTACAATTGTTTTATAAAATGATAATGATAACCTCCTTGAACGAAGTACATGCAGTAAAAATTAATTAAGAATAAAAAACTCAACGCTAAACAAAAGCAAACGACTAAGATAAATTTTGTGCCTATTAATACTGGGAACAAGAAAATTGAGATCAAAAGGGCCAAGTATAATCACATAATATGACGTATGACAATGGTTACAGAACGGTATTTTGAGAAGTGACCGGAGGGGTTTTGACACCGCTTGTAATTTTCCGTATATCATCCAGAGAGCGTACCGCAAACGAAGACATGCCATCACGTTCACGTACCAGTATTGTTGAGTTTCTAATCCAAACATATTTAAAATCGTGTTGTTTAGCGGCTTCCTTACAAGTCCGAAATAACTGTTTTGTTTTCAGGGTGATATGTTCATTTAGGTATATTCTAGCTGGTGACCCGGTAATACCAATTTGATCGGACTTGAGTTCCTTGGCCAGGCGGTATGCGCTGAGGAGGTTATCGCGTATTATGCGTGTAGAAAATTTGACAATTATATTCTTCGGTCTGTTGCTGGTGTGCTGGGCGTGTTGTACTCGGTGGATAGAAATTATGTCTTTCTGTTGAATTGCGAACTTGACGGCAGCACCCATTTGTTCCATCATGCGAATTAGGTCTTCGCCGCGTCTTTCAGGGACATTGGAAATTTCAATATTGCAGTTTCTAGCTTTTGCTGCTCCAAGGAGTCAATTTTTTGTTCAAGGGTTCTGACTAAGCTTTGAGTCTGATCAGAACTATGACGAGTGATGTTCTCAACTCGGTCGCGGAGGTCCTTATTCTCAGCTGCCTGAAACTGTAATGACGATTTTAATTCAGAAACGTCATGTGCTACTGTACTAACATGTTCCTTTAATTTATCATGTTCGCTGCGGAGAGAGACCATTTCCTGTTTCATGTCAGTTATACTGCGTTGGATGTGCTCTCTGATCTCAGCTAAGCTGATCTTCATTTCTTCACGCCAGCGGTGCAAAGTTGTCTTGATATCGTTTGTGAACTTGGCCATTGTATATAGTTTTGACAGTATACCACGGTTTAGTTTCCTCCGTTCTCAGATTTGGAGTGATTTTCTGGGGTAATTGCAGTGAAAGGGAAAGGATATTTAAAACCTAAAAGAATTGTATCAGATCTATGTTTAGTCTATGTTTAAAACTCACAAAATATTAACTTTACCATCCTTATATATATTTGAAATGGCTATGTTTGTAAAATGTAATCAGCAATTATTTCCCACGATGTCAAATATTTCTTCCCGCTTAGATGTTTTAAGATCTCAATATAAGGATCTCATTAGCATAAGTAGATAATATAAGACTACATTGTTAAAGAAAAATGTTTTGGGTATGGCACCTATTATATAAGGTGCTATAAAAATATCTGCCACGGCTTTAATGGGAGGTAGTATTGTGTTTATAGATTACAATAGTGAAGAACTTTCGTACCCCGGAACAGTTAATTAAATTTGAGAGACTAAAATAGTTAAATTAACATTGACTCTATTCTGCGTAACGTGGTTCACAAATTACGCGCAATGTGACGCTTCGTCAATGAAAACAACTGCTATCTCTTTCCATCTTTTCTGTGAACGAAAACTGTAATCAGCTGACTAGTTCGTCACTACATAATCTACTAGGTACGCAATAATACGCAAGCATACAAGTGTTTTAAAAGTGCAACTACTTACCAGCTACCGCATTCTTCAAAAAACACTGACGTAGGTAAATAAGATGATAAACTTGTGTGACTGTCAAGTTAGTGTAAGAATCGCATTTTTTTTAAACTACTTTTTTACGGATGTTGTCGCGGTTTTATTAAAAGTCCGTAAAAAAGTAGTTTTATTTCAATGTCTAACATTCGCGTAAATCTAAGAAACCAAACAGTAGGTACTTAGATTAATAGCGAATAACGATAAATTACAGTAACTTGGCGTGTTTAAAAGTTAATCATTTTATTTACAACGATTGCACCGTATTTACAGTTATTTACTCACTCCCTACCTAGTACCTACTTATCTACAAAACTGTTGCACAAGTCCGCCTTCGCGTTGCACACAGATGAAGGCACGTTTGCATACATGTCTCTTCACTTTATTTAATGTGTCCGTTTCACTTGCCTAAATGCGCGTTTGATGCACCTTTTTAGTTCTACCATACTTTTAATATCATGTCCGGTTTGGCCGTACACAAGGTCTTTCACACGACCCCACAAAAAAACGTCTAGAGGGGTTAAATCCGGCGAGCGAGGAGGCCACGGCACTTGTGAAGTGGTAAGGATGGAGCCCTTCACGATTTAAAAGTCGCCACACGTAGTTGTCGCTCTCGTCGAAGACTCGAGCAGCATCCCTGGTGCTCGCAAGAGGATGACACTGAAGCACTTCCTCTTCGAGTTCGGCCGAGTATGAAGGCCTGCCTGCGTCAACCGCAGGCGGGTCAAAGCGGCCGTGTTACACCGAATTACACTCGCGGTAGCACAATACCATTTCAAGATATTCTTGATTGGAATACTGTCGTCTGGGAGGCATTTTTAATGAAAGCGCGCGATATTGCTGTCGCTAACCTCTAAAACTAACTTCCGAACGCGCGGGCGGGGTGCGACTGACTGGCGACCCGAGCGGCCGGCGCGCGGCGGCGCCGGCGCGCACGGCGGCGGCGGCATCCTTTGATAGGAATGGCAACAGTGTATGAACGGCGGCGGCGCGGCGGCGTTTTCTGAAATGTTTGAATTTGGTGCGGAGCGGCAACAGCTTATGACACGGGATGGTTTTATACTAATAAATCAATTCAAATTTATACGTTATTTTTTTTGTATGGAAAAAAAAAGATAAATAATCAATAATTTATCTTTACTATTGTAATCCATAAACACAATACTACCTCCCATTAAAGCCGTGGCAGATGTTTTTATAGCACCTTATATACAACAAGATTCCAAAACAAATAAGAGAAGAAACATTATTTATATTTAAAAAGAAACTTAAATTGTTGTTATTAGATGGTTGCTACTATTCTATTACAGAGTTTTTAAATGATAGAAGATTTTAATGTTAGTTGTTTATTTTAGTGTTTATTTTTTATGTAACCTACTTAAGAATTTTTGCATGCCTTATATAGGCAAAATGTATTGGGTCTTCACATTTTTTACCGTGTCATCATACATTGTACCTACATTTTAAGCAAATAAATAATTCTGATTCTGATTCTGATTCCAGATGATACGTAACGCTAAACGCCGTTACATTCACCATAATATCTCTTCAACTTCCGCTGCCGATATCTGGAAGTTCCTTGGAACTCTCGGTATCGGCAGAGCGCGACATTTAGACCTTCCTAGCACTATTGGGTTAGATGATCTGAACAAACATTTCTCCACCTCCTCTGCTCTTGATCATCTAACTCAGTGTGATACAAATAACTATTTATTTATTTATTTATTTAAACTTTATGCAACAAGTGTGTACATAGGCGGACTTAATGCCACAGGCATTCTTTCCAGTCAACCTTAAGGTGATGCAGAGATAACATGGTAGGTGCATTCAGTTGAAAAAAAACAGTTACTGAAGTAAAATATTATAAACTGAACACTACTTATATTTACTTAATAATATATACCTACATAAATATCCATACACAAATATTTAACATACATACATACAAATATATAAATAAATATATATATATATATAAGTAATAAACATACAAACAGTCATGATGATTATTCTGCCATTTTCTTATAGATTAATTTCCGAACAGCAGTTTTGAAAGATTGCTTAGTAGTGGACTTCCTGATTTCCAAGGGCAGCGCATTCCACAAAAGGATAGCTTGGATATGGAAAGAAGAGTGGATAGTGTCAGAAGTATGAGAAGGACAATGAAGAAGAAGATTGTGAGAAGAGCGGAGATGTTTAGAGTGACCGGAACATAGGTATTGAAAATGAGGAATCAGATACGAGGGGGGAGTGGGAGAGTTGAGTATGGAAAAAAGGGTCGTCAAAGCACGTAGCGATCTCCTCTGGCGAATGGGCATCCATTTCAATTCGGTCCTATACTCAGAAACATGATCGTACTTCCGCAGGTTAAACACAAATCTTATGCAATTGTTAATAAGTCGATCAAGTTTGCTGAGCAAGTCCGAATTGAGGTCGTAGTAACACACGTCACCATAGTCAATAATGGGGAATATTAGGGCCTGCACAAGCATTGCTTTGGTCTTCGGCGGCAAAAAGTTTCTCAACCGGTTGAGATAGCGCAAAGTTCCCGTTACCCGCTTACTAACACTGGCAACCTGCGTTTGCCAACTTAGCGTGGTGTCCAAATATAAGCCGAGATTCTTGACGTTGGAGCTAAGTGGAATTGCAACACCATCCAGCAAAACCGGGGGAAGGTTAACAATATCCGCCTTACCCACCATTCGAGGACTACCTAAGAGAATAGCCTGACACTTCGTAGGATTAACTGATACCCCAAATTGGTTAGACCATCGATTTTTTTCAGCTAAATCCCCATTAAGTTCATCAATGGCTGCATGCAAATCGTCCGGCCGTGCCTGAGTGTAAAGCTGAAGATCATCAGCATACAGATGATACGCACACTGAAGATTATGAGTGATAAAGTTAATGAAAATAGAAAATAATAATGGAGAAAGAATGCCGCCTTGAGGAACACCAGCCATTAGAACACGCCAATTTGACATTGTCTCGTCAACGCGAACGGCCTGCTGGCGCCCTCGAAGATAAGATGAAAACCATTCCAGAGCCCCGGGCGAAATCTTAAGATGGGAAAGGACGGATTCTAAGATTTCATGACTGACAACATTAAAGGCATTGGAGAAGTCGATTAAAACCATGGCTGTAACCATGGTGTCCTGTATTCCCTCTCTAATGTCACCAGTCACTTTGAGGAGTGCTGAAGAGGTGCTGTGCCCTTGCCTGAACCCAGATTGCAAGGGACTAATCAGGTTTTGTTGGAGGACGAAACTCGACAGCTGCTTGTGGACACAGGCCTCCAGCACTTTGGAGAGGAAAGGAAGGATTGATATAGGTCTGAAATGGGAAGGGAGGGTAGGATTTGTGATTTTAGGAAGGGGACGGACGTAAGCATAACGCCACAAGGAAGGAAATTGACCCGAGCACAAGGAGAAGTTGATTATATGGGTGATAGATGGAAGTATATACTCAAGGATCGGGATGACCATGCTTCGACTGATATCGTCATAGCCCACGGCCTTAGATTTAATGGAAAGGATGATCTTTTTGATATCACCCGTGGACACTGGAGAAAATTCAAAAGTAACACTGCAGGGATGTGGAAGGCTGGAAATAAAGTTTACCGTCTGACGAGTGGTTTGACGATCCAAACTGAGAGTGGTGAAAAAATGGCGATTGATATCGTCTAAACCAATCGTATTAGGTAACTCTGTATGACGTGACTTACCGATACCTAACGATCCAAGGAACTTCCAAGTATCGGAGGCAGAGCTAGACGTGATATTATCGAGAATATGGCGGCGTTTAGCATTACGTATCATCTGGTTGCAACGATTTCTTGCTGTTTTAAAAAGAATCCAATTGGCCTCAGATCGATCCTTTTTATATTTCCGAAAGGCCCGATTTCTCCGTCTCATCGCCATACGTACACCTCTCGTCATCCATGGAGCTGGCGGACGCTTAACTTTCACAGACTTGAATGGTGCATGAATGTCGTAGAGGCGTTTAATCATATGGTTCAGAGAGGCCACTTTATCGTCGACAGTAGAGGCATTGGATACTTCAGCTTCCCACTCAAGCTTCGAAGCGTCGTCCCGCAACCTATCAACATCCATCTTTGCAAAACAACGCATGCGCAGAACCTTAGGAACAGGTTTAGGGGGCTTGAGGAGATAGGAAAGGTGTATCAAGTCATGATGGGAAAAACATGGAGCAGGATATTGGGCATGAGAAGAGACGAGGGAGGGATTAGAGGTCAACATCAAGTCTAGCCACGTATCATCACCAGCAACATTGCAGTGAGTAGGTTGAAGTGGTAAAACATGAAGACTGGCAGACTCAATGATATGGAGAAGCTTACGGGAACGATGGGAAGAGTGCAAAAGGTTAGTGTTGAAATCGCCCATGATGACGTGATGTTCATACTCTGATCCTATGGGTTCCAAAACCAACTCAAGATCAGAGAAGTAGTCCACCAAGGGAGGACAGTAGGCAACTCCAAGCAAGACCTTAACCCCTTTTATCCAAACCTCAAGGAAAATGTACTCAGCAGAAGAACAGGAATCAGGAGGAGAGGTGGCAAGTATTTTATATGGAAAATTACTCCTAAGGTAAATAGCAACACCACCACCCCCCTTTCCTATCCTATCATTTCTGATGAGTACAAACCCAGGAAGGGAGTAGCTGGTGGAAGGGAGATGAGGTTTGAGCCAACTCTCAGAAACCAGGACAGCATGAACATTAGCATCAGAGAAAGCTTCATATAAATCATTGTAATGACTTGGTACACTCTGAGCATTTATGTGACATATATTCAGCAAATGTCTGTTGGTTAGTGTAAAGGTCTGACGCATGTAGTCACCAAGTGTATCACTACAGGAGCAGAAGCTTGTATTGGATGAGTCAGAAGAGCTGTTGGCAGAATGAAAAGAATCATCATGGGATTGCATTATATAAAATAATAATACTATATACTAATAAAATAAAAGATATATAAAGAAAAACTAAAAACAACTAAGCAATAAGATGGCACAGTACTAAATGAGATCTCTGCACCACCCACCAGCTGTAACTTATTGTAATACATCTATGATTAACCTACAAGAAAAATAACAATAAAAAAGTCACTGTAGAACCAAACAATGATAATTAAGGATGAAAGAGAAAACTAATACGTATAACGGAACGTAACCGAAAAAAGAATATTATATTGACAATGACATAACTATTGAAATGTCAATGTCACCACCAACTTAAGATTTTGTAAAAGGACGTGAGTGACAAATAAAACAAAAACAGTAACATTAGGGTAACTAAACAAATTTGTGAACTTATTAAAAGAGAACTGATGTAAATATGTAAATATGTCTTACTACATGCGATTACGCTCCATACGATAAAGCTGTCTATTTAGGTAAGTAAATATTGCTTTTTAGCCGAATAATTGAAACATAATCATGCTAATTAGACAATGACTACAACAATGTATATTATTTTAGGACTTGCCCCGGGCTGCAGATGTTGGCTCGGCAGATACCTTAGGGTATTTCAACAGCAGCGGATCAAGTTCAGCCTGCGAAGATATTTTGTGTCGACTGCCATCGGAGGCTTTGATGACTATGACCCCATCTTGGGTCCAACAAAACCGCATTCCAAAGTGCCGCCTCGCCCCACCGAAAACAAGCTGCCTAGTACGGGTCATCACTGGCACCGCACTGGTGGCAAGCCGTGGTCCCTTCTCTCCTGGCGACCCGGCACAGGTAATGCCCAAAGGCCCCGTGCCCGGTCAGTGTTTGCGTGAGGCGGTAGGTCAATCACCCGGCGCTCGCAGGTATCCGGGCCTGCGAGTGTGAAATTGGTTACCGACGGACGCGCGGGGGTAGGCGACCAGGCCCCTGGGGATCGGTCGCGCGGGACGTCTTCCGTAAGGAAGCGTCCGGTGTGCCGGTCCTCAGACGAGGAAGGCCTGCCGGCCCCCAAGTTGCCGACTTCCAGGAGGGGTCGGCAGACATCTAGAGGGGCGAGTGCTTCACAGCCGCGGAGGGATAAGAGCGGGCGTTTTGTGCGCTCTAATACCTCGGCGGCTAGTGAGGCAGAGAGTGACGTGGGGGTCACTGCGGGGGACCCTGGCGATGACGGTGAAAGCTGTTCCTCGCTGGGGAGCTCGAAGGCGGAGCTCAACGCCGCCAAAAGGGAGCAGCGCAAGGCCGTCGCGGCCGACGAAGTGTCGGAAATGGCCCGACGCGCGCGCGAGCGACGAGCTACCCTGGCAGCGGAAGGGGGTGAGCCATCGGCGGTGGCCTTGAGCCAGCTGGCTCTGGACGGGGTGGACTTAGTCCTGAAGGTTGCTACCAAGTCCGGCAGCCTGAAGGGCACGTTCACGCGCGGCCTGAAGGAGGCTGCTGCGGACATCAGGGAGGCGGTTGGCGTCCTCCTCGGCAGGACGGCCTCTGACGAGGTCGTAAAGCTGAGGGAGGAGAACAGCCGCCTCCGAGGTGACCTGGAGGACCTCCGGCGACAAGTCGCTGCGCTGAGCGAGCAGCAGCAGCGACGCTCGTCCGCCGATGCCGCACCTGCAGCGACCCCGGCTCCCGCACTGCGACCGGCAAGCCCTCGCACCGAGGATGAGGTCGAGCGCATTGTCCGGCTTTGCATGCTCCAGTGCGGGAGCATGGTAAACGCTCGGCTGGAGGCGATTTCTCGGCGTCTCCCACCGGAAGTCCTCCGTCCGCCCCTAGCGGCTGACAAACGGAGGACTGAGGAGCCGCCGAGACCCGCGCCTCGGAAGGGGAAGCCCGCGGAGGGCATTAAAAAACCCGCGGAGAGAGCCCCACCGCGCGATCAGCCCACGACTGCCGGGTCTAAGGGTGAGACCTGGGCGAAAGTCGTGGGCCGCAAGAAGGCCCGCAAAGCTGAAAAGAAGGCCGCAGCTGCTGCTCGCGCTCCCGGCCAAGCCGCCAAGAAGGCCGCGGCTGCTGCACGCGCTCCCGCAAAGGCGGCTGCGCAGCCTGCGAGGCGGACTGAGAAAGGCGGTCGCAAAGGACCGACGGTGCATGCCCCGCGTTCCGAGGCTGTGACGCTCACGTTGCAGCCAGGAGCGGCGGAGCGCGGTGTGACGTACCGGTCGGTCATTGCCGAGGCCAAGACCAAGATCAAATTGTCTGATCTTGGTCTTCAGTCCGTCACCATCAGGCAGGCTGCCACGGGTGCGCGGCTGTTTGAGGTGGCTGGTGCAGCGAGCGGCAGTGCCGAGAAGGCGGACGCTCTGGCCGCCAAGCTGAGGGAGGTCCTCAACCCTGAGGACGTCCGGGTCTCCAGGCCGGTGAAAACCGCAGAGGTGCGGATTGCTGGTCTGGACGACTCGGTGACCTCAGAGGAGGTGGTGGCGGCCGTTGCCCGAAGTGGCGAGTGTCCGCCAGATAAGGTGCGGGCCGGCGACATACGCGCCGACGCCACTGAACTCGGCGCGGTCTGGGTTCGGTGCCCTGTGGCGTCGGCGAAGAAGATCGCCGAGAAAGGCGAATTGTTGGTAGGCTGGGTTGCAGCGAGTGTGAAACTCCTGCAGCCCCGGGCTTTGCGGTGCTTCCGGTGCCTGGAAAAGGGGCACGTCCGGGCAAAGTGCACCGCCGAGGTCGACCGTAGCGATTTGTGCTATCGCTGCGGTCAGCCCGGCCACAAGGCGGCCCAGTGTTCCGCGGCGCCCAACTGCAGCTTGTGTTCGGCTGCGGGGAAGCGAGCGGGACACATAGTGGGCGGAGGGGCCTGTGGCGCGCCTGCCAGCAAGGCCAAAAATAAAAAAAAGAAGGGGGGCTCTAAACCTGCCGGGGTAACCTCGCCACCCCCGCAGGCTAGCAGCTCCAAGGCCGACTCCCGGCCCAGGACCGTTGCCGAGGGAATGGAGTGTCAATAATGGCACAACTACATTTCCTCCAGGGCAACATCAACCACTGTGCCAGAGCTCAGGATCTTTTACTCCAGAGCATGGCAGAGTGGTCGATCGACGTGGCTGTGGTCGCTGAACCGTACTTCATCCCCGCCCGGGACAACTGGCTGGGGTGCGCTGACGGTTTGGTGGCCATTATTGGCGAGGCTCTGATCGACCCGTCTAGGGGCCGTGGCTGGGTTGCTGCGGTCTCTGGCGGCATCGTCATTGTGGGGGCGTATTTCTCCCCCAACAAGAGTCTCGCCGACTTCGAGGGTTTCCTTGTCGAGTTGGGCGCCGTCGTAGGCCGCTACCACCCTCGTCCCGTTTTTGTGCTCGGGGATCTCAACGCCAAGTCATCGGCGTGGGGATCTCCGGTCACTGACCCTCGGGCCGAGGTGTTGGTAGAGTGGGCGGTGACGACTGGTCTGGTCGTCCTGAATCGGGGTTCGGAATACACGTGCGTGCGGCAGCGGGGCGGGTCGATAGTGGACGTCTCGTTCGCTAGCCCCTCTGTCGCTGGCCGTGTCCGTGACTGGCGTGTCGCTGTGGAGGTGGAGACGCTATCGGACCATCGTTATGTTCGGTTCGACGTCTCTGCCCAGACCGCAGGCGGCCGCCATCCAACAACCCCGATGAACGACGGCCCGCGTTGGGCGCTTAAGCGCATCGACAGGGAACTACTCGAGGAAGCTGCATTAGTCCAGTCCTGGACCTGGGAGTCGGCGACGGACGGCCCCGTCGACGTCGAAGCGGAGACGCTGCGGTTTCGCGGGGCGATGACGCAGATCTGCGACGCGTCCATGCCCCGTGTCCGCCAACAGTCCGCAAGGCGCCAGGTGTACTGGTGGACCGCCGAGATCGCGCAATTGCGCGTAGCGTGCGTTGCGGCCCGCCGCCGGTACACCCGATACCGGAGACGACGTCGACGGGATTCCGCCGAGGAGGACGCGCTGTATGAGGTGTACCGCGCGTCCAAGGAGACTCTGTGGCTGGCCATCGGCGACTCAAAGCCGCGTGCCAGGGAGGAGCTGCTGGGGTCCCTGGATCGGGATCCGTGGGGGCGCCCCTACCGCTGGGTAAGGGGCAAGTTGCGTCCCTGGGCGCCCCCACTGGTTCGGACCATGCAGCCCCGGCTGCTAGAGGTGGTGGTGTCAACCCTCTTCCCTGTGCGAGGGGGACATGTTCCCCCGGCGATGGCTTCGCCCTCAGCCACAGACTCTCCAGAAGAGGAGAGCACCGATGTCCCCGAGGTGACGCAGTTAGAGACGATAGCGGCCGTGTCGCGGCTCCGGGCTAAGAGCACAGCGCCTGGACCCGACGGAGTCCCTGGCCGAGCTCTCGTCTTGGCTCTGAAGGAGCTAGAGCCCCAGCTGAGGGGGCTCTTCACGGCATGTCTCGAGCGGGGTCAGTTTCCCAGTGTATGGAAGGAGGGGAGGCTGGTCCTGCTCAGGAAGGAGGGGCGCCCCGCGGACTCGCCGTCCGCGTATCGGCCCATAGTGCTGCTCGACGAGGCGGGCAAACTGTTTGAGCGAGTTATCGCAGATCGCCTCGTCAGCCACTTGTGCAGAGAGGGGCCGGACCTGGACGAGAACCAGTTCGGTTTTCGTCGGGGGCGCTCCACCATAGACGCCATCATGCGCGTGAGGGGCCTGGCGGAGGAGACGGTGTCCCGGGGTGGGGTGGTGTTGGCGGTGTCTTTAGACATCTCCAACGCTTTCAACACCCTACCCTGGAGCTGTATTCGGGAGGCGCTGGTATACCACCGCGTGCCTCCCTACCTCCGCCGTACAGTAGGGGCTTATCTGGAGGAGAGATGCGTCACCTACAGGGGACGTGACGGTGCTGGTCAGCACTTCATGTCGTGCGGTGTCCCACAGGGATCGGTCTTAGGACCGCTCCTGTGGGACATCGGCTACGACTGGGTGCTGAGAGGCGAGCTCCCGTCGGGCGCAGACTTGACGTGTTATGCGGACGACACGCTTGTCACTGCCCGGGGGAGCTCGCACAGGGAGGCGACGTTGATAGCCACGGCTGCGGTGTCACAGGTGGTGAGCCGCATCCGGCGCCTGGGCCTGGAGGTGGCCCTGAGCAAGTCGGAGGCCATGGTGTTTCATGGCCCCCGGTGGGCGCCGGCGCCGGGATCACACATCGTGGTCGGTGGGGCTCGGATAGCTGTCGGGTTCACCATGAAGTACCTGGGATTGGTGCTCGACAGCCGTTGGGAATTCGGGCCTCACTTCCGGCGGCTAGCGCCCAAGCTCATGGGCGCGGCGGGCGCGCTTTCAACGTTGCTTCCCAACATGGGGGGCCCGAGCGCCGCCTGTAGGCGGTTGTACGTGGGAATCGTGCGGTCCATGGCCCTGTATGGGGCTCCCGTATGGGCGCTCGACCTGACGGCCAGCACTCTCGCCATTCTGCGCAAGCCGCAGAGGGCGATGGCCGTCAGAGTCGTCCGCGGGTACCGCACGATTTCCCACGAGGCGGCTTGTGTCCTGGCCGGATCTCCGCCCTGGGACCTAGAGGCGAAAGTACTCGCGTCATTGTACCGATGGCGCGAGGAAGAGCGGGCACGGGGCTCGATGCCGGTGCAGCGGCAGATCGAGCTGCGCCGGGGAGAGCTCCGTCAGGTCTTGGTGGCGGAATGGCGGCAAAGGCTTTTGCGCCCTGCCGCCGGCCTCGCTACCGTCGAGGCGATCCGGCCAGTACTCGACGACTGGCTCGGGAGAAGGCACGGCTCCCTGTCGTTCAGGGTGACGCAGGTGCTGTCGGGGCATGGATGCTTCGGCAAGTACCTGTGTCGCATAAACAGGGAGCCGGACGCTCGGTGCCACCACTGCGTCCAGTGCGGGGAGGACACGGCGCAACACACGCTCGCTGAGTGTGTAGCTTGGGAGGAGCAGCGCCGTGTCCTCACAAATGAAGTAGGAGGCGACCTGTCGCTGCCGGCCGTAGTGCGGAGTATGGTCGGTAGCGCAGAGTCGTGGGACGCGGTGGTGTCCTTCTGCGAGGACGTGATGTCGCAGAAGGAGACTGCGGAACGGGAGAGGGAGATCTCGACTCCCTTCCCCGGCCGCAGAAGACGCACCGGGCGCAGGGGAAGGGCGGACAACGCCCTTCTCCGCCCCCCATGAATGGGGCCAGGGGCGAGGGACTTGGGGAAGTCCCCGCCCCCTATTCGATGGACCCGAGGCGGAGGCGCGCGCGGGTGTCGGCGCGCGCCCCTGAGGCGGTGCACGGGGTAGTTGTACACCTCACTACCCCGTGCAGGAGCTGAGGCCCGGACTTGACCGGGCCGGCAACAGTGTGGGGCTGCGGAAGAATCCGGATTCCCGCGGCCCCACGCGCACGTGCGAGGAGGAGACACCGGGGGGTTTTAGCCGGTAAGAGTCCGGCACGCCCCTCCGCCTCTCCCCAGGCGGAGGAAGTCCATGAGGATTTCCCCCCGAAAAAAAAAAAAAAAAAAAAAAGGCGGTAGGTCAATAAACCGTACCGCCTCTCCACCCACGGTTGGAGATGTGTGTGGGCGGATCGCATCGATGGTGGCCCGTCCCGCCGACGGTCTCGCGAGCCGAAGCTCCCAATTCCGCATAGTGACGAGACGGGCCTGTCTCCTCCATAGCTCGCGCTGCCTCGGCACGGGGTCGGTACCCCGGGACCGGAGCTCGGTGCAACGGGTGTAAAGGTCCGTTAGCACCTTCGCGTCCAGATCCCAAGGCGGTGTCCCAGCCAAGACACACGCGGCTTCATGACCGACGGTCCGGTAGGCCCGGACGATCCTGTTGGCAACAGCACGCTGCGAACCAAGTAGGACCGCCCGGTTATCGGCCGTCAGTCTGTCACTCCAAATGGGTGCGCCGTACAGAGCCATCGATCTAATGACCGAGGCATAAAGACGGCGACACCCAACGTCGGGGCCCCCGACATTTGGCAGGAGCCTTCCGAGGGCTGCAGCGGCGGACCGAAGCCTCGGCGCCAACCGCTGAAAATGCTCCCGGAAGCTCAACCGCCCGTCGAGGACCAGGCCGAGGTACTTCATTGTACCCGACAGTGGGATCCTCGCGTCCTCCACCGTCAGGCACAAATCCGTACGTCTGCTCCGGGGGCCGTTTAGCAATAGTGCTTCGGTCTTCCCCAGAGCGACGTCCAATCCAAGCATCCGGATGCGACCTACGACGAGCTGTACGCCGCAGGTAGCACGCCGGATGCACTCCTCCTGGGTGGTCCCCCGGACCAACACCAGGGTGTCGTCTGCATAACAGACGACCTCCGTCTGGCTGAGGAGGGCGCCGCGAAGCACCCAATCGTACCCGATGTTCCACAAGAGAGGTCCTAAGACTGACCCCTGCGGAACACCGCGCCCGGTGGGTTGCAGCTGCGGGCCCATCACTCCGGAGTACGCGACATGCCTGTCGCGCAGGTAGTCCGCCACGATGTGCTGGAGGTAGAGGGGCGCCCCGTGATAACGAAGCGCCGCCTCAATGCACTGGTGCGGCAGCGAGTTGAAGGCGTTCGCGATGTCGAGCGACACCGCTAGCGCCATTCCTCCCGGCGCCGCAGCCTCCGTGGCGAACTTCTTGACGTAGCTCAGGGCGTCCAGTGTAGACCGGCCCGCCCTGAAGCCGAACTGGGAGGCCGACAAGTCGGGCCCCGTGCCCGTCAGGTGCCGAACGATGCGCCGCGCCTTGTCAAGGACCTGCGCGTACGTGAGCCCTTGGCTGGCAGCCTCGGGCTCAATCGTCAAGACAACGGCGGGCGTCTGAGCCGCACGCCGCTGTCTTTGGGCCATCTTCCTCCGTTGCTTGCCGCTCTGCTGCCTGGACTGTGTCTTTTTGGCGGGCCTGGGTTTGGGGGTCTCTGTCCTGACCCTGTTCCTCACCCTTTTCTGCCGAGAGACCTCGGTCCAGCCTCCGGCCTCATCAACGCCCGCACTCTGCTCTGGTGCAGCAGGTTTGGGCGCCGGTCTTGAAGCCGGTTTCGGAGCAGGCTTGGCAGCGGCAGCCTTTGCAGCCGCCCTGGGAGTCGGCTTGGGGGCCGGTCCAGGTCGCTGCTTTGGTGCCGGGCCGGGAATCGGCCTCGATGCCGGTCCGGGAGTCGCCCTCGGTGCCGGGCCGGGAGTCGCCCTCGGTGCCGGGCCGGGAGTCGGCCCCGGTGCCGGTCTGGGAGTCGGCTTTGGTGCCGACTTCGGCTTCACAGCCGCTTTTGGAGGCTGCTTGGGTGCGGGCTTGGTGGGCTGCTTCGCGGCTGGTTTGGGCCCTCTGCCCACAACCTCCGCACAGCTTCGCCTGTCCGCCGCCAGGGGCGGGCGTAAAACCCGCTCCGGCGGAAGCAGCTCCTTGACCCCGGCCAGCTTGGCGTCCATCATTGTCCCGACCGACAACATGATGGACCGCTGGAACTCGGCCATGTCGAACGCTGCAGGGGCCTGCTCGCGTACCACGAGCATCTGGCCCCTGAGATCTTCGACCTCTTTGCTCAGCCGAGCATTATCGGCGAGCAACCTTTCCACGCAGGTGGAGCTTGTCAGGGAGCGAACGCCATCCTGGACAAGCTCCACCGCATCCTTGAGACGCTTGATGTAGGTCCCCTTGAGAATTTTGGAGGTGCGCGCTACCTCCAATATCGACAGGCCCCTCCTCTGTCAAAGAACGCATTGACAGAGGAGGGGTCGGTCGGCTGTGAGCCGGAACTAATGAGGTCCCGGACAGCCGCCCGAGCCTCCCTCCTCTGTCTCTCCTCCTCTTCCTTCTCTACCGACGCACGAGCGTCAGGTGTCTGCGCCGCTTCAGCGGCGAGCGCCCTGTACAGCTCGCGCTGTCGGCTGAGCCCCACGTAACGACCGTGGGTCACACGACCGCGGGACTGCGTCGACGATGCTAATGAGGCATCGCTCTCGCAGCCCGAAGCGGCGCGGCTACCCACGTCGTCCTCTTCCCCGACCGAACCACGTCGTGGACGCTTCCGGCCGAGCTTCCCGGAGACGGAGCTATCTCGGGACCGGCAAGGCGCCGGCACCTCAAACTCCATCTCCATCTCCTCCTCAGGGCGACCGGTTGCTGAGTCTGTTGCTCATCTGTCTTGTCCATGTTGTTTTTTTGGTTGATGCCCTAACGACGGAGTACCCCTCCGCCATGCAGCCCCTAGCCGGGCATCGGAAGCGTAGGCTTCAGGGTAATTTTTATAGTGGTTTTCTTCCACGTAGCCCCCTTCCTGTAAGGGAAGGCGGCCCCCGGTCCCGTCCTGAAAAGGACAGGATTACGGGTTGGCCGGCGGTGACCGGAGTCCTGCCCGACGAATCGGGCCCGCCGCCCGCGAATGCGCCCCCAATCTCTCAAAAGAGAGAAAGGAGGGCAAACATACCGGCCGTCGCCGCGATTCGGAATACGTCCGAGGCGCCGACGAGCCACTACCGCTCACCTCAACCGTTCCTCCTCTAACGAGGAGGTAAAGGAGAGAGAGCACCACCCGTTGCCGTTGCCCGGAATATCCAGGACGCCAACGGGTCGCGACCGACAGCGATCGTCCTACCGCCCACCACTGCTACTTTGATAACGTCCAAGACGCCTGTGGGCCGCGATGTTCGACCAGCAAAAGGCACCGATCAAACCCGCACGTCCGCTCCCTCCGCCATCCCCCCCAAAAAGAAGGTCAGGAGGAGGAAGCACTGCGCCCGCTGCCGCTACCCAGAATGAGTCCAGGACGCCAGCGGGCCGCGATGTCCAGCCAGCAAAAACACCGACCAAACTCGCACGTCCGCTCCCTCTACCATCCCCCCCAAAAAGAAGGTCAGGAGGAGGAAGCACTGCGCCCGCTGCCGCTACCCAGAATGAGTCCAGGACGCCAGCGGGCCGCGATGTCCAGCCAGCAAAACCACTGACCGAACTCGCCCAACAGCTCCACTCGACCGTCCCCCGCGCGCATGGGGGCACGGAGAGAGAGCGACCCACTGCCGCTACTCGGAATAAGTCCGAGACGCCAGCAGGTCGAACAACACGCGGTGACCTGGACAGTTGCGACATCCGGCCCGCAGTAAACACAGACCGAACTCGCACGACCGCTCCCTCCGCCATCCCCCCCAAAAAGAAGGTCAGGAGGAGGAAGCACTGCACCCGCTGCCGCTACCCGGAATGAGTCCGAGACGCCAGCAGGTGACCACCACGCGGCGGTCTGGACAGATCAGACCCCGCCGTCCACCCACAAGAATGTGGGCAGACTCACCGCCCGCCGCCGCTACTCGGAATACGTCCGAGACGCCGGCAGGCCGCGATGTCTAGCCAGCAGTTGACACTGGCCAGACCCGCCGCGGCTGTCACATCCTCAGGCTGAGGAGTGACCCCGCTGCTGGAGCTGTCCGCGCCGGTAAACCGGTACCGCACATATCTGTGCGGCATTCCATAAGGGAATGCCGCAACCTAGGGACGCGCCCGGTAGGGGTCCAGCAACCCCTCTCCCGCAGGATGCACCACTCCCGCGGGTCCGGGGATCGTACTCATCCTTTTTTTTTTTTGATAAGGCGGGGGAATCCATGGACACCCACCCACTCGGGGGAGCGGATGGGTAGTGTCAGACTCTTACTGACTAAACCTGAACCGCCGTGCACCGTCATCCGCGTTTAGCGTTGGCGCGTGGTAATGCGTTGCAATTCGTCACGCGCCAACCGCGGGGATCCATCGGCCAATAAGCCGATGGCTCACTTTCGTGATTGGAGGCCGAAGTGTAAAAGGCTTCGGCCTCCCCGCCTCGTATTGGAACCACACCCGATGCTACGAAATGTGGCTCCCCGTCGTGGGTCCTATAGTCGGACGACATGCACCCCCGTGCCTGTCGCCCAGGGCCCTAGTTAGGGCGGGAGATCGCGCTCATGCGCGGCTCTGCGCCGCCCCACTCGACGTCGGCGTATCTGGGGCGCGTCGGGGTCGTCCTCCCGAGCGCGCTCCGCCGCCTCCTTCTGGGACATGACAGTCTCACAGAAGGAGGACAACGCGTCCCACGCTGCGCGACTGCTGAGCGCGGATGCGACAACAGCCGACAGCGCGGAGACGTCCACGCCACCCAGCGCCGCCTGGAGAACGGCGCGAGGCTCGGCGAAGGTGGGACACACGGCCAGGGTGTGCAGCGCGGTGTCATCACTGGCACCGCACTGGTGGCAAGCCGTGGTCCCCTCCCTCCTGGCGACCCGGCACAGGTAATGGCCAAAGGCCCCGTGCCCGGTCAGTATCTGCGTGAGGCGGTAGGTCAATAAACCGTATCGCCTCTCCACCCACGGTTGGAGATGTGAGCGGATCGCTTCAACTGTGACCCGTCCCGCCGACGGTCTCGCGAGCCGAAGCTCCCAATTCCGCATGGTGACGAGACGAGCCTGTCGTCGCCAGAGCTCGCGTTGCCTCGGCATGGGGTCGGTACCCCGGGACCGGAGCTCGGTGCAACGGGTGTAAAGGTCCGTTAGCACCTTCGCGTCCAGATCCCAAGGCGGTGTCCCAGCCAAGACACACGCGGCTTCGTGACCGACGGTCCGGTAGGCCCGGACGATCCTGTTGGCAACAGCACGCTGCGAACTAAGTAGGACCACCCGGTTATCGGCCGTCAGTCGGTCACTCCAAATGGGTGCGCCGTACAGAGCCATCGATCGAATGACCGAGGCATAGAGACGGCGACACCCAACGTCGGGGCCCCCGATATTTGGCAGGAGCCTTCCGAGGGCCGCAGCGGCGGACCGAAGCCTCGGCGCCAACCGCTGAAAATGCTCCCGGAAGCTCAACCACCCGTCGAGGACCAGGCCGAGATACTTCATTGTACCCGACAGTGGGATCCTCGCGTCCTCCACCGTCAGGCACAAATCCGTATGTCTGCTCCGGGGGCCATGAAGCAAAAGTGCTTCGGTCTTCCCCAGAGCGACGTCCAATCCAAGCATCCGGATGCGACCTACGACGAGCTGCACGCCGCAGGTAGCACGCCGGATGCACTCCTCCTGGGTGGTCCCCCGGACCAACACCAGGGTGTCGTCTGCATAGCAGACGACCTCCGTCTGACAGAGGAGGGCACCGCGAAGCACCCAATCGTACCCGATGTTCCACAAGACAGGTCCTAAGACTGACCCCTGCGGAACACCGCGCCCGGTGGGTTGCAGCTGCGGGCCCATCACTCCGGAGTACGCGACATGCCTGTCGCGCAGGTAGTCCGCCACGATGTGCTGGAGGTAGAGGGGCGCCCCGTGATAACAAAGCGCCGCCTCAATGCACTGGTGCGGCAGCGAGTTGAAGGCGTTCGCGATGTCGAGCGACACCGCTAGCGCCATTCCTCCCCGCGCCGCAGCCTCCGTGGCGAACCTCTTGACGTGGCTCAGGGCGTCCATCGTAGACCGGCCCGCCCTGAAGCCGAACTGGGAGGCCGACAAGTCGGGTCCCGTGCCCGTCAGATGCCGAACGATGCGGGCGGCGATGACGCGCTCAAAGAGCTTGCCCGCCTCGTCCAGCAGAACGATAGGCTGGTAGCCCGAAGGCGAGTCGGCCGGGCGTCCCTCCTTGCGAAGGAGGACGAGCTGCCCCGTCTTCCAGACTTTGGGGAATCTCCCCGCCACTAAACAGGCGTTGAAGAGACCCCGCAGCCGGTCCTTCAGGGGACCCACAACCAAGGCAATAGCCCGAGCCGGTACCCCGTCAGGTCCAGGAGCAGTCGTCTTCGTTCGGAGGCGTTGGGTACACGCCTCGAACTCTCCTTCGGTTATCTCCTCCAGCTGTTCCCGCGAAAACGCGGTACCCATAGCTGGAGGGATAAAGTCAGTCCGGTGGGATGGGAACAGGGACGAAACGATGTTCCGGAGGAGCTGAGGCTCCATGGACTCCGTAATCGGGGGCGCTGCGACGCGAAGTTTATTCCGCGCCGCCAGGTACGGGCGACCCCACGGATCCCGGTTCAGCTCCTCGTACATCTCCTGCCTTGCTGCGGCCTTCGCCTGCAGAATGGCCAGGCGGAGATTCGATCTGGCCGTGCGGTAGGCCCTGTAAAGAGGGGCCTCCGCGGCCTCGTCCCTGTGCCTAGAGCGATGGCGTGTGTACCGGCGTTGCGCCTCAACACACGCCTCCCTAAGCACTGCGATCTCTGGCGACCACCAGTAGACTGCCCGTCTGTTGGGTCTTCTCCGGACGCGAGGCATCGCTGCGTCGCAGACCGACGTAAGCGTTCTGCGAAACAACTCCGCCTCGTCGTCAATCGAGAGACCCGACGGTGGTGCGCACCAGTCACTGATGATGGCCGCCTCGATCAGCAGTTCCCTGTCAATCCGTTTTATGGCCCATCGTGGAGGGCCTGAGTTCGGGGTCGGCCGAACCCTGGGCCCCCTGGAGGGAGAGACGCTGAACCGAATGTACCTGTGATCAGACAGCGTCTCCATCCCTACCACGACACGCCAGTCGTTTATGCGCCCGGCAATGGCCTGGGAGCAAAATGACAGGTCCACAATGGACCCGCCATTATGCCGGACGCAAGTCTGGGTGCGACCCCGGTTTAGCAGGACAAAGTCCAACCCCAGGGCCCACTCCTCCAATAGTTCCCCGCGCCGGTCTGTTGCCGGTTCCCCCCAAGCCGTGCTCTTGGCATTGAGGTCCCCTAGCAAAATGACCGGGCGAGGTGCCAGCACACGAACAAGGGCCTCCAGCTCGGCCATAAATGACTCAAACTCGGAGAGACCCCTGTTCGGTGAGAAGTATGTGCCGATGACGGCGTACGACCCCCATGACGCAGCGACATAACCAGAGCCCCTACGGATGGTGTGTAGGGGCTGGGAACTAGTGCCTGTTGCGGCGACGACAGCGACGGACCCGTCAAGGTCTCCCGCCCAGTTGGACCGGGGGGGGACAAAATAGGGCTCCGCCACCACCGCAACGTCAATCCCCCACTCCGCCAGTGCCTGTAGGAGGAGATCCTGGGCACCGGCGCAGTGGTTGATGTTCCCCTGGAGGAAGAGATGTGGGCGGACTTGGTCCATTACGTCTCCATCATCTCCTCCGTGCGGGGCGCGACCTGCGCCCTCGCTGCGTCATTTTGGGGCCGCACTGAGGCCCTCTTGTTCCTGGTCGGGGCCGGGGGAGCACATCCCCGGCTGCCCATCTGGTGGTCCGCCTTACGCCCCCTCTGCACACAGATGGGGCACTTGGCGGGCTCACTACAGGATGCCGCCTTGTGGCCGGGCTGTGCACACCTGTAACACAGCCCGCTGCGGTCCGTCTCGCCGGTGCACACGGGCCTAGTGTGTCCGATCTCCAGGCATCGGAAACACTTCATGGGCCGTGCTGCCAGTTGCACCACTCGAGCGGAGCTCCAACCGACCAGGAACTTTTTCGACTTCGTCGTGACGAGCCTAGGGGCAGCAACCAGCGGGCACTTCACCAGGGCGGTGAACATGCCCCCGGGGCCCAGCCTAAGCTCGCGACCGTCACCGTGCCAGGAGGACACTGGCCCTTCGCCATGACGGCTGCAGTGAGGTCCTCCTTAGTGACGGAGTCATCCAGGTCTGTCACCCGGAGCTCCGCGCACTTGCAAGGTCTGTGGACCCTCACTGTGCCATCCTCGTAGATGGCCTTCAGCCGCTCGGCCATAAGGTCCGCCCCCTCCCGGCTCAGGTTCCTGGGGAGCTCGAGAACTCGAGCTCCCGTCTGGGACCTTTTGATCCGGATGGGATCGACCGCCATGTCGATCCCCAGCTCGGCGACATTGATATGTCGCCGCGCCTTCTCCAGGACCTGGGCGTACGTGAGCCCTTGGCTGGCAGCCTCGGGCTCGATCGTCAAGACAACGGCGGGCGTCTGAGCCGCACGCCGCTGTCTCTGGGCCATCTTCCGGCGTTGCCTGCCGCTCTGCTGCCTGGACGGTGTCTTCCTGGCGGGTCTGGGTTTGGGGGCCTCTGTCCTGACCCTGTTCCTCACCCTTTTCCGCCGGGAGACCTCGGTCCAGCCACCAGCTTCATCAGCGCCCGCACTCTGCTCTGGTGCAGCAGGTTTAGGCGCCGGCCTTGAAGCCGGTTTGGTAGCAGGCTTGGCGGTGGCAACCCTCGCAGCCGCCCTGGGAGCCGGCTTGGGGGCCGGTCCAGGTCGCTGCTTCGGAGCCGGGCCGGGAGTCGGCCTCGGTGCCGGTTTGGGAGTCGCCGCTTTTGGAGGCTGCTTCGGTGCCGGGCCGGGAGTCGGCCTCGGTGCCGGGCCGGGAGCTGGCCTCGGAGCCGGTCTGGGAGTCGGCTTTAGTGCCGACTTCGGCTTCTCAGCCGCTTTTACAGGCTGCTTGGGTGCGGGCTTGGCGGGCTGCTTGGCGGCTGGTTTGGGCCCTCTGCCCACAACCTCCGCACAGCTTCGCCTGTCCGCCGCCAGGGGCGGGCGTAAAACCCGCTCCGGCGGAAGCAGCTCTTTGACCCCAGCCAGCTTGGCGTCCATCATTGTCCCGACCGACAACATGATGGACCGCTGGAAATCGGCCATGTCGAACGCTGCAGGGGCCTGCTCGCGCACCACGAGCATCTGGCCCCTGAGGTCTTCGACCTCTTTGCTCAGCCGAGCATTGTCGGCGAGCAACCTCTCCATGCAGGTGGAGCTCGTCAGGGAGCGAACGCCATCCTGGACAAGCTCCACCGCATCCTTAAGACGCTTTATGTAGGTCCCCTTGATATTTTTGGAGGTGCGCGCTACCTCCAATATCGACAGGAGACCTTTGTCGATGCGTTCTTTGACAGAAGAGGGGTCAGTCGGCTGCGAGCCGGAACTAATGAGGTCCCGGACAGCCGCCCGAGCCTCCCTCCTCTGTCTCTCCTCCTCCTCCTTCTCTGCCGACGCACGGGCGTCAGGTGTCTGCGCCGCTTCAGCGGCGAGCGCCCTGTACAGCTCGCGCTGTCGGCTGAGCCCCACGTAACGACCGTGGGTCACACGACCGCGGGACTGCGTCGACGATGCTAATGAGGCATCGCTCTCGCAGCCCGAAGCGGCGCGGCTACCCACGTCGTCCTCTTCCCCGACCGAACCACGTCGTGGACGCTTCCGGCCGAGCTTCCCGGAGACCTCAAACTCCATCTCCTCCTCAGGGCGACCGGTGGTCGTCACCTGAGCGTCCATGGCGAGCCTCTCGAGCACCACTCGAGGCTCTCTCGCCATGCACTCCGCACTCTAGGATCGTACTCATCCTGGATCAACTTCTCCCAGCCATTACCCACATCATTAACTCCTCACTGGACATCGGGGCCTTTCCGTGTTTATGGAAGAAAGCCCTCGTTCGGCCTTTACCTAAGATCCCTAATCCCTCTCTCCCTAACCACTTCCGTCCAATTTCTATCCTTCCTTTTCTATCCAAAACCCTAGAAGCCTGTGTCCATAAGCAGTTGTCAGCCTTCATTTATGACAACAATCTCCTTAGCCGTTTTCAATCTGGTTTTAGACCTGGACACAGCACCGTTTCCACCCTCCTCAAAGTGATTGGCGATGTTAGGTCGGGCATGGAGGACTCCAAGCTTACTGTTTTAGTGTTAGTTGACTTCTCAAATGCCTTTAATGCCGTCAATCACGATATCCTTTCCTCTATCCTGTCCTATCTAATGATCTCTCAACAAGCATTGGACTGGTTTTCTTCTTATCTTCGGGACCGCCAGCAGTCGGTCCGTGTTGGTGACTCTTCGTCAGCATGGAGTAAACTGGAATGTGGCGTCCCACAAGGCGGTATTCTTTCTCCTCTTCTCTTTTCTATTTTTATTAATCTAATAACATTCAATCTTCAGTGTTCGTATCATCTTTACGCTGACGACTTGCAACTGTACTCCCAGTCCAGCGTGGATGATATTTCCGATGCTGTCGGCAGAGTGAATCGAGATCTTGACGCTATTAACAACTGGTCGAAAGCGTTCGGTGTGGTTGTGAATCCATGTAAGTGCCAAGCGTTGATATTGGGCAGTCATCGCGGTATCAACAAGTTGAGTGGTGTCGTCATTCCTCCAGTAATTTTCAATGGTACAGCCATTCCACTTAGCTCTAGTGTTAAGGATCTCGGTTTACTCATCGATTCTACGCTGGGCTGGCAGACACAGGTTGCGAATGTAAACCAGAAAGTTACAGGAACCTTACGGGTACTGTATCGCCTCAAAAACTTTCTACCATCTACTACGAAGGCAATGCTGGTGCAATCCTTAATATTTCCCATAATCGACTATGGTGATGTGTGTTACTATGACCTGAATGCAGATCTCCTCAACAAACTTGACCGGCTTCTGAATAACTGCATTCGATTCGTTTTCAACACTCGGAAATATGACCACGTTTCCGCCCACAGGTCACTGTTAAAATGGTTGCCTATAAGACAGCGCCGTTGTGTGCGGGCCCTGACGTATCTGTTTTCTTTGCTTTATTCTCCTAACTGTCCTTCTTACTTAACTTCTCACTTCAAATTCTTGTCTTCTAACCACTCTAAATGTCTTCGTTCTTCGAACAATCGATTGCTACTATGCCCTTCCCACCGCTCTGACTTTCTTCACTCTACCTTCTTTGTACAATCCATACTTCTTTGGAATTCGCTTCCTACGGAGATCAGGATGGCATCGAGCCGCTATTCATTTAAAAAGAAGATTCGTGACCACTTTTATGAACAAACTCTGGCAGAATCAAGTACTACTACTTTTCATCAGTTTACCTATTTACTTAGCCGTTTTTACTATTTATTAGAAGTCTTTTATATATTTATATATATATTTAAATTTATATATATATATATATATTGGTTTTATGTTAAATTTGTGTATATATATATATTATTTTTGTCTTAAGTATACATAATTTATTAACACTTTATTTTCAATTTTGTACTCGTGCATCTACCACGATTTTTTTCTGCTTCACCCTAAGGTTGACTGGCAGAGAATGCCAATTGGCATTAAGTCCGCCTTTGTGCAACAGTGTGCAAAAAGTATTAAATAAATAAATAAATAATCAACATATTTTTTTTACGCCATAATTCACTCTTGGTCTGCAATGGGCATCAAACTTAACTACGGAAATATAATAAACACAAACACAAAATAATCATTGTTTATGCATAGGTCGAGTTGTGTGAAAAATGCACGACAAAAATATAAACAATCAAAAATATTCTTATGTCGTACAAAGCAACAAAATTTAACTAAAAAAGATTAGTTACTAAAATTAAAAAAGGGTGTCTCGCCTAAGATTCGAACTTGCAGCAAGAATATTATTTCCCAATCATACTACCACTAAGCTGTTTACTACTACGGCTATTATTTCAAAAAGTTCATCATATGGCTACCTTGTACTGTCATGGTTACCCCTTGTTTATACGTCAATAATGCCAATTAACGTGTGCAGATGTGCAGATGTTTAAAATGATTTTGGTGAGTAAGTAGACACTTACACACTGTCAACTTACGCACACATTCACAAACCTTGCGATAGAGCGACAGCACTACTTTCTTCAAAACCCGAATTTTCAAAAGTCTCTCCACCCTCCTTTCCTCTTAATACGCATATAAATAAAATTAAAGGAAAACTCTGGATAAGACTAGACTGACTTTTATACTTAAACTTACAAGTTTAAGTAATCGGATCGGAGTAATCGACAAGAAGAAATAATCGGACGATTAACTTTATTCTACTCGAACATTACACAAATTAAATAAACAAATTACACTAAAATATTAATTTCGCTCAAAATTTGGTCAAAATTTAATGCATTGGACTAAGAGTGGCGGTAATATCCGCACACGTCACTAGATTAGCAAGTTGTTATTATAACAATTCGAGGATTTGAGTAGGTTAGGAATTTTATGATTAGTGACGGATTATAACAATAATAAAGAAAGATTTGTAATAATAAAAAAACTACTCCTAAAAAGAAAAGAATCTGTGTCAAATAAGAAAATCTAATAAAATAAATCAATATGCCCACGTTTCTACAAAAAGAAGTGAAATCCCACCAAAACCATTCTGTAAAAACTAGCCAAGTCTCGATGGAGCTGCTTGTTTATCTCTAAAAAGTAATGAAATCTAGACAAAGTCGTACCAAGTCTAAGGTTCCTTACTGCGATTTCTTTATTATTATAGGTAATGTTGTGTGACTTGGCCGTTGAACATTCTTTATACGTGAGTGTACAAGTCAATTTTTTTACACGTGAATCGGTTGCTTGGCCTCCCACAAGCGGGTCTCACCAAGTCAATTGAGAAGTCGAATTTCGTGGTGGCGGTCTCGGAGCGCGCTGAGTGTACAGGAACCAGCACTACTACATACTAACTGAGGTATTAATTCTACTACGACTTACTATCAGAACTTAACTAAGACAATGAAACGGTTAACTGCTCAAGAAGCTACTTTTGAGAGCATCAAGGCGCTCTGTTCTAACTACAAAAAGGACAGCGCCAGCAGAAAGACGGAAAGCTACTTACAGCAACGTCTGGCTAAACTGGAACAACTGTGGGAGGAGTTTGAACAAAGACACATAACGAAACTAGAAGTACTTGAAGACAAGTCGGACATTAACTACTTCACTAACAAGATTTATGAAAAAACTAAACAGTTGTACGAATCGACTAAAAGTCATATGAAAGAACTACTAATTGCTCAACAAAAGCAAAAAGAGGCCTTAGACGTCAACTTAATTGAGATACTCCAAGATAAAGCTGATGAGAAGACTAAAGAACTTATGGGTCAACAAGAAGCTAGATTCAAGGCATTGAAAAGAGCTATGACGAAGATTGATCTTGAATTTATTACCGAGAAGTGGGAATTGGAAGATTGCGTATCAACTTTGAAAACAAAATGGGATTGTATTGAGAAGATACACTGGGAACTGGAAGGCGCGCTGAAAGATCAAAACTCTAAAGAAGAATACATGCAGAAGTTTGAAGACATTGAACACAGGTACGATAGTATTAGAAAAGCACTAAATAGTAAGATCTGGTCGAATGTTCATTACCAACGGTCGACGCCCAAAATTGAAATTCCTGAGTTCTCTGGTAACTATATTCAGTGGATTTCTTTCAAAGATATTTTTCTCGAAACTATACACAATAATCCTACCATCCCTAAGTCGCAAAAAATGCAACATCTAAAAACTAAACTGAAAGGTGAAGCGCAACGCCTAGTACAGCATATGTCAATAAACTCTGATAACTATGATTCATGCTGGGAGATGCTGACACATCGGTATGATAATCGCCGTCTTCAGTTTACCTCATTCATGAACGCCATGCAGCAATTACCAGTGATTCAGCAACCAAATGCAGATAATCTGAAAAGGATGCACGGCAACATCAATGAGAGCCTGAACGGCCTCGCCAACATGGGAGCCCAAGTGTCCAGTTGGGGACCGATTATTGTGCACTATATGTCCCAGAAATTAGATACCGTTACTTTTAACGAATACGTAAAAGAAATGAAAAATAACCGAGAACTTCCTGACCTACAAGAGTTTTTGTCATTTCTGGAATCAAAATTTATAGCCTACGAGACTGTTAAAAGCTGCCAAAAGGACTCAATTATCCCTCAGAAGCAATATTTCAATAAACCTTATAACAAGAATTACAATGGCCAAAATAACAACTACAAAACTTACAACAACAAATTCAACTTCACGAAAAAATCAACCTTATTAGAAGACAATAAGGAGATTCCAAAAACATTTCATGCATCATATGGACAGTGCCCATTTTGCAGCGGTGATCACGTGCTGATGCGGTGCGATAAATTTCTTAACCTAGATTGCGCAAGTAGAAACAAAACAGTTGCAAAACTCAATGTCTGCAAAAATTGCCTATACAGTCATAGTGACGGAAAGTGCAACTCATCGAAAACATGCAAAGACTGCAATGCAAAACATCATACATTATTACATATGAATAAATATAACACCGAAACTTCTAGACAAGTTGCAGGGAATGAGATCCAGCCTCGACCTTCCACATCAACTCAACAAGCTCATCACTTATCTACGAATGACACTGAAGTTCTTTTAACTACTGTTCAGGTCAAAATAAAAGCTGTTGACGGGAATTACGTCACGATGCGCGCGCTTCTGGATCAGGGAGCGCAGGTGAACTTAATAACTGAAAACGCTGCCCAACAGTTACGACTGCCGAGAACAAAACTAAACGCCACTGTCTCTGGAATAGGGTCAGCTGCTGGAAATTGCAGGGGGCTGGTCAATTTGGACTGTCAGTCCATTCACTCCGATTTCAAATTTGAAGCTCAAGCTCTAGTTCTACAGAAAATTACGAACAAACTTCCTAACAACACCTTTAATAGAACTAATTGGACTCACCTGCAAAACTTAAAACTGGCTGACCCGGACTTTAATAGGTCAAGCTCCATCGACTTGCTGCTGGGGGCAGAGGTTTATTCCGAAGTAATCCTGGACGGGGTCCTGAAAGGGAATCAAGGCTCTCCAACAGCGCAACATACTCACTTAGGCCGGATATTGTGTGGAAAACTCGAAACGTTTCAGTGCCACGTAGCTCTGATAGATACCACTGATCTTTCAAGATACTGGGACAGTGAAGATATAACCGTAAGCCCTGCAGACATAAGTCCAGAGGATAAGTGTGAAATCTTCTATCAAGAGACTACTAGAAGAACTCTTGATGGGAAATACGTCGTCAAAATGCCTATGATGCAAAATTACGAACAACAGCTAGGAAACTCAAAACCTGCCGCTATTTCTCAGTTTTTACAATTAGAGAAACGGTTGAATAAAAATAAAAACTTATCACGCAGCTACAAAAACTTTATGAATGAATATTTGCATTTACAACATATGAGACTAGCGGCAAGTCGAGTTACGTCTGAAAATAATAACAATGAATTTTTTTTCCCGCATCATCCCGTACAAAATGAAAACTCTAGCACCACGAAATTGAGAGTTGTTTTTAATGGTGCTCAGGTGACTTCAAGTGGAAAAAGTTTAAACAGTCTGATGGAAAAAGGACCTAACCTACAAAAGGACATTCAAGACCTCATACTAAAATGGCGAACGTATAAATATGTCTTCACTGCAGACATCGAAAAGATGTACCGATGCATATGGATTGATGAGGAACAACAAAACCTTCAGAAAATCATATGGCGAACGTCCGCTGATCACATTTTACAAGAATATGCTCTATGTACTGTAACATATGGTACAAAATGCGCGCCATGGCTAGCGATGCGAACGCTAAAACAGCAAAAATACTGGAAAATGAACTTTATGTCGATGACCTCGTTAGTGGTCACAACTCGCTTGAGGTAGCAAAACACCTTCAAACTGAACTTATAAAACTCCTAGAGGCAGGAGGAATGAATCTACGTAAGTGGACCAGTAACAACTCTCGATTATTGGAACAACTAAGTGAGGACAAAATTTTGAAAACTACTTTCAACTTTAAGCAAGAAGATTCTATGAAAACACTTGGATTAGGTTGGAATCCGAACGCAGATACTTTTACTTTTAACTGGAAACTAGCTGAAATTAGCAAGAAACCGCTGACGAAACGAATTTTGCTTTCACAAATATCTCAACTTTACGATCCTATGGGGTTCCTTGCACCGATAACTATTTTATCAAAACTTATCTTTCAACGTGTATGGACAGAAAAACTAGACTGGGATGATACCTTGCCTGTTGACATACAGAATCAATGGATGAAGTTAAAAAATGAACTACCTGAGATAAAAAATATACAACTCAATAGATGGATCGGTAGTCATAATAACAACATTGACTTATTTGGATTTTGTGACGCCAGCGAAAAAGCTTTCGCTTGCGTTGTATATGCCCGTACAATGACCGAGTGTGGACAACCGCGCATCACATTACTGACGGCAAAGACTAGGGTTGCGCCACGCACACAAAAACTGTCGCTACCTCGACTTGAGCTCTGCGGTGCATTACTATTATCCAGACTTATAGACAAGGTGACTAAAGCACTTAAAGTCACCAGCGTAACAACATGGGCTTGGTCTGACTCTTAAGTGGTACTGGCGTGGCTGCAAGGAGAAGCATCTAAATATGAAAAGTACGTTGAAAATAGAGTATTGACTATTCGGAAGGTGATACCAGCTTCACATTGGTTATACATAGAATCTAAAAACAATCCCGCAGATTGCGCCACTAGAGGGCTGTACCCAAGTAAGCTGTTAAACTTTTCTTTATGGTTTACGGGGCCCGAAGTGCTGAAAACTTTCCACATTGATCAAACAGTGAAATGTTTTACAACAAAAATTGAAGAAAAACAAGTAGCGACAACCCTCAAACAGTCGAACGACATAATAAGTGAATTATTACAGAAACATAGTTCATTAACTTTAGTACAACGAACTATAGCTTGGATTGTACGATTCTGCAAAAATGCACGGAGTAGTAAACAAACAATGAAGAAAAATGACACCAATTCACTCATGCCACCGTGTTACTTGAAACCAAGTGAATTATTTACGGCTATGAATTTAATAACGCAGAAGGTTCAGAAATACGAATTTGAAACTGAATACGAATTATTATCAAGAAATCAATTACTACCTAACAAGAGTCCCCTTTGCAAACTGAACCCGTATCTAGACGAGGATGGCGTTATGCGGGTTGGCGGTCGATTGAATAAAACTAATTTACCTGCGGGCGTAAAAAACCCTGCAATACTTTCGAAGACTGGCAGACTAACACTACTGATTATCTCGCAAGCTCATGCTGCCACACTACACGGAGGCGCTCGACTCACCCTCGCTTATATACGCCAACGATTTTGGATAATAGGGGGTAACAGAGTCGTCAAAACTGAGATTCGCAAGTGTATTCGCTGTCATCGGTTCCGGCCCACCGAAAATCAACAACTCATGGCTGATCTTCCACCACACCGAGTCAAACCGTCACGGCCATTTACACACTGCGGGATCGACTTCACAGGTCACGTAGATGTTAAACTAAACAAAGGGAGAGGAGTGAAAACCTCCAAGGGCTATATTGCTATTTTTGTGTGCATGGCGACAAAGGCCGTTCACATCGAGCTTGTGTCAGATTTAAGCACAGAAGCTTTTATGATGGCCTTTCAAAGAATGTGTTCAAGACGAGGGATGCCGCAAGTTATGTATTCTGACTGCGGCACTAACTTCAAAGGAGCTTCCGGAATGCTGAATAGAGAGTTTGAATATTTCTTAAAGGAGCTTTCAACTGAGTTATTCAATGAAGTTAGTAAAATGAAGGTGGAGTGGCAGTTCAACGCCCCTGCCTGGCCGACCGCCGGGGGTCTATGGGAAGCAGCTGTGCGGTCGATGAAGCATCATCTTCGCCGTGTGCTGGGTGAGCAAAAGCTCACCTTCGAAGAGTTTACTACCCTGCTAGCTAAAATAGAGGCTTGCATGAACTCACGGCCACTATGTCCGCTCACTGAAGACCCCGACGAATTTTATTATTACTTAACACCCGGCCACTTTCTTACTGGCAGCCCTACGCTTACACTTCCGATATCAGACTATAAAGATGACCGGTATCTTAACATAAGGAAGAGATGGCAACTAACTGAACACATGTTCCAGAGCTTTTGGAGAACCTGGTCAAATGACTACTTAACTACACTGCAAACTCGCAGCAAATGGAGGAAAGCTACACCGAACATAAAAAATGGAGATATCGTCTTAATAAGGGATAACAATATTCCCCCTGGAAAGTGGGCCATGGGTCGGGTGATTGAAGTTTATCCAGGAAGTGATGAACGTGTGCGAGTCACAACTATTAAAACGCAAGCTGGCACAATAAAGCGACCGATTACGAAACTATCAGTGCTACCGATCGAAAGTGACAACAAGCAAATAGATGACTCAGCAAGTCAAGGCGCGATTCAGGCCAACTATACAACAAAACCAGAAAGGCAGTATCAAACTGGAAAGAGTAAGGTTTTCACCATGTTTACAACACTTCTTACACTATTCGTACTGATTATGAGTTCAAATGGTTTGACCGTAGAAGACTCAAGAAACAACGTTCAGGTCGCCAATCTTGGAAAAAATCGTCCTATATATTATGAAACTGTTGGAAAGGCACAGCTGATACATGATGAATGGAGACTTTTGATGTATTATAACCTCACAACTTATTGGAGCGGAGTTGAGAAGCTGCAAACCTACCTGCAAGGACTATCGGAACTATGCGATAGGTTGGACCCACGGTACTGTAAACCAACACTTGGTCAACTTTCGCATGAACTAGAAATCTTCAACTACTACAACAACATCCTGCTCGTCCCACACCAACAACTTGCTGGGCGAAACAAACGCGGGTTGATCGATGGAGTGGGTTATGTGGCGAACAACCTATTTGGTATTCTCGATCAGCGTTTTGCAGATCAATATCAAGCCGATATACACGCGGTAAAAAACAACGAAGCCCACTTGTTGGAGCTAATAAAAAACCAGACTACTATTATCGAACTGGAAAACAACGTTTTAAGAAGAAACGAAGTCAACATCAACCGACAATTTACTGCCATTAACAATTTCATGAAGCAAACTGACTGGAAATTAGAGAGTATCGAATCTGAAATCGAAATATCTATGGCAACGAGTTTTTTAAACTCAGCGTCACTTACAGCGTATTTGCTACTCACAAACATAAGAAATATCCAAGATATGCTCTACGACAGCCTGGTCGACATTTATAAAGGACATATGAATGTACAACTACTTACACCAGTGAAATTAATTGAACAACTAGATAAGATATCTGCAAGACTACCTAAACCTTTAACATTGCCAATACAAGATACGCAAAGTGATATCAGAGATTTATACAAATTACTTTACGTGCGAGCCCGAATCACAGACAGCTTCTTCATGTTCGAAATTCACATTCCTTTGGCTAGAAATGAAGAGTTTATGATATACCAAGTGATGCCTCTGCCAATGAAAACTACAGAAACTGAAGAGGTAACGTTAGCTGAGGTGTCATCCAAATTTATCGCTGTGAATCTAGAGAAAAATACCTACGCTAGCTTAAATGACAAAGAGATGAATCACTGCATTCCACGCAATCACGATAACTTCGTTTGCAGCCTTAATTTGCCTGTTTACAATTTGCAAAATACAAATGCGCCATGTGAAGCAAAGTTAATAGGTCTTCAAACGACCTTGCCTTGTACGGGAAAGAAAACACAATGCGATAACAATTGGATCGAGTTACATACAATAAACACCTGGCTGGCAATTTGCTGCGATGTATGCACATTTCGAACCGTATGTGCGAGCGACGTTCGGACAGTCGTTATCAACGCTTCATCAATCGTGTCCTTGGGTGAAGGATGTCTTATTCAAACTAAGGATTTAACTATCTACTCCCACAACAACTATAACAGCCAAGCCAGAGTGGAAAATGACCTAAGGATACCATCTTTAAATACGTCTCTAAACAGCATTATTAGCTCACGACCGGCATACAAAATAGAGATCATGAAAGACGACTCTATTAACGATATCGATAGAGACATACAGAACATCAAGCAAGAACAAACGCTTCCAACTAACATCTCGTCCCATGATATACACCAGTATGTCATTAGTTATTTGGTTTTGGCCATGGCAATAACAGCTGGCATCATATGGGCCGTAAAAAGGCGTTGGTTCCGTACTAAGGGTACGCCAAGTAAGGAACGTCATTACGAGGATGTGGTACCAGGGGCCCAACGTTCTGCTCCAGCCCCGCGAGAGAGGGCCGGTGAGCGAAAGAGCCAGCTGGCACCCTCGGCGTCGGGAGCGCCAGATCGCGGCGACTATGTACGCCCTAGTCTACGCCGGGAACCGAAGCTGGAATTTAACTTCGAATAATGTTTCATATTTTTATTTTACCTATTCTTTTATTTTCGTTGTTAAAAGTGGATATCACGATGACTTCTTTTTCTTGATTATTTTTTTTCTTTTCGGGTTAAGAGTATGTACGGTTACAAATCCGTACATTTTTATTATTTTGTTATTTCTACTTTATTTCGCTAATTCGGCATATTACGTTAATTGAGGTCGATTAGCGGGGAGTGCGAATAAAAACACCAGCCGATACGGACGTCGCGTGTGATCCACTTTATTTTATTTAAACTTGTAACTTTTGTAACTTTGCTAAGAATAAACAGAGAACTTAAACTATAACGTGTACTGATTGCACTCCAATACTCTAACTAACTACTATTGTCTGTGCGACGGAACACATCGTACAGTCACTGTCGACCTCAGAATCATAATCGTCTGTATCGTTGCTTTCTTTGTCACTGAAAACTTATTTCTGCAAAGTTTTATCTATAAAGGGAAGTTCAATTTCTTCATCTTCGATATTTTGTGGAGCAGATTGTTTACTTATATTAGCAATTAAGTTTAAGAGTTCTGTTACAGGCTTGAAAACTGATTCCAGCGCCTCTTTATTATTTATTTCAATATCCTTCATTTTTCGTACACCGTATCGTATATATATATATAATATAATATATACAATTAGTAGAGGAATAGCCCCAAGGGGGCGTGTCTTCAATGGTGACGTCAGAGTGGCGTGATGGTGGTACGAGGCAGAGAGGGGAGCGCAAGTGGACGAGCGGGGACAACAGCAAGCATCGCCCCTTTTCACCTGCGATCATTGGATCGGACGGACGTTCACTAGCATTGTTCAAATTACGTTTTAATTATAAGTTTTGATATTTTGTGATTATTTTAATAAATGTTTTGTTGCGTTTAATCTTTTTTTTTAAGGAATATTAGTCTAAATCGCTAAATTCAGAAGTGGGATCCTAACCACATCTGTGTTGTTTTTATAGACGATTTAAGAGAATCGTTTCAGTTAAATTTTAGTTGTTAAGAATTACTTAAACGTCGTTCGCAATGCCTAAGGAATCTAGTACTAAATCTCGAAAACGTGGACGTTCATCCGATTCAGGTATCGAACAACAGCTTCAAACGATAATTTCTCGTTTGACGGCGTTGGAAGATACGCGAAGCCTTAATTTAGGTCAAGCGGGTGCAAACGTCAGTGCGCGTGCCTCTCGGCGCCGCCGGTGCCGTGTGCATCTGACTTGGCGATTGTGTCTACCGGCCATGCGAATGCGCATGTTCGAGCTCGCACGGATGACGCGGTGGCTGGTACGGGGAGCGTGGCTGCGTCGCTACCGCCGAGCACGACACCATCAACGGCGGATCTCATCATGAGCGAGGTGGCGGATAAGCTTGCGACCGCAATCAGTGCTGTAAACCCGGTGAGATCCAACCATATTTATATTTCTAGTTTTGACCCTTCTTTAAATGATTTTAATGTGTGGTGTGAGGAAGTAGATCATTTGTGCAGTATCAATCGGTGGGACGATCGCGAGTGTTTAGCCCGCATAGGTCATTGTCTTAAAGGCGATGAACGTATATGGCTTAGTGAGTGGTCAAATGAGCGTACTTGGTCTAATTTTAAACGCGATTTTTAATCTTTGTGCCCGCGTGGGATAGATAGTGCGAACATTTTATTCGAAACTATGAAGACAGATTCCGATCGTTATCCTACGTACGCTGAATATGCTAGGCGTTCTTTGCTGCGATTATGCGTCATCAACGGGTTAAGTGAAGAATTAATTAGTGCAATAATTATTCGCGGCATAACCGACCCGCAGGTTCGCGCCGCAGCTACGAACGCTAACTTGTTGCCATGTGATTTAGTTGGATTCCTGTCCATTTATATTAAACCACCCCAGAATACCCCCATCCGTAACAAACATAACGAAGGTCATTCGCGAAAACGAGAACATTTTAGCTCTAGATCAAAATGTTTTAAATGTAACAGTTTCGGTCACAAACAAAACGAATGTCCAAAACGTATGAAATCACATACGGCTGATCGAAATGAGCCGTCAAGGTCAGAATCGTCTGCTTCCAATCAGTTTACGAGTAGATCTGAGCCGTGTAGTTTTTGCAAAAAGATGGGGCATAAAGTAGAGGATTGTTTTGCGAAACAGCGCAGTGAGTCACGCGGTAAATCGAATGTTAACTTTTGTCATGAGATTCAAGATGATTATCAACGAAACGATATTGCGTCTGCAGTAATTCAAGGTGTACCCGTAGATATCCTTATAGACAGTGGCTCGCAGGTTTCTTTAATTTCGGAATCGGTAGTGAAACATTTTCAATGTACCCAGACACCATCTTTTTGTACTTTGCGTGGCATCGGCAGCCAAGAGGTTGAGTCTAGTTTTTCTACAACGTTAATCGTTGAGTTCCCTGAGATTTCCCTTGAGGTGGATTTCCACGTGGTCCCTGATTGTTATTTGACTATCCCAGTTATCTTAGGTACAGATATCCTTAATAGAGATGGTGTAGTCTACACTCGTACACGTGGTGTACAACGCCTGACGCGATCAATGGCAGTTTTCAATGTACAATCGAGCGTGTCTGACCAGATAAATACGGCTGTTAAAGGTGATGATAAAAGACGTTTATTGAATATTATCGAAGAGTTTTCAGAATTTCTTGTCACTGGTACTGCTACTACAACCGTGAATACAGGTTCCATGCACATTCGATTGCACAATGAGACTCCGGTAGTATATAGACCTTATAAAATGTCATATCATGAAAAGATTCGCGTGCGGGAAATAATTAAGGATCTGCTCGATAAAAAGATAATTAGGGAATCCGAATCAGAGTTCTCCAGCCCTATTTTGCTAGTGAAGAAAAAGGACGGTAACGATAGGACGAACAGGTTCGTGAAGACATTATTCAGCGATTAACTAACGAACCTGTGCTAGCTATTTATGACCCTTCGTTGGCCACAGAGGTGCACACTGATGCGTCATCGCCAGGTTATGGTGCTGTTTTACTGCAAACCGATGCTGAAGGTCGCAAACGACCTGTTGCGTACTTCAGCAAGGTTACTCAGGGAGCAGAGCCGCGCTATCACTCATATGAGTTAGAAACGTTGGCTGTGCTCAAGGCGTTGCAAAATTTAAGGCATTATTTGATTGGTAACAAGTTTAAAGTTGTAACAGATTGCAACGCCTTGAAACTGACCCAACGCAAAAAGGACTTGCTGCCTAGGGTAGCTAGGTGGTGGATGTACCTACAAGATTACGATTTTGATCTGGAGTATCGTAAGGGGACTGCGCTATCACACGCAGATTACTTGAGCCGCAACGCGATCAATATGTGCCAAATAACTAGGCCGCATAACTGGGCCCAGATAGCGCAGGCCGCTGACGAAGAAACTCGATCGCTCTTGCAGAAGTTGAGTGACGGTGAGCTTGATTCAAACCGATATATAAAACGTAATGATGTTCTATATTACAAACTTGATTTAATTGGTAAAGAACCCCGGTTTTTATGTTATATCCCCAAAGGTTACCGCTTAAGCCTATTGCGAATTTTCCACGATGAACATCAACATATTGGTGCGGAGAAAACGACTGAGTTAGTACTCCGTCACTTTTGGTTCCCGGGATTAAGACAATTCGTTAGAAAATACATTAGACACTGTATTGTTTGTTTAACGCATAAAAAGGCACCGCGTCAACCTTTGCAGCCTATTAACTCGTGGCAGAAACCTAGTATTCCTTTCGATACCGTGCTATAAATTAAAAATAACTATAAATAGCTATAAATTTATCTGGGGGCACGGCAGTGCCCCAGCCAAGTCTCGAGCAAAACGGGCACGGCCGTACCATTCTTTTCTCGAAGCGTTTCGCGGCTATTTCACCCCCCCTGTATCATCGATACGGACAAAGCTAGGGGTTTAGGTTTTCGATGACCTAGAGTAAGTATTAAAACAAGCTCAGCCTCAAAATTACATGACATTTGAACCAATAGTTTACGAGTTATGAGCGATCAAAGTTACACCATTTTGTCACTCACTGACTCACTCACTGACCGATCATCAAAAATCTAAGGTACTTCTAGCAAACTTAGAACCTTCAAATTTGGCACCAAGATAGGTTTTTAGCTACATGTAAAGGGAAAATTATAAAAACGGTAATAAATTATATACCTTAGTAAATAATATGAAACAAATTTATATTTGCGGTTTTACAAGAACATGGTATATGAATTTTGACTGCATTGTTAACTTTGTTCTTTGTTTATGTACAAAAAGCAAATATTTTTTATAGCAATTTTGTTTATTTATAAAAAGAAAAGAAAGAGACCTACAAAAAATAAATGAGATCCCACCAAAAACATTCAATGTAAAAAAAAGCCAAGTCTCTCTATGCAATTCTTCCATCGTAAAAAGTTTTGAGATCGCATAGGAGCCAAGTCCTGTTCAACTTAATTTGTAATAATAAATCAATATTTTGTGACTATATCAATAGTTTTGTTAACATTACAATAATAGTGACTTGGCCATGAGCACAATAAGATACAAATATAAAGCGGCATATTTGGAGGAGTTGCAAGTAAATAATAATAAATAATATCAGGACACCTTAACCGACAGTCGGTATCATCCAAGATTAGTGAACTGCACATGCACTATGGCGCATGTTTAGTCCATAGTGATCACAAGTTCCAATCAGTTACAAAATCATGTCCATAATAAATATAATATATAAATTCAACGGTATTTGCACGTAATTACAAGGAGCAAACGACCTTTAACTTGTGCTCATGGCCAAGTCACTGTTATTGTAATGTTAACAAAACTATTGATATAGTCACAAAATATTGATTTATTATTACAAATTAAGTTGAACAGGACTTGGCTCCTATGCGATCTCAAAACTTTTTACGATGGAAGAATTGCATAGAGAGACTTGGCTTTTTTTTACATTGAATGTTTTTGGTGGGATTATCTTAATAGTAGATGCTTTTACCAAATTTTGCTTATTGTACCCGATTTTTAGACAAGACGCTAATGAACTAAAACGTGTTTTCGAAAATGCGATTTCTTTGTTTGGTACTCCTCGATTAATTGTGTCGGATCGCGGACGAATGTATGAGAGCTCGTCATTTTGTAACTGGATCAGAAACTTAGGTTTGAGATTCATTTTATAACTGCAGAGATGCATCAAAGTAATGGTCAGGTTGAGAGATACTGTCGCACAATCATGAACATGATTTGAGTTGAAACAAATTTTCGACGGGAAAGCTGGTCTAATGTCCTGTGGAAGTTACAACTCAACCTGAATATTACTTTGCAGAAATCTATCCAATGTTCGCCTTTAAATTTATTAATTGGCAGTGATGGTGCAACGCCTGTCATACGATCCGTGGTTCGCGACATCCCATATGAAGCAGCCAGTCCGAACCAAGAGTCTTTGCGCGAGCTTGCGCGGCAACGCGCTAGTGGGCTGCTTGAAGCGAATCGAGAACAGCAGGATACGCGCGTGAACGAGCGTCGCAGAGTACCTCAGTCCTTCCGCATCAATGACCTGGTCTTTGTGAGGAAGACAAGCCAGTCTACTGGCAAGTTAAACTCCGGGATGCGAGGCCCCTACACCGTCACAAAAATACTGCCACAGGGTCGATATGAGCTTCGACTAGTCAGTGGGTCATATGGTAAGAGTACCCAAGCTGCGGCACAACATATGATATTGTGGCGAGGAGAGTGGACCCCTGATGTGTGTGCGGCATTCTTTGAATGTGAGTATGTGATTTGGCTATGAATGGTGCGCATCCCGAGGGCTCTGCGCGTTTTGATTTATAACCCTCTGGTAGCTAAGTTGTGTTACTGCTTACTGCGTTGATGTTTTGGCACTCTGAGGGCTCTGCCTATAGTACATCCTGAGGGCTCTGTACTTGATGTGAAATCTGGCACGTCGTGGGCTCTGTCAGTCGTACATCCCGAGGGCTCTGTATGTTAACTAGTAACCTGAGGGCTCTACTAGTGTTTGAAGAGTTTATTTTTATGTCTTACATCCCCGTTTGACATAAAAGTAAACCGTTGTTCTAGATTTCTGCTTTCATCTCACGTAAGATGAGTGCCGCTTTTTACGTTTTCTGTGTTCTAACGTAAACAATGTTGTCTATAGGTGCCGCCGACGAGCTAGAAGAAGACTTCTTGGATTCTGAGGGAAACTCGGAAGGCACCATACAAGAAGTCCAAGCTGAGGTCCACGCTCAACCATCACGACCCCGTCAGGTGCTGCCTGAAGATGCTACGGTCGAGGACGAGCCAAATTCAGGAACGGCCGAATTAGTAGAGGAATAGCCCCAAGGGGGCGTGTCTTCAACTGTGACGTCAGAGTGGCGTGATGGTAGTACGAGGCAGAGAGGGGAGCGCAAGTGGACGAGCGGGGACAACAGCAAGCATCGCCCCTTTTCACCTGCGATCATTGGATCGTCCGATCCAATGATCGCAGGTGAAAACGGACGTTCACTAGCATTGTTCAAATTATGTTTTAATTATAAGTTTTGATATTTTGTGATTATTTTAATAAATGTTTTGTTGCGTTTAATCTTTTTTTTTTTAAGGAATATTAGTCTAAATCGCTAAATATACTATATTTATCAAATCTCTTTTTTATTTCAATTCGCATACCTAGTCTTAGGTTTATCGCATTTAATTTTATCGCAATGGTAATTTCCAATAAATATAACTTTATTCCGCATTAACCTTGCGTCCTTCCCATATGATTTCCCTTTGTTCCTTTTGAAAATCCTACGGATTTCCAAGCCAGGGAGGATGTTCACGCCGTTTCCACCCGATTGAATAAGGCGCCACCTAGTGGCGCATCCACGAACCGGTAGGTTGGTTCGATCGCTACGGTCGATTTGCGTGGCGCTAGCATCGTCTGCTCGCGAGCACACCGACGGGACCCGCGAGTGAAAAGAACGTTTTTAGTGTTGCTCTGATACTCCTCGAGAGCGCTGCGCTGGTGCTCCTCGTGTCGCTCCCGCTTGGTCTTGGTTGATGCGCTATCACCAGATCGGAGAACTACTAATACTCCTTTCGAACATTTCTGTAAACTGTAACCACTAACGAACTGCTTTGGGTAACACGCTGTTCCCACGCTTGTGATTTGTGTTTGTGACCTTGTGCACCCGTACGCTTCATTTTCTTCACCTTTACCTCTACCATGAGTTGTCATCGAAAAATTACTCGCTAGCGTTAAACTCGCTAGCGTGCTAACGTGGATCAAATAGATTTCGATAATGGTTGCACCATGAGATTTACGGAGTCTTACGCAGACGCTAAGGTAAGCTCGATAGATCGTGTCGTCTAGCTAACTTCACTCTACTCGCTAGAATACTTTCGTCTATGCTTCACTACTTATGTTTTGTTTCTTTCTTTCTCACTAATAAGAAGAGAGAACGGCTCGTAAGCTCAAAGTTGTAGTGTTATCGTATGCTAAAAATGTTATGACAGTCAATATCACAAAATAAACCGACTTAATAGAAAAGTTGACGGTTAGTGGGCTACTTAGGGTATTTTGTGGTTTTTTAATTTTTATTCCATATAAAATGTCACTGTCATCTATTCAATTTGAAATTTTGTTTGTTTACGTTGTGTGTTTTGAAAGTATAAAATAGATTAAAAAAAAATAAGAAATAAAAGCAAAATGTTTTTATTTCTTATAAACCAAATAAAAAAGGCGCTCAAGAAACGTTACGTTAAATCTACTGACTCTAATTGCTCGGTTCCAAAGTGGAAGTGAAGTGAAGCTCCTATGGAGAAGAGCCGGCAAGAAACTCCATAGGTTACTCTTTTAGAAACTAAATTGTTACAATTATTTGTACATTATTGGTTAAATATAATAATAATAACCCTCCAGGGGGTGAGTCTACCAGTTATCTGTCCGATGGCTGGCTAGATCCACTACGGGTATGCGACCCCGGACTGCCCTAGCTGCTACTGTCACACTCATTCTATTTCCGTGACGGTAGCATCCTATCCCCCTTTCCTATCAATATCAATGTCTTTCCCTCCCAAACTATCCTTTCCTAATCCTCTATCTCTTAATATCCTTTTCCTGATATAAATTAAGTTAGTTATTTTTGTTTAGTCTTGTAGTATAAGTAGCTATTAATATTTAGGTTAAGAACAGTGGTTCAAACATCTGTAACCACAGGGGGGTTGACTTTGGCAGCTTTATAAGCTCATTACTTTTCAAAGATCAACGGAGAAATAGGGTACAATAAATGCAATGCGACTAAGAAGCGGTAATAAACTACCCCAGGCGGGTACCGGATCGATAAGTGAAGGAGAATCCCGCACTAAGCCATCAGGTTTAGGCTGCCTCACGTATTCTGGGGGAGGCAACGTATTGCAAAGTTCTGCCCAGTTTTCAACTGATGTAGAATTCCATCATTATCCTCATTCTCATGACTCATCAGCAATCAACATTAGCCCATCAGCATCATCACTATCATCATCATCCAGCTTATTCGCATCTATCCCATCCACAAATCCATACTCTCGATCACCAGCTCATTCTATTGTTAGTAGTATGCTATCGGAGGATGTTGTGCAAGAGACTGATTTAGTCGCAATCCTTGCACCCACCACCAGTAGCTTAAATTCGCGTAAGAAATGGAGTGAACCAATGAACGAATTTATCTTACGCACATATCTTCAGCTGACCTTAATGGAAACTGACACAAACGGCTACTTACCACCACTGCACACAAAATTTCTCGAAAAGTTTCCTGAGATGCAAAATGTTAGCCGCCAAAGAGTAGGAGATCAGAGACGCGCAATTGTTAATAAAAAACTTCTTCCACAAAACGACATAGATATTATATACAGAGAGGTAAATGAAGAAATGAATAGCATTAGAGATAACACATTAACATCAAATTTAGAGACAGGTGCTACAGCACATACACTTAGTTTACAAATACAGAAACAAACAGTAAGCAGTAATCAAGTCGGCCAGCGCTTGCGCTGGAGTAAAGACCATAATGAAGCAATAATGCGAGCGTATTATAGAATAACACAATTAGAAGCAAATATTTCAGCTTATAGAGGGCCACTACACCAAGCCTTTGTCAATACATTCCCAACCCTAAGTTATATATCTGAACAAAGGGTGGCCGATCAAAGACGGTTAATCATTAAAAATAGATATATAAGTGAAGAGAGACTGCAGGCCATTAAAGATGAAGTAGCTAGTGAAACACCCCTGCAAAGCAATAGCGATGCTCTAGACCGCAATAGTATAGGTATAGTTTCTACTCAAGCAGGCCCAGATGCTGAGCTGGAAAACAATTGGTTCAATAGTTTAGATTTTGGATTATCCACAAATGTAGATAGTTCCATAAACAATGCATCAGAAAACACAGAACTACAATTAGATCAAAATTCTACTGAATTAGATCAGACATTTCAGGAACGCTACAATTATTTTAAAAACACAGATCCTACACAGAGAAGTTATATACCGAAGCAAAAATCGTCAAAAAGATTAGCTACCATTGTAAATTACATTAACTGCAATATTTTACCGAAACATATATTTCCCGGTACAGAGTTTATTACTCTACAAACAGTGCTATACTGTGCGGCCTGGACCGCTGCTAAAGTGAATGGGGCTAAGATTCAGATACCGCCGAGACTAGAGGCCTCAAGTAGATTGAAGACAAAAAAACCGAAATGGCAAATAAGATTGGAACTTAGAATAGGTGAATTACGATGCCAAATAGGTAGGTTAACACAATATATTAGAGGTAATCAAAACATTAAGTTAGTTAAACACGTAAATTATATACAAAATAAATATAGGGTACACGCTACTCATGAAAACCATAATACACAATTAACAGAATTTTTAGATACATTAAAACAAAAACTTACAGCTCTTAGCAATAGATTAAAAAGATATAAAACCTGTACACTACGTAAGACTCAGAATAAACAGTTTACTTCTAACGAAAAGCAGTTTTATCGCGGATTAAAAACAACTTGTAATAATTCTCCCTTTAGCACATATTTTGAATCCAGAACACCCGCAACGCCTACTCCTCGGAACCCACGTACTTCACCGGATGCTGATGAACTGCGTGGTTTTTGGGCAGGAATCTGGGAGAACCCAGTTCACCACACTAAAGAGGCTGACTGGATTCAAGATGAACATAATCGCCACTTGGATGCTGAACCTATGGACTTTCAATGCATACCCGTTGAAATATTTCGTGATGTCATAAAGAAACTGCACAATTGGAAGGCCCCGGGTTCAGACAACATTCACAATTTTTGGTACAAAAAATTTACGTACCTCCACCCTTTCATACACAATAACATTAATAAATTTATAGAGCAGCCGGACACTTTACCTTGTTATGTAACTGTAGGTACGACTTACATGCTACCAAAAGACCCCAGTAGCTTGTCTGACCCAGCAAAATATAGACCCATTACTTGTCTTCAAACTATTTATAAAATCATCACATCTTGTTTAACTCATATGATTTACAAACACATAGATAGAAATAGTTTATTAGCAGAACAACAAAAGGGATGCCGGAAACATAGTCAAGGATGTAAAGAGCAACTTACAATAGATTCAGTAATACTTAGGCATACCCAGTTAAATAAATCAGATTTGTTTTCAATGTATATAGATTACCAAAAAGCTTTTGATTCCGTGCCTCATACTTGGTTGCTTCAAGTTTTAGAAATTTACCGTATTAACCCTATAATAATTTCTTTTCTGCAAAACACAATGACAAGGTGGGTGACGAGACTTAGTTTGACTACTGATTCGAGCACAGTTATGACAGAACCAATTAAAGTACAGAGAGGTATATTCTAGGGTGATGCCCTAAGCCCACTCTGGTTCTGCCTTTCTCTTAATCCGCTCTCAAATATGCTAAACTCATTAAATTTAGGTTACCAATTAAAGTATAAAGCGGATGAAATTACCCCTGCAACTCAGTGTTTACCATATAAACTGAACCATCTTTTATATATGGACGACATAAAACTATATGGCTCCACAGAAGTAGAATTACTCCGTATGGCAGAACTGAAAACTTTTCGCGAGATATTTGCATGAATTTTGGGATAGACAAGTGCAAAATAAATTCGATGAGGGGAGGCCAGCAGTATAACCATCAATACTGTATGCAAAATGGGGAAGTTATTGAGCCCCTGGCTGAAGCCGAGGTTTATAAATATTTAGGATACAATCAGGCACAACAGATGCAGCATAAGACTATTAAAGCTTCTTTGATTAAACAGTTCAGACATAGATTAAATATTATTTTACGAAGTCATCTATATTCTAAAAATACATTTAAAGCAGTAAATACATTTGCAATACCAGTTCTTACATATTCTTTTGGTATAATTAATTGGAATAAAACCGAATTAAAGTCTCTTCAAAGAATTATTCACACTACAATGACTAAAAATAGAAAACATCACCCAAGGTCCTGCATTCAGAGAATGACGATGCCGCGTACCAGGGGAGGCCGTGGGCTCATTGATATTTTAAACCTCCATAACTCACAAATAAAAAACTTACGTACATATTTCCACACTAAGTCTAATATCTCCTTATTACATAAAGCCATCGTACAAAATGATAAAAAACTTACACCCTTAAATTTGTTGGATCCAACACACCAGAAGAACGAAATGCAGACCGATATCTCTAATCCTCTTTCGTCCAAACTAGCATCGGTAACAGACGTGTTACTCGTTGCTCCGCATTAATTACACAGTTACTTTAAACGATTTTGGTACATATAATTGAGTATACAATTGCTAGTCTGCCGTACACTGCGCACTGACACCACGGAGGAGCGCCCGCGCACCCGCGCCCCTCGGGGAAAAGAAACAGCCGCCATAATTGCTGTCCTGCTCCTGCATCGCCGCTGGCGCCCCGCCACCTCCGCCGCCAACCGTTGTGATCTGCCGTACTACGTAGCAGCTTGCTACCAAACTGGTTTCCGCTACTTAAACACACTAGTGTGCTACGGTGACAATCGCATCCTACTCACATTGGCTACGCGACACATCGCGCGTCGCCGAGTAGTTAAGTAAGTGACTGATTATTATTTACTCGTTGTAAACAACATCATTTCCGTGTTTATAACATGAATCTCGCTCGAACGCCACCACAAGGATTTTCTACATCGGATCCGAACCTAAGTAGGTCTGCTAATAGCCAATTGATGCCACAGTCTAATGTCACTACAAGAGGCAACTCAAAACGCGCCCGTCTAGGAGATGATGACGGTAACAGTTTCGATTTGTTTAGAGAGGAGATTAAGGATATGCTCTCCGAATGGATTAGTCAACAAAACCTAAGACTAGATAAATTAGAAAAGAATCTGTCCGAACTAAACAAAAACTCCTGCGGCATTCAAGCATCCAACAACGGGATTGAGAAATGTTTGGAGGACATCTCAGCTCAAATGAAAGACCTAGATAGAAAGATGGGCATGCTGGAGGGTGAGCGGAATAATACACGCGCATTAATCGCTGAATTGGAAGAAAAGAGTGAAAGCTTGGAAAGATTTATTAGAAAGACTAGTGTTGAGATAAGAGGTGTTCCCAAAAAGAAGAAAGAAAAGAAGGAGGAGAGTACTCCCCTTACGATATCAAAGACATATACAGGCTACCCTCAAAGGAGAATGCCACCACATCCACAATAGTTACTGAATTCACAAGTAATTTTATCAAAGAAAAATTCTTAATTAGCGCAAAACAATATAACACCGCCCAACGAGGACGACAACTAAATACATCTAATCTGGGACTTGATGGGCCAGAAGCGGCCCTGTTTATTTCAGAACATTTAACCTCGAAAGCGAAAAGGCTCCATTTTCTAGCACGTGACTTTGCTAGATCTGAACATTTTCAATTTTGCTGGATTGCAAATGGACGCGTGTTTCTGCGTAAGAAGGAAGGAGAAAAGTACACAGTTGTCAAAAATGAAAATACATTTCAGCAACTACGAGAAATATATAGAAGCAATAATTAATGTCAAGTATAGTATAAACCCTTCTATTTCCTCACCTAGTATTTTAATTAAATTACGAAATTTTTATTGTAACACTTGCATTTACACACCAACACAAAAAACTTTCAATACCATAAACGTCCCCGTGCTTTCGATGTCACAATACTTTAAAATCAGTATTGCTTACCCCACTATCATCTCCATGGTCTACTTGAGTGATCCTAAACAAATGTACCCCACCCACCCCTATAATTAAATGGCCTAAAACCTATTAATAAAAATGGCAAATGGCTATAATTTAATTACCGAATTGGATGAGACTTCCTTATACATAAGCACGAAGCAAAATGACCCACAAAAATGTTTGAATGATCTTGGCGATGTGTCCTCGCAACTGACGATAATCAGCCAAAATATAAGAAGTATACAAAAGAATTTTGATAATTTTACAGTTTTTATATCATGTCTGAACTTTTTGCCTGATTTAATAATTTTGACTGAATGTCGTTTGAGCGATGTCACACCTGTATTTGGTCTTGAAAATTATGAATGCTTTTACTCTAAACGTTACCTCAACCAAAACGATGGAATTGCTGTCTTTTTCAAAAGTAGTCTTCAAGTGAAAATTGACGAACCGCCTTTCAAAGACGCAAATTGTTTACTCATTCACGTTAGTGAAGAGTTTATGATCTGTGCTCTCTACAGGTCACCATCGTTTCACAACATCTTTAATTTTTGTAATTCTCTTGAGAAAATAATGCAATCAAATGAATCAACAGCTAATTGTATAATCGTTGGCGACATCAACATCGATATAGGTATTGATTCTGGAGACAATCGCGTCAGCGATTACTTGGACATAACTGGACATCATGGTTATTATCCTGGCCATCGTTTCCCGACACGCGATCGTACTTGTTTAGATCATGTTTTGTTAAAAACCAAAAGAGCGGCTAGAGTTATAATCTGTAACTCTGGAATAACAGATCATGATACGGTCATCGTTGGAATCGCCAAATGTACTCCCTGTGTTTTGCCTGGCAATAATAACAGAGTGAAGATAGACTACCCAAACTTATCCAAAGCAGTCACAGAATCAGACTGGAGCCATATTTGTAATTACAGTGACGTGACCAAAGCTGTCACAGAATTCACTAGAATGCTCAGTGAGACAATTTCCGCTTTCACAACTACGGAGACTATACGAAACTCAAAAGCCATTAAAAAACCTTGGATTACCAAAGGCTTGCTTAAATGTATTCGAAAAAGGGACCTGTTGCACATGGAAGCAAAAAAGGCAATGAACAAAGATAATTCGATCATACAGCAGCGATATAAAACCTATAGAAATTTTTGCAATAACTTAATTCAAAATTTGAAAACAGAGAACGAAAGAAAACTATTGGAAGATGCAAACGGAGATAGTAAAAAAACATGGATGGCTATTAAAAATATATGCAACATTCAAAATAAGAGCCAGAGTGGCCTAGAACTACTACAAACAAACCCGGATCCCATAGAGTCGTTAAATAGCGTGAATGAGTACTTCACGAAGGTAGGTGAGCAGCTTGCCGAAAAGACTCTGCTCAACTTAAAGAAAACAGAAGCAGAGCTCGCTGCTATGGCACATTTCCACGACAACAACCCATCCAGTGAATCTTTCTTCGCAACGCCAACAGACGATGTTGAGGTTAAAAAAATCATATCAAACCTTAAAGACAGCTCTTCACCTGGATGGGATGGAGTCACCAACAGGATGCTTAAGTTATGCATAAACTCTCTTGCTGCACCTTCCTGTGCAACTTAAGTATCTCGACTGGAGTGGTCCCTACGCAAATGAAAACTGCTAATGTATGCCCAATCTTTAAATCAGGCGATAAAACAGCTCCATCTAATTATCGGCCGATTTCCCTACTCACTTCCCTATCTAAAATCCTAGAGAAGATAATGAACAGCAGGCTTCTCAGCTTCCTTGAGAAAAACGGCTTGATATCAGAAAATCAATATGGCTTCCGTAAGAACAGGTCAACGGAGGATGCAGTCACCAACCTAGTTGATTTTGTAGTAAACAAAGTTGACAACGGCTATAAATGCACGGGTGTCTTCCTTGACCTGGCAAAAGCCTTCGACACGGTGTCTAGGCATATTCTCCTTAAAAAGATGGAAGCTGTTGGTATTCGAGGTTTAGCCCTGCAGTGGTTTCGGTCATACCTAACAAACCGCACACAAAGGGTTCGCATGAGTGACAAGTACAGCGGCTATGCCACCCTTAACTATGGAGTTCCCCAGGGAAGTGTGCTCGGGCCGACACTCTTTATCCTATACATAAACAGCCTCTGTACTCTGGAACTGCATCAAGCAAAAATTTTCGCCTACGCTGATGATACTGCCATGATTTTCTTTGACAAAACTTGGGAAGGGGTCCAAGAGGCTGCTAACATGGGTGTAAACCTGGTTTCATCTTGGCTAAATCACAATCTACTAACTCTCAATGTTTCGAAAACGAAGGTTGTGAATTTTAGCGTCACCAAAAGAACTTCGTGTCCTGACCATCTGTCACTTAAACTACACTCCTGTGATTGTAATGAGCCAACAAGATGTGTCTGCCCACGCCTTGAGCAAGTCAAGCACATTAGATACCTCGGTGTTCACATAGACCAATACCTTAAATGGACTAAACAAATAGAGCATGTTAGTGGTCGTGTAAGAAAGCTCATACACATTTTCAAAAGAATGGGCCGCATTGCAGGCAATACTGTTTTGAATATGCTTTATCATACACTCTGCCAATCTGTTCTCAGCTACTGCATTATAACATGGGGTGCAAGTCACAAGACACATCTAATGAAAGTGGAACGCGCTCAACGGGCTCTTCTTAAGGTTACTTACAATAAACCAATTCGCTTTTCGACTGACACACTGTACCGGGAGACCTGTGTTCTACGCGTGCGTCAATTGTACATTCTTGCAGTGACACTGAGGTACCATAAAAATTCCCATAACTTGGTAACATACACTAACATGCGTTCTCTTAGAAATGCTAGTAAACCCAAGCGGCATAGACCTAAATGTAAACTCTCTTTTGGCAACAGATGCTTTCTCTATATGGGACCATTTATCTACAATAAGCTTAATGGTGAAATAGATATACTGACCATGACAAGAAATAAATGCAAAAAACACGTTTCAAAATTTTTGACAGAAATGGATTATGAAAGCACGGAAAAGTTCCTTAACTCATGATCACAACACACACATTCATCACACTAATACATAAGGGTCGATTTGGACTAAACGAGTGCATTCTTTTCATATGGCCCAAACCTATCCTTACTCACACATTCATCACACACCCACACAACACACCTATACAATTCTTCACTACACACGTTTAAACTCAATTCAAATAAGATTATTACATAGACATAATATAGTTTGTTAAGATAAGGTAATATATTCGATTATTGTCGCCTCACAAATTCTTCTCACTAATTAACATTACTTATGTGTTCACTTACTTTTTCACTTATTATTGTAAAACGAAAGAGACTAGTCTCCACGACACAGGGAATCCTAGTGTGGAGGCTAGTGCTATTTGAATTTGTACTGCTCTGTAGAACAATAAAGCTTTATTATTATTATTATTATTATTATATGCAGACAAAATTGAATGAATGGACCCGAAAAACGTTACACGGACGACACCTTCACGATCTGAACCAACCTACCGTCGATAAGATAGCGTCGAACGAATGGATCAGACGTGGAGAAATGTTCCCTGAAACGGAAGGTTTCATGCTCGCTATACAGGATCAGGTTATAGAAACAAACAACTATAAAAAACATATAATGAAATTGCCAAGTTTGATAAATGACACCTGCAGAAAATGTAAAGGATCCTCGGAAACCATCCAACACATAACGGGGGCATGTAGAGTAATAGTCCAAACGGATTATAAACACCGACACGATCAAGTAGCTTCAATTATTCACCAAAATCTTGCTTTCAAATTTAACCTCATTAAAGAAAAAGTAGCTTACTATAAATACACCCCTCAGGTTGTAATAGATAATGCAGACTACAAACTTTATTGGGATAGAACTATACTTACCGACAAAACAGTTCACTATAACCGGCCGGATATTACTCTACATGATAAGAAGAATGAAACAGTCTACTTAATAGACATAGCTATCCCTAACACACATAACCTCTCAGCGACACACAAAAAAACTTACAAAATACACAGATTTAGCCATTGAGTTGAAAAATCAATGGAAGGTCAAAGCAGTTAAAACCATCCCTATCGTAGTATCGTCTACAGGCATCATACCTCACACACTACACACAAGCCTCAAACTGTTGGATCTCCATTCACTCACATACATTCTTCTACAAAAGGCGACCATACTTAACACTTGTAGAATTGTTAGGAAGTTTCTGTCTACAGATTAAATCACGTCAGCTCTCGCGCTTGGCTACGGCCCGCGCGACTGTGAAGAATTTACCCCATTTGGGAGAAACATAAAATGTTGAACAACAATAATAATAATAATAATATTCCGGGACAACTCACACACGGTTATCTGATCCCAAGCTAAGCAGAGCTTGTGTTATGGCAACCAGACAACTGATAAACATACTTATATATTTCTAAATACATACATATTATAGATAAATTACACCCAGACACAGAACAAATGATCGTGCTCATCGCACAAAGATTTGTCCTGAGTGGGAATCGAACCCACGACCTCCGGTATAGCAGTCAGGGTCACTAACCACTACACCAACGTGCCCGTCATATATGCGTCAACAACGCAATAAAACTACGTTAATAAAATAAAGAAAAAATACTAATAATAATTTAAAATAAAGAAAAAATACTAATATTAATTAAGCAAGCAATCAATTTATTTATTTAATAATTTATGTACACACACAATAGCTTACAGAAAAAAGATATTAAATATTTACAAATGATGTACAAAGGTACTGCTTATTTCTTAAGAAATTTCTACCAGCAGACCCGCGAAAGGAGATGTCGTCAATATTGGCAGTCAGTGTGCGACTCAATTTATAAAAACTACAAATTATAAAACTTACATATATAAATACACAAATACTACATACTTATAACGAATATATATATATATATATATAAATAAATAAATAAATAATATATACCTATAATAACTCAATTATAAGGAGAGATAATGCTCTTTAATACGTTTCTTAAAAATATAAAGAGATTTCGAATCACGGATGTCAGGCGGAAGCGAGTTCCAAAGTCTTACTGCGTGAACGGTAAAGGAGTAGGAATAGAAGTCAGTGGAGTGGGATTGGAAATGTAACAGGGATTTTATTTGCGATCTGCAAGGGACATTAGGAGGTCGGTTAAAAGTAAAGCGTTCACGCAGATAAGAGGGATACGTTGGATTGTACAGGACATTGTAAAGGAGGCATAAAATGCGAGTGTTCCGGTGAAGACGGATAGGGAGCCACTTGAGCTGCTTGCGAAGGTGAGATACGTGGTCATATTTGCGCAGGCCGAATATGAAACGAATGCATAAATTTTGCAAGCGCTCAAGTTTATGAAGGAGCTCCTCGGTAGCATCTAAATAGCAGGCATCAGCATAATCGATGATGGGTTGGATAACAGATAGGGCTAGAGAGATCTTAGTTTGTAGAGGTAGGAAGTGTTGAAGAGACTTGAGGGAATGAAAGGAAAAATGAACTTTACGGCTAACTTCGGCAACTTGAGGACGCCATGAAAGATTCGCATCCATAATAATTCCCAGGTCCTTTACAGTATCCGAGAAGTTGATCGGGATTCCATCAAAGTATAGGCGCGCCATCGATGACGAGTTTAATCGACTTCGCATAGAATTGCTACCTATGATAATGGCCTGAGACTTTGACGGATTCACCTTAAGACCATAGGAATTAGCCCAAGAACAGATGGAAGCCAGGTCCTTATTCAAGGCAGCAATGGCAGAGTCTGCTTCAGCAAATCTAAAGTGGCGATATAGCTGCAAGTCGTCTGCATAGAGATGGAAGTTAGAAGAAATAACTCTAGTAACAGAGTTGATGAAAACAGAGAAGAGAAGAGGAGAAAGGACGCCACCCTGGGGAACACCCGCCGTGAGGTCACACCAATCAGAGTAAGACTCTTCAAGGCGAACACACTGCGAACGACCCCGAAGATAAGAATCTAACCAGGCTAGAGATAAAGAAGAGAAATTTAGAGATTTTAGGATGCCAAGCAGCACATCAAAGTCTACCGAGTTGAAGGCGCTGCTGAAATCCAGCAAGACAAGGACCGTCATCATCTTATTCTCCATTGCCCAGCGGATGTCATCAGTCACCTTCAACAGGGCAGTGCTGTGACCGGAGCGGAAGCCAGATTGGAAAGAAGAAATGAGAGAATTTGACGTCAAAAAACCAGTGATCTGCCTGTGAACGATATGCTCGAGTACCTTGGAGAGGTAAGGGAGAATGGAAATAGGTCTGAAATGAGATGATAGAGAAGGATTGGAGATCTTGGGTAAGGGTATAATATATGCCTGTTTCCAGGCGGATGGGAAATTACAAGAATATAAGGAGTGGTTAAAAATATGGGTAAGGATCGGGAGCAGACAGGGAAGGACGAGACGGATCATTCTCGAGCACACATTATCACTGCCAACTGCATTAGAGGAGATTGCAAGTAGTGATTTTTCAACGTCAGCCTCAGAAACGGGGCTAAAAGAAAAGAGGGGGCAGTTTGGTACCGGCAAGTTCATAAGTTCAGTAAGAGTATCTGTTTTGACATTTAGAGCTAAATGGATAGGTGGTAAAGAAAGTGAAAAGTTTAATTCATTTAGATCTATGTCTATACAGGAGTTAATTGATGATTTACCGATACCAACAGATTTTAGAAATTTCCATACCTCGGAAGAACTTCGGTTAATAAGTGATTCGTGGAAGTAGCGTCTTTTGGCATCTCTACACAGACGACTGCAACGATTGCGCAGGACCTTGTAATAGTCAAGGAACACGTCAGACGGCCTGCCCTTGAATTTGGTTTTAGCTCTGTCTCTGCGGGCCATTAGAGCTCTAATTTCAGCAGTAATCCACGGAGCAGGCTTATGCTTGATTTTAATGCGTCGAACTGGTGCATGCTTGTCCATCAAACCGAGGACCAGAGAATTCAAGCAAGACACTTTTTGATCCGTGCCGGGGCTCTCAGTGACAGGTGACCAGTCAAGTGCGATGGCTTCGGTTTGCAGAGCTTCAATATCTATCGCATTGTAATTTCGCAGATTCAAATACTGTGGCTTTTGCTTAGGAATACGAACACGATAAGATAAGTAGATGAGATCGTGGTAAGAGAAAGTTGCCGTAAGTTGACCGTGCTTAGTGACCTTGTCAGGAGAGGAGACAATCGCAAGGTCTAATAGAGAAGGAGTACAGTTAGGAGAAAAGTGAGTAGCAGTGAGGGGCAAGACATGTAAATCATAGGAGGAAAGGAGAGAAGTAAGTCTGGAAGAACGAGAATCGTTCTTAATCAAACATGTATTAAAGTCGCCCATAATAATAACCTGTTTATAAACAGGACACAGTTCACTCAGAGTGGAATCAAGAGAGGTAAAATAGTCAATACGTAAGTTAGGGGAATAGAGGACAGCAAGGAGAATCTTAGAAGATTTTAGAGAAATTTCAAGGAAAAGGAATTCAGGAGACTCGGAATATAAAGAGGGTGAGGCCAGAACAATTTTATGTGATAAATCGGCTCGCAAATATATGGCAACCCCTCCGCCTCCTTTCCCGGTTCTGTCATTACGAATAAGAACAAAGCCGGGAAGAGGAAATTGCGTAGAGAGGAGTGAAGGTTTGAGGAACGTTTCCGATATCAAAATCGCGTCAACATTTGCGTTGCTAAAAGATGCTAGAAGGTCGGAATAGTGACTCGGAACACTCTGGGCATTAATATGCACAACGTTAAAGTTATTACGATGATCAAAGAAAAGAGAGGAAATTTGGTCGTGTAAAGTGGGAGGAGAATTCAAGTCATCCGCACTAACATAACCGCAAGATTCAGAAGAGCATGAAAAAAAACTATCATTAAGCTCATCACGAGCATCCATAAGAGAGTTAAAATAAATAAATAATTATAAATAAATTAATATATCAATACTAATATCTACTAGTGAGTTAAAAACTAATAAACAAGTAGCAATACCAACGACCACCCTCTATCGCTGGTGAATTGATAAAAATAAATACATTACAACAAACACGAAAACGACATACAATTATAAAAATTAAAAAATAAAATTACGTTTACCAATTAAACCAGAAACGCTCACGCGCAACCTTACACATGGTGTTACTAAACGCAGCATGCAGATGTCAACTTGACATATTATGACAGCTATCACTAGGAAATAACCACAGAGCAAAGTAATATTTAAACTAACAAATAAGTGCACTGGACTTAAAAAATAATAGAAATATAGAGAAGCAACAATCTAAAATGGAATAATACACTGTGCACAACAAAATTTAAAAATACCTATCCGTTATAATGAATAATAAAAAACCACGCTGCTGACGCATTCACATGAAAAAGTACAAAAAATTAAAATTGTATATAAAATAAAAAGAAAACAATTTTACATACAATATATAATTATGTAGTCACACAAAAAAAAATATAAAATAAAGAAATACCCTAACAGGAATGACAAGGCATGTCCAGTGCCTTCAGGAAATACAGGCGGCTTAAGAACTCATTTAAAGTAAACAAGCAAATCTTGAGGACCGCCATGGCCAGGGAGGCCACATGTTCAGATACTAAACACTCCACGCCCTTTTGTCTTCCACGTAGTCTTTAACTTTATAATACGCTTTCTTTAAAAGAATAGATTTGACACAAGATTTGAATTTCTTACCGGGCAGGTTAGTAATGACCTCTGGTAGTTTATTATAAAAGCGTATTGAATTCCCTAGAAATGATTTTGAATTTGTTTTAGTGAGCCGAAATTTAGGAACTACTAACTTATTTTTATTCCTGGTATTAATATCGTGATAATCACTTTTAACTCTAAAACTAGAAAGATTTTTACGCACATACATAATATTCTCGAAAATGTATAAGGAAGGCAAGGTTAGAATGTTAATTTCCTTAAACTTTTCTCTCAGTGACTCTCGAGGGCCCATGCCGTATATTGAGCGAATGGCCCGTTTCTGCAAAATGAAAATAGAATCTACATCGGCCGCGGACCCCCACAATAGAATACCGTAAGACATTAAACTGTGAAAGTAAGCGTAATAAACTAATCTAGCAGTGGGTATATCAGTAAGCTGCCGAATTTTCCTAACCGCGAATGCAGCCGAACTTAACCTAGACGACAGTGCCGTGATGTGTGCCCCCCACTGCAACCTAGAGTCAATTGTTATACCAAGAAATACGGTTCCATTAATTAATTCAAGCTAGTCACCATCAAGCATCAAATTTAATTCTGATTGTTTAATGAACATTAGAAAGCGAAAACTTTAGACATTTAGTTTTGCTTGCATGGAGAAGCAAGTTATTTGTAGAAAACCAATCGGAAAGAACATCAAGGGCATGATTAAAGGATGATAAATCTGGTAATTTTCTATTAATTTTAAAAATGAGCGAGGTATCGTCCGCGAATAATATAATATTAGTTAAATTAGTCATCATATAGGAAAGGTCATTTATGTATGCCAAGAAGAGAAAAGGGCCAAGGATTGAACCTTGCGGCACCCCCATTCTCACTGTAGACCCAGATGATGTTACGCCGTTTATACCTATTTTTTGAAGTCTAGTTGTTAAATATGACTGAATTAGTGCAAGGGATTGTCCTCGCAATCCGTAGTGTTTTAGTAAACTAAATTATGATCGACACAATCAAAAGCCTTGGAGAGATCACAAAAAATACCAATGGCATCCTGCGATCCCTCCCAAGCCTCCAAAATGTGAAACACTAACTTAGCCCCGGCGTCGGTCGTTGACCTTCCCTTTGTAAATCCAAACTGGCGTTCATGAAAGATGTTATGTTTACTAAAGTGCAAAATTAATTGGTCTAATACCATTCTCTCAAATATTTTACTTAAAGCAGGAAGAACTGAAACTGGTCTTGTTTTGGTTTGATGGATCGTTCTTGCAACCTGATTTAAAAATAGGAATTACTTTACTGTGCTTCATTAAATCTGGAAAGGTGCCACTATCCACACAGTCGTTAAATTTTTTTGCAAGAATCGGAGCGATAGTGTCAATTATTGATTCAATTACTTTGACAGATATGCCCCATAAATCTTCAGTGGTCTTTACTTTAATATATTTAAATGATTTCTTTACAACGCTAGGAGATACATGGCTAAAACTAAATTTTGGAATTTCTCTATTAAAATGTTGCTTAACTAATGCCTCTGCTCTTAGAGAAGATGAAGAAAGAGATTTAGTTACTTTAATTGGTATGTCTTTGAAAAATGTTTCAAAAACTTTTGCTACATTAGACTTGTGTGAAATTAACTGATCATTAATTTTCAATGATATTTCTGTATCTCTTTGTTTACTACTGCCAGTTTCAGAGTTAATAATCATCCATACTGTTTTAATTTTATTATCTGATTTACCTATACGGCTACTTATAAGTTTTAACTTAGCTAATAAGCATACTTTCTTAAATATTTTAGAATAGTTTCTAACATAATTGTGAAAATTAGGATCGAAATTAAAAGATTTCTTTTCATAAAGTCTTTAAAGTATGTCTCTGCTGATTCTAATGCCTTTTGTGGCCCATTCATTAAATTTACATTTAGTATCTAGTTTTACGTTTTTTTGTGGACATACTTTGTTAAAAGACTTACAAATGATGTACAATAGTTTACTATAATCAGAATTTGGTTCTCCTAAAAACGAATACTTGCAACAGTCAAGATGTCTAGCAATGTTATCCTTTAATGAAATATTACTTCAGCGTACACGCGGTTCTGACCCTTTCAGGCCTGTAGCATTTTATAGTAGGCAAACTTCTCCGGAAGAGAAAAATTTCCACGCTTTTGAGCTTGAGACACTGGCAGTAGTATGCTCTCTTAAGAAATTTCGTGTTTACCTATTAGGCCAAAACTTTAAGATGGTCACGGACTGCGCAGCGCCTTACGTTCAACGTTTTCAAAACGTGATATGATCCCACGTATAGCTCGTTGGTGCCTACTGTTACAGGAGTTTCAATGTACAGTAGAGTACCGCGCCGGTACCAAAATGGCACATGTAGATGCACTGTCGCGGAACCCGGTCAATTTGATAGGTGACACAGACGAGTTTGAACAATATCCATGTGTTATGCAAATCAGTAGCGATGACTGGCTTCATACATTACAGATGGGAGATTCGGAACTCCGACGAACACGCGATATACTTACTAGCGATATAGATGCTGATAGTTTAAAACATATAAAAGAAAACTTTCTGATTAAGGACAATAGACTTTATAAATGTTTGAATGGCGATAAAAATAATTTACGCTAGGTAGAACCAAAGGGTGCAAGATGGCAACTTTGCCGCATGAATCACGATGACATTGGGCATTTTGGCGTAGAAAAGACATTAGAACGCAGTAAGAAAACTTATTGGTTCCCCAAGATGTCTCGTTTCATTAAGAAATATGTACAGGCATGTCTTGAATGCGCCTATTCAAAGAAAACTACAGTTACTGAGGGCCATTTACACCCCATCACAAAAGTAGAAGTGCCTTTCCATACGCTCCATGTTGACCACCTTGGACCCTTTGTTCGCTCGAAATCCGGGAATTCCTACCTGTTAGTGATAGTGGACGCTTTTACCAAATTTGTTTTTGTCAAACCAGTACGAAACACTAAAACACAAACAGCCGTCAAAGTTTTTGAAGATATTTTCTGTACATTTAGGGTACCCGATCGTCTAATTAGTGATCAAGGCACCTGTTTTACGTCCCATGCATTTAAGCGTTATTATATAGATCAAAATCAAATCAAATCAAAATAATTTATTTGCAATAAACATGTGTGTTACAAGATGGCATGCAAAAAAAAAAAAAAGGGTTCGACATGTTATACCTGAATAGGTGTGCAAATGTTCGTTACAATTTTATAAGTAATTTCTGTGTAGAAAATTAAAACAAAAAATAAACTATTAAAGCAACTAATTAAATAAAATCAATTAAAACTAATTATAAACTTGCAAAATTAAACAATTAAAATTAAGAAAAGCTTTTAAAAATAACAAATATAAAGCTTTTTTGAGATACACAAAAAACATAACAAATCTAAAATGAATCAGTCAAAAACTCTTTAATACTGTAATAGCATTTATTCGTTAATAGCTGCTTTAGTTTTGACTTAAACATTTATATATTTAAGGTTTTAAATTCTTTGGGTAATTTATTGTAGACAGTAGGGCCCATGCAAAAAATACTTTTTCTCATTAGTTCTGTTCTAGCTACGTGCAGCCTTAACTTAGTATTGTCTCGACGATTTCTGACTACTGTATCGGACATTCGTGGGAATAAATGAGAATTGCTTTTAACAAATACTGCAAGCTCCAATATATATAGCGAGGGAAGTGTTAGGATTTTATGTTGTACAAAATATGATTTACAACTATCTGTTATATATAATCTGAACATGGACCTTAAGCACCTTTTCTGTGCCTTAAACACTTTATCAAAGTCAGGAGAATTAGCCCAGAATATGTTTCCGTATCTTAATACCGAAGCCACCATACCGTGGTAAGCCATAATAAGAGATTCAGTATTAAGAATAGGAGCAAGCTTAAATAGTGCAAATGCGGAACTGCTTACTCTCTTAGCCAAAGCTTCAATGTGAGGTTTCCAATTAAGTTTTTGATCAATTGTTATTCCTAGAAATTTTGATGCTGCAGTTTCAGTTATTAATTGGTTGTTATTGAAAATATTGATTTTTAATGAATTATTTCTTTGAGAAAAGTGCATAATTTTAGTCTTGTTTAAATTTATTTTAAGATTATTTTTATCGAGCCATTGTATAATTGTGTTAAGGGAATTATTTATGTCAGCTTCATAAAATGCTTTTTCCTTACATGCTATTGATATTGTGCTGTCATCGGCAAAAAGTGTTATAGGGTGCTTTGTCGCTTTCGGTAAATCATTAATATAAATAATAAATAGTAGTGGACCAAGGACACTACCCTGTGGCACTCCAAAACTCGGCATACGCTCATAAGATTTAAAAATATCTTCTCTTTTAGTCTTAATATTAATTTTATTAATGACGGTTACTTGTCTACGGTTAGTTAAATATGAAATTAAGAGTTCTAATACGTTACCCCGAACCCATATTTTTCAAGTTTATTTAATAAAATTTGATGGTCTACGTAATCAAATGCCTGAGTTAGGTCGCAGAAAATTGCACAGGATGGATTAGTTTTGTCTATGTTAGGCATAATATTATTTAAAAAATCATGAATTGCTAAATTAATGCTCATCTTTTTTCTAAATCCTTTTTGCTCTAAACAAAGTAGGTTATTTTTTTCAAAGAAATCATTTACTTCCCTGTAAATATATTTTTCAAATATCTTTGAAAAAATGGGTATTAAGGCTATTGGCCTGTAAAATTCCATTAGCTCGCGATTCTCTTTTTTAAATAATGGTTTAATCAATGTAATTTTTAATTCTTCTGGGAAAGTACCAGAACTAATACACAAGTTCAGGATATGACTTAAATGACAACAAATTTCTTTGTTTACATATTTTATAATTTTTGTGCTAATCTCATCATAGCCAACAATATTACTGTTTTTTAAATCTTTTATTATTTTGTGAATGTCAAAGGGTATACTAGGATTCATAAATAGAGAGACAGTATTTATAGTTATTAAAGACGTTGCGTTTGTGTAGCTTTTACTAGACGGGACTATTTTGTCCACAAAATAATTATTAAATGCATTTGCTATTTGTGTCGGATTAGTTACATAGTCATTTTGTAATTTAATTTTGTCTATAGTGTTTAGTTTAGAGTCATTTATTATTTGCCAAGTAGTTTTACATTTATTTTTAGATATATTTATTTTGTAATTATTTTGAGCTTTTTGTGTTAGTTTTATTATTTTGCGTAATACTTTGGAGTATTTTAAGTAATTGGTTTTATTTATATGTGTAGGATTTTTTCTAAAAGTTTGGAGCATATGTCTTTTTCTCTTACTACACATCTTTATGCCTTTAGATATCCATTTTTGTTTTCTAGCAACCTTTAAAGTAATAAACCGAAGCGGAAAGCACAGATCATACAACATTTTAAAGTTTTGCATAAAAGAGTTGAAAGCAATGTTAGGGTCGTCAGTTTCATAAATTTCTGAAAATTTGAGACAAGCTAAACATGTTTTAAATTTTTCCATGTTTTCCGTACTATAATCGCGGCGTTTTGTCCTCCAACTATCAATTACACATTTGGTTCCAATAGGGCACTTTAATATTTGTGCAGTATGATCTGACAATGCAAATTCTAGCACTTCCGTCTTACAATTTTGTCGAAAGTTATGTGCAAAATTATCTATGCATGTTTGAGATTTTAATCTAGTAGGTACCTTCAATGCTAGTTTGAGGTTAAAATTTAGTAACAAACATTCGAAATCCATAGTAATATTATTAGTCTTAATCATATCAATATTAAAATCTCCAGTTAATATAATATTATTTACACGCAATTTATTTAACCGTACTAACATTTTTTCTAATTTGCCGAAAAATATATTTAAATTATCAAGTTTGGGTACTCTATAGATACACACTATGATTATTTTATAACTTATTAGATTAATAGCACAACATTCAAACAGGCCAGATACGGACAAATTAGTTATTTCAGGCATATCTGTCCAAAGCAGACCTTTCTTGACTAGTATACAAGCTCCGCCTCTTTTACTCTGAGGTCTACTAAAACTAGATGCTAAGTAAAAGTTAGAAATATTTAGGTGTTTTTCTAGACCTGCCATTATAAAGTGCTCTGTGATACAAAGGATATCTATACCTAATTTTTTGTCGTTTAATTCATCTAAGCATATAGATAATTCCTCTGTTTTATTAATGAGGCCAGCTATATTTTGGTGCATGATATTTAAGTACTTATTCACGAAAAAGCTGGGTTACAATATCTCCGTTAACTTGCTGTTCTTGAGAGTAGCGCGTTATTTGGTTGGCATTATATTTCACTTTATTGGTCTCGTGTAGTATGCCCAAGTCTTCTTGTATTTTATTCACAATACAGTCATATATGGTTTTTATTCCGTGTTTATTGATTTTTCCGGTTGTGAAGGAGAACATTTCAGGCATTAGATTACAGTTACTGTCAAACAGGTATGCATAACTATTATTTTGTACGTCTAGAGCTAGAAGATTATTAAACAATTCAACTTTAAAATTATATATTGGAGCTCCAGCTACGTAAGTAGGAACACAAATAACCATGTTAGTGTGATTAACTTTCTTCAATGATTCTTTTATCATGTTAATCACATTTATGTAATTACTGTTCTCTTTAATATCATTTTCTCCTATGAATATAACGCAATAATCAGAAAATGTGTAGCCTCTTAGTTTTTGTTCTATGGTGTTTATTAACTGTTTTGTGGTGCTATGTGGCATTACATAGTGACAGAAATCAAAGTACTCAGAGAACACTTCTTCACTCGCGGATAATGACCCTTTGGTTTTATCGCATCTCAAAATACACAATTTATTATTTGGTTTAGGTATATTTGTAACTAAACTCAGATTTTCATGACTCTCATGTAGTTTCTTCTGAGTCTTTGTAGGGTTAGGCCCTTCTTCTGTAGATATATTTTGTGTCGAGTTACATATACTAGACCCATTATTTCGTGAAGTAGATTTTTTCGCTTTTGTTTTGCGTTTGGCTGGACTATTGGAAATCTCTTGACTACGGATTTTCTTTAATAAATCATCGTTACAGCCCTTTAGGTTATTATTTTCTAATCTTAATGACTCGATAGTTTTTTGTGCATTGTTTAGTGTAGATTTCAGTTCCTCAATCGTATTTTTTAATATTTGTACTAGAGGAATATCTTCGTCTTCTGATATGTCCGGCACACTACTTGAACTGCAGTTCAGTGATTGAGTTATGATATCACTGTCCTCATTGTTTTGGTCCGATCTAGTAGTTGTGCGCCTAAATGTTATATTGTCTAAAGACTTCATGACGATATCTGTTCTCGACAATTAATGCTCTCTGCAGATAATTTCTTCAAAAAATGTTATTCTTAATTAAAAATATTAAGAATATCCAAAAACGAAACTCACTTATTGAGGATCGAACTCACAACTCCACATCTGCAATCTTCACGTACAGAGATGTGTCACTTGTACGTTGATTAAATTGTTGAAATTAACTAGTATCGTTAATAGTAAATTAACGTTAGTTTTAAATTCCAAACTTTTTTGCACACAAGCTTTAGAAAAATATGAGAATATTTAAATCGTAACAATTTTGCAATTGAAAAAGAAACTTCGATATATCCCGGTAGCGAACTTGCGACTTGCCGTGCACAGACCTCATTAGCTGACACACACGTCGCAGAGCTAAATGTTCATATTATTGGTATGTCGAAATTTGAGTTCTTGATGCAGTTAGAAATTGACTTTTTCAAATGGGAGAAGTGAAGCCATTGTTTAAAAAATTCGGTTAACCGCCACTTTTGAAAACTTTCGTGATTTGCACTTTTTATCACTTTTTTCACGGTTTATTGTTTATTTGTATTCACTGTTTTATTGTCACTGTTATTTTTCACATAATATGTAGTTGTTTATTGAATTTGGTGGTTTATTAGTGGTAGGTAACTGGTTTATTTCAGTTCTATGTTTTTTCTTGTTTAGTTCACTTTTTACTTAGTAATATTATTTGAAAACATTTGTACAGTATATTTGGAGCACTATATTTGAATTCTTATTGTTGTTTACTCAAGACATGCACTTTTACTATTTTTAAATAAATTTTTAATACAGAGCCGATGTTAACGTGACGGCACGGCAGCGCCATCTCATAGATAGAAGCATTAGGCATATTTTGAATGCGGTCGCTAGCCCGAGGGCCAACGGTCAGGTAGAACGGTACAACCGAACAGTACTGAATTCTCTGACCGCCCAAAACCTCAACTTTGATGAGAGGAATTGGGACGATAAGGTAGGCAAGGTACAATGGGGAATGAATAATACTCGCCAAAAGACAACAGGCAGGATGCCGGCGGAAGTCATGTTCGGATTGAAAATGAACTCGGAAATCAGACCTATGCTTAATGAACTAGTGCGAGAGAGTAACGAAGAATTAGACACAGAACTATTAAGAGAATCTGTCAAGGATAGAATTGATACAGAACAAGAAAAACAGAAATCCGCTCATGATGAAAACCGGCGCCCTGCGCGTGTTTACGGAGAGGGAGATCTTGTAAAGATTACAAGAACTTCTTTTGCAAATGATGGCAAAAGCAAAAAGCTGATTCCCCCTTATGTTGGGCCTTACCGTGTAATAGAAGTCCTAGGTAACGACCGCTATAGACTGGCTGCAATACCCGGGTTGAGTAGTACTAAAAGTAAACGCAGGACCACTGTAGCTGGGGTGCCTGGCAGAAAACCTCCCCGTGTGCTCAGTGGCTGCTTGTCCGTTTGGTGTCTTGGGGACGAGCAGGTGCTGGGCCGGTGCACCCTGGGTGCGGGCAACAGTCTCCTCGCGAGGGGTGGGAAGGAGGAGATTGTTGTCCGTAGCTAATTTCTGCCGGAGCGGAGGAGTCGCTCCCGAGGGCTCCCTATCTGCGCTCTGCAGCTGCAGAGTGCACGACTAGGGAGCGAGAGATGGATAGACCGCGGGCCGTTTTTTACAGCCCGAGGTCGAGGGGTTTCCGCGGCGTGTACGTCGCGGTGACCGAGGTGGGGAAGACCGTGGGTTGCTCCTCAACCTGCGGTCTAGGGGCATCCGTGGCGAGGTGTTGGAGCCACGGTGCCGGGTGGTGGGTAGTTTTTAGTTAGTCTGTAAGTTGGGGAAAAATAAAAAAAATAAAAAAATATATATATATAAGGTGTTAATAAATCAACTTTAAAAAATTTACGAGGATGTTCGGTGTCGATAAATAAACATAACTAAAAAAAAAAAATTTTTTTTGAGCGATTTTATTTTTTCACTAAAATAAAGTAATTTTAAAACAATTTTTATGCACACTGTACGTTGGGCTGCGCCCGCGCGCGTGTCGGTGGTGGAGCCGACACGGAGCTCTCCCCAGCGCTACCCTTTACCGACCGAACGTACGTCAGTCGTTTGATATCTGCCGCGCGGGATGGGTGTGTCGCTCAGTGTCAGCCGAAACTTTCAAGCGCTCGCATTTTCAATCATGCCGTTTACGTACACTAACCGCGAGTACTTGGATATGATATTGTGTTACATTAGGAGTGATGAAAATGTTTCCGCAGCACGTAACTTGTACCGGGAACTGTATGGTGACCAACGACGTGTGCCAGCTTTGCAAACCATCCTGGGGGCTTACCAGCGTCTATTAGATTATGGTCAGTTTCGCCCTCCTCAAGCAGATGCTGGCAGGCCGCGGCTCTCCGGTGACATTGAAGAGCAAGTCTTAGATTACTTCCACGACAACCCACACGCGAGCACACGTGACGCAGGTCGGGACTTAGGAATAAGTCACGTTACAGCCTGGAAAACGCTACGTGAAGATGGCCAGCATCCGTACCACTTTTTGCGAGTACAGGAGATGATACCTACCGACTACGAACCACGGCGACGATTCTGTGAGTGGTTGGTGGAAAACCCTGCTCGTAACATTTTATGGACAGACAGACGAGTCCACTTTTACAAGGGTGGGTTTATTTAATATCCACAACGCTCACTGGTGGGCGTCCAAAAACCCGAAGGCCGTTATTCCTGACCACTTTCAGCACCGGTTCTCGGTCAACGTGTGGGCTGGAATTATGGGGCACACGGTACTCGGTCCTGTTTTCCTAGAACGCCTTAACGGAGGAACATATCTACAGCTGCTCCACTCTGTCGATGAGATGCTGGAAGACGTTCCTCTCAATGAAATAGCGGGCCATTACTTTCAGCAAGATGGAGCGCCCGCACACTACCACAGACAGGTCCGTTCGTACTTGGACGCCACCTATCCTGTGCAGTCGCGATAAAAACGATGAGTTAACCGCACATCTGGGACAACCTAAGAGGCTGGACGATCACACAAACGATGTTCTTATGAAAATACAGCAGTAACAAACTAAAACACGTGCACGTACCTTGGTCTGCTATGTCTGCTGCCGATGATCCGCCGGCGATATGATTCCACCACAGTTGATTGCTGAATGTCACGAGCTGCTCGGAATATTGATTCCCAGCAGAATATCGGTCGAGTTGACGCGTTTAAAAGGTTTTTCTTAAGAGAGATCGCGAAGTGCGCGCGCGTGCAAGATGGTGAGAAAAGATTGTCGATAGGGCGGCGGTTTGTCCGTTAACGGTCGTGACGTCATGACAGATGCAGCAGTAGCACCAATCGGATAACGAGTACGGCACGTATTACAACTGTCAAAACAGTTGTGATTGCCACTGCTGAAAATCGATAAGAACATTGTGTGTTGCCCGTGGTGAAATTTAAACGATCTTATTTTAGTCATTTGTATGATGACGAAACATTCCGCCCACCAAAATACCTATGGTATTTTCGAAAATACGAAATATAAATAGAAAAGTTAGGAAGAAAACGTTAAACCTTAATAGTTACTGAACTACGAATCTAATCAACCTAACCTACGATGCTTAATAATATTAAGTTAAAATACGTTAATCCTCTATAGGTAGAGGACAGAGTTTGACCAGCGGTCGCTTAACAGAATTGCTAGTAGCGGTCTTAAGAATTGCAACCCTAACTACTCCGTCAGCGCCAGGAAGAAGATCAGTAACCCTACCGAGTGACCATGCAAGAGGAGGTCGATTGTCATCCTTGATGATTACAAGCGAGCCCACCCCTAATGGTCTTGAGTTCTTGGTCCATTTGGCGCGTTGAGTGAGTGAATTTAAGTACTCGTGTTTCCATCTTGACCAAAAACTTTGTTGGAAAGCTTGCAACAACTGCCACCGATGAAGACGATGAATATTGACTTTAGAATAATCATCATCGGGGACAGCGGTCAGAGGCTCCAATGTAAGGAAATGACCCGGTGTTAACGCTGACAAGTCATTAGGGTCCGAACTAACAGGGCACATTGGCCGTGAATTTAAAACCGCCTCGATTTGTACGAATAATGTAGTAAGTTCTTCAAATGTTAGAACCTGATCACCGACTATGCGATACAGATGTTGCTTTGCGGCCTTGATTTGAATCTCCCAAACTCCTCCAAAATGGGGAGCGGATGGTGGATTGAATTTGAACTCAATTTTCTCCGTGCTAGACGCAGTTTGCATTAAAGCAGTGAGTTGATTTCTAGCACCGACAAAATTGGTTCCACAATCAGCGTGTATAGTTGAACAACGTCCGCGACGACCCACAAAACGACGCAATGCAGCAATGAAACCCTCTGCCGATAGTGTGGAGACCACCTCTAAATGGACGGCCTTCGTAGCTAGGCACACGAATAGGCATAAATAGGCTTTATCTATTTTTGCCCCACGGTGAGTGCCCAGCTTGATACGGAAGGGCCCACCGAAGTCGACACCCACTAAGGAGAAAGGTTTCACCTGGCTAACTCGATATGTAGGAAGATCGCTCATAAATGGTTGCAAAGGCACTGGATTTGTACGATAACATCGAATGCACTTAGCAAGACAACGGCGAATGACGCGTTTCGCGGAAACGATCCAGAATTGTTGTAAAACCAAATATTGAGTTGTATTAATTCCAGGATGACAGTAGTTACGGTGAACGAAATCGATGATTAATAAGGTGAGCGGGTGATCAGAAGGTAAAAGCGCAGGATGTTTCTGCTCAAACTCTAATCCAGATCGAGCGAGGCGACCGCCCACCCTGAGAATTCCCCTTTTGTCGATAAAAGGATTAAGTTTACTGAACGGTTTTAAAAGTACTTTATTTGATTTTAATTTACTTATTTCATCCGCGAATTCTTGACCTTGAACGTGTCTTACAATAGTCATCAATGCATTATGACGTTCTGAATTGTTAAGAAACGCACTCCGATTAGCAATAGTCGGGTTTCGAGAATTTTGAAGAAAACGATAGATGTACGTAAAGATACGAACGATTTTTTCTAACGATGAAAAACGATTTAATAAATTATTGATAATTGAAACATCTTTTTCCCGAGGATGCACAGTTGATACTAACACAGGAGATTTACGAGTCTCGGCCTCAACAACTTTCTGCTCGTCATTAGTAACGCTGTCAATACAAGATGGCCATGACTCATGCGGCTCGGATAACCATCGTGGCCCCGCCCACCATAATGAGTTGTGAAGAAGTTCACTTGGAAATTGGCCTCGCGAACAAACATCTGCAGGATTGTCTGCAGAGGACACGTGATGCCAATATTCAATAGCTGTTATTTCTTTAATATGACTCACGCGATTGGCAACGAAAGTAGACCAACGACATGAGGGTGAACGCAACCAAGAGAGTGTAACAGTGGAATCGGACCACAAAAAGACAGCTGAAATAGGAATACGAGACAGATAAGTTTCTGTAACGAATTTGTACAGATCTGAAAGCAAAACTGCGGCGCAGAGTTCTAGACGTGGTAATGAGGTACGTTTTAATGGTACCACGCGAGCTTTCGAACAAACGAAATGAACGTAAGAATTGTTATATACGTCTGTTACTCGTAAATAAATAACCGCGCCATATGCAGTTTCCGAACTGTCGCAGAATCCGAGTAGCTCGTAGGATGGTGAATCAGTACGAGTGACTCTACGCGAAATTTTTAGATGTTGCAACTGAGAAAGTTGATTATGATAATTTTTCCATGTACTGACGACCTCGTCTGGGGGAACGTCATCCCACCCGGCACCGATAATCCAAAGTTTTTGGATTAAGCTTTTAACATGAATTGTCAGGGGGGATAAGAATCCTAACGGGTCGAAGATTCTAGCGAGTTCACTAAGAATAGACCGTTTGGTACATGGCCGATGCGAAGATACAACTTCAAAAAGAAACGAATCAGTTGAGGGATCCCATTTGAGTCCCAAGACTTTGAATGAAGCCGGTTCAGCTTTATCTAACGATACAGAATCAGTTAGGCAATCTTCAGGTTGAAGATCCGATAAAAGACGATTGTCATTTGACACCCACTTTCGAAGATGAAAACCTCCTTTTTTAAAAAGAGCGATAAGTTGTGTTTTTGTTCTTTGTGCAGTGGCGAAGTCCTGACTACCGCTGACGACATCATCTATGTAGGTGTCCGACAAGATTACACTCCTGGCGAGCGGGTAAGAATCCCCCTCGTCATCAGCAAGCTGTCGCAAAGTACGGCAAGCGAGATAGGGGGACGAAGAGATGCCATACGTGACCGTGTTCAGACGAAACTCTAAAAGAGGTTCGCTAGGCGAAGCTCTCCAGAGAATTCGCTGATAGTCACGATGGTCGCCGAAGAGTATAATCTGTCGGTACATCTGACGTACATCTGCCATGAAAACGACGTCGTGTTCACGAAAGCGTAATAGAATTTCCAAAATGTTTGATTGTAATTTTGGACCGATGTGTTGACTTTCGTTTAACGATCGAGAACGTGCATCTTTAGCAGAGGCGTCAAATACGACACGAAGGCGAGTCGTGGTACTATCAGGACGTATAACGCAGTGATGGGGAATATAGTATTTCCCATTCCCTACGTCATCTGGAGAGACCAATGACATATGGCCCGCAGTTAGATAGTCAGACATAAAATCGCAATATTGACGATGACACTCGGGGTCACGTGACAGTCGACGTTCAATCGCATAGAAACGACGCAAAGCAATATCACGTGAACCAGTGAACATAGGCTCGGACTCGTCCCTGAATGGCAACTGCACGATGTACCGCCCAGATGAGTCACGAGAATGAGTTGTGATAAAATGTTGTTCACATGCTATCTCATCTGGGGTTAGGGATGCTGCGGGTGGTAATACATCTAACTCCCAAAAACGTTGAACTAATGAGTTTAATTCCTTATCACTTTGTATAGAAGAGTTCAGTAGGGAGCCGAGTGAATGAGTAGCTAAACGAGTTTTACCGAACAATAGCCATCCAAAGACTGAGTCGAAGGCGGTAGGTTGATGTGAGTTTCCTTTAATATTACGATTACGAAGCGATTCCGCAAATACATCCGCACCGAACAGTAGGTCGATCCGGCCAGGAATGTCAAAACCGGGATCGGCTAACGATAGTGAATTGATGTGAGACCAACCCGATGTATTTAATTTAGCTATTGGCTGGTCCCCGCAAATTTTTGACATTACGTGCATATTTAAATTAAATAAAACTTGATCACCAGTACCAATGGAACAATTAATGTCTCCTAAGATTGAAGCCGGGGCTTCACCGATTCCACTTATAGTTGTGGTAGGACTGGATAGTTTTAAATTTAATATTTTGACAGCTGAGACTTCGATTCGGGGAGTCAGATTAATCTTATTACTGAATAAGATTAATCTGACTCCCCGAATCGAAAAGAGCTCGAAAAGACACGAACTTGCCATTCGCATCCCGTACTTGCACAATGGTAGTTGCTAATAAAACAGTTGTGTTATTGTTTTTAGAAAATAATGAAGAGGTTGGGTTCGACTCGACCGGTTTATCTTTATGAAGTAAAGTGTGATGTTTATGGTTACACTTACGACATTTAAAAATAGATGTACAACCTTTTAATTGATGTGAAGCTCGAAGACAATTGAAACACCAATTATTCTTGCTTGCGATAGATATCCGCTCATCTACTGGTTTATTAAGAAATTGTTGACATGATGATATTGAGTGAGTATCACCACAAAACGCGCACTTAACTGGTTGTGACGTAGGAGTTTCACTGCTTGTAGTACTAGCTGTGGCAACTTGAGGTTTATCTGTACTGCTCACAAGCGCATGAGAAACGTTTGCCCGTGTATTTGTTTGAAATGATTTGACAGATCGTTGTTGTGGCTTACTCAAAGTTTTATTATTAATTTCACAAAAATGAGAATCACGTAAAAGCGCTTCACACTTCAAGTTTAAGAAAGATTTCAACTGTGCATATGGAGGAAACTCAATATCAGGATATTTTTCCTCGAAATCGCGACGCAAGTTTGAGTCTATCTTAGAGAGAAGGTGGTAGACTAATACAAAATCCCATCGGTCCTCAGGTAAAATAATTTTCTTTAAGATAATTAAATTTTCCTCAAACAGGTCTAATGATTTTCTAAACTCATTACCGTCAGTAGTATTAAAATTAATGTTTAAAAGGTCCTTCCATGACGTAAAAGCTAAAGGTCGTTTCCTTTGATAGCGAGTAACAAGGGCCTGGTAGGCATCATTGTAATGCTCATAAGTTAATGGGAATGCCTTGATAACAGATAATGCATCGCCGGTCAACGATGAGAATAAATAATGAAATTTTTCCGTATCAGTAAGACTACTCGAATTATGAATCAATGCATTGAAAGTGTCGTGATATTCAGGCCATTTCTTGATGTCACCACTGAAAGTTGGAAGAACAATTTTCGGTAAACGGATATTCGACGATGAAAGACTATGTTTATTATTTACTTGAGGTTCACTTTTAGTTAAACTACGATGAATAGATAAGATTTGAAAATATTTATCGTCAAATGTATCCTGGAGCGTATTATCTGCATGATCAGGATCATCTAAAAGCTCCAAAACGATCTGATGAGCACTTTCAAAGCTATCTAGAATATGTTTGAGTTCCTGATAATAAGAAAGAAATAAATTCCGTTGTGAGTCATCACTCATTGCCAATGTACCTATTTCCAATGCCTTATCCAACCGCTTAATAGCTAAAGTACGCTTTCTACGTAACTGTGATAAATCTTGAACTGTATATTCATTCTCCGTAGAGTGGGATTTCGATTTCTTAAAACAACTTTGTTTACGAGACGAATGTTTACTTAACAATGACATGATGAAAACAATTAGCAAGATCGGTTACTGATAACGAATAGTCGGCGATACAAGGTTCCAACAGATGAGCGCTGTCTGCTTACAAAGATATAAACAAGATAAGAACACGAGCACTTACGCTAATCGGTAGTAATATTTATTGAATTTTGGTCGTGTGTATGTATATCTAAAGATTATAGACTGTGTAAAAAGCGCAACATAAATCCTTTGTTCAATTTAAGTTAATTTAATTAAGTTTTGACGTTAAACGGATGTAAGCTTCGTAATACCTATTGACACAATTTTTCTTTTATGTAATAGGAAGGAATGTAGCTAAGGTAGTCTTGCCTTGGTTTTACGGTAATCTCACGAAGAGTATTATCGCGTTTCCCGAAGGCGGAACGTGTTGGCTGCGTATCCGAACGCAAGCCGCTGACAACTCAGACTACTAGCGCGGTACGTTGAGATAATTTGTTACACCTACCTCCGAATAAAAAATGTCACACGAACAAAGGATTTTTTGCGAATGTTAATGACCGATATTTTTTTCGATACGTTATACCTAAAACAGTTAATATAGGCCGAAAAGAATAATATTAAGCACCGAAGGAAGATAGATTGCCTAATATTGAGATCCTACAGTAACTATTAAGGCTTAACTGGGTTGAAAAATAAGTCGTAATGGCGGGTCCCGGGTTTCGGCACCATAAAAATGTGCAGTCGCGATAAAAACGATGAGTTAACCGCACATCTGGGACAACCTAAGAGGCTGGACGATCTCACAAACGATGTTCTTATGAAAATACAGCAGTAACAAACTAAAACACGTGCACGTACCTTGGTCTGCTATGTCTGCTGCCGATGATCCGCCGGCGATATGATTCCACCACAGTTGATTGCTGAATGTCACGAGCTGCTCGGAATATTGATTCCCAGCAGAATATCGGTCGAGTTGACGCGTTTAAAAGGTTTTTCTTAAGAGAGATCGCGAAGTGCGCGCGCGTGCAAGATGGTGAGAAAAGATTGTCGATAGGGCGGCGGTTTGTCCGTTAACGGTCGTGACGTCATGACAGATGCAGCAGTAGCACCAATCGGATAACGAGTACGGCACGTATTACAACTGTCAAAACAGTTGTGATTGCCACTGCTGAAAATCGATAAGAACATTGTGTGTTGCCCGTGGTGAAATTTAAACGATCTTATTTTAGTCATTTGTATGATGACGAAACATATCCGAATCACTGGATAGGCCGTGGTGGACCGATTGCCTGGCCTCCCCGATCGCCAGACCTCACTCCCCTAGATTTTTATCTTTAGGGTCGTGTTAAGGACTTAGTTTATGGACATAGTGGAAATAATATTAGAAACGTGGACGAATTAAAAACCCGTATCATAAGTGCATTCGACATTATTAAAAGTGACAGAGACACATTAATGAGAGTGAAAAACAATGTGATACGTCGTGCAAACTTATTCATTGAACAAGGTGGAAGACATTTCCAGCACCTTTTGTAAATAAGGTAAAAACTTTGTGTAAATACTTGTGTTATTATTATTATTAATCATTGTAAATAGGCTGATTCAAATTTTTTAAGCATACCAATATATTCAATTTAATTTATTTAAAAGTAGTCGTTAGTAATAACTAACGACTACTTCATTTTATTGAACGTAATAATGTTCAATAAAATAAAGCAATTTTCATCCAAGAAATGAATTATGAATAAATTGCCAGTCCAAAGTCTGTCTGAGAAATGTGATGGGAAAATGTGAATCGGCACTAGCAGTTTGTTTACAATAAGCGGCACATCATACGTTATTTAGAATTATGTTTGATCTGCTAAAATAAAATAAAAACACCTGCGGTCGTAAACATTTTTTACATTACATTGCGTTATCTATCAGTTAACAAAAGGTTTCGAATTTCCCTTTGTGGTGCCGAAATTTCTAAAAAACAAGTCGTAAAATAGCCGCCTTGCTTTTGTTATTGTTATTTGCTTAGAACACGTGTGCCATTACCCTTGAATTGCATTGTCTTTAGGAAATGTTGCTCACAGTTACTTGTAGTAAACACCTTTTGTATTTAAAATAAAGTATTATGGAGCTTATTGATATTTTAACACTTTCACAGCGGATCACGATCTCAGCTCGGCATTCATATTTTTCTCTTATTCGCGAATCACGAGAAGCACTCGTCATCGCCTTTCATACTGTTTATTAGAAAAACACGACGTCTTATCGTGATCCGCGTTGTACGCGTTTGTAGCTGAGTTAATATGCTACACACACATATGCAATGTTTGTATGTAGTCAGAACGCGAAAGCTACAGTTCGCGATCGCCCGCGCCTGTTCAGTCGGCCGTCGGCGAGTGTAACTGTTTTTGGCGCGAAATGGCTTCATCGCAACGTAATGTTTCTGCGCATGAAATTGTTGATTTATTACAAAATGGTGATGATTCTGATATTGAGGAGGCTCAGTGTGATGAAATTGCTTCAAAAAGTACCACACACTAAAAAACCTAATTATTGACCGCCGTTATTTTTGCATCGAACTGTAGAGTACGTATCTAAGTAGCTAGCGGGTGACGCGGGCGCAGCGCGCCGGGCGCTCGCGGCAAGCGGGACTAGGTACGGTGCGTATATCAGGTTATTTACGCGTAATGCAAATAATTGCGTATCTTTTGAACGGTAGCTTTTTTTTTTAATATTTCTTCGTGATTATTTATTGAATATAATTTTCAACAACTCCTTAAATTTTTTAAAGTTGATTTTTTAACACCTTATATTATTATATCGCTTGTAGGTTAATAGTAGTTTTTAGATACCGAGCAGCGGGCGGTTTATCCTGCACCGGAGGCATCCGCGGGCCTCGGGAGGCCTAAGTATCCTCCAAAAAGAGCGGCCGCATCGCCTTGGGGAAGCGGTGTGCGTACCACCCATTCGTAATATGGAAATGTCCGATAAAGAGCTGTGTATTTGTCATGCGCCCCGGTTGACGCCCGGCGCTCGCAGGTATCCGGGCCTGCGAGTGTTAAATTGACGACCGATGGAAGCACAGGGGTAGGTGACCAGGCCCCTGTAGCGGATGCGACTACTGGAAGCTATGTTATGTCATGTGACCCGGTTGACACCCGGCGCTCGCAGGTATCCGGGCCTGCGAGTGTTAAATTGGTTACCGAAGAACGCGCAGGGGTAGGCGACCAGGCCCCTGCAGCGGATATTCGGTCGCGCGGGACGTCTTCCGTAAGGAAGCGTCCGGTGTGCCGGTCCTCAGACGAGAAAGGCCTGCCGGCCCCCAAGTTGCCAACTTCCAGAAGGGGTCGGCAGGCATCGAGAGGGGCGAAAGCTTCGCAGCCACGGAGCGATAGGAGCGGGCGTTTTGTGCGCTCTAATACCTCGGCGGCTAGTGAGGCGGAGAGTGACGTGGGGGTCACTGCGGGGGACCCTGGCGATGACGGCGAAAGCTGTTCCTCGCTGGGGAGCTCGAAGGCGGCGAAATGGCCCGACGCGCACGCGAGCGACGAGCTACCCTGGCGGCGGAAGGGGGTGAGCCATCGGCGGTGGCCTTGAGCCAGCTGGCTCTGGATGGGGTGGACTTAGTCCTAAAGGTTGCTACCAAGTCCGGCAGCCTGAAGGGCACGTTCACCCGCGGCCTGAAGGAGGCTGTTGCGGACATCAGGGAGGCGGTTGGCATCCTCCTCAACAGGACGGCCTCTGACGAGGTCGCAAAGCTGAGGGAGGAGAACAGCCGCCTCCGAGGTGACCTGGAGGACCTCCGGCGACAAGTCGCTGCGCTGAGCGAGCAGCAGCAGCGACGCTCGTCCGCCGATGCCGCACCTGTAGTGACCCCGGCTCCCGCACAGCGACCGGCAAGCCCTCGCACCGAGGATAACGTCGAGCGCATTGTCCGGCTTTGCATGCTCCAGTGCGGGAGCATGGTAAACGCTCGGCTGGAGGCGATTTCTCGGCGTCTCCCGCCGGAAATCCTCCGTCCGCCCCTAGCGGCTGACAAACGGAGGACTGAGGAGCCGCCGAGACTCGCGCCTCAGAAGGGGAAGCCTGCGGAGGGCGTTAAAAAACCCGCGGAGAGAGCCCCACCACGCGATCAGCCCACGACTGCCGGGTCTAAGGGTGAGACCTGGGCGAAAGTCGTGGGCCGTAAGAAGGCCCGCAAAGCCGCCAAGAAGGCTGCGGCTGCTGCACGCGCTCCCGTCCAAACCTTAAAGGCGGTTGCGCAGCCTGCAAGGCGGACTGCCAAAGGCGGTCGCAAAGGACCGACGGTGCATGCCCCGCGTTCCGAGGCTGTGACGCTCACGTTACAGCCCGGAGCTGTGGAGCGCGGTGTGACGTACCGGTCGGTCATTGCCGAGGCCAAGGCCAAGATTAAATTATCAGATCTTGGCCTTCAGTCCGTCACCCTCAGGCAGGCTGCCACGGGTGCGCGGCTGTTTGAGGTGGCTGGTGCAGCGAGCGGCAGTGCCGAGAAGGCGGACGCTCTGGCCGCCAAGATGAGGGAGGTCCTCAACCCTGAGGACGTCCGGGTCTCCAGGCCAGTGAAAACCGCAGAGGTGCGGATTGCTGGTCTGGACGACTCGGTGACCTCAGAGGAGGTGGTGGCGGCCGTTGCCCGAAGTGGCGAGTGTCCGCCAGATAAGGTGCGGGCCGGCGACATACGCGCCGACGCCACCGAACTCGGCGCGGTCTGGGTTCGGTGCCCTGTGGCGTCGGCGAAGAAGATCGCCGACAAAGGCGAATTGCTGGTAGGCTGGGTTGCAGCGAGTGTAAAACTCCTGCAGCCCCGGGCTTTGCGGTGCTTCCGGTGCCTGGAAAAGGGGCACGGGCTCGGAATTCACGTGCGTGCGGCAGCGGGGCGGGTCGATAGTGGACGTTTCGTTCGCTAGCCCCTCTGTCGCCGGCCGGGTCCGCGACTGGCGTGTCGCTGTGGAGGTGGAGACGCTATCGGACCATCGGTATGTTCGGTTCGACGTCTCTGCCCAGACCGCAGGCGGCCGCCATCCAACAACCCCGATGAACGACGGCCCGCGTTGGGCGCTTAAGCGCATCGACAGGGAACTACTCGAGGAAGCTGCCTTAGTCCAGACCTGGACCTGGGAGTCGGCGACGGACGGCCCCGTCGACGTCGAAGCGGAGGCGCTGTGGTTTCGCGGGGTGATGACGCGGATCTGCGACGCGTCCATGCCCCGTGTCCGCCAACAGTCCGCAAGGCGCCGGGTGTACTGGTGGACCGCCGAGATCGCGCAATTGCGCGTAGCGTGCGTTGCGGCCCGCCGCCGGTACACCCGATACCGGAGACGACGTCGACGGGATTCCGTCGAGGAGGACGCGCTGTATGAGGTGTACCGCGCGTCCAAGGAGACTCTGTGGCTGGCCATCGGCGACTCAAAGTTGCGTGCCAGGGAGGAGCTGCTGGGGTCCCTGGATCGGGATCCGTGGGGGCGCCCCTACCGCTGGGTAAGGGGCAAGTTGCGTCCCTGGGCGCCCCCACTGGTGCAGACCATGCAGCCCCGGCTGCTAGAGGTAGTGGTATCGACCCTCTTCCCTGTGCGAGGGGGACATGTTCCCCCGGCGATGGCTTCGCCCTCAGCCACAGACTCTCCAGAAGAGGAGAGCACCGATGTCCCCGAGGTGACGCAAGTAGAGACGAGAGCGGCCGTGTCGCGACTCCGGGCTAAGAACACAGTGCCCAGACCGACGGAGTTCCTGGTCGAGCTCTCGTCTTGGCTCTGAAGGAGCTGGAGCCCCAGCTGAGGGGGCTCTTCACGGCATGTCTCGGGCGGGGCCAGTTTCCCAGTGTATGGAAGGAGGGGAGGCTGGTCCTGCTCAGGAAGGAGGGGCGCCCCGCGGACTAGCCGTCCGCGTATCGGCCCATAGTGCTGTTCGACGAGGCGGGCAAACTATTTAAGCGTGTTATTGCAGATCGCCTCGTCAGCCACTTGTGCAGAGAGGGGCCGGACCTGGACGAGAACCAGTTCGGTTTTCGTCGGGGGCGCTCCACCATAGACGCGATCATGCGCGTGAGGGCCCTGGCAGAGGAGACGGTGTCCCGGGGTGGGGTGGTGTTGGCGGTGTCTTTAGACATCTCCAACGCATTCAACACCCTACCCTGGAGCTGTATTCGGGAGGCGCTGGAATACCATCGCGTGCCTCCCTACCTCCGCCGTACAGTAGGGGCTTATCTAGTGGATAGATGCGTCACCTATCGGGGACGTGACGGTGCTGGTCGGCACTTCATGTCGTGCGGTGTTCCACAGGGATCAGTCTTAGGACCGCTACTGTGGAACATCGGCTACGACTGGGTGCTGAGAGGCGAGCTCCCGTCGGGCGCAGACTTGACGTGTTATGCGGACGACACGCTTGTCACTGCCCGGGGGAGCTCGCACAGGGAAGCGACGTTGATAGCCACGGCTGCGGTGTCACAGGTGGTGAACCGCATCCGGCGCCTGGGCCTGGAGGTGGCCCTAAACAAGTCGGAGGCCATGGTGTTTCATGGCCCCCGACGGGCGCCGGCGCCGGGATCACACATCGTGGTCGGTGGGGCTCGGATAGCTGTCGGGTTCACCATGAAGTACCTAGGATTGGTGCTCGACAGCCGTTGGGAATTCGGGCCTCACTTCCGGCGGCTGGCGCCCAAGCTGATGGGCGTGGCGGGCGCGCTTTCAACGTTGCTTCCCAACATGGGGGGCCCGAGCGACGCCTGTAGGCGGTTGTACGTGGGAATCGTGCGATCCATGGCCCTGTACGGGGCTCCTGTGTGGGCGCTCGACCTGACGGCCAGCACTCTCGCCATTCTGCGCAAGCCGCAGAGGGCGATGGCCGTCAGAGTCGTCCGCGGGTACCGCACGATTTCCCACGAGGCAGCTTGTGTCCTGGCCGGATCTCCGCCCTGGGACCTGGAGGCGAAAGTACTCGCATCATTGTACCGATGGCGCGAGGAAGAGCGGGCACGGGGCTCGATGCCGGTGCAGCGGCAGATCGAGCTGCGCCGGGGAGAGCTCCGTCAGGTCTTGGTGGCGGAATGGCGGCAAAGGCTTTTGCGCCCTGCCGCCGGCCTCGCTACCGTCAAGGCGATCCGGCCAGTACTCGATGACTGGCTTGGGAGAAGGCACGGCTCCCTGTCGTTTAGGGTGACGCAGGTGCTGTCGGGGCAAGTACCTGTGTCGCATAGACAGGGAGCCGGACGCTCGGTGCCACCACTGCGTCCAGTGCAGGGAGGACACGGCGCAACACACGCTCTCCGAGTGTGTAGCTTGGGAGGAGCAGCGCCGTGTCCTCACAAATGAAGTAGGAGGCGATCTGTCGCTGCCGGCCGTAGTGTGGAGTATGGTCGGTAGCGCAGAGTCGTGGGACGCGGTGGTGTCCTTCTGCGAGGACGTGATGTCGCAGAAGGAGACTGCGGAACGGGAAGGGGAGATCTCGACTCCCTTCCCCGGCCGCAGAAGACGCATCGGGCGCAGGGGAAGGGCGGACAACGCGCTTCTCCGCCCCCCATGAATGGGTCCAGGGGCGAGGGACTTGGGGAAGTCCCCGCCCCCTATTCGATGGACCCGAGGCGGAGGCGCGCGCGGGTGACGGCGCGCGCCTCTGAGGCGGTGCACGGGGTAGTTGTACACCTCACTACCCCGTGCAGGAGCTGAGGCCCGGACAGACCGGGCCAGCACCAGTGCGGGGCTGCGGAAGAATTCGGATTCCCGCGGCCCCACGCGCACGTGCGAGGAGGAGACACCGGGGTGGTTTTAGCCAGTAAGAGTCCGGCACGCCCCTCCGCCTCTCCCCAGGCGGAGGAAGTCCATGAGGATTTCCCCCCGTAAAAAAAAAAAAAAAAGGACCACTGTAGCTGCCGATCGCATGTTGCCATGGGTTCACGTAGCCGCCTTAGATGTCAATAATGATGATGAGGATGCTAGTAGTTGTGACGATGAGGACATAGATAAATGAAATTTTTGTGGATTACAAACACGGTATTATTATGTGAATTTATAGTCATTTATACATTTGATTAGTAGGTACTTTTAGATATTTTACTAGCTGTACCCGCGACGATGTTCGCGTTCATATCAGTCATCTGTGCGAATAAATATAAATTAGACTGTGGTATAGAGGGTCACCATCACGAACTACCTAGACACCGGCTTCAGAATGTTCTTTTTATATATTTAAAAATTTACAAAACACATGTACACTTCAATATTATCTTGTTTCGCTAGATGAATGTTTCTAAGTAGTCTGCTATACGCAAAATGTATCAGATGTGGAACCTAGAGTTTTGTCACAAATATTGCTTGACACGTGCCAAAAAAAACGATTTACCACTTTTTTTCTTTTGCAATAGTATTTCGTTGGTACAGCAGTCCCTAGTAAGACTACCGGGATCGGGGTTTTGGTTCGAAACCCCGAAATTCGAAATACTGAACTACGCAGTAAAATTGAAAGTAGATATCAATATTATTTACGCTCCGCTCTTCTCATCTCTGCTTTGGTGAAGTCCGGTTTTAAGACTAAGGTAGTGTTCTCATCTTAGTTAATAGCTACCAGATGTCAGTGCGGTGCCTAAGCCTAGAGTATATGTGGAAGTTAAGGAACTTAGCAGCTAGGAACTATGTGGTCTGGTAATGGTGGCTGCTAATGAAAGGCAAAAGAGTGTGCGAGTGTGTTGTTTTTAAAGGGATGAACGACTGAGATAAGCAGGCTCCATTTTAATAAGGTATTCACCTGAGACCCGTGAAACTGAAAGAAAACGTTGACAATAGAGAGAGGCGCAGGATCAGAACTACCAAAACTGTGGTTAAAATTATTTATGACTGGAAACTAAGTAATAGACCAAGGACAACCGCATTCTAACCTGATTAAAGCCTTTGACTGGGGCTGTATCCTTTACAATAAAGTCGCTTTATGCTGCCCAGACGAAATGACGGCAGGTGGACTAAGACGGTGACAGAATGGTGGCCAAGGCATGGCAAAAGAAGCGTCGGTCGTCCGGGAGCAAGATGGGTCGATGACATAGTTAAAGTCTCGGGTCGAGTCTGAATGAGGCTGGCACAGGACCGTAGAAAATGGCACTAAAAAGGGGAGAACTATGCCCAACAGTGGGAGGAAAAGTTCTGTGGATGATGATGATACTGCCCAGCATAAGGTGCTGAGCTCAAATGATGCAATATTAATTTTAAAATGTAGAGAATGCGATAGAAAGTTTATTTTATTTTAGTTTTTGGGCCAAACTTCCAGTAAATAGGTACACAAACTAAATGAAATTTGTAAACGAAAAAATAGAAGATTTATCTGGATCAACGCATTAAAACCCGTGTAGCAAGCTACCTTAAAATGAATATTAAAGAGTAAGTACTTACTAAAAAATTATATCATAAAAGATCATTGGGTTTTGAGTTAAAACAATAAAAATTTACAAATACAAAAAAAAACTTGTCCATGGAATTCTATAGATGACCAACAGAAAACATTACACATTACTTTGATGAAATAATTTAAAAAAGTTACTCCTGAATTGAAAAATAAGATTCCTCATAGATCATTTTATAGTTGTAATCTATGAGGAATCTTATTTTTCAATTCAGGAGTAAATGTCGGTGCCATAGATTTATATCTATGGTCAGGGCATTTACGCCAGACGTTCTTTACAGCATATGACATGCTTGATCTGCAATGAGCAACACACTTAAAATTTAAAATACAAACATAATAATTTTGAGCTTATGCATCGGTCTAGTAAAAAATGCACGACATAAAGTTGTTGCTCATTGCGAAAGAAACAACAAAATGATACAAAGATTTAAACTAATAAAAGTTAACCTAATAGAACACAAAAAGTGTTAGCTCGACTGAGACTTGAACTTGAGTAACAAAACATTCAAACGTATGTAACAAAAAGGACTCAAGAACAAAAATACAATCATTAACAACTGGATTTGAACCTGCAGCATGGACATCCATTTCCAATCCTACAACCACCAAGCTGTTTACTACGACAGCTAGTTTTCCAAAAAGTATACTTCAATCACAATGAAGAATGGTCGCTATGGCTACCGTAGCCTGCCATAGTTACCTCTTGTTTATATGTCAATAATGCCAATTTACGTGTGCAGATGAAAAAATGAATTTGGAAATTTAAAGCTCCACCCCGTATTACCTAGATATAGTAGCGTGTTTAAAAATAGCTAACAACCGTCTACGATTTACCAAAAACATTCTCTCAATTTTTTACTGCTATCAATTCAGTAGTTCATAATTGATACTGTAACATGAAATCTGACCCCCGGCAAAAGAATGTTGTAATTTACTGTTTTATTAGATGTATAGAAGAAAATGCGCAACTCCATCTATGAATTTTAAAAACAACTATTAACCTCTATTAACCTCGCCAACATGATCAAATTTAAATTATTTATATCCAAAAAGGGCTTACACATATAGTACTAATAAAATTATCTATACTCCGTTAGAGCATTTTCTTTGTACTAAAAGTTGTATTATATTATATTTTCATACCTTTTTACTATTTATTTACATTTTTCCGATGAATTTTCAGTACTGAATTGATGCCGACGCTTGACCAATAGATGGCGCTGTATGTCCGGAATAAATTTTATTTTTTTTGTAATAAAAACTATCCTATGTCCTTTCTCAAGTTCCAAACTATGTCTGTACCAAATTTCACACAAATCGGTTCAGTAGTTTAGGCGTGAAGCAAAGACAGACAGACAGACAGACAGAGTTACTTTCGCATTTATAATATTAGTTTGGATTGTTTTTGTTTATTTTATTTCCGTAGAGATCTTTTGAATATTTTATTTACAATCGTTGAAATCATTTTATACAATGTTTATTTAGTATAAGAAAATTGTGTTATTGTTTGAATAAATACAAAATACTAGAGACTAATTTGATACTTTTAAAAACAATTACCTCAATGATATGTAATACTGTTATGTTATGATTATAATTGAGAAATGATCTTCTTGTGTTATTTGAAGTTAGTTTTGTCGTTTGTGAGAAAGATGGTTCACAAACATTGTCACCTCGGTATGTGAGAAAGAGAGCTCGCTACCACCGTGACATTGAATATGATTTTGTTTGTATTTATGTATTTATTGTTTGTGAGAAGGATGGTTCACAAACATTGTCACCTCGGTATGTGAGAAAGAGAGCTCGCTACCTCCGTGACATTGAATATGATTTTTGTTATAACTATAAAGATGTAACTTAACGTTGATGTGAACCAGTCGCATTAAAATCATTGGCAAGCAAACACGTATTTCTTTCACTATAAAATCCAGTCACACAAGTTGCAACCTTAATACATACACCATATGGTCCTTCGAGCCAGATTATAGTGCACCGTAGAGATCGTGTTCGGTTGATGAGAACAAAGGACTACCACATTCCTTAGATAAGAAGTGAGCTCGGACCGTCACGATTTAAACAGTTAAAAGGATTTTTTGTGCAAGTTATTAACAATATTGTGATCAAAACATCTGCGATTCGTTCATAACATTACGTTGTTTTTGAAGAATAGTGAGATTATTTGTGTTTATCGAAGATGTCTACGTCAGAACAATTACTGGGAATATTAGAAGAAACAGCAAAGTTATTGCAAAAAACACTAATTAACTTGAAAAAATGTCCTAAACAGAGATTTACACCAGGATATATCGAGACACGATCAAAATGTTTAGAAAAATATTGGAACAAATTTACTGCTACCCACCAAGAATTAATAAAAATTACTACTCGGGAAAATCGAAATAAAATGAACTATTTTGTGAACGAAGATTATTATACATGCGAAGATATTTACTTATCCACGCAAGCGGAACTTAAAGACTTATGTTTACAACATTCTTCCAGCAGCCCGTCACGCAGTTCAGGTACATCTGAATCGTCAGGGACGTTTACATCACAACTTCGATTGCCAAAAATTTAACTACCGAAATTTACGGGACGATACGAAGAATGGTCCTCTTTTCACGATTTATTTGTATCATTGGTTCATAAAAATACTTCGATTAGCGACGTACAAAAGCTACACTATTTAAAGTCTAGTATTGGTGGTGAAGCAGAGGCACTACTGAGACACATTCAGATAACGGAAAGTAATTACTCGCAAGCCTGGACCGCACTGAAACAAAGGTATGGAAATAAACGACTCATAGTGAATGCAGTTATTAAACGTTTAGTCAATCAAAGAAAAATAAATACGCAGAGTGCCAGTCAAATAAAATCGTTGCTAGACACAACTCATTCTGAGTGCATTAATAACCTCAATAATTTGTCAGTGTCCACGGAGTCTTGGTATCCTATGATAATATTTCTTGTTGTACAAAAATTGGACCAAGAAACTCACAAAGACTGGGAAGAATATTCTTATCAAGAAGATTTAGATAACTTACCTACATGGAACAGCTTGAAGAAGTTCCTCGAGTCGAAGTTCCGCACACGAGCTTGTGTCACCAGCTGCATCTACACGAGAAAAACCTAGAGAAAAATCATTTACTGCCACTGCTACTACGTCAACTGAAAAAACCTGTATTAAGTGCGAAGAACAACATACATTGTGTCATTGCAAGCAGTTTACGGACATGAAGGGCAAAGATAGAAACGAGTACGTGAAGAAAAATAGATTGTGTTATAATTGCTTATTACCGGGGCACGCAGTGTTTAAATGCAGAGTTTCTATTAACTGCCGTATCTGCAACAAGCGACATCATTCTCTTCTTCACGAAAAAAAGGAAGATGTTTCAAAGACAGAGAATGAGACAGCTAACACAGCCACTGCAACTTCAAATGTGTCTGTGAATCACATCATAGAAGACAATACAACAAAAAAGATTGAGAAGACCGCACACGCAGAAACACTTCATGGAGGAGTGCAATTGATGTTGGCATACATCAGATCCAGATACTGGATACTACGGGCTAAAGACGTCGTGAAGGCATGTATCCGACAATGTCTAGTATGTGCTAAACATAGCGCCAAGTCGAAACAACAACTGATGGGTGATTTACCAAAAGAGCGCGTTACTCCAGCCAGACCATTCCTTCATAGTGAAGTCGATTTTGCTGAACCACTTCAAGTATTGATTTCAAAAGGAAGAGGAGCTAGAACCAACAAAGCATATATAGCCATTTTTATCTGTATGGCAGTCAAAGCAGTACATCTCGAATTGGTCGGCGATTTGACGGCTGAAGCATTTATTGGTGCATTTAGAAGATTTACATCTAGACGAGGCAAATGTGCCCACTTATGGAGCGATCAAGGCAGGAATTTTGTCGGCAGTAGCAAGGAGCTCATAGCTGCATTAAGAGCCGCGCAATGTGAGCTCCCTAGAGACGTAGCAGACACACTAGCAAAGGACGGAACCCAATGGCATTTCATACCCGCGTACAGCCCAAACTTCGGCGGTCTCTGGGAGGCAGGTGTGAAATCGATTAAACACCACTTGAAGAGAGTTCTTACAATAAACCTAACGTTTGAAGAACTAACAACCTTGCTATGTCAGATTGAAGCATGTTTAAATTCCCGCCCTCTCACCCCTGCAGATGATTCAGATATAGATGCAATAGAAATGCTAACCCCAGGTCATTTTCTCATAGGAGAATCTCCAATTGTTGTGCCACACCCAAACCTAGAAAATATAAAAACCACTTACCTTTCACGCTGGCAACACATGCAGAAACTTCTAGGAGATTTCTAGAAAAAATGACAGTCGGAATATTTAACACGTCTGCAGCAAAGACCTAAATGGAAACAACAAGAAACAGAATTAGAAAAGGGACAAATAGTACTAATAAAAACAGATAACTTACCACCTGGGAAATGGCAATCCAAACTATCCAAACTTCCAAACTATAATATATAATATATAATATATATAATATATAATAATATTATAAATGCGAAAGTAACTCTGTCTGTCTGTCTGTCTGTCTTTGCTTCACGCCTAAACTACTGAACCGATTTGTGTGAAATTTGGTACAGACATAGTTTGGAACTTGAGAAAGGACATAGGATAGTTTTTATTACAAAAAAAATAAAATTTATTCCGGACATACAGCGCCATCTATTGGTCAAGCGTCGGCATCAATTCAGTACTGAAAATTCATCGGAAAAATGTAAATAAATAGTAAAAAGGTATGAAAATATAATATAATACAACTTTTAGTACAAAGAAAATGCTCTAACGGAGTATAGATAATTTTATTAGTACTATATGTGTAAGCCCTTTTTGGATATAAATAATTTAAATTTGATCATGTTGGCGAGGTTAATAGAGGTTAATAGTTGTTTTTAAAATTCATAGATGGAGTTGCGCATTTTCTTCTATACATCTAATAAAACAGTAAATTACAACATTCTTTTGCCGGGGGTCAGATTTCATGTTACAGTATCAATTATGAACTACTGAATTGATAGCAGTAAAAAATTGAGAGAATGTTTTTGGTAAATCGTAGACGGTTGTTAGCTATTTTTAAACACGCTACTATATCTAGGTAATACGGGGTGGAGCTTTAAATTTCCAAATTCATTTTTTCATCTGCACACGTAAATTGGCATTATTGACATATAAACAAGAGGTAACTATGGCAGGCTACGGTAGCCATAGCGACCATTCTTCATTGTGATTGAAGTATACTTTTTGGAAAACTAGCTGTCGTAGTAAACAGCTTGGTGGTTGTAGGATTGGAAATGGATGTCCATGCTGCAGGTTCAAATCCAGTTGTTAATGATTGTATTTTTGTTCTTGAGTCCTTTTTGTTACATACGTTTGAATGTTTTGTTACTCAAGTTCAAGTCTCAGTCGAGCTAACACTTTTTGTGTTCTATTAGGTTAACTTTTATTAGTTTAAATCTTTGTATCATTTTGTTGTTTCTTTCGCAATGAGCAACAACTTTATGTCGTGCATTTTTTACTAGACCGATGCATAAGCTCAAAATTATTATGTTTGTATTTTAAATTTTAAGTGTGTTGCTCATTGCAGATCAAGCATGTCATATGCTGTAAAGAACGTCTGGCGTAAATGCCCTGACCATAGATATAAATCTATGGCACCGACATTTACTCCTGAATTGAAAAATAAGATTCCTCATAGATTACAACTATAAAATGATCTATGAGGAATCTTATTTTTCAATTCAGGAGTAACTTTTTTAAATTATTTCATCAAAGTAATGTGTAATGTTTTCTGTTGGTCATCTATAGAATTCCATGGACAAGTTTTTTTTTGTATTTGTAAATTTTTATTGTTTTAACTCAAAACCCAATGATCTTTTATGATATAATTTTTTAGTAAGTACTTACTCTTTAATATTCATTTTAAGGTAGCTTGCTACACGGGTTTTAATGCGTTGATCCAGATAAATCTTCTATTTTTTCGTTTACAAATTTCATTTAGTTTGTGTACCTATTTACTGGAAGTTTGGCCCAAAAACTAAAATAAAATAAACTTTCTATCGCATTCTCTACATTTTAAAATTAATATTGCATCATTTGAGCTCAGCACCTTATGCTGGGCAGTATCATCATCATCCACAGAACTTTTCCTCCCACTGTTGGGCATAGTTCTCCCCTTTTTAGTGCCATTTTCTACGGTCCTGTGCCAGCCTCATTCAGACTCGACCCGAGACTTTAACTATGTCATCGACCCATCTTGCTCCCGGACGACCGACGCTTCTTTTGCCATGCCTTGGCCACCATTCTGTCACCGTCTTAGTCCACCTGCCGTCATTTCGTCTGGGCAGCATAAAGCGACTTTATTGTAAAGGATACAGCCCCAGTCAAAGGCTTTAATCAGGTTAGAATGCGGTTGTCCTTGGTCTATTACTTAGTTTCCAGTCATAAATAATTTTAACCACAGTTTTGGTAGTTCTGATCCTGCGCCTCTCTCTATTGTCAACGTTTTCTTTCAGTTTCACGGGTCTCAGGTAAATACCTTATTAAAATGGAGCCTGCTTATCTCAGTCGTTCATCCCTTTAAAAACAACACACTCGCACACTCTTTTGCCTTTCATTAGCAGCCACCATTACCAGACCACATAGTTCCTAGCTGCTAAGTTCCTTAACTTCCACATATACTCTAGGCTTAGGCACCGCACTGACATCTGGTAGCTATTAACTAAGATGAGAACACTACCTTAGTCTTAAAACCGGACTTCACCAAAGCAGAGATGAGAAGAGCGGAGCGTAAATAATATTGATATCTACTTTCAATTTTACTGCGTAGTTCAGTATTTCGAATTTCGGGGTTTCGAACCAAAACCCCGATCCCGGTAGTCTTACTAGGGACTGCTGTACCAACGAAATACTATTGCAAAAGAAAAAAAGTGGTAAATCGTTTTTTTTGGCACGTGTCAAGCAATATTTGTGACAAAACTCTAGGTTCCACATCTGATACATTTTGCGTATAGCAGACTACTTAGAAACATTCATCTAGCGAAACAAGATAATATTGAAGTGTACATGTGTTTTGTAAATTTTTAAATATATAAAAAGAACATTCTGAAGCCGGTGTCTAGGTAGTTCGTGATGGTGACCCTCTATACCACAGTCTAATTTATATTTATTCGCACAGATGACTGATATGAACGCGAACATCGTCGCGGGTACAGCTAGTTATTTATATTAAAACAATTCCAAACAGTTTTTGCATGATTATAATCGTCATCGCTGATGTCTTCGTTTGTCAAAGAATTGTGAAAGTAACACTTTAGCGGTAGCGTCTGTTGCTCGTAACATTTCCAATTGGTCATATAATCGTAGGGATAAACACCTTTTCGTGTCAGCAAACTAAAATGCTTATTATCCGAAAAATGAGATCGAAGATTAACAAAATCGTCTATCTGCATTGTTTTAGCTAGTTTGTCTAAACTGGTTCCTAAAAAATTAAAAGAATCTAAAAATCTTAATTGCACATATTCATTATCTGCAACGGGAATAAACTTTGAAAATGATATATATTTTTCTTTTGTCTTGGGTATAATTTTTATTTGACCAGGAATCTCACCTAATTTTTTACACGACTGCCCAAAAAGGAGTGTTATGTTTTCAGGGTTCATGTATGTATGTATGTATGTATGTATGTATGTATGTATGTATGTATGTTTGTGAGTTTCTTTATTCCACCATAACTTCTAAAAGGCTTGACCGATTTCAATGTTTGTGGTATCATTAGAAGCGTTGAGTTATCCCGAGTGACATAGGCTATGTGGACATTAAAAAATGGTCAAGTGTGAGTCGCAATCGCCTGCAAAGGGTTCCGAACGATTTTTTTTGCGCAATATTGGTCATTATGTCACTAAAAGGTATGAAATAAAAAACTAATAATTAAAAAAATTAAAAAACACGCCTGCCATGACAAAAAAGTGAACTAAAAAATTAAAAACAAGTCAAATATTTGCAGTCGGGGGACGGTTACTTGGAACAATTCATTACAACTGCAACCCCGACTGCAAATATTTGACTTGTTTTTAATTTTTTAGTTCACTTTTTTGTCATGGCAGGCGTGTTTTTTAATTTTTTTAATTATTAGTTTTTTATTCACAAATAAATGACAATCATATCCTGACAAGTTATGAAAAAATATTGGTATGAATTTTGGTATTTTATGTTGTAGGTTACAATGTCGATGAGCTGCGCCACGGTAATTACCTGTGATGTGACAGTGATCTCTAACTCTGTCAGACCACAGCAAGTTTTCACATATGTGACACTTAATTGCATTTTTAAAATCCTCATCATCCTTATCAGTAAATATCATAGGATTGTTTTTAGTTAGTATTTTATATATTTCAATTACATCCCGAGTTAGAAACTCTATAAATTTTGTAACACAATCCTCACCGCGATAACTTACATACCGTTTATTATCATTGAAAGATGATACTATGTTATACGCAAAAGCGGCTGGCGCGTGTCGCTGAGTGTATGTTGTATTAGCAGTGTCAAAATCATTGCCGGAAATCGGTATTAACAGTGTTTCAAAATCGGCATAAATTACGAATGGAATGTCTTGTTTTCTTTGAAAATTTTTAAACTTTAGTACTGATCCCCTATCTGGTAAAATTGTGACAACCCCTCCACACAGATGTGTTTCAAGTTGACTAAGAGTAGAAAAAAACAATAAACAAGATTCGCAATAATATAATTTACCATGATGTTTAGAAATTTGAGTTCTAACTAAACGAGGTAAATTCTTAATGAGACAGTAATGAGAATTTGTATCATTTTCTAAATACAATAAGTGGATGCTTCTAGATTTTTTATTAATTGTTTTATATAATGGTCCTATAATGGTTTTATTATTTTTCAATCCATATACATAAATATTTATGTTACGATTATTTTTTTCAAAATTGGCTATGTCCGTGAATGTAATGGGGAATGACAAATCATTAACATTTAAAACATCCTGAAAACGAGGATATGATGAAACTCTATCGGTATGGTGAGTTGCGGGATACAAAGCAGCCACAACACACCATAGAAAGCAGTACTTGTCGTTGTTCTTAATATTCAAGCAAGCTTTTTTATTTTTTATAAAATTTGGTAAAGGAATAAATTTGGATCCACCGAGAGGCTTATATTTATTAATATTTATTTCAAAATAGGAGTTATTTAAAAAGGTCCAACCGCTATCTCTTTCCTGAAACTCTTCTATTTTTTTGAGAAGTATTGAAATTGTTGATTTAAAAATTGTATCGAAATCGTAATTTAAATTAATAACAAAATTTTTTGTAGCAAATGATTTAATTTCTTGGTGATCGTTTTTAAACAAAAGAAAAATCAAAAATAGTTCGAAGTTAACTTTAACAGACGTGTGTTTTTTTAGTGACTGATCTATCAGATCCTTGACTTGTTCTTGGATTTTTATTAGAAAATTCTCTGGAAATTTATGGACTAACTCCTCAGTAGCAATAATCCTATAACTTACAATACGTTCTTTGAACGAGGACTTAATTATTTTCACATTACTGCTAAAAGGAGCTACGCTATTGTTTTTATGTGTATTACTACGTAAATGACCAGACCAGTGACGATTATCTACAGATACGTAACACACTTTGCAGTAAGGCATTGTTATTGAATGTACAAATCAGTATTGATGGCCAAGGATTAATCGGTAGTTATTTCAGCGTTTAGACACAAGTATCGATACTAAATCGTGATATTAAATTATAATATGCTGTGTATAATGTATATACACATATATACCTTTCATACAGATTTACAGCTTCAAAAATGCGTTAGAACCATCAACATAAATAAAAATCTTGATCAGTTGTAGATCCCGTTCCTCATTTGTTGTTTTTTTAGTTTTAAACGTATTGTATACACCCATATTCTGGAAAATAAGATGCAAAGATTTATAAGATATATACTTGGATTAATTATTCAACAAAAACTTTAAGTTACAGGTTCTTAATTGCATATATATATATATTTACCTGAGAATTATTTGATCTTACGCACTTGTAGAAATAATCGGATAAAAATAATGGACTTCTAAATATTTTCCTTAGAGATAAATCTTCAATCTCATCGTTTTATACAATTGTAAATTGTGATGCATGTGTAGCTGAAAAAGAATAAAAATATTGTTATTTAAATCACACATTAACAATAAGTGTCAAAACATATTATTAAAATTGTATTATTAAAATAATAATTACCTGTTCAATGTCCACCTTTTCAATATTACACTTGTAATGATACGTATTTACTAGTAACATATACATTTACTAAAAAAATATATTTTTTTATTTCGGTAAGATTCCACAACGCTCGACGCTTCGTAATAATACTAATGCTACATATCAACTTTCAGCGCTTCCGATATTATTGCGAAATTTGTACACGTGCCTACAAACACCTATTGCAACCTAACATTATTAATGTTAGGTAGTCAGCTTTTTTACATAGGGCTGTCATTATGCTGCTTGTATCATAAGCGTTGTATGAAAATTGTAAAGAAACGGTGTGTAAACCCTAAGTGTTTTCAATGCATCAGCAATTGATTCTACTTTAATTTGCCTTAGTATTTATTTTTTGAAGGTCTATAATACGACTAAATAAAAAAGTTCCATCACACGATAAAACCTAAAGAATTTAAGTAACTTTTCATATTAGACATTGCCAGCCTTATAAGTCACTACGTTTTTGATTATGATCATTATAATTATTCAAGGGAACTAAGTAATAGTTCGTAACAGTCGCGCACTCGTGATCCGCGATCAGTAAATTGCATTCAGTCAGTACTGTCAGTGTCGACAACCGTCATCACCAACAGCAGTTTAAGAAAATCATCGTGGCTGCTACTGTTGTCGTCTTGAAGTTGAGTAAGTTCCTTATAAATCAAGGAAAAAATGTAAGTATAAAACATTCGAAACTCTTTTAGAACCACCGCAAACTTATTAATTTATTTAAACGTTTGTATCACATTCTTGTTTTAGGTCCGATTCTGAGGGTTCATACTATCAACAACCATCAACCATTGAAACAAAAACGAAAACTGGTCGTAAGCCTGCAGAAAGCAATGGAAAACGCAAATCTAAATCGGACCGTCCCAGGTATATTATCTATTGTTTTACATGTTTCGTTATGTTTGTCTCATGAGTGTAGTGATTGTTATTGTTACTGTAAGTACCTACAAATTAGACCAGCAATAAGTATTTCGTAACGGATAATTCTTTCAGGTGTTAGGCGTTATACTCTTCGAGATTATGGGAAAGCCTTATTAATATCATTTTTTTACCACACAGTTCAGTATCCAACAATATTGGGTTTTTAATTAGTAAATTAACAAAAGTTGTTGATTTTTTTTTTTTTTTTTTTTTTTCAGTAAAAAATCTTTGAGTGATAACGATATATTCGGTATCAATAAGGGCCGCGAAACAGGCGCGGAAGTCGGAGAGGGATCATCTGGTCGAGCGTGCCTGTCGTCGCTGTTCGTGTACCGAGTGGGTAACGGGTGCGAGCGACGCACAGCCCACACCGACGGTGAATACTACATCGACTGCAAGGTGTACCGAGCTAACGACGCGCGCAACACCGACTCGCTGGAGCTGTGGAAGAAGGCAATCGTACGTATCAAACTCCAGGCTGACATAGACTCTCCTCAGTGGCGAAAACTGCAGGAGTTTGTACGTTCTGCAGATGTTTTGTTCCCCGACAAACCTATGTTTTATGAAAAATAAAGAATAATAATATGGTTTTATTTCAACGGATGTTTTTATTACTACACATACCCATACTTAATTTCACACACATCTCATACAGACGCAATTAAATATGGTAAAGTTGTGATTATAACACAGTTGTATACATTCTACGTCACTGTCTAACTAGAACGTACGTTGTACGATATCAGTAGAATAACACACGACATCGTTTATCTTTACACGGACGCATTACGTTGTTTACCACCATCGCGTCGCGAGCGATGGTTAATTTCGTTCGAAAATATCGATATACAACCCAATCTGATCGACGACAAAAATGCATCGCATATCTATAGCTAAAACCGAGTTTCATTGTTAGGTTCTCATTAGCGTTAATATCATTGATCGAGTCGACCGTTTATGATTGGGCATTCTGGACCACCGCGATGGCGAACTTGTTTCGCCGAGCGAAAAGTGGTCCAGAATGCCCAATCATATACTACTTAGGTGCCTATCGTCAATAACGTAACGTGGAGGGGTTGGCGCCCGAGTCGCCGTATTACAATCGTAGGTATTATAATCGAGGCACTTCGCATCATCAGGTAAGTTCGTTTGATCATCTATTATGCTTCGTGCCTCGTTCTCGATATATTTTGCTAATGTTATTTAATTATTTATTCAGCAGTGTGTGATAATTACATCTAGAACAAAATCTTTTTGTCTTAACCATAGGTGCAATGGCATGGCGTGTACTATATGCCCTGACGTGTACTAAACCGCCTACTGAAACAGTACTTTCTAATCCATCTTCTACTAGTGACTGGAGACAGAAAGCCAATTTAACCATGTGTGAATGTTCTTCATTCAAAAATGTGATATGGGTAGTTCATTTTTTTTTTAACTTGTTTCAGTTGTTGCACTGCATAGGTAGGTATATAAATTATTTAATTAAGTATTCTATCTTTAGAATCTTTAGTAAATCTCTGATCGGATCTGATGATCGGCTGAGAAAATCTCAATTTATCCAAAAATGCTAAGTAAAAATTTGGCTGCATACAGCCCATTGCCGGGTTTTTAAACTTATCAGTAATGATAATATTGGCATAATCTTAACTCAACTTCACTTAACCCATATTCAGTCATCTATTTATTTTAATAAACATAAGTATATTATATTTCAAGAAACTGGAAGAAATTTCATTTGAAATAAGCAGTACCTTTGTACCTATTTGTTCTGTACATGTGTTAACTTGTCTGTCTGTTGTGTGTGTACATTAATTTATAAATAAATAAAATAAATAAATAAACATTTTAATGAAAGAATTTTGTGCCCGCTGTGCCGTGCCTAGTGCAAGCAAAAAACCACCAGATTCTTGGTAAGACTACTAAGACTTAATATTTTATTAAAAATTTGATATTGTGATTCACTTGAAATTTTATTTGGATCCTATGTTATTTGACAATTTGAAAATAGTGGTTTGAAATTCACTATATATATTATTTAATCTTATCCCTAAAATAGCCATTCTTATATGATCCCCCTCCCCCAATTTTAGAGCCTATTAGCAAAGGGGCTGACTTATGAGTAAAGCACTATAAGCAGAGCCAGGTAGGTAGGCCATAGGTCCATTCTATGTTCTTGATAGATGGTCCAGCAAAATTTATAACACTTGAAAATTTGATGTTGGTGATTAGCCTCGTATCATCCAGGATTGCAGCAATCAGAGTATGTGGGCTGTATAAAGAGTAATTTAATCTCTGGAAGGAGAACTGAAATAGTTCTAGTCTATACAATTCAATAAACATATTATTATATTAACTTTGATGTGAGCATATTCAGCACCGGAGATGCTCCAAGGTTGTGAAGGCCAACGGTATTAGTTGCCGTTAAATCAGTTCGACTTTATTATTTTAACTTGGATAGTTAGAACCCATATAATAAATATTCTTGCCACATCAAAGTAAAAGTATTAAGAGCCTCTGGACCTGGAATTTTCCAGGAGGCATAACATATACATATCATAACATAACATAACATACCATCACGCCTGTATCCCCGAAGGGTTAGGCAGAGGTGTACCAATGTACACCCACAGTTCGCCGGTATGTTTAGGTCCCATGTTATAGGGGGCGAGCCTATTGCCACTAACCGGGCACAAATCCAAACTCCGACCTGCTACTGAGAATTTCATAGAAAAACCCAATAACACCTTGGTCGACTTGGGAATCGAACCCAAGACCTCTAGCGTAGCAGTCGAGCTTAGCACCACTAGGCCAACGAGGCAGTCATATATCATCTACATATCATATTAATTAGTATGCGGTATAAATTACCCTTTATAAGGTTTTCTAAGTTCAAATATAATTTGCTGAAGTACAAGACTATTTTATTACTAATTTCCAACCTATTATTCATTTTGTAGGATTTTTCTTTAAGTTTTTTTTTATTTAACTCAATTTGGATTCAAAAAGCCAAACATCTCTATCCTTAGTCTACAGCCATTTATGAATGATGATAGATTAAATATGGGTGCTGAGTGTCGCTCGGCAGGTTCTTTAAGAAGACTTCGCCACTTTTTACCCACTGCCACCAAAATTGCGCTTGCGCAGTCCCTTCTTCTTCCCATCCTCGACTATGCTGATGTTAGCTACCTGGATGTTAATGAGGCACAACTTGATAAACTTGAGCGTCTTCGTAATTTTTGCATTAGGTTCATATTTGGTCTTCGCAAATATGATCATGTCTCTGATTATCGCCTTAAGCTCAAGTGGCTTCCCATTCGCTTTCGCCGGAATGCGCATATTCTTTCGTTAGTGTACAATATCCTTTTTAATCCCACAGCTCCCAATTATCTTAAAGAACGTTTCCAGTTCCTCAATGACACACACTCTAGATGCTTGAGATCATCGAAAAATTTGAGACTGAAGATGCCGCCACACTCTACAGGGTTCCTTGACAAATCTTTTACCGTTCAAGGTGTACGTTTGTGGAATAAGCTCCCTGTGTCAATAAGACAAGCTCAGACTCTGAGTAATTTCAAAATACTGGTCAAGGAACATTTCTTGCAACAAAGTTAACTAGTTTATTAATTATGCAAGTATGCAAGCATTATTAATATTATTGTGTATGTATGTAATAGTATATACTTATGTAAGATATTTATGAGTATGTATGTAGTTTATCTTATATATAAATAGAATATATAACAGAATATATATATTATATGTATGTATAAATATATTTGTATTAATTTGGTTAAAGTACACTTGTTACTTTCATCTACCTCATCTATCTTTCCTGTCCATCCAAAGGTTGTCTGGAAGATATCGCTATTAGCGATAAGACCGCCATTGTACGCTTTACTGTTGATGTATTTTATTATTATGTTATTTTAGTGGTGTACAATAAAGAATATTCTATCTATCTATCTATCTGAGTGCCACACATTCCCTTCATACAGGATATTATACTTTTGTTCCTCTTGAACTTCTTGTAGGTAACATAATGTCAAGGTATTGCTTATCTCTTAGAAACCTTTTATTGCTAGGGATTTTATAAGCTATTTTAATTTCGAAATATTGGATGTTATCTCTGTCTAGTGTATTTGAATATTAATCAAATGCACTCTAATGTCCTTGAACGCAGTTGTTCTTGTAAACATAAATCCAGCACTTCTGGAGGCTTCTCACACCATCCTATGTAATGTTTAAAACAATTATTTTAATAAACAGTTTTGACATTGTTGTACATGCTTTACATGTTATTTGATAATTTATTTATTTATTTATTTATTAACACAACATCACTATCATTACAGGAATTTCCTAATTCAATAGTGTGGCCATAATTACAATTTTAATTGCCATAACATAAAAAGTACATAGTAGTTTTTGTGAACTCACTCAGAGAACAAGTAAAAAAAAAATATAATTAAAAATTAAAAAACACGCCTGCCATGTAAAAAAAAATTATAAACAAGTCAAATATTTGCAGTCGGGGTCGGTTACTTGGGACAATTCATTACAGGTCCCCCGACTGCAAATATTTGACTTGTTTATAATTTTTTTTACATGGCAGGCGTGTTTTTTAATTTTTAATTATATTTTTTTTATTTAATACCTTTTAGTGAACAACAAAAAAGCATGACACAACACAAAAAAAAAATTCGTTCGGAACCCTTAGCAGGCGATTTCGACTCACACTTGACCATTTTTTAATGTCTACATAGCCTATGTCACTCGGGATAACTCAAAGCTTCTAATGATACCACAAACATTGAAATCGGTCAAGCCTTTTAGAAGTTATGGTGGAATAAAGAAACTCACAAACATACATACATACATACCTACATACATACATGAACCCTGAAAACATAACACTCCTTTTTGGGCAGTCATGTAAAAATATCAATTTTGTCTGCTACGTCATTAAGTACACTTAAGGTACGCGTTAAAGGGGCATTAATTAATAGATTGGTCCTACTACAGGGGACCGCCAATAAACGTGGTAGTCGCCTTCTTAATACATAGTTGTTGGGCACACACAGGTTTATTTCTTGCAATATGCCTGGGTTTGAAGTCTTGCCACGTAATAATTAATTCTTGTTTCCAATTTATTGTATCCCACCATGCCTATAACAAACAAAGTTGGATACATCAATGGATAAAATGAATATACACCATACAACCTTAGGTATAGAAACCTAGTAAATTTATTTTGTATACGCTCCAGCATGAGACTATATTTAGCTTCATGCGGAGCCCATATGATTGCGTTACATTCGAGCTGACTTCTTACCAAAGCATTGTACAAAGAAGTTAGCGCAGCGATGCTTGTAAAGCCTTCTGCTCTTCTTAATACGAAACCTAGGCTCCTATAGGCTTTTTTACAAACATTTACGATGTGATTACGAAATGCCAGGCCCGAGTCAAGGCGAACTCCTAAATCGCGCACCGTTTCCGTTCTTTTCAACAACGTGTTGTCCACTCGGTAATCATACTTCTTAGGTATTTTCATCCTACTAAAAGTTATTACTGAACACTTTGACGTATTGAACACCAACTTGTTCTTCTTTCCCCACTCGACTACCCTACCTATATCTTCCTGTAAGCGCTCAAAATCGTTTTGTTCGTTCATGGCAAGTATTAGTTTTAGATTGTCAGCAAACAACAGGCACTTGGCATTCCTGACGACCTCGGGCAAGTCGTTTATCATCAGTATAAATTGGAGTGGCCCTAAATTACTACCCTGACTCACTCCTGACCTTGTAAAATAGGATTCAGATTTGTGTCCGGCATATTCCACATACTGCTTTCTGTTACTCATATGGTTAGCGAAGAACTTCAGCGATTTAGGAGTGCATCCGAATGCTGCAAGCTTTGTCAATAAGATGTCATTGTCTACCAAATCAAAAGCTTTTTTAAAGTCAAAGTATGCAGCATCGACCTGGTTTCCCAAATCAACGCTAGGAACCACATATGCCATAAAATTCAGCAGGTTTGTAGTCGTGCTACGAGCTGGCCTAAACCCATGCTGTGAATCTGACAACGTGACTTAAACCTGGTTTAAGACAGAATGATGGATTACTGATTCAAATACCTTTGCTGGTACCGACAGCCTATACCCACACACCGGCCTATACCCACTAACTTCACTCCCTGCTACCCGTGTTATTTGCCAGTGTTCCGGAAAGTATGCCTGCTCAAAACATACATTATACACGTATGATAGCGGTTGTGATAAATAATGCCTGCAGTCTCTAATAACAAATGGTGGGATGCCATCTGGTCCTGCCGAACGCTTAGGTTTGAGTTTAGTTAACGCCTCCCTTACCTGACTTCTATCAATGTTCACTATATATACTTTTGCTTTTTTTGGGGGTAGGTGCAAAAAAGTAGATACATGTTCTCTAAAGTAATAAATTAGTTTAATTAATAATTTCACAAATTACATTTATAAAGGCTACTTAAAATTTGTTACAAGTTTACTACAAACCATATATTGTGTGGACAACAAGAAACCTATGTTGTAAGCCAAGAAAATTGCACTTACTTGCCGGTGACTTCTAACCTACAACTTTCACAACAACATTATTACAAGCTGCCAGTAAAATGACCACTATTGCTGATATTGCGGAGACCCAGCGCTTGGCATTGACATCCCTCAGCCAGCGTATGGCAGACTTTGAAGCTCGCCGTGTGTTTAGTCACGAAGAGGTGATGGCGCTGGGTAAGGAACATGGCAAGTCGCTTGAAACTGAGGCTCCGTCTGTACCCAAAGCTACTGCGAAGATTCCAAGTCCGTCGCCTGTGGTGCAGGTGTCGGTAAGGCCAAAACGCAATGTACAGAAGAAGTGATCACTCCTTGTTGTAAACGTTTTCCTTTTTGCGGTCTACCGACTATTGATATTTATTTTTGTTATTTTATTTCGTAGTGTTGACATTAATAATGCCTGCACACTGACAGTGACACTTGACAGTTGTCAAATGTCATCATAGATAAAATGTCATTTTGTAAAGGATGCGTTCGGATAATTTTGTTTTATGTTATATTTGTAAACAGTCGACCGGCAGGTTATGCAATTTTAATTTTAGTCAAGTTAGTTTTAGAAAATCATTTCAGTTTCCTTTTCATCCTATTATTAGTAGTTATTATTTATATATACACATATTTTATTTAGTTATATTTTCATTGATGTCTGACGACTCATTTTATTCTGCTAGTGACAATAATTCTTATGATTCCTATACATCTCTTAATTATTCTTTTTCAGTAAATAGTTATTTATTACAAGAATGTCAGAGGTACCCAAAGTTTTTAAATGTTTGTCATGTTAATGCACAAAGTGTTCCCCAACACCATTCGGAATTGTTGGATTTGTTCACTGGTGTTCCTTTTCACGCAATTTTGATTTCAGAAAGCTGGCTAAAACCCGAACTCCCTTCAACTTTTTATAGTTTACCGGGCTTTATTCTAATTCGCAACGATCGCACAGGGAAAAGGGCCGGTGGTGTTGCTATATATCTCCGTAGTGACATTCCATATAAAATTTTATTTTCTTCCCCCTCCCTGTATGACAGTAATCCGGAGTTCTTACTACTTGAGATAACTGTCAAAGGGGTTAAGGCTGTTCTGGGGCTTGTCTATTGTCCACCCACTATTGATTATTTCACCAGTTTAGAAAGTCTTTTGGAATCTGTTTCCTCAGAGTACAAACATCTCATAATCATGGGTGACTTTAATACCAACCTCGTAAAAGATACAGCTAGATCACGTGAGCTGAGGGCAATCTTTGAGTCGACTAATATCTCTTGCCTTGACCTCAATCCAACACATCAGAATGATCATACTGACGACTCATGGCTTGACCTCATGCTCACTTCCTCCGTGGATTTAGTTGCCAATCACGGTCAGGTTGCAGCTCCGGGGCTTTCTCGACACGACTTAATTTTTCTTGCTTACAAAATTAAACCCCCGAAGCAGCGGCCGGTTATAATTTTCCTCCGGAATTTTGCGAGGTTGGATAGAGAACAACTCAACAGGGATGCACAATCTATAGATTGGACTAACGTTCTCGAGGCGCCGACAGTAGATGATAAGGTTGCTCTGTTGAATAATTCTTTATTAAAGCTTTATGATTCACATGCACCTTTGAAAGCTGTGAGAGTTAAGCGTCCCCCAGCACCCTGGGTAACTTTGGGGGTTCGGATGGCAATGAAGCGGCGCGATAGGGCTTTCCGAAAATATAGAGGGGATCGCAGTGAGGAAAACTGGGGTCTGTACAAGTTGGCTAGGAATCGGTGTAATCAGATGGTGAGAGTAGCTAAACGCCGATACATTTGTGAGAATGTTCTCAACTCTTCACCGGCTAATATTTGGAAGTTTCTCAAATCACTTGGTATATCTAAGTCACCATCAAATGTCTTACCTTCGAATGTGTCTCTGAATAGCCTTAACTTGCATTTTTCGGCAACTGCCAGTCTGGCTGATGATGCAAGAAGAGACACTATTCTTAAAATATCTTCCAAGCCATCACTTTCTCCAAATACTTTCTCGTTTTCCCCCGTGACTGAACTCGAAGTTCTCAATATCTTTAAGACCATTAAGACAAATGCTGTCGGATGTGATAGAGTGAGCAGGAAGATGCTGACTTTAATCCTTGATAGTTTTATTCCCGTTCTCACACATATAATTAACTTTTCTTTGTATTCAGGTGTTTTTCCTCTAATCTGGCGTAAAGCTTTCATAATTCCTCTTCCAAAAATTCCAAATCCCAGTTTTACTAGTAATTTTAGGCCGATCTCCATTCTCCCTTTCCTTTCTAAAATTCTAGAAGCTGTTGCTCACAAACAAATCTCTTCGTTCATCTTGAAAAATAACTGTCTTTCCCAATTTCAATCTGGTTTTCGTCCAGGACATAGTACATCTACTGCTCTACTCAAAGTCACTGATGATATCAGGTCCGGCATGGAGAGTTCCAAGTTGACGGTTTTAATTTTAATTGACTTTTCCAACGCATTTAACACCGTTGACCATGACATTCTGCTTGCTATTTTGTCACAGATTGGGATTTCGGATTCATCACGGGAATGGTTCTCGTCTTATCTTCGTGGTCGCCAGCAGGCGGTTCGTGTTAAGCAGGCATGTTCTGACTGGCATGATCTGCTTACTGGTGTTCCACAAGGCGGTATACTCTCTCCATTACTATTTTCGCTTTTTATTAATTCCATTACTGACGTCCTCAAATGCTCTTACCATCTATATGCTGATGACTTGCAACTTTACGCTCAAGCCGATGTCAACTGTTTGGATGACTGCATTTCCACCATAAACGATGACCTGCGTAGTATTGGTGACTGGTCCAGGCAGTTCGGGGTATTAGTTAACGTGAGCAAATGCCAAGCCATGGTAATAGGTAGCGTCTACCATATGCGTAGCCTCAATGTTCATGGTCTAGTACCTATTACATTTAATACCTAACACAATCATTCCTTTGTCTCCTCACGTTAAGGATTTGGGTCTACATATCGACGATCGACTTAGCTGGGAAAAGCAGGTCAATTTGGTAAGTCGGAACGTTACCGCCACACTGCGATCTCTCTATAGATTTAAGCACTTTCTTCCATCTAGCACTAAACTGCTGCTTGTCCAGGCTCTTGTGCTCCCTATTATTGATTATGCGGATGTTTGTTACTCTGATGTATCCCAAAATCTTCTGAACAAATTGGATCGACTTTTGAATAACTGTATACGCTTTGTATTCGGACTTCGAAAATTTGATCACATTTCCAGTTACCGTTCTCAGCTTAAATGGCTGCCTATTCGCCAGAGAAGATCCCTCAGGTCACTCTGCTTGCTTTTCTCTATTATTAACGATCCTTGTGCTCCTAATTATTTAAAAAGTTCTTTTCAGATCCTAGGTAGCTCGCACGATCGTAACCTTCGTGCTGCTGAAAATTTGCTCCTTCAGATACCTTCTCACCGTACCGGTTTTATTTCCAATTCCTTCGTGGTTACGGCAATTAAACTCTGGAATGCGCTTCCCCTCGACATTAAAAAAGCTCCGAGTAAATTTTCTTTTAAACGACAAGTTCGGGAATACTTTTTGAAAACACTCGTTCCTTAGGTTTTCGATTATTGATATGGTCGTCGTCAGGTCATATTATATATCCATATATTATATATTTTATTTATATTTAAGTACATCTGTATAATTTATTTATCAAATATTATTTATCTATGTATATTTATATAGGTATATATCTTCATATGTGTTTGTATATTATTTATAAATAGCCATAGTTAGATGTAGTAGTTTTAATTGTTTCTTATTGTACTGTTGTACCTATCCCAGCTGCTTCTCCATTTGACCCAAAGGTTGACTGGTAGATAATGCCTTGCGGCATTAAGTCCGCCTTATGTACCACAATTGTACATGAAAGTTTAAATAAATAAATAAATATACTCGGCAACTACTTGTGCTACTCTCAGTCACGGCGGCATGCACGTCTAGTTTTAGTTAGTAATAATAAATAAATTAGTTACTTAGCCCATCACTATAGATCCAGCTTTCTATCTGAATGTTAGTATACTTTAACTACATCATGTCAGTCAACTAATTATTGATAATTATGGTATGCTTAATTTGTAAATAAGCCATAGGTATATACAATAACATGTGTTAGCATGCCTGTTGTAACTAATTTTCCAATTAACTTTTCCAGATTAAAAAACCACTTTTTAGAAACCAAATATAATGATAAGTTGTTTCTTGCATATTTTTTCCTGTAATATGACTAATAACTAAAACCTATATCAAATTAAAAAGTCCAGATACTGAACTGACTAGTAACTTTCTTATCTTAGACATGCCACCACATTTGCATTATTTTACCCAATTATTTGGTGTATATTACAAACCCTATACCATAGGGTATTAATTTATCATACTGATAAAATAGGTACTTTCCACAGTGTGGATTAACTTTTACTAGAATGCATATGATTCTTATTAACCAATCATTCAAATTAATCAATGTACAGGGTGTCTGGCGGCAGATTTATATTCTCGAAAATTAATAAAAAAATAACTATTTGACATATCGTTTAATTAAAAGTAAAAGTAGAAAGTTTAAAAGTGCGGATTTCATTTTTTAAAGATTACATCATCCAGATGTTTTCCATCGAGTTGCACGCATTGTTCAAAACGGAGCCTCGTGCTCCGCGCCACACGCTGCAGTAAGCTCGGTTCAATTGCGTCGATTTCTCGTCGAATGTTTTCTTTTAAATCCACAATATTATGCGGATTGTTATTGTATACTCTCTCTTTGAGGTATCCCCACAAAAAGAAATCCATTGGGGTCAAATCGGGCGATCTCGGTGGCCACGGGATGTCTCCAAAGCGACTAATTAGTTTGTGAGGGAAAACTTCTCGAAGCAAATTCATTGAAGCTCTGGCCGTGTGTGCGGTCGCACCATCCTGTTGGAACCACGTGTGTGATGAAAACGATGGATGAGCTCGCAGGTTCGGCAAAAAGAAATCCGTAATTATGCGACCATAATTCTCACTATTGACATTTATCGCCTGGCCCCGAGCGTTTTCATAAAAAAAAGGTCCAATTATCCCATTCGCGGATAAAGCACACCAAACAGTTACCTTGGGGCAGTGCAATGGTTTTTGGTGTTTCAGTCGAGGGTTACGGGTTCTTGGAGACCAGTAACGGCAATTTTGCTTGTTAACGTGCCCGTTTAAATGGAAATGAGCCTCGTCGCTAAAAAAAATGGAATTCACCGTGTGAAAATGCTCCAACATCGTTTCACAAAAGATTTTGCGACTAAGAAAGTCACTTTCTTTTAGTTCTTGAACAATTTGAATTTTAAAAGGATGGAGCTTCAGATCCTTTTTCAAAATTTCGTGAATGATGGCTCTTGGAAGTCCCAATGAGGCCGCCCTTTTCCGTATTGAAAGTCTTGGATTTTCACGTAAACTCCGTTCCACCAGTTCAATGTTATCGGGGGTCCTTGAAGATCGGCTAGGCCCTGGCCGTGGGGTGTTTAAAGCCGAAGCAGTTGCGCGGAACCTCTGCACCCAGGAACGAATTAAATTCACACTCGGTCCGTCACTTATCCGCCGAATACCGAAGCGTGAGCAAAATTGTCGACGAGCAATCACGTAAGAATCACTACTCTTGAAAAATGCCTCGATGGCGAATGCGCGATGCTCACCCGACCACTGCGACATCGTGACTGACAAATCCGCACGGTCTGTGATTCTAATGACGCTACCCTTCCCCCGCACCGTTTATTACTTTTTGGAATAATCGTACTTAAAAACATAAATCTGCCGCCAGACACCCTGTACTACTGCTGTCATCGACCATTGATATAGTCCATCATCTTGAAATAAGCTGTATCTAAAACCTTATTTATATATATACATTATTTACTTATTTATTTTTAAGTAATAATGTATCATGGTTTTGACCACTAATACATGGTAGTGATGATTTGGTCTTTGTCAGGATATAATAAACCTCAATATTAATACATTTCTGAATGCTGTATGCATATATCAGAATCTTATTCAGCTGATTTAACTGAATTTGATAATGACACAAAATTTTGGTTGTGTTACTTTACCAAAGTACATAAATACATATTTAAGTGATTAATGGCAAAACTCCTTATTGTAGCCGGATCTCGGATTGGATCTCTTCCACCTATCTCGTAGGTGATAAAAGTCCAATGATCACGTCAGAGCATCTCATAACCCATACGTGTATGATGTCCAATCTAGTATCTTGCTAGCCTTCCGGCGTGACTTACCCCTTTGTGGGAACACCAGATATCTCCTGCAAGGCCTTGGTTTTCTTAGCACTGGACTTAAGCCTTGAGGACCAGATCTTCTTCTGGTGAAGGTGACCTTGTGACTTTCCATTTGATTGTAAGTTTCTTCATGGATTGGCCACTTTGTTGGCATGTCTTCAACACTTTAATTGTATTTTTATGGTAGTTCCCTAGACATATTAGTATTCAGATTCAAACATCTCCATCAGGATTTTACTTGTTAGTAGTGAAATCAATGTCACTTGGTCCACAGATACATTTTATAATAATAATGATTACACATTACTTGTAATAATATGATGCCCAGTCAGTTAGTTTTTATTTTGTCTCCGTTGACTATGTTGTCTTGAACTGAGGCTGATATATCCTGTATGAGCTTGAGTTTATTATAATGAACAGGTTTCAGTAATTGCTTATTCAACCAAGTTTATCCATTGTCGTTCTTTGAAACCAATGATTTCTATTGCTCAGTTTAACCAATAAGGTTAACATTTATTGTCTTATACCATATTCATAGGCTTGTTGTGCGTGTTCTGTCTACGGTGAGATAAATGAAGGAATCGTGACTTCAATGAAATAAGTGTCTTTATTTATGATTCCACAATACTTCGTTATGACTAACTACGTACTAGGTATACGTCGAGGCAGGGTGGTGTAACGTAAGCGACTGGCGAGCCGCACGCCCGCGCTTCCATCATTCATCAAGAATGCAACTCAGCAAATCGCGGTTACTAAGCCGCCACAGGCTTATCAGACAGAGGCTTGTCCAGTACATGAACACTGCACTCATAGTTAGTGTCCCTGAGGTTTAAACAGGATTATCCATTGTAATCTGTATTATAATACAGTTCTTATAGGTAATGCAGCCTGGGCAAGTGATTAATGACAAAACTTCTTATCGTAGCCTCACGGACCACATAAGAGTAAAGGATCTCTTCCACCTATCTCGTAGGCGATGAGAGTCCAATGATCACGTCAGAGCATCTCGTACTCCATACGTGTCGACCGGAACGGAGAGGATCTCTTCCACCTATCTCGTAGGCAATAAGAGTCCAATGATCACGTCAGAGCATCTCGTACACCATACGTGTCAACCGGTAACATTAATCACAAGACAACGTTTTACTACCTGAAATACTAGAAAGGTGGTGTATCCTCCTATTACCTATTTGACGAATAGTCATCCTTCTGAGCAACAGCGCTTACTTTGCGTTCGATTTTATATATTTTATACTCGTAATACTGTAAAATACTAATATTTTTTCAACAAACACAAAGATACACACACACAGTATCAGTTGCCGCGCTAACGAAAAGAATGAAGTTTGACAGGAGAACAAAGCCAGTGTTACCATATACTTCGTTTAGTTTTGAATCTGAAAAACGTACAGTTGCCAAGCGACGCGAGGAAGCTGCATGGTTAAATAACATATATCGAGAACGAGGCACGAAGCATAATAGAAGAAATTAGAACAAAGTTGTACTTACAAAACTGAACATTACGTAGAAACACTAACTTTCTTTGTTTCTTCGTCACATTCACAGCAATGGCTCAAAAATCCGCCGTATTTTTCGATTAACTTTAGGTATTACCCGCTTTATCAAGGTATTTTTAGTTAATTTAGTACTCGAGTATCACTGTTCACTGTCACAAACGCGAGTTTTATTTTACTTTTGATGTCATCGACAGTTGTTACCTAATTACACTAGCGATTTTATAAGATCCACAAATAAAAATCCTCTGGCGTCCACTCGCCCGATCAGGAAGACCACTGCATGGGTCCCCAGCTACCTATTCATCGGGTGCAATACTTCACGTCAAGGTCACAAGTCACAACATAAATAACGAGACAATCATAGCACGCTGCCGGCAGATGACTAATTTAATCGTCTTTGATGTTAGGCGGGCGGTTGCCGCTCTTGGCGCTGCAGCAGCGCGAGCGGCCGCGGCGCGTGCGGCGCTCATAGGTCAGAGGGTGGCCGGGAAATGTTTGCGTCTCACTCTTTTGCATTATGTTTACATTAGCAAATGACGTACAATATTTTTTTAGGGTTTTCGCGTCTTTTGACACAACAATGTAAAAAGTCGGAAGTAAATTTAGATAAGCTTTATTTCGTTGTCCAAATTTCTTTGAATATACTTATATTGTTCGCCTTTTAACAACTTAAATATTTAAAATGTTGTTATTGTTTATGTGTCGTGTAAGAAAAGCTAGCGACGTAAGAACGAAATACAAATTGGACTTTATTTCTATGAAAGAAAAGAAAGAGAAAGAAAGAGAACATTTTATTTGGACTCAGCACGACTTATTCTAAACATTAGAAGGTAGTAAAAATAACAAAAAATATAACATATAACTAAGATTTACGTATATTTGAGTATGCATCCCAGTGCTGGACCAAACAGGTACCCAGATCAGCCTAAATGCCAAGCACAATAATTGTGCTTGGCGCTGATTTTCATCTGGGACCACTGTGCTTCACGGATGTCTAATCAGTGTCCGTTTACTTCCAAATTTATTTGTAGTGTGCTATGTATGTGTGTGTAAATTATGGGAGGTGAGTACCGGTGTAGTGTAATATAAAATAAGTAGATAACAACGACAAGTAAATAAAACGGTAAGGATTTGTAAATAATAATCGAATTAAAAATTAATAATAAATAAATAATATAAAGTTACAGATATGATAATACATAATTATATCGGCCACGAGTCGAAACAAAACAAAAGGTAAGTAGCACCGCGCCTTGCACTAAGCACCCGTGACGTGGCGCATTCCGACGCCACGAACGGCGATAGGCGGTCGTATTGCAGATGCGTGTCGTTTTTGGACTCAGTCACTTTTTCTTTTACTATGGAAAAAATTCTTGGAATCAAGGAATTGTGATTGTGACCAACATACCCCCACAGTAAGTTTTTTTTTTTGTTGATTGTTTTGTAACTGCTCTGTTATAATAATTTTATCTAACTTTCAGTTGTGATATTATTATGTACATACCCACTCATTTTTCATTTTTATCTTTTCTATTTTTTTTTTTATTTTTTTTTTAGAGACCCGTGCATGTGTTCTATGTCGACCAGGAATACCTTAGAAAGCATTAAAGAAAAATATGCGACATGAAAATGGCGGTTTTGCTAAAACGACAGGTATTGCAAAGAAATGGGGGCGAACAAGGACAGACGGTCATCGCGCAAGTAGACCGAAACCTTGAGGTAAGAAGTGAAAGAAAACAAAACCGATTTAAATGGGTATAATAAGCGCGTATACAATAAGGATTTGATGAAGTTTAATGTACACTTTTAGGTCTCCAATGCTGATTCATCTGTTCCTTCCACCCAGCACGCACAGCCCAGCAACACGCTCCCGCCACACACACACATCAATCGAGATTCCCACCGTCACGGCCCCTAGATTTTTAATGTGATGTAAACCAGGTAAGCCCAACACATAAGTCCTAAACAATTGATATGTCTGCGTTCACGTTACCCAATTTACACTGCGCATCTAAAAGGTATTGTCTAAGTCGCTTTCTGAATGTACTTATATTATTAATTTGCCTCAAAGGCGGTGGCAGGTTATTCCAAGTTTTTGAAGCTGCATAACGGAAAGTACCCCTAAATGATGCAGATTTATGTGGCGGAATACAAAGTTGCTGAGCACACTGCCTACCCGAACATTCCCTATGACATAAGGTTTAAATTACTTTAAACTAAAGATTAAATTTATTTGTTACGAGGTGGTGGTTCTGATCCAAGACATGTGAAGAGAGTTATCCTGAAAAATTAACATGTATTTTTTACACGACTGCCCAAAAAGGAGTGTTATGTTTTCAGGGTTCATGTATGTATGTATGTATATATGTTTGTGAGTTTCTTTATTCCACCATAACTTCTAAAAGGCTTGACCGATTTCAATGTTTGTGGTATCATTAGAAGCTTTGAGTTATCCCGAGTGACATAGGCTATGTGGAGTGGACATTAAAAAATGGTCAAATGTGAGTCGAAATCGCCTGCAAAGGGTTCCGAACGATAGTTTTTTTGTGTTGTGTAGGTAATGTTTTTCTGTTGTTCACTAAAAGGTATTAAATAAAAAAATATAATTAAAAAAATTAAAAAACACGCCTGCCATGACAAAAAAAGTGAAAAAAAAATTAAAAACAAGTCAAATATTTGACTTGTTTTTAATTTTTTTTGACATGGCAGGCGTGTTTTTTATTTTTTTTAAATAGAGGTAGAGAAAGGTGAAAGATATCTATATGGTTGTCAGAATTTGAAGAGATAATATGATTATAAAATTTACATGTTCTTTTAATGAAGCTGTTCTTACCATGGTTAGTTCGACTCATGTGAATATGAAAAAGTAACTTCCTACGCGCTTCCTTCATGCGTGGGCATACAAAACTTATCTTATTTAAAAGATAAGGCGAGTCCACTTAATTTCTAATAATTTTAAATAACAAATATAAGTCACGTTCAGCACGACGTTCCTGTAAAAGTTGAAGGTTAAAATTATAATCATCAACCAAATTATACCGCCATATTAAATGTCTTAAAAATTTGTTTTGCATTCTTTGAATTTGATCGATATATTATACATTATACTGAGGGTTCCACACCACCGATGCATATTCGAGAATAGGTCTAACGAGACTTTTGTATAAAAGCAAAAGTGTAGACAAATTTTTGAAATCTCTGCCTGTTCTGAACACAAACCCCAACATACGATAATATGCTTTATCAGTAATAGATGCTACATGCGTATTAAACAATAATTTACTGTCAAGCTGGACTCCAAGATCTCTCACCTCGGATACCCTAGGAATAACGTCGTTGTTGATTTTGTAATTATATAATATTGGATTTTTATTTCTTGTAAATGTTATTACATTCATTTTTTTGAATTAATAAATAAGTAATTTTCTATGCAATAAGTGTTTAAATTATTAAGATCATTTTGTAGATGAAGACAGTCGTCAAGTTTAGTTATAATTTTATAAATTTTATTATCGTCAGCATATAAAATGAATTTTGTGTTTTGAAAGATCTGAGAAATGTCATTTATATATTGTTATAAGTTAAATAATAATGATATATATAGATACAGCCGTTTATGCCGCAAATTTTCGAAATTCGCACGGGAATCAAAACCTACAGGGTATTTTCCGTGAATTTAGAATCTTGAAATTTGGTACGAAGTAACGTCTTATAGTACAAATAAAGGAAAAATTGCGAAAATCGTAAATTTTTAGTTACAGCATACAATAAAAAAATATTTTTGAAATTTTTAAAGTTACTGCTTTTTTTTATGAACACGTAGAGGTATTAAATTAAAATTCATATCAAATACTCAGGTCTATAGTACCTTTAAACCGTAACAAAATCAAACTTTTATGTCAATGCAATCAAAAGAAATAGCAATTTAAGCCGCATATTTTCAAACTCGCAACTACTCGAGAGAATAAAAACCTAAGGGGTACTTCCAATCTATCTAGAATCTTGAAATTTGGCATGAAGCAATGTTTAATAGCACATACAAAGGAAAAATTCCGAAAACCTTAAATTTTTTGTTACATCATAAAATAAAAAATATTTTTGAAAATTTTAAAGTTACTACTTTTTTTCTCATGAACGCGTAAAGGTATTAAATTGAAATTCATATCAAATGCTCAGGTCTATAATGCTAAAATATGTTTAATAATATCAAAATAAAGTCTACTTCATACTAACGCCATCTAGTGGATAAAATATGTACTAGGTTAATAATGTACCACAACTATTTATAGAGCAATAAAGTTTGTCTATTCTCAACCTGCAACTCATTCGTTTTTATTAGGTTATGGGCCCAGTAAAAAACTAATTAAATAATCTTACAGTAAATTCATATCGTGTGTCAGAAAACAAGTTATAATGTCGTCGTCAGGCAGTTATTTAATAAATGTGCCGAAGTTGAAGGGACGCGAGAACTTTGATGACTGGGCGTTCGCGGCAAGAAATTTTCTCATCTTGGAAGGTATAGACATCGACGCCATTCCTGAGGATTTAAGTGATGCAGAAGACAGAAAAGCTAAAGCAAAACTCATCATGACGATTGATCCCAAGTTGTATGTTCATATAAAAAATGAAACTAAAGTCAAGGATTTGTGGCAGAAACTACGGAAATTATTTGATGACAGCGGATTCACCAGAAGAATCAATCTACTAAGAACATTAATATCCATTCGACTTGATAATTGTGAGTCCATGACAAGTTATGTGAGTCAAATTGTTGAAACTGCACAAAGACTGAAAGGCACAGGATTCGAGATTGATGAGGAATGGATTGGGTCATTGTTGTTGGCGGGGCTACCAGAAAAGTTTGCCCCAATGATCATGGCAATAGAACATTCCGGCATAGCCATAAACTCTGATGTCATAAAAACGAAATTGCTTGATATGAGTTCTGGAGTCGGTAACCATGACTCGGAAGTAGCATTATTGTCGAAGCATAAAAGTAAGTTTGGTCAAAATTTTAATGCAAGAGGCGGGAAACAAACGTCAAATCATACGTCAAATGTCAAAAAGGTTATAAAATGCTATAAGTGTAAGAAAATTGGCCACTTCAAAAACCAATGTCCTGAAGTAAAAGAAAAGCAAGTAAACGCATTTAGTGCTGCATTTTTTAATAGTGAATTTAACAAGGATGATTGGTATATCGACTCAGGGGCTAGTACTCATATGACATCATGCAGAGAAAATTTATTGGAAGTGAGAAAAGTACACGATATGAAGGAAATTATTGTTGCAAATAATATGACTGTGCCAGTTGTGTGTGCCGGAAATACACAGATAACTACGCTTGTGAATAATTCTCAGTTTGACATTAAAGTGAACAACATTTTGTACATACCTAACCTGACCACAAACTTATTATCAGTAAGCCAGCTAATAGCTAAAGGAAACAAAGTTACTTTCAAAAGTGATGTGTGTTATATACATAATCAACGGAATGAGCTTATTGGAACAGCAAATTTAAAGAATGGTGTGTATAAGTTGAATACAGTTAAGTCAGAGAAAGTGTTGGCCGCAGCAGTTCAAACTACAGATGCAAAACAGTGGCATAGGAGATTAGGTCATATTAACAGTAATGATTTGCAGAAGATGAAAAATAGTGCTGTATTGAAATAAAACTACTTTTACGGATTTTATCGCGGTTTGTATTTTGATGTTAGTGTGATGACAGACACCTTGCCACTGAGCTTCAACATGTCAAGCAAGTACTGCGAGACAACAAGCTCCAAATTCCACGGCCCCGTCACAGAAACCGAGTGAAGCCAACCACAGTCGACCGTCTACCTGCTGTACTACCATATGTCAGAGGAGTCACTGACAAGATTGGCTACATCCTGAAGCGAGCTTCAATCAAAACATACTTCAAGCCGCCGAAGAAGATTAGTCAGTCCTTACCATCTGTCAAGTGTCACATACCTCTACAAGATGCAGGAGTTTACAAACTAGATTGTGACTGTGGGCTCTCTTACATCGGACAAACAAAACGCAGTATAGGGACCCGCGTAAAAGAACACATAGCTGACGTGAAACACCGCCGCTCAACGAAGTCTGCAGTCGCCGATCATGCTGAAGGCTCCAGCCATTACATTAGATTTGATAAGCCACAGATCCTCGCTAAAGAACCTAAATTCCTACCTAGGATGTTTCGCGAGGCTATTGAGATTAAAAAACACCCTAATTTCAATAGAGAAGACGGCTGGAAGATATCACCTACTTGGGATCCGATAATTAACAAACTCAAAATCAAACCCAAGAGCAGCGCTGCAAGACCTCAAGACACCGTGAGCTCATATTGCGTAGGCCGGAACACAAATAATTAATAAAAATATGAAGGTAGAACGAGCAACAACAACCGTCAAGACGAACACCACCTCAGTCTGCCCGTGACCATGATACCTGCAAAGGTGTCGAAACGTCGGGAACTAAAATCAAAATACAAACCGCGATAAAATCCGTAAAAGTAGTTTTATTTCAATGTCTAACATTCGCGTAAACCTCAGAAATCAATAGTGCTGTAGATGGCATATCATTTGATATGAAGGCTGATATTCAGAAAATAAACTGCCAGGTATGTTGTGAAGGGAAACAGAGCCGTTTACCATTCCAATTAAGAAACCATAGAAGTACAGAAATGCTAGATTTAGTTCACTCAGATCTGTGTGGGCCTATGGAGGTTCGATCGATTGGACAGGCAAGATATTTTCTATTGTTTGTTGATGATGCTAGCAAGATGGCATTTGTATATTTTCTAAAGGAGAAGAATCAGACACTACAGTATTTCAAGGAATTTCAAAGAATGGTTGAGAAGCAAAAAGGAACAGGAATAAAAACATTGAGAACCGATAATGGAGGGGAGTTTTGCTCAGATATGATGGAAAATTATCTGAAAGATAGTGGAATCATCCATCAGAAGACAAACCCATATACTCCGGAACAGAATGGTGTCAGTGAGAGATTCAACAGGACAATTGTTGAACGTGCAAGATGTTTATTGTTCGAGGCCAAACTGGATAAAAGTTTTTGGGCAGAAGCAGTCAACACGGCAGTATACTTGAAAAATAGATCGCCAGCTTCAGGTTTGGACCAAAAGACACCGATTGAAATATGGACAGGACATAAACCTGACCTCAGTCATGTCAGAATATTTGGGAGCCCTGTAATGACGCATGTTCCTAAAAATAAAAGGTTGAAGTGGGACAAGAAAGCAGTTAAATACATATTAGTGGGATACTCGGAAAATGTGAAAGGTTACCGATTATACAACCCAGAAACTAGAAAGATATGTACCAGTAGAGATGTCATTATAATGGAGCAAGATACTACTGAGATAGAAATAAACGAAGGACAGATAAAAGAACAGTAATCAGTAGAAGAGGAAAGTGACAATACATTGACAAATCAGGATGATCCTACCTATGTATATGATTCAGAAAAAAGCACAACTTCAACTGAAGAAGAGTTTTATCATACATTAACCGAAGAAGAAGACCTATCTGAAAATGAAGAGCCTCCATTGGTGGGAAAGCGTATCAGGGAACCTCCTGAAAGATATGGTTTTACTAATCTTTGTGTTTCAGATGAACCAGAATCTTGGGCTGAAGACATAAGTTATAATGAAGCTACCAACGGTCCAGAGAAAGACAAGTGGCAGCAGGCTATGTCTGATGAACTTCAAGCATTTGAGGATAACCAAGCCTGGGAGATTGTCAGTCAAGAAGAGGCAGATAGAGTAGTGCAATGCAAATGGGTGTTCAAGAAAAAGCCAGAAAATAATAACAGTGTCAGGTATAGAGCAAGACTTGTGGCGAAAGGTTACTCAACAGCACGGAGTAGATTTTAATGAGACCTACTCACCCGTTCTCAGGTACTCTACACTTTGATTATTGTTTGCAATAAGTGTAAAATATAATTTTGAAATCACACATCTTGATGTATTCACAGCATTTTTGAATGGTTATTTAACAGAAAATGTATACATGCAAGCACCTGCTAATTTAAATTGTCCAAGTAATTGTGTTCTTAAACTTAAAAAGGCAGTTTATGGTTTGAAGCAGTCTGCTAGGGCATGGAATGCTAGAATAAACGATTTTTTGATAGATTTAGATTATAAAAAGTCAGTATCAGAACCATGTTTATACAGTAAAAAATGTAAGAATGAGCAGATTATCATTGCAATATTTGTTGATGATTTCTTTATTTTTTCTAATAGTAAGACTATGACTAATGATCTGACGAAAAAACTAATGTCAAAATTTAAAATTAAAAATTTAGGTCAAATAAAAAGGTGTTTAGGCATGAGAGTGAAATGTGAAAATAACTGTATATCTATTGATCAGGAACAATTTGTAAAACAAATTCTTAAAAAGTTTTATTTGACTGATTGTAATACTAAAGATACTCCAATGGAATGTAATTTGAAATTAGAAAAGGCAGAATGTGTCGACAAACAGTTTCCATATCCACAGCTTATAGGAAATCTTATGTATTTGTCAGTATTAACACGACCAGATATATCATATAGTGTGAGCTACCTTAGCCAGTTTAATAATTGTTTTAGTTCAGTTCATTGGCATCATGCAAAAAGAATTTTAAAATATTAACAAAAAACTAAATCTTATGGTTTGAAGTTTACTAAAGATACTTGTAATTTAGAAGGTTTCGTAGATGCTGATTGGGCGTCGAATATTGTAGATAGGAAATCCTACACAGGATTTTGTTTTAAATTGTCAGGCTGTGTGATATCCTATGAATGCAGGAAGCAACAAACGGTAGCTTTGTCAAGTACCGAGGCCGAATACATGGCCATTGCTGAAGCATGTAAAGCAATATATTTAAAAAGTCTTTTATCAGATATTATTGGTTGTAACTATACTGTAGTAATTTACAATGACAACCAGGGAGCCAAGAAGTTGACAGAGAACCCTCTGTTTCACAAACGAACTAAGCATATAGATGTTCGCTACCACTTCATACGCGAAGCAGTCTCTAATAGCCTTGTAAAAATTGAATATCTGTCAACATCTGAGATGCCTGCCGATATATTAACGAAAAGTTTAAGTGGTGCCAAACATAACTATTTTATAAAATTATTAGGAATTCAAAATGTTTAAAATTGTCAAAGTTTGTGTCGTTAGTTTTTTATTATTGCTTTTTTTATTATTGCTTTAGACTATTTTATTAACCTATTGCAAAAAACAATTATAAAAAATACTACGACAACTATGATACCTAGAAAACATAGAAATTTAAAACCTTGGATAACACCGGGACTCGTACGTTGCATTAGACATCGAGACAAACTTCATAAAAAATCGAAATTAGAACCCGACAATTCAGTTACTTCCATATCTTATAAAAGGTATAGGAACTACTGCAATAACCTTTTAAAAAAATTGAAGTCTCAATACGATAGGAATGAATTACAAAAGGCCGGTAATAATAGCAAGCTTGTTTGGAAATTAATTAAAAAAAATGCATTCCAGTCAAAAACCTCAGAACCTCCTGTAGATTTGTTACTTAGCGAAACATGCCCATCCGAAGCAATTAACAAAGTCAATAACTTTTTTGCAAACGTGGGTAAAACCCTTGCAGAAAAAACCTTGCGGACAAGCAGTATCGACTTAAATAAGTTAATGACTGCCTCTACGGTGAACTCCTTTGTTTTGCTAAATACGGATATAGATGAAGTGTTAAGCATTATTTCTGGATTAAAGCACAATTGTGCTGTAGGATGGGATAATATTTCCAATACTATTTTGAAAAGCCTCAAACATTTACTTGCTCCCCCGTTAACCTATATATTTCAATTATGTTTAGATGAAGGTGTATTCCCCAGATCCCTTAAAAAAGCAGTGGTGACCCCTATATTTAAATCAGGAGATAGAAAATGTGTAAATGACTATAGGCCCATCTCAGTATTATCAGGACTTTCAAAAATTTTGGAAAAAATCATAAACAATAGGTTAATCAAATATCTTGAAGACAACAAAATACTTTCACAGAACCAATATGGCTTTAGGCAAAAAAGATCTACTAATCAAGCACTTCATCAATTAACAAACTATATAACTAGCAACCTGGACCGGGGTAAACCCACCATAGGGATATTTCTAGACCTCGCCAAAGCTTTTGATAGCATATCTTGTTCCATACTTTTGCGCAAGCTTGAAGCACTTGGGATAAGAGGAACACAACTCCGCCTTTTTACTGACTACCTTTCTGATCGCTTACAATATGTTAAAATTGGTCAATACTTAAGTTCTGAAGTTCAGAATACTGGCTATGGATTCCCTCAAGGTAGTATTCTAGGCTGCACTTTATTCCTGGTTTATATTAATGACCTCTGCAGCTTAAAAATTCCAAATGGTCTTATAATATCTTATGCGGATGACACCGCTTTATTATTTACGGCAAATACCCGGCAGGAGGTTTTCGAGCACGCTCAGACGGGTTTTGATATGGTAACTAACTGGCTACACAAAAACTTACTAACCCTAAACGCAGATAAAACCAAATACATTCTTTTTACAATGAGAAACACAAACATACCCATTTTTAATCCAAACATATATGCACACAGCTGTAAAATAATCGCTGACATCGCTTGTACCTGCCCTGCTTTAGCAAATACTAACGACATCAAATACTTAGGTATAACTCTTGACACGAATTTGAATTTCCGCAAACACATTGATTTATTATGTTCCAGAGTACGTAAATTAATATATTTATTTAAGAATCTTCGCAATATAGCAGATTATGCATTAATAAAGCAAGTGTATTTGTCGTTGTGTCAATCTTTACTTACTTATTGCATAACTTCCTGGGGTGGTGCAGCAAAGTCAATTTTGCTGCCTTTAGAACGCGCTCAGAGAGCAATTCTTAAAGTAGCAACTTTCCGACCTTTTCTATTTCCTACTGACCTGCTATATAGGGAATGCAACGTACTAACAATCCGACAATTATTTTTATTGCACACCATTTTAAAACAGCACACTGATCTCCCTTTTATCCCATTAGCAACAGACAAGAGAAGGAAGGACATAGTCTGTAGTAGACCTCAAGCTAATCATGCATTTGTCAACAGGTTTTATTTATTTTTGGGACCTTTTTTATACAATAGAATCAATAAAAAACTTAATATATATTGTTTAAATAATAAAAAATGTATGCTCATGTTAACCCAATATTTAGGGAAATTGAATTACGCAGACACAGAAAAAATACTAGAAATTGTTAAGTAAGACTGACAACATTATTAATAGATATTTTCCTTTGCTGATAGACTTTTTTGTAACTCGTATTATTTTGTAAACGAATACTATGTAGTCTTTAATTATTATTTTACTTTAATTTTAAATGACCTACTTGAATATTTACCTTAAGCGATCACCTGAAACACAGGTTTACCCTAGTTCAGGCTGGCAGCAATTAATACTTTATGAACCATATCATACTATATGTACTCTAAAAATGTTATATTAATTTTAGTTTAACATAAGTGTAGTTTAAGTATTTTTGGAACTGTCTTATTTATAAGATCTAGTTTAAAATTCTACACTGTAACATATATTTGGTCAAATAAATAAATATTATTATTATTATTATTATTATTATTATTATTACTTAGTATTTGATTATTTTGATAAGTGGTGCTGCTAAAATATGTTTAATAATATCAAAATAAAGTCTACTTCATACTAACGCCATCTAGTGGATAAAATATGTACTAGGTTAATAATGTACCACAACTATTTATAGAGCAATAAAGTTTATCTATTCTCAACCTGCAACTCATTCGTTTTTATTATATAATACCTTTAAGCTGTAACAAAATCAAACTTATGTCAAAGCTATCAAAAGAAATAGCAATTTAAGCCGCATATTTTCAAACTCTCTACTACTCGCGAGGGATTTAAAACCTAAGGGGTACTTCCAGTCGATCTAGAATCTTGAAATTTGGCACGTAGCAATGTTTAATAGCATATATAAAGGAAAAATTCCGAAAACCTTAAATTTTTAGTTACATCACATTTTTTTTTTCTTTTTCAAATAATTTTAAACTTATTAGCCTTTTCCTCATGAACGCGTAGAGATATAAAGTTGAAACTCATATCAAATAGCTAGGTCTCATTGTCTTTAAGCTGTGAAAATAAAACAAATTTCTAAGTCTTCGCAAAAACGCAAATGTACAACCATGTTCGAATTTGTACTAATACAACAGTTAGCACGCCAAAAAATATATATTTACAAGCTTTTATTTAACATTCAATGTATACGTTTGTACCTAAAGCTACGAGTGGAATCTTGCAACTTAATTTTGAAACAGATATCTTTAACTGATTGAGCTGAATTTTTGTATATCTGTTAAGTTTGGATGACAATATAATTTTATAGTACTTTCGAGCTGATCTGATGATAGCGCCAGAAGGTGGCCTGAGGAACTCTCTAACTAAATGACGTAATCACATCGCGTTTGGGCTTGTTCGATAAGTCTACACTATTACTGTGAGCTTAGCTAAATTTGAAGCTTGTGTTTAAAATTAATTTATATTAGAAACTGAAAACTGATTTGTGCCCGAAATGACAAAAAAAAGTATGTGCTCGTGTACGTATGTGTACGTATTGTAAATTAATGAAAAGGAAGAACAAGTCGTCATTGTTGCAAAGATCGTTTCAATGTGAAAAATAATGCTAAAACTTTATTTCTATCTATAGCGGCCCGTCCCGGCTTCGCACGAGTATTTAACAAACATTTTAAAATATATTAATTTTAATAAACACACACAAACACCTTTTTGAATGGGGTACAAAAAAAGAGTAGGTACATCAAATTTCATTATAAAGAAAATTGGATTGTTATTGTTTTTTTATTATTGTTTATGTATCTTTTTTAAGAATAAGAATAAGAATAAGAAATATTTATTTTGTATAACAATGAGTACATAAAGATGGTATAAATAAAAAGTTGTCCGTCATCATTGACCAGAGAATGGTGTACAAAATTTAAATAAAAAGAGAAAAAAAATTGAGGTTACAGCTAAATGTTTTTTATACATAATAAAATTAAACAAATTTCTCTTAATTGTAAAACAAGAGATAACAAATAAACTAAACTTAATATTATGGACTCAATATAAATCAAACTTAAAATTAGGCATATTATATTTTTTCTGTTATAAATTCAGAGATATTATAGAATGCTCTATTAATCAAGAACGATTTGAGGTGCTTCTTAAATAAAACAAGATTGAGATCAATAATGGGGCGCGGTATGCGATTAAATATAATTGGCGCCATGCAGAATACACTTTTGTGCATTAAAGCCGATTTAGACCTTCTTACGCACAATCTATGTTCGTCCCTTCGACTACGGTTGTTGGTCTCTGAAAGCTTAGGGAACAAATTTGGGTTCGATTTGACAAATACTGCAACTTCAAATATATACAGCGCGGGGAGGGTTAATATTTTGTGTTTGATGAAATATGGTTTACACGAATCTGTGGTTTTTAATCCAAACATTGCCCTTAGACATCTCTTCTGCGCCTTGAATACGAGTTCTTTATTGGTGGAATTCCCCCAGAAAATAACTCCATATCTCAAAATTGAGCCTACAGTGCCGTGGTATGCCGTTATAATTGCGTTAGTATCTGTAACCGGAGAAAGCTTATAAAGGCCATATGCAGATGAACTAATTCTTTTAGTTAGATTAACCGTGTGCTCTTTCCAGTCTAGCTTTTGGTCAATTGTCAGACCAAGAAATTTTGACGTACCTTCTTGACATATAACTTTATTATTATGATATACTTTTGAGATCACATTCGCGCGCTGGCTAAACCTCATTAATTTGGTCTTATCGAGGTTAATTTTAAGGTTATTATTGTTTAACCACTTAATTATAGAACTGATTGCACCAGATATCTCAGTATCAGAACCATTGATGGTAACAGTACTATCATCAGCGAAAAGGGACATTGGATGCGAAGTAACATTTGGTAAATCGTTAATGTAAATTATAAATAGAAGTGGTCCCAGTACGCTGCCTTGCGGAACACCGTATGATATTATTCGTTCACATGACCTATAAGACTGTTCGCGTTTGTTACTAAGATTAATTTTATTTATTTCAACACATTGTTTCCTATTTTGTAAATATGATTCTATTAATTGTAATATATTACCTCTTATACCATAAGCGTCTAATTTATTTAGTAAAATATTATGATCCACATAGTCAAAAGCAGCGGTCATATCGCAATATATTGAACAAACTGGCATATTTTGGTCAACCTTCGTAATGACATTGTTTAAGAAATCGTAAATTGCCATATTAATCGTTTTATTTTTTCGAAAACCTTTTTGCTGTTCAGTGAGTATACTATTTTTATCCAAGTAGGTATATATTTGTTCGTATATGTATTTCTCATACACTTTTGAAAGTATTGGAATAAGTGCAATGGGTCTATACGAATCCAAGATTTCTTTTTCTGTCTTTTTTAACAAAGGCTTTACTATGGCAGTTTTAAGATTTGTGGGATATATCCCTTGAGTGATGCATAAGTTTAGAATGTGGCTTAAATGATCACTGATGTCTTCTGCGACATACTTAATTATTTTAGTAGAAAAGCCGTCATTACCAACACTTCCTGTATTTTTTAAATGTTTAATTATATGTATGAGATCACTTCCAGTGCTAGGTAACATAAACATGGATTTGTTGCGTTTGGTAATGTAAGACGTTACTTCTTTACCTCTTATACTAATTGGTTTAATTTTTTCAATAAAGAAGTCATTAAACGCCTGAGCTATTTTAAGAGGGTGAGTTACTGTTTTATTATTTAATTTTATGTTTGTGATATAGTTTTTGGGTAGGTTATATTTAGTTCGGTTGATAATTTCCCAAGTTGCTTTAGATTTATTATTTGCGGATTTAATTTTATATATGTTTTGCGCGCGTTGTGTTAATCTAATAATCTTTTTGTATGTATTGGCGTATTTTTTATATTCATTTTTACTTATTTCATTACGCTTCTGATGATAACGATACAAAAGTTCCCTTTTCTTTTTGCTACATATTCTAATCCCGCGCGACAACCACTGTGGTCTTTTATGCATTTTCATTGTAATTACCTTTTTCGGAAAAGAAAGATCATAAAATAACGAAAATAATTCTACGAATAAATTATAGGCCTTGTTTGGGTCGTCGGTCTCATAGACCTCCGAAAAAGATAGGTTTTGCAGACATTCCTTAAATTTCTGCATGTTTTCTAAACTGTAATCCCGCCGTGTTATTTGCCATTGTTTTAATAAAAACGTTTTCTTTATTGGAAGTTTCAGTATTTGACAAGTGTGATCAGACAAGGCTAAGTCAATGACATGACATGAGCATTTTCTACCTAGATTATGCGCAAAATTGTCTATGCATGTATTACTTTTTATTCTTGTGGCTTGATTAACAACTAGCTTTAAATTAAAATTTAGTAAAATGCATTCTAAATCTAAAGTTACATTGTTACGTTTCATAGTGTCGATGTTGAAATCGCCACATAGTACTTACTACATTTAGTTTTTTTCTCTTTGTAACAGATTGTAATAGTAATACTAAACGTTCAAAAAATACACTTAAGTTACATGTATTTGGAACTCTATAAAGACAAATGATAATCGTTTCTGACTGTGTCAGTTCGATGGCACAGCATTCAAAACTATTATTCAGCGCCATTCGCTTTACTTCAGACAGTTCTTTACAATGTAGACCTTTCTTAACTAAAATACATGTGCCGCCTCTTTTGCTATCATTTCTACTAAAACAGGTTATAAGTTCATAGTTATCTATTAGGAGTTTTTGTTCATAGCCCGACATGATGAAGTGCTCAGAAATACAGATGACATCAACATTGATTTTCTTCAAAATTAGTTCTTCAAGGCATACTGTTAGCGCATCAGATTTATTCAATAGTCCTGCTATATTCTGGTGTAGTATGTAAATATGCTTTTCATAGAAAAAACTGATTCTGGGTTTGTTCACTCTCAGGGATATATTCAGATGTTGCATGGTTGTTGTTATAATGCAATAAATTGAACTTTTTTATTTCGTGAACAAGGTACTCTATATCCTTGAAAATGGTCTGCATGCCATAGTTATTTATTAAACCTGTACGTTTTTCAAACATACTATAGTCGCATGATAGGTTCTTATTCGAGTCCAGGAAATATGCATGTTCGTGAGTCAATACATCAAGATATAAAAGGTTATTGAAGCTTTCAACCCTCCAGTTGTACATACCTTTGTAAAAATTCAGCTGATAGGTTGGTGAGCATATTATAATATTAGTGTGTGTTACTTTTTGCAGAATTGTTCTGATGCTAAAAATTAACTGGAAATAGTCTCTGGTTGTTTTAAAGTCCTCTTCTCCTATAAGTATTATACAAAAGTCCTTCATTGTGTATGTTTTAAGAACGGCTTCAATGTTTTCTATCATTCGCTCGACATAACAGTGCGACTTTATATAATGACTTACGTTTTCTGAGTGATCGGCTCGAGTAGTTGTTGCAATATCTATAATTTTATTTCTATTATTAGTGCTTAAGATGCAAATATTAGTTCTCTCTTTAGTTTGAGGATGACTAAGCTTTTTAGGTGAGTCTGGTTTAAGGTTTTCTTTCTGGTTTTTGTTTTTAACTGCTGTAATTTTCTTGGTGTCCTTTTGACTCTTGATTGGTGATAAACTTTTGTTGCTAGAGGGACTGCTCATTTGTTTATTCACCTCGGTATTATTTTGTAACTGTTTATTAAACTTTTTAAGAACGTTATTTTCTTCGGACAATATTTCTATTCTTTGGTTTGCAGTACATAATTCTAGTTCAAGTGAAATTATGCGCTCCTTTAGTGATGTTATGAGTTTAGTTTCATTTGTATCATCAGTTGACATATCTGGTATACTGTCGAAAGAATCTTCCATTGTGTCGTCAAGTATACCACAACTTTTTGAATTTGTGCGGGTGCGTCTAAACGTAATATTTTCTAATTCCATTATTGGTATTTGTTTGTTTTATTTAAAGTTTAAACAATAATATTATATTTCTTATGGCTTTTTTGAATCTTATAAAAGACTCAAAAAGACTATTGTAATTAGTGAGAACCGAACTCAAACCCCGTTATCCACTCGCTGCAGTTTGTTGAACAGAGCTAAATTAACACTTACGAAAGTTTTCGAAATAGTGGTTTGTATAATTCACAACTTTTGAATTGACCGTTGACATTATTTAAAATTAAATTTATGCGTCGGTATTTTGAAAATTTTGTTTTAACGAAAAATTTTGTTTATTTTTTAATCACACTATTTTCACTGCACTTTATGGGTTCAGAGTGACTTGTAGATGATATTAAGATTGTTTTAAATGTTTTTAAGTATGAAACACACTGACGTAAAGTTATTTATACACAGTTACAGTATACGCCGCATTTTATCAAAATGCACCATTGTTTCCACAAGTTACGTTGAGATAACACTTTCACTGATTGTTTATACTATAAAGTTCAATATTTACACAAGTTTTTTATTATATTACTACTTTTTATATTTATTTACGATATATATTACGGAGCTCGATGTTTACGTGACGAACAGCGCCATCTACTTTCTATTACATTTTATATTTTATTATTTCTTAACGTTTACTCCCCTCCCGTACTCCAGTGACGTCTACATCGCATAGTTAGCCGAGTGGAGAGAGCAGCCACCATTAACCAAGCGACTTTTTTCTAATGCTTACACTTTTGAACTCGTGTTATCTTTCGAATGTAATGTCCAAATTGAAAATTCAAGTTATATAATGGTATTATATAACTTGAATTAATATAATGTATTAATATAATAATAATATATAATATAATGTATTATATTACGAGCAGGACAACGGCAGAAAAAAGGGGAGGCCTATACCCAGCAGTAGGTGATTCCGGGCTAATAATATGATGATGATGATATAATGGTATTAAAGCAGTCTTGAATATAAAGCAAATTATTTTGGATAAGGATTACTACCAAGGTCAAACACAAGGTCGAAATTTCCAGCGACGTCATTGTAATTTTTTTTTAATTTATTTATTTATTTAATACAATATGGAAGACTAACAGCTATACAAATCTGGATTAGCTATAATTCAGTTTACAGAAAGCCAATTATAAGTCTTCACTTTTAGAAATTTAATGAAAGAACACTTATTGTGTCATAAGTATAATAGTTAGACATATGCTGTCGCGACATTTTTTGTAGATAATGATTTGTTCTGTAAAATCGTAGTACATTATTTTGTTCTATCATCAATAGTTTTAGGAAAGCGCGCGATGTAAAAAAAAATAAGGTATTTATTGCGCCTCGGGTTGCATTATTGGAGTTTTAGTAAGGATCCCTATTATTATTTTAATATAATATAGGCTACTTCACGCAACGATAGTGTAGCTAATCAACGATGAAAGATTTTTTTAAATCGGTATAATAATTTCGTAGCCTATTCAATGCAAACAAAGAAACAATCAATCAAATCTTGCCCCTTTCTTATTATCATAGATATCTTAACCTGAAGTGTGTTTGTAATTTCATATTTTAGGTCTGAGCCTGCGGCTTGACCCTCTGAGATTACACTTTGTATTTTGTGAATGAACGGCACGTTTTTACTAGCTTAGTTCACAGTAAGTAAAGTCGTCCTTATAACGCGCGCCGCTTGTAGGTACGAGGGCGAGGCGCGCGCGGGGGACGCAGTTCGCTAGGCCGGCGAGCGCGTTGCGCGCGATCTTCAGTACGCTGTATTTTGCCGAGTGATACGCACGTTTATATTAAACAGTGAGACTGTTCGAGAGATTATCTTCATTTATGTATGGATTATTTCGATTTTAAGGTGAGTCAACCTATATTTAATTCTAAGATGGTTATAAAAATAGTCTGTGTGTGTTTCTTTATAGCATAATAATTTTCAGTGTTTGTATGTTGAAGTGAGATTATCGTCGCTTCAGCTGTTAACTATAATAAAATGTATGTCTCTTTTGGACTCACCCATGGTAGTCCTACGTGGTTCTTACCACTTGGTTTTGATCCTATGATGTGAGATCAATATTACCTTGCGGCCCGTCGGCTCAGGTAAATGACCCAATCAAATGTCGGCTCAATTAAACGAGCCGTCGGGTCAATGTTATGAGCCGTCGGCTTAACATGCTGAGCCGTCGACTCAATATAGTGAACCGTCGGTCAAGTTTGACAAGCCGTCGGATAAAAAACTTGACCGGTCAGCAAAATTACGATAGCAGTCGGGTCATATTAGATTTGATACCTAACTCATGAGCTGTCCCATCGGGCACTCTTTTCACGTTATTTATTTTATATTTCCTATTGCAGGAAGAAAAATGGCGCTATCTAAAGCTTTCACAACCTTGGGAGAACTTGCTAACCTCGAGGTACCAGAGGACAGAGAAATTTTGGATTGTCTCATCGAGGTCGTTGATCAAATTTATCCGGACACATGGCGTGGTTGGAATGTTATTAATTATAGCAAGAAAGATCTTTTTGGCTCAAAAATAAACCCACAAGTTCTGAATAAGCTAAGGTTTGCTATTCCAACTATTTCCATAATAAAAGCTTTTGACCTAGATACAACCACAATATCGGAGAAGGCTTTTAAGAATTTGAAGCTGTCTCTTCTGAACTGGGCTTTCTGCAGAGCTCTAATAATAAGTCCGAAACCATTGGCTCTTAGAATTCATGGGTCAGCTTCTAATTTAGAAATTTTCTTAGCCGCCATTCAGGACATAAAATACAGTTTTGTGTCTAGGGAAGAAGCAGAAAGTTTGATGTCCGGTAGAGAAATTAGGAAAAGACCATCGTCTCAGTCCTTGCATTATAGTTGTCATAAGAAACCAAAGAAGACGAATTCATCAATAGAGATAAATATTCTTAAAGAGCAGACAAAGTCCCTGCAAAATATGGTAAATCAGTTACTGGGTAACCAAACTTCTTGCAACACTTCTATAAACGATAATAAAAGATACGAAGACGATAACTTGGATACGGAGGATGTCTTGTCATTTAGCGAAACCGAAGAAGAAAAAGAAAATGATGATAGGCCGTTCTCTGCATTCCGTGCCCCTGATATGGTTCTAGACTTACCAGGAGGTAATGAAAATTTATTTGATTTCTCCCCTTGCGTCAAAGAACCAAAGGTTTTGCCTGCTCCTGTTGATTTGTTGCAACAGGCCATATCTTGTCAAAGGTTTGGTAACCAGAGTTGGGCAAACCTCCGATATAACAAGGTTAATAAAAAACTCCAGGCAACTCCGGCTTACGGCTTTATCGGTGAACCCCCAGTTGGCCGAAAAGACTCCGAACTGGGTCCCTTACGAGCAAGTCGTTGGAAAACATTCCAGTCGTTTACCTAAGGGCTTGGTTAAGACATCAGCTAACATATCATTAGTGCAAAAATATTCTATTACAACAGATTTATTCTTAACTAACTGTCTGATAAAGTGATGTCTTACATCAATGTGTTTTGTACGTGAATGGTACAATACATTCTTACAAAGTTTCAAAGCAGACTGATTGTCATTGAAAATTGTAATAACAAAATCCTTCTCCACAATTTCTTTTAAAAATTTTTGAATAAACAAGCCTTCTTTACACGAATAGGATATCGACATATATTCAGCTTCAGTACTTGACAAAGCGACCGTCTTTTGTTTGTGGCTTTCCCATGATACGACCGACTTACCGATTTTATACACAAAACCAGTACAAGACTTACGATCGACAGTGTCGTTGGCCCAATCAGCATCGGCATATGCCGTCACCTCCAGTCCACCACCTTTCACGAATGTTAAACGAAGGTCTGCGGTACCTTTCAAGTAGCGAAGAACTCTCTTTGCTGCCTTCCAGTGGACTTCTGTAAAAGACTCATTAAATTGACTTAAAAAACTGACTACAAAGGCTATGTCAGGCCGAGTGCAGACTGCTATGTACATGAGACATCCTATTAGACCTCTATAGTCATATGTATCATCTCGCTGACTACCTCTTGGTAACTTGAGTCCCATCTCCATGGGAGTATAGGAAGGTTTGCAATCTTCCATCTTAAATTTCTTTAGAACCAAATTTATATAGTTAGATTGGTCGAGTGTAATTTTATTTCTTTCTCTACACAATCTCATACCTAGCACCTGATGTGCTGGCCCTAAATCTGAAATGTTAAATTCTTTAATTAATTTTGATTTTATGTCCAATTTTTCAGTGTTGCTACATCTTGAAAATAATATGATATCGTCTACATAAAGCGCAATAATGATAAGCGAATCTTTATTGCGTTTAATATAAACACATGGTTCCAATGAAGATTTCGTCAGTTTTAATTTATCACACAGAACAGAGTCAATTTTTTCGTACCAGGCTTTCGAAGCCTGCTTCAAGCCATAAATAGCTTTATTAAGCTTATATACCTTGTCTTCCTGACCTTTGACCTTAAAACCCTCTGGTTGTTCCATAAAAACTGTTTCTTTCAAATCTCCATTAAGAAAGGCTGTCTGAACATCGAGATGTTCAATTTCCATATCATATTCTGCTGCTATAGCCAACAATGTACGTATAGTTGAATAACGGACAACTGGAGCAAAGGTTTCCTCGTAGTCTATGCCATACTTTTGGGTATAGCCCTTGGCTACTAAGCGGGCCTTATACCTTAGTGCTTCACCATTTAAGCCACGCTTCACTTTAAATACCCATTTACACTTGACGGGCTTCTGTGATGCCTGCCTCTCAGTCAGTGTCCAGCATTCATTTTTAATAAATGAGTTGTACTCACTTGACATGGCTTCCTTCCAATTCTTAGCATCTAACCCGTTTAGAGCCTCCTGCACACTCAGCGGAGCATCAGCATCAGATGTCTTCACCATGAATGACGTCTCAGGCGAGGCTGGTTCTTCATACTCAGATGAACCCTCACTCTCGTCCTCTGGAATGTAAGTTTCATCGGCAGGGTCATCGCTCTCAACCGAGCTTGCCGAATCCTCTGTTGTGGGCGAACTGTATCTCTGATTTGGTACCAAGTTTGTTGTATCATCAGACATATCAGCGTTCACAACAGATGATTCTGCTTGCTGAGTCTTATCACTCATATTTACACATAATTTTTCTGTAAATACGTCAATAAGTGACTTATTATCATCATATTGTGATACATTACTAAATAACTTGTTTTCTAGGAATGTCACATCCCTGGCCTTTATGCAATTTGTTGGATAATCAGGATCAATTAACCTATATCCTTTAGTTTCATTACAATATCCCACAAATATATAACGCTTGCATTTTGAATCTAGTTTTGTACGTTTTTGATTCAATGCATAGGCCACAGTACCAAAAACACGTAAGTGTTTCAGAGATACCTTTTTGCCGCTCCATTTTTCCTCCGGAGTGCTCCCCAGGACAGCCTTGGTTGGACACCGATTTCTTATGTAGACAGCCGTGTTGACTGCCTCAGCCCAGAACTCATTTTTCAGGCCAGCATCCCTCAGCATACACCTCGCTGCCTCCATGATGGTCCGGTTGGCTCGCTCCGCGACGCCATTTTGTTCCGGAGTCCTTGGGACGGTCAGCTGATGCCGGATGCCATGAGTTCTCAGAAAATCCTGGAAAGAGGAACTAGTATACTCTCCGCCGTTATCACTTCTGAGGATTTTTATCTTGTTACCTGTTTGGTTCTCCACCAAAGACTTAAATTGTTTGAATTTCTCAAAAACTTCACTTTTTTGCTTAAGAAAGTACACAAATGTTTTTCTAGAGAAATCATCTATAAAGAGCAGAAAATATCTTGCCCCACTAAAAGACTGACAAGGCAGTGATCCGCAGACGTCACTGTGGACCAGCCCTAGGACTTTAGTTGCTCTATTAAAAGACTTTTTGGGAAATGGCAGTCGATGCTGCTTACCTTCTATGCAAGATATACATGGCACATAACTATCATTATAATTAATATCATTAGCCATACCTTTTCTTAATAGCTCCATGCTGCGTTGGTTGAGATGTCCCAGTCGCCTGTGCCATACCTGTTGTGAAGTACTACAAGCCTCATGCTCAACCGCCTCATGCTCAACCACTGAGAGCGCTGAATTTTGTGAACGCTCGTCCTCCTTGTTCTGCAAATGCTCGACTTCTGTATTCTGTGAACTAACATTACACTTCAGTAATACAGCCTCGACAGTGTCGAGGACATAAGCACCATTTTTTAGATGAGCGCTAGCCACAACTACCCCTTTGTCTTTAATTTGACAAGTACTGGAGCTGAACACCACAACGAACCCTTTGCTAACCATGCTACTTACAGATAAGAGATTAACTGTTAGTTTAGGTACATAATGAACATCACTAATTGTTCTTGTGATTCCATTTTTTAAGTACACTTTTGCAGTTCCATATCCTGCCGTAGTCAAGGTTTCACCGTTTGCAACTGTCACTCGAAGTTTATCTTCCACAAAGTCCTCTAGCATGTGCCTCTCTTTGCACATGTGACTAGTCGCACCGCTATCCACAAACCATGAGTCGCTCTCTAAATTGACAGATAATGCAGTTAGCAACGCCTTTGATGTGTCAGCTGGCAACTTCTTCTTGCTTGCTTGCTTGGTGGGACAATTTCTTAGGAAATGACCTGTTTTCTTGCAGCCAAAACATTTAGGTGCCTTCTTCACGGCTGCGAGCGCTGTGACATTTTCATTTTTGTCATCCCGCCGCAATCTCTCCTGAAGTAATTTGGCAGACACTATCTCACTAGACAGTTTGATGTTGGAGTTTTCCATGGCCATAATTAGTGGATCATAATCTTCACTTAGCCCGCTGAGCATCAGTACAGCAATGAAGTCATCATCCAAGCCTGCTCCAATATCAGATAACTGTTGTGCCAGATCCATAATCTTGTTAATGTATTTCTGCATGTCCCCGCAGTCCTGCAACTTAGTGCTGAACAAGGTCCTTAGCAAACCTAGCCGTCGACACAGCCCCTTGTCCTCGTACACGTTCTGGAGGTTGACCCACGCCGCATGCGCCGAGCTGGCGTTCCTTATGTGACTGAACGCCGTAGGTTGCACGGAGAGCGCGATACGCGCGAGCGCTTTCTGGCCTCTTTTGACGTCCTGCGGTTTGGTGGAGTCAACATCATTGTCCACGAGGTCCCACAGGTCCTCATGTATCAGAACCATCTTCATAACGAATTTCCAGGTGTTGTAGTTTTCAACGCCTTTTAATTTCTCGATATGAACAGTCGAAGCTGGATTAACTGCAGCCATGACGATGATTTGCCGGCCTCCGAGACGAGGTTAGGTTTTTGCCGTGTGCGTACGTATATGTTAAAAAAAACGTAAAAATAAACGTATATCGCAATCTAGAATCGTGCCTGGGCCCATAACCTGAAGGATTATGGATAAAATAAACTACAATTAGTTTATTAAACTTGGATTTAATTTATTAAAGCAGAGATACAATACATAAGCACAGGACCGACCACAGAGCAAGAAGAAAAAAAATTATTCATAGACAGCTAATGTCACGTCACCTGACATTTACGAAGCTCGTTAGATATGTTGCGTTTACAAAGACTGTTACATTTCCAACAGTTAGAACATCAGATTTAACTAACCGTAGAGATCTTGACAGAGTTGGGCTGGATAATAAATTGGCAAAAATCATGCCTGGTTCCAACCCACAAGTTAGAATTCCTTGGAATTATATGGGACACCGAAAAGAATGTAAAGTGCATCAGTACAAAAAAGGTGAAAAAACTAATAAACACACTACAACGGACAAGAAAAACTGGTTACTGGAGTTGGAGAAAGGCAAAGTCATTACTGGGTCTGCTAGTATTCGCGGCTTTTGAATTGCCGATTAATTCAGAGGGCTGTGAACAGGCTAAACTTTCTTCAACCAGATCGATCCCACATTGTCCCCAAGGCAGCTCTTCGCGACGTGGACTGGTGGCTAGCGAATGTGCGCATGCACTCTCCAATCTTCACGAAGAATCCGACTGCCTTCCTATCAACCGATGCATCCGACTGGGGGTGGGGATCGGATCTCAACGGAAAAACCATTTCAATTCCCTGGGAGACATCACAAAGGTCATGGCATATAAACATCAAGGAGCTCTATGCAGTCTACAAGTCCATAAAGACGCATATCGAAATGCTGAAAGGTCAGACCATTGTAGTCCAGTCCGACAACCGAACGGTCATCTCCCATATAAGAAGGCAAGGCGGCACAAAGTCAGCAAATCTATTAAAACTATCCAAACGCCTATTAATCTTGTGTCATCAGGCGCGTATAGTTGTTCAACCACAATTCATACCGGGGCGCTACAACTTGACGGCCGACAGTCTCTCCCGCAAGAAGAAAATCGCAGAGTGGAGTCTGTCCCCATCTGTCACCACAAAAATATTCCGGCGATGGGGCGTTCCAGAAATAGATTTATTCGCGACCGAAGCATCGACTGTGGTCCCACTATATGTCAGTCAAGATTCGAAAGACAAGAAAGCAGTCTTTACAAACGCTTTCAGTCAGGATTGGAACTTCAAGCTAGCTTGGGTGTTCCCTCCACCAGCATTAATGCCGCAAGTGCTACAGCATTTAAACAGTTCAGTAGGAACGTACATAATCGTAGCAGCCAAGTGGGAGAAGTCGTTTTGGAGAGTGGACCTTCGGCGGAGAGCAACTGCCGCTCCATACCAAATTCGCAACCTTCAACATCATCTGATAGACTTGACTACAGCTGCTCCTCCCCCCGAGACAAACAAATTAAAATTGGAGGCTTGGAGAATACGGGGTGGAGTGGTCTAGTAAAAGATTGGACATCAGTTAATATAGCCTTGTTAGAAAGCTCAAGGAGGAAGTCGACGCTGTATTCGTATAAATCGGCCTGGAATCGTTGGCTGCGCTGGTGTTCTTCGAATTCAGTATGCCATTCTAACCCATCGGCCATAAATTTGGCTCTTTTTCTGTGCTATTTGCATACGGATCTGAAACTAGCCCCCAGAACTATCAAAGTCCATAAGTCGGTTGTTTGTACTTTCTCGAATCCTTCTAATACAGTCAATCTAGGCTCACATCCTTTAGTTTTAAGAGTAATTAAAGGGATCGAATTAGCGAAACCACCTGTCGCTAGGAAATGTATATGGGATGTTTCGATAGTAATAAAGTGGCTTTCAGAAAATCCCCCTCAGGAAAATAGTTTTTTCCAGTTATCTAGACATGTTGCTTTGCTGTTGCTTTTAAGCTCTGGACGTCGTATCCACGACCTAACGCTATTACATATAAGCTCAGAGGATATGATATCGATGAATGACTCTTAATTGATTGATGAAAATACACAAACGATACAAAGGTAATTTAAAAATAATATATAATTAAATGCAGCTATAGAAAAAACAAAGATATGAATGGAAAAAATAAAATAAAAATGGCAGATGGAGGTAGTATGCCATTTGGTTTGGTATAAACGGTAAACCAGCACGATATCGCACTCTTTAACAAAGAAGACTTCAGTTCGTGTACTTCTAAGGAAATTCGTTTTAATTGAAGTGTCAGTTAGTGCACCAACTCAGCCTGTAGCAAGCGGGGAATTTCGTAAGTAGATACGAGTATTATTAATATAATACTAATATATATGTCGCATTTGGGCATGGCGTTAGATTTTTAAAAATAAGCAGAACTGCTGACCCAGTTATGGCCATCAGTTCTGCTTTAACGTTCCTATCACCGCTTCTACCGCGTCATTATTATCAAGCTTGTCTCTAGTAACTCGTCTCCACAAAATCCATGATTGCGATAAAAACTCTGCAATATCTTTGGTATGGTCGTAATTGTGTTCCCTGAACTTTAGCACGTCCCGCGAATAACGATTTTCGGGTTCAAATGTAGTAATAATATTTTGACGTAATTCGTCCCACGTCGAAGTGGTGACGAGCCAGTTATCAGCCCACAACTTGGCCCGGCCTTTTAGTAAGCTAGTTACTTTCATACGAATATCATAGTCACAAAGTTCGTAATTAGTTTTAGCTGCAGAAATGTGATTACACCACTCGCGGACTCCGACGTTGCCATCAGGATCATATGAAGGTAGAAATATGTCGGTGATTTTAACCTTATCGCGTTGTTTTGACAGCCTTTCAGTCATATTTTGCATCATCGTTATCATATGGGAATAAAATTCAAGTGGTACGTTACCGCCCTTTTGCTGTGATTGTTCCTCGTTGGCCGATGTAGTTGATTCATGATCACCCGCGTTGGACTGCGACAGCGCACACAATAGTTCGTCCGGCGCCATTGATTCGCCTTCGCCTTGTTTATCCATCTTGCCACGCAGCTTGTTGAACGTAAATGGGTGAAGACTGAAAATATAAAATAACGGACAGAGAGGGTAGGTGGATACGTATCCCACTTCTGATGTCGCATTTGGGCATGGCGTTAGATTTTAAAAAATAAGCAGAACTGCTGACCCAGTTATGGCCATCAGTTCTGCTTTAACTAAAACATGTTAAGAATTCATAATTAAGTATCTACATCACAAAGCAAAACAAGTTACACTTACAAGCTCTAATCTAAATCACTATAGTAAAAGGAATTTTATAATTAGCTTTAGAGGATTTCAAATAATGAAAATGAAAACACGTTAAATTCAAATAATAATAAATTTTAATCAATCTGACATAGATTCTACTTACAATGTTTAATCTCCGAAAATCAGCAACAAAGTGAGCTCCTCGCTCGAGTTACGCCTTTTATAACCTCGTTCATTAATCACAATAACACTACTACCGCCAAGTGAATGAATTATTTTTGATTTTAAACATAGCTACCGCCATAAATATTTTGCCATCTTTATTATCGAAATCGACTAATTAAAATAGAGACTTATTATTTACAAACAAAATCATTTTAAATTAATAAAACATTTTAAAGATCATAAAATGATGATTGGATAATCCTCGCGGCGACATATATATATATCTATATATATAAAAGAAAGTCGTGTTAGTTACACTATTTATAACTAAAGAACGGCTGGACCGATATGGCTGAAAATTGGTGGGGAGGTAGCTTAGAGCCAGGAGACGGACATAGGATACTTTTGTACATTAAAAAAAAAAAAAAAACAATTAGGTAGTAGGTAGGTAGGTAGTAGGTAGGTAGTAGGTAGGTAGTAGGTAGGTAGTAGGTAGGTAGTAGGTAGGTAGTAGGTAGGTAGTAGGTAGGTAGTAGGTAGGTAGTAGGTAGGTAGTAGGTAGGTAGTAGGTAGGTAGTAGGTAGGTAGTAGGTAGGTAGTAGGTAGGTAGTAGGTAGGTAGTAGGTAGGTAGTAGGTAGGTAGTAGGTAGGTAGTAGGTAGGTAGTAGGTAGGTAGTAGGTAGGTAGTAGGTAGGTAGTAGGTAGGTAGTAGGTAGGTAGTAGGTAGGTAGTAGGTAGGTAGTAGGTAGGTAGTAGGTAGGTAGTAGGTAGGTAGTAGGTAGGTAGTAGGTAGGTAGTAGGTAGGTAATAGGTAGGTAGTAGGTAGGTAATAGGTAGGTAGTAGGTAGGTAGTAGGTAGGTAGTAGGTAGGTAGTAGGTAGGTAGTAGGTAGGTAGTAGGTAGGTAGTAGGTAGGTAGTAGGTAGGTAGTAGGTAGGTAGTAGGTAGGTAGTAGGTAGGTAGTAGGTAGGTAGTAGGTAGGTAGTAGGTAGGTAGTAGGTAGGTAGTAGGTAGGTAGTAGGTAGGTAGTAGGTAGGTAGTAGGTAGGTAGTAGGTAGGTAGTAGGTAGGTAGTAGGTAGGTAGTAGGTAGGTAGTAGGTAGGTAGTAGGTAGGTAGTAGGTAGGTAGTAGGTAGGTAGTAGGTAGGTAGTAGGTAGGTAGTAGGTAGGTAGTAGGTAGGTAGTAGGTAGGTAGTAGGTAGGTAGTAGGTAGGTAGTAGGTAGGTAGTAGGTAGGTAGTAGGTAGGTAGTAGGTAGGTAGTAGGTAGGTAGTAGGTAGGTAGTAGGTAGGTAGTAGGTAGGTAGTAGGTAGGTAGTAGGTAGGTAGTAGGTAGGTAGTAGGTAGGTAGTAGGTAGGTAGTAGGTAGGTAGTAGGTAGGTAGTAGGTAGGTAGTAGGTAGGTAGTAGGTAGGTAGTAGGTAGGTAGTAGGTAGGTAGTAGGTAGGTAGTAGGTAGGTAGTAGGTAGGTAGTAGGTAGGTAGTAGGTAGGTAGTAGGTAGGTAGTAGGTAGGTAGTAGGTAGGTAGTAGGTAGGTAGTAGGTAGGTAGTAGGTAGGTAGTAGGTAGGTAGTAGGTAGGTAGTAGGTAGGTAGTAGGTAGAAAAAATTGCATTGCAACGCATGCCGGGTACAGCTAGTATATTATATATATATTAATATTATAAAGCTGAAGAGTTTGTTTGTTTGTTTGGTTGAACGCGCTAATCTCAAGAACTACTGGTTCAAATTGAAAAATTCTTTTTGTGTTTGATAGTCCTTTTATCGAGGAAGGTTATAGGCCATATAACATCACGCTACAACCAATAGGAGCGGAGCATCAATGAAAAATGTTGCATAAACTGAGAAAAATATTCCTTTTGAGAGCTTCCGTTGCCTGCGATGCGTAAACGGAGTTACACAAAAATGATGTATGATGAAATTGTTCTCCTTTAAATGTCTTAAAAAAAGTCATATGTCTATCTTTTAAGGTTGATTCACAATAACCTTTTTTATGATAATCAAATTTGTTCTAATCTATACTTAATATATAATATTATATAATATATCTATACTAATATTATAAAGCTGAAGAGTTTGTTTGTTTTTTTTTTTTTATTTATTTATTTAGGTTAGCCAACAATTGTTTACACATAACATTACATTTCGAATTGACATATAAACATTTGTAAGTGTAACAATCACTTATAGGCTAACACCACATGCACTATGGGCTTAAATTGACTAAATTAATTATTTAGTTAGTTTTGTTCTTAAGATTAGGTTTGTTAGATATAACATTGGAATTCACTAATAAAATTTAACTTAAATGATATGATTAACATGAAGTTAAATCATAAAGCTTAATTAAATGTTTTACAAGAAAGTGGCAACATTAATTCATATTTAAAAAAAATATTTAATTTAAATAAAATAAAATAGAATTAATTGGGATACTAAATTAATTGATTTTGATATTTTTTTTGTATACCATGGTCAATCAGTGTTAGTGAGTGAATTATTTATAAATACTTTAACAATTTTGCTTAAACTATCCTGGTTTATATCCACTAAATCACTGCAACTATTAAGAATTTTACATAATCTAGGTATAGGTGAATTTGTGCCCAGTACAGACCTTCGTAGAGGTGGGCATAATGGTGTGATGATATTTTTCGGATACCTAGCTGGAGCATGGAACCTAATAAAACTTAATAATTTAGGGCAATCAATTAGACATCTTATTATTTTATACAAGAATATTGCGTCGGTGACGTCTCTGCGTGTGGATAGGGTATGCATTCTAAAGTGATGCAGGCGTATTCTGTAGGAGGGTAGCTTCTTAGTTTTACCTTCACAAAAAGCTAGGTACCACATAAATCGCTTCTGCACTCGTTCTAACCGCAGCATATGAGTGGCGTAGTGTGGTCTCCATACAACGCTGCAATATTCTAAGACACTTCGCACGAGACTGTTGTACAACATTATTTTAGTACTGCTATTACGAAAACCCCTAGTATTACGAAGCAAGAAGCCTAACATTTTAGATGATATTTTAATAATGTAGTCGAAGTGGGGTATGAAGCTGACTTTTCTATCGAAAATTACCCTAGGTCTTTGATTGTTTTGACTTCTTGTACTTTAAGTTGGTTTATGGAGTATTCTGTACTTATGTAGTTATTTTTCCTAGTGAACTTTACATGATAACATTTGTCAGGATTTAATTGCATTCTATTATTCTTACACCATTCAACAACTCCATTAAGGTCGTCCTGTAGAAGCTCATTGTCTATAGGTGTTCAATCGTTCGAGCAAACTTCAGATCATCGGCATATAAAAAAGGCTCTGAAAAGCGGAAACATTGGGGAAGGTCGATTATAAATATATTAAACAGTATCGGAGCTAAATGCGAACCTTGAGGAGCGCCGCTGTTGTAACCTTGTGAGGTATTCACTGCTCCATCGGTGCCAGAAATCATTCAATAATTTCTGGATGTACTGCCATCTAGCCAAATGACTAACATTTACTTCTCGTAGATCAGGTGCTGGAACGATGACTGGGGATTCACCAATTAAAAAATGGCCAGGCGTTAGCGGGATTGTATCCACATCTGTATCATCGATGGGACTCAAAGGCCTTGAATTAAGGCATGATTCTATTTGGCACAAAAGGGTTGCTAGCTCTTCGTATGTCAAGTTCGTAGTCACGATTCTCTTCAGGTGAAATTTTATGGATTTGACACCCGCTTCCCACAAGCCGCCAAAATTAGGACTGTAGGCTGGAATGAAATGCCACTGGGTACCGTCTTGGGCTAAGGAATTTGCTACTTCATCTTTAAAGTTGAGACGAGCCTCAGACCAAGCATCTACCAATTCCTTATTGGCCCCCACAAAGTTTCGACCTTGATCACTCCAGATATGCATACACCTGCCTCTCCGTGCCACAAATCTTCTAAACGCTCCAATAAAGGATTGAGATGTGAGATCTCCAACTAGCTCAATGTGTATGGCTTTGGTACTCATACATATAAATATAGCAATATATGACTTGGTGGTCCGTACTCCTCTCGCTCGTGACATGAGTACATTATATGGACCCGCGAAATCCACGCCACTGTGTAGAAAGGGCCGAGCAGGATTTACTCGAACCTTGGGTAAATCTCCCATTATTTGAGTGATAGATTTGGCTCTAATCTTCGCACATACTAAACATTTGTGAATGTAAGATTTTACAGCACTCTTCGCTTTTATGATCCAGTATCGAGACCGTAAGTAACAAAGCATCATCTGGAGTCCTCCGTGCAGCGTTTTCTGATGAGCGTCCGCGATAATAAGCAAGGTAAGTGGATTTTTATTACTTAGTATTATAGGATTTTTGTTTTCTCTGTTTAAGTTTGCGTGGCGTAGCCTGCCGCCGACTCTGAGAAGCTCATCATCATCCAGGTAAGGATTTAATGATTTTAAATTACTTCTTTGTTTAACTACTTTGTGTTTCTTTATGCCTTCTATGTCTTCTTCAAAATCTTCTGTTTGTGATCTTTTGATGCAAATTTTAAGCGCTTTATCTAATTCTTCTACCGTTAATGCGTTATCTGTGTTTGTCCATTTTTTATAGTAAAGAAATCTTCTGCAATATGCAATAACATTCTTCAGTTCGGTAAGTGATTCAAATTTTTCAAAATCAATTCCTGAATTATCTATACCTTGGTATTCTGATATATTAACACAAATTTTTGTTGTACTTCTTTTTTCTAGCTCTGTCATAATGATGTCTGGTCTGGTAAGTTCAATCTTCTTTTTTGAAAGCCAATGTGGTCCTTGCCACCACAATGTATTCTTTTGTAACTCCTTGACTGTAGATCCTCTTGATGCAACATCAGCTGGATTGTTCTCAGATCTTACATGATGCCACTGACTATTATTTATGTGTTCCAGGATCTCTACCACCCGGTTCGCAACGAATGGTTTCCATCGTCCAGGTTCTCCAAATAGCCAAGACAGTACGACTGATGAATCCGTCCAAGCATATGTTTGTGTTGGTGAGATTCTCAAAGCTTGAGCTACATGATGTAGAAGTTTCGCAAGTAAGACAGCGCCACAAAGTTCTAGGCGAGGCAAAGAAACTGTCTTCACAGGTGCTACTTTAGTGCGGGCAGCTACTATACTTATAGCAATGGAGCCATCAGCTTTCTCGACTCGGCAATATACAACTGCTGCTATAGCATGCATCGACGCATCACTAAATCCATGCAATGAAATTTTATCCCTTTCAGTTTTGAAAGTGTTAAGCCAGCGATTTACTTTGATTGTTTCGACGTTCTTCAAATCATTTCTGATAGCTATCCATTTTTGTTGTAAGTGGTCATCAATTTTATCGTCCCAATGAACTCCTTCTAACCACAATCGCTGGACTAGTATCTTGGCCACAACAATAGCAGGCGCTATCCAACCCAACGGATCAAAAAGGCGTTGTAGGTCAGCCAGGATCGTTCTTTTTGTGATACTTGTTACAATAGGAGGGAAGTTTAATGAGTAGTGAAAATTATCTTCTTTCAGATTCCATGCCAAGCCTAAAGCTTTAACAGTTCCATCAATTTTTATATCCATTTTTGCATTTGTAGATACTAAGCCAGGATCTACAGATCTTAAAAATTCTACATCATTAGATGACCATTTTTGCAGTTTCATGCCTCCCTTCTGCAGTATGGTTTGAAGCTGCTTACTGACATCAATGGCCTGTTGAATGGTATCACATCCGGACATTACGTCGTCAACGTAAAAATCTTCCTTTACAATCTTGGAAGCATCAGGGTAATCTTTACCTTCATCTTCTGCGATTTGCGTGAGTGTTTTAATGGCTAAATAGGGCGCTGCTGCTGTCCCAAATGTCACAGTGAGTAATCTGTATTCCTTGATCTCATCACCTTGATACCATAAAATTCGTTGATAATCAGCATGTCTTTTATGTACAAAGATCATCCGGTACATTTTTTCAATGTCACTAGTGAAACAAATCTTATGCATACGCCATCTCATAATTATGCTTCTTAAATCTTCTTGGATCACAGGGCCGGTCATCAGATCATCATTCAAGCAGATATTATTTTGCCCTTTGCTTGAAGCATCAAAAACGACACGAACTTTAGTCGTCTCCTTGTCTTCGCGTACGACTGCATGATGAGGTTAGTAAGCTGAGCAGTTTTCACGTTCATTATCTGGTACTTCTTCCATATGTCCGAGCGTGACATATTCTGTGATCACATCGGTGTACGACTTTTTTAATTTTTCGTTTTTTTCTAATTTTTGTTTTAATTGCATTAATCTTTTCAGAGCGATGTTTCTGGTGTTTTCTTGTGTAACTCTTGGAGGCTCAACTTTAAGTGGTAAGTGAACTATATAAGGTGCTATAAAAACATCTGCCACGGCTTTAATGGGAGGTAGTATTGTGTTTATAGATTACAATAGTATAGATAAATTATTGATTATTTATCATATTTAAAAAAAAAAAAAAATAACGTATAAATTTGAATTGATTTATTAGTATAAAACCATCCCGTGTCCTAAGCTGTTGCCACATGAGTAGATAAACGGAACAGAGGCAAAGCTTCGAACAACCGCTCGAATCGGTTGCACGCACACAAGCGCGCGGGGCATGTGTGCGTGACCACTGGCCGCTTGTCACATACGCGGCGAGACTGGAAAAAACCAGTTTACGCTGGCTCAGCCAGTGTACAATCTAAGGGTCAGTCCGACGCACGCTGTTTGTTTTGTTAGTTGCAAGTTTAAGTTTTTATAAGTTTAGTTGTAAAAACGTGGTATTATATTAATAATAATGGTTGTTTATTGTACCGTGTGTATGAATTATAATAGAGAAAACAAAAATATATCATACTTTAACTATCCCAAGGAGTACAATTAGGTAAGTAAATATTTGGTTATTACTTTTTCAAGCAAGTACCTTTATTTTATTGTATGATCCTTTTTATAATAAGAAGAGAGTAATTTGTACAACACGGTAGGTATTTTTTATTTTTAAAAAACAAAAATTATAAAAAGAAAATTCTTAGAGTAAGTAATTTGTAAACTATTCTATCATACTATTATATATTCTATTATACTGACTATTACAACTATTTAAAAAAACGTTTTTTTTTATTTGTCTTCACCTATTGTGACAACCCTAACAAAATAGGTAACAATTTTGCACGTTCTTAAGAAGCTTTGCCTCTGTTCCGTTTATCTACTCATGTGCTGTTGCCGCTCCGCATCGAATTCACGTAATTTGTGAACCACGTTACGCAGAATAGAGTCAATGTTAATTTAACAATTTTATTTTCTAAAATTTAATCAACTGTTCCGGGGTACGAAAGTTCTTCACTATTGTAATCTATAAACACAATACTACCTCCCATTAAAGCCGTGGCAGATATTTTTATAGCACCTTATATATTTTCCTTCTTTATTTTTTGTGTATGTTTCTTTGTATATTTTTTCACAGGTTTCTTCCTCTTTAGTATATTTTCTTTTAGTATTTGTATCTTGTTCCCATAGTACTTTCAGCATATCTTCTATCTCTATTTGTTGATGCATTACCATAATTGATTGATCTGGTGTAGTGTCATTGAATATTTTACCAAATAAAATCCAGCCTAGCGTAGTCTTCTGGGCACAAGGAGAGCCAGGCGGACCTTTGATGACCTCGTTCTGAAGGATCTGGGCGTATTCATCGACTCCGAGAAGCAAGTCGATCGACCCTGGTGTATGGTACGCTGAGTCAGCCAGGGTGAGTCCTTGAAGATGCGACCAATTATGTGAATGTATTGTTTCTGTGGGTATCTGTGTAGTCAAGTGTTTTGAAACAACATATGCCTTAATCTTGAGGTTGAATTTAGTTTGCCATCTTGATAGAATCTCGACTTGAACTACATGACTGACCTTTGATGACGTAGAACCCACACCTAGAATTGTTCCCTTTATAGGATGCCTCGTACATTTTAGTAACTGAACAGCTCTCTCAGTAATCAAACAGCCTTGTGAACCAGGATCGATCAAGGCTCTGAGTACAGTAGTGTAACCTTCTTCATTCTTAACAATGACTACTGCAGTAGCTAATAAGGCTGTGCTGTTCGTGGTCGTACAGCTGCGTGATGTCATCACTGTATTTACTTGAATACCTTTGGTTTCTTCTACATTGGAATGTGATACTTGTGACTGAGTGGTTTCTGTGGATGAGCCACTTGCCTTACTAAAACGTTGTTCATGAAGAAGAGAGTGATGTCGTCTTTTACAGATTTTACACGTCGTTGACAGTCGACATGCTTTGACTGCATGCCCAGGAACCAAACAGTTAAAGCAGATTGAATTTTCCTTCACGAATTTACTGCGCTGTGATGGTTCCAGTTTCCCAAATTCCTTGCAGTTGTATAATCCATGATTTTCTTTACACATTGGACAAACTCTTTCAGTGGTGACATGGTATGAGCGTATGGTAGCTTTTTCTTTAGATGAAGACGGCGTTATTAATTCTAAGGTACGAAATCTTGTTTCTAGAAACTTCTGTAACGTGGACAAAGTTGGCAAATCACTGTCGTGGGTTTTACTCGCGTATTCCTCCCAGTCCTTATGAGAATCTGCATCCAATTTTTGTACCAATAAATATATAATCATAGGATCCCAGGAGTCCACATTAATATTTAGGTTTTTCAGATTGTTCAAACATTCTGTTGTAGTGTCTAATAACGATTTGATATGATTAGCTGTTTGATTTTGCATCTTCTTTTGGTTAAAAATGCGTTTTAATATAGAAGTAACTATCATTCTCTTGTTGTCGTACCTGCTCATGAGTACCTTCCACGCCTGCTCATAGTTAGCTTGAGTTACTTGTATATGTTTTAGCAATGTTCCCGCTTCACCATTAACACTCAATTTCAAATAATGTAGTTTTTGAACTTCGCTAAGTGATATATTTTCATGTACAAGTGACGTAAATAAATCCTTAAACGTAGGCCAGTCTTCATAATTGCCCGAGAACGTAGGTAGTTGGATTCTAGGCAATTTCACCTGCGGTATGACGCCCTCGCCTGGACCTTCTAAACTTTCCTTTGTTACGGGTACCTGTGACTTTCCCGATGCCAATAAGTCGATAATATCAGCTTTCGTACATGTGTATTTATCTTCACAAGTTCCAAAAACATCATCTTTAAAATAGTCTAGTTGTTTTCGTTGTTCACGTGTCACTATTTTAAGTAAACTCATATATCCCGTTTGATAACGACTCCAATAATCTTCAAGACTCTGTAGTTTTGTTTCTAAAAAACCTTTCGTTAATCTGGGCTTAGAACATTTCTTCACATTGTTATTAACCTTCACTATATGATCAAAGATGTCTTCTAATTCACATAATATTTCCTGGGCTTTTTCCATGTTAATTTAATAGTTTATACGCGTAAATTTTACACCACTTTATAGTTCTAATGTTCACCAATAACGTGCACTGTTTGAAAATCCTGAATTTCACTTTGAATAGTCCAAAAACTTAAAATATCTTCGTCTTAGTTTGTAATTATTCCACTAATATTCATTTAACTTTATAAATTATAACACCGTGTTTTTGCCGGCCGGGCGACCGCTTCGAGGAATTCTTTTGTTCTCTTATCGCTTCGATCTACGCTGGCTATCCGGCTCGCTGCAGGCCAATATGATCGTTATGTAGATGTTTTAGAGTTCTTTATGGTGTGATTGGGTTGCTTGCAAGGAAACGACGTGCGTTCTACGTAATGATGTATTCGCAACTAAAAACATATTGACGGCTTCAACAAGGCCTGTAGTTGGAGATGACATCTTTGCTATTCGACTTGTATACTGGAACAACTTTCGTTTTTTTCCATTCCAACGAAAAAATCCCTGAGGCTAGCGAAGTATTAAAAATTATTAATAAAGGAGTAACTAGAGCTGCTGCACAGGAAGAAATGAATATCGGTGGGATGCCATCAGGTCCTGGTCCCTTGGTAACATTAATAGTTTTAAGTTTCTTAAGCAGACAGTCACGGTCGATTACCGGGGTACTCAAACACTGACTATTGCTGTATAGGGCTTGTAGATACGTTGTTTTGCAATTTATTTCTCCATTACTGTCAGATATGTATACGGACGAGAAGTAATTGGCAAAAAGATTGCAGATTTTGGAACCATCAGATGATACAGTTTGTCCGTCTGTCATAGTCCGTGGGTACGCACTAGATCCACATCGCCTAGCTTTTATGTAACTCCAGAAAAGTTTGGGATTATCTTTGATATCTTGTTCTATATTCTTAAGGTAATCATTATATAAATTCATGGATAATTTTTCACACCGTTTGGAAATTAAATTAAGTTCAATTTTATCCATAGGATTATTATATTTTTTAAAACGTATCCTCAACTTATTTTTTTCTTTTAAGGATTTAATTATCGTTTTGTTAAACCATGGTGGATAACGGTAGTTATTTTGTTTTCTTTCTGGCACATACTTTTTAATGGCTTCATATAAATGTTTGTAAAATATTGCTAACATGTCATTTACGTGGTCAGTATTATCTAGACACGCGGCCGCGTGTCAAGCCAAGTTCAAGCAAACTGGCTAGACAGCGACAAGTGTATCATTACACGAACCACTTGGTGCCACTTTTGACCCTTCCATAACTCAAAAGCTCTTTAACGTAAACACTTTTTAGAAATATTTCAACTTCTATACAAACTATGCTTGCCCTTAAAAACAGTAATATTAAGTACAGAAAAAAAGATCAAATGGGTGTCTAGAGGTATCAGAATCTGCAGCAAAAAACAACGCCAATTGCTCTGGAAACAAAGACTTCAGCCTACAAGTGATAATAAAATTACTTTTAAAGAATACTCAAGAAGATTTAAAAAAATTATCAAACTTACGCAGAAAGCACAAAACAACTATCTTATTAAGAATTCTAAAAATAAATCTAAAACATCCTGGCAAATTATAAATAGTACAAAATCTACAACTGAACCCATTTCTAGTATAAAAATACATGATGCAATAGTAACTAACCCTAATGAAATAGCCCAAGCATTTAATGATTTCTTTATCGATCAAATCTCAGATGTATCCCTAAACTCAACTGAGGACGTTGTAAAAATAAATTGTAACCCTCATTCTATTTTCATGGCTCCCGTTATTCCTCAAGACATAACAAGAGTAATAAAATCTTTGAAAAACAAAAAAAGCTTTGGATATGACGGTATTTCAACAAACGTCATTAAATTTGTCTCTATCATTATAGCTGATCCTCTGTGCCATATCATTAATGCAAGCATATCCGCTGGAATTTTCCCTAATAGCCTTAAAACCACAATAGTTAAACCACTTCACAAGAAAAATAATAAAGAAGACATGACAAATTATAGACCAATAGCTTTAATCCCCGTATTCTCTAAAGTCTTTGAAAGAGTGATTTATGAATCCTTTTATTCCTTTCTGACAAAATATAATATTCTATGAGGGGAACAAAAAGGGTTCCGTAAAAATAAAAATATAAATATGGCAATATATGATTTAATAAATAAAATATTGATGAATGTAGATAAAAAAATACCGATTTGTGCCATATTTACCGATATGACAAAAGCTTTTGATTCTGTAAACCATGAAACGCTCTTGATCAAACTTGATGCTTACGGTATAAGAGGAAACGCCCTTATTCTTACAAAATCATATCTAAGCGGACGCCATCAATATACAGAAATATCTAATATATGCGTCAAATCCAAACGTGAGGTCAAATATTTATCTGGTTCTAGAGAAATTAAATATGGCGTGCCGCAAGGCAGCGTACTAGGGCCGTTGTTATTTTTGCTGTATATTAATGATCTTCCCCGCAACATCAACTACCCTTGTGTGTTATTTGCCGACGATAGTACGGTTCTTATAGACTGCATAAACAGAGAACTATATGAAAACGAAATAAATAATTCACTAAAATTAATAATCAATTGGCTCAACAATAATAATCTTAAGATTAATCTCAATAAAACTAATATAATGCATTTTTATCAAAAAATTCATCCTATAAACCTAAACATTATTCATAACGGTCAAACTATTGATAGCACTAACGTAGCGAAATTCTTGGGTATCTTAGTGGACAGCCAATTAACCTGGAAACCACAATCTGATGAAATTTGTAAAAAATTAAGTACCACTGCGTATGTTCTCTACAATCTCTCCAAAAAAGTGAACTTAGATACACTTATGATAGCCTATCACGGTTTGGTGGTTTCCATCTTAAGGTTTGGTGTAGTGTTTTGGGGCAACTGCACCGAAAGAGAGGCTATATTTAAAGCCCAAAAACGGTGCATAAGAGCCATTTTTAATCTTAAGGTTACAGACAGTTGTATTCCTATCTTTAAGAAACATAATATATTAACTTTTCCTAGTATTTATATTTTAGAAATAGCAATCTTTGTTAAAGGTAACATTCATTTATTTCCTTCATTAAATAACACGCGAACACGAACTACTACCATGCGGTCAAAGTACAGGAACCTATTATGCACAGGCCATTTTAACACTGCATTGCTGAAAAAAAACATTGTTGGTATGGCACCTATTATATTTAATAAATTACCGAAATGTATAAAAGATCAGCCTTTAAGAAAATTTAAACACCTCCTGTCTTCACTGCTTACTAAGAAGTGTTATTATTCAGTTACAGATTTTTTAAATGATGATTTATAACCCTTTTTTTCTCAATTTTTAATATTTAATTGTCTTGATCTCATTTAATGATAAGTTTTTTACCCATTTAGAAATATAAGCCTTATCCTCTAATTTTGTATGCCAACAGGCAAAATGTACTGGAGCTATATTTTTTTTTAAGTTAAGACCATTATTGTACCTACATTTTATGCAAATAAAGAAATTATTATTATTATTATTATTACCCATAAAACTACGTGTGTTTTATTATATCCACAAGGACATCTAGAAGCCCAAATTTCATGAAGCTAGCTCAAACGGTTATAAAGATATGAAGGTCAAAAAGTCGTAAATTTTAATATTGACTGACTGACATATAGTACCTAAACCTAACCTACTTCCAGATGACCTAGAAAGATGAAATTTGGAATCCAGCTCGGTAATTGTGTGTAAGCGAAGGAAAAAGTCTAAAAATAAAAAAAAGTTAATTTTGTTTTTTTTTTAATTGTAGCCTTGGAACCGTTACAAGCTTCTATTTGAAACTATCCCAATATATGTATTAATATATCTTCTATATAACAGAAATATAAAAATAAATTTAAGTAAAAAAATAAGTGATATCACTATACAAAAAACTTGTAATACGCGTTAAACAACCGGCCAACGGTGTGTTTTCGGCGGCGCGCGGCACCATGCAGCGGAAACGCAAGAAATAACATTAAATCTCAATACCTTACTTAATCTTACATTTTTAAATGACAGCAATTTTTATAGGTATCCAATAAAGCATCTCAATTCTAAGAAATAGAGTTTAATACTTGTTCATAATGTTATTTTGTTCCTATAAATACATATTTGGATTTTGCATAGAACTTGGCACTCATTTAGATCTCCATTCTTTTTGTGTATTGAACTTGGCTTTCCTTTTTTACATTTATGTTTTTGGTGTGATTAAAAAGTCCATTCCAGTCTTGCTCATTAAGATAATTATTAATTTCTTTAAAATTTGATTTATAAAAGTTAGGTCTGGAATTGGAATTGTTACATGCATTCAATTATAATAAGAGGATGAATATACCTTTTATACTATTTTACTTAAGCTACCTTTGCTCTTGATTTGAATATATTCAGCGCCGTCGTTTTTTCTAACAAATATTCTGCCTTTTCTGACCCACACGTACTTGTAGCTCATCTCCTTGGCTTTGATCCTAGTAGCTGCGTGAAGGGCCCTGTTGGTTGGTGACAGATGTTCCGTAACGTATACGGGAGATTTCGGTCCTGCGTATCCAAGATGGGTGCAATTTAGCTTTTCATGTGGGTTACTTTGATTGTATTTAATAGTTGCAGCCAGTAGCTGGTCTCGTAGTCTTGGTGATGCCAACTGAACTATTATTGAGCGAGGACGAGCGCTGGATGGGTTAGACTTAGCGATGCGTGTGCAGTGTGAGATATCTTTTTCATTTATCTCACAGTTTACTACACGCGCGAGTTGTGTTATTATACTGTATACGTTTTCAGTTTTTTTTTCGGGAACACATTGCACATCTACGTTGTTTGATCGGGACTGTTGCTCCAAGTTGATAAGTCTCTCGTTTATGTCTTCGATTGTAGTCTTGAGTTCTGTATTTTTTTCTAACTTTAACTTTTTGATACTCTCTTTTGAAGACTCTTGTTCATTCTTTATGTCTTCAAATTTTTCATTCATAAAAGTCATCGAATCTCGAATTCCTTGCATTTCCTTCTTTAACGGTTCTAACTCTTGGTTGATTGTGCTGATAATAGTTTCATTAATCTTTACTAGCATCTCGCTAAATTCTTCTTTAATTATTCCTTTAATTACAGAGCGAATGTCATATTTATCATAAGATGACGATGGAGGTGAGGGGGAGCCAGTAGCTTGTCTTTTTGAGCCCCTACTCATGGAGACGTTGCGAATTGGGGTTGAGTCGTTTCTGCATACTTTCGGGGCACTACTCACACAAGTCGGACAGTTCCAAGTACTCATATTAATCAGAGGTTCCTTAATGGAAGTACAGGCATAGTGGTAATATTTTTCACAGCTTGAACACTTCAAATATTTTTCCTCTAAGTCCGTTTCATTTATATTAGCACAGCAACCCCATTGTACAGCTTCGTCAGCCATTACAACCAAGTCAAATATTATTCAAATTCAAATTATTTATTTCAGATACCAGATCCATATAGTGTTAGTAGTACTTATCCTAATGTTAGTATTTAAAAACCGAGGTGGGTTTGAATTTTGACCCAACTTCGTAACAGGGGAGAGTCCCACCGGTTAGAGAACACGTTCAAGATGCCATTGGAGGTGGAGCGCAAGCGCGCCATCATGGAAGCGCAACGTTTCCGCATGATCGCGGTGAACCCGTCAACGCACGCCTCCGCGAACATTCCTGGCGCGCTACATCGCCATGGTAGCCCCAAAAGCATCCTGAACGCGTTATTATACTGTACGCGCAGGTCGCTGTATGCCCGCAGGGTATACTTGGTCCACAGGCTGCACGTGTAGAACGACTGACAGAAAGCCTTAAAAAGCGTTATCTTAACTGAAACAGTACAGCGTGCAAACCTGCGAGCCAGCATGTTGCCACGGACAGCCAACGACCTGCGCTCCCTGTCTATGTCTACGGTGTCTTTTAAGTCCTCAGTGACCCAGTGACCCAAATACTTGAACCTCTGAACCCGACTCAAGGGAGTCCCAGAGAGTGAGAGGTCAGGCAGCTGTTTATAGGTCAATGTACCCGATTTAAAAACCAACCATTCACTCTTATCGGTATTGTATTTGAGCCCTTGAGCCACCGCGTAACTTTCACATAATATTTTTAGGAGCCTTCTCATTGCACCAACAGATGGGCTCAGCAGCACCATGTCATCGGCGTAGCTAATGTTGTTCACGCAAACACCGTCCACGTGACAACCGACTTTAGTGCTACTGAGCTCACCTATCAGCTTGTTTACGTATAGGTTGAAAAGACGGGGGGAACTCAGCCCCCCTTGTCTTACCCCACAATCAAGCCCGTACCTAGCAGAATATGAGCCTGCCCACTTAACTCTATTGTTCTGGCTACTGTACCAGTATCTAAAAAGTGATATCACCTCAGCTGGGACAGCAGTGTCGTGAGTGAGCTTATACCAGAGCAAATCATAATTAACCAGGTCGAAAGCCTTGGATAAATCTAAAAAGCAAGCTATTACAGGGGTCTTTCTGTCTGTATAATATTGGACAGTCTGCTTGAGGCTTAAAATTGCACTCTCTGTTGACAAGTTTGGTCTGAAAGCAAACTGAGCATCCTCAAGAACGATATGTTTAGCTAGAATTTTATCAAGCAGACTATCCAACACCTTAGCAACAACAGTCGCAAGTGATATCGGCCTATAGTTGGAGATATTGGAGGCGTCACCAGTCTTGTTCTTCATAACAGGCACAACGACTGTATTAGTCAGTTCCACAGGTAAATAGCTATGACTAAGACAAAGGGTAAAGAACATAGAAAGTACCCGCGGTAGGTGTGCCCCAGCGTGTTTAAGATGTTCAATGCTAAGGCCGTCGAGACCGGGGGACTTTCCCCTTACCATTTTCTGTATAGTACTAGCGACATCCTTAGCGGAGAACTTGATAGGGGGAGCCCCTGTCTCGGCCGCCCCCGCACTTCTATTTGACCGCTCACCATTGCCACTCAAACGCAAGGTAACATTAAAATGTTTTTGAAAAGCATTAGCTATTTCAGAGGGGTCGCTCACACCCGAAACGCTCACCGGCACCCCTGGCCTATGTTTCAATTTATTTGTTTGTTTCCAAAACTTAGTAAACTGCTTCGTTTTATGAGATGAAGCTAGCATATCCATTTTAATTTGCGCTTCGTTATTTTGACAAAACCTTAACTTAGTTTTAAAAAGATTTCGTGAGGTACACATATTTTCAAAAATAAAACCCGAAGTAGGTTTATTGTATAACAGCCACGTTTGATAACAAAGTCGGGCATAGCGGTGAGCCTCCCGGACATGTTTGTTCCACCCTACTACATAATTGCCTTTATGTCGCTTTTTAACAGAAGCTGCATGAGTGAGAACGGCTCCTTTTTTCAAAATACAAATTATGTTATCGTACATCCTATCTAACAACAATCGATGCTCCATTTTGTGACACATGTTATCAGCACATTTAACAAATTCTAGAGGAAAATCTATTTGTTTCAAGTTGCTATTACAATCCCACCAAAAACATTCAATGTAAAAAAAAGCCAAGTCTCTCTACCTATGCAATTCTTCCATCGTAAAAAGTTTTGAGATCGCATAGGAGCCAAGTCCTGTTCAACTTAATTTGTAATAATAAATCAATATTTTGTGACTATATCAATAGTTTTGTTTACATTACAATAACAGTGACTTAGCCATGAGCACAAGTTAAAGGTCGTTTGCTCCTTGTAATTACGTGCAAATACCGTTGAATTTATATATTATATATATTATGGACATGATTTTGTAACTGATTGGAATTTGAGATCACTATGGACTAAACATGCGCCATAGTGTATGTGCAGTTCACTGATCTTGGATGATACCGACTGTCGGTTAAGGTGTCCTGATATTATTTATTATTTACTTGCAACTCCTCCAAATATGCCGCTTTATATTTGTATCTTATTGTGCTCATGGCCAAGTCACTATTATTGTAATGTAAACAAAACTATTGATATAGTCACAAAATATTGATTTATTATTACAAATTAAGTTGAACAGGACTTGGCTCCTATGCGATCTCAAAACTTTTTACGATGGAAGAATTGCATAGGTAGAGAGACTTGGCTTTTTTTTACATTGAATGTTTTTGGTGGGATCTCATTTATTTTTTGTAGGTCTCTTTCTTTTCTTTTTATAAATAAACAAAATTGCTATAAAAAATATTTGCTTTTTGTACATAAACAAAGAACAAAGTTAACAATGCAGTCAAAATTCATATACCATGTTCTTGTAAAACCGCAAATATAAATTTGTTTCATATTATTTACTAAGGTATATAATTTATTACCGTTTTTATAATTTTCCCTTTACATGTAGCTAAAAACCTATCTTGGTGCCAAATTTGAAGGTTCTAAGTTTGCTAGAAGTACCTTAGATTTTTGATGATCGGTCAGTGAGTGAGTCAGTGAGTGACAAAATGGTGTAACTTTGATCGCTCATAACTCGTAAACTATTGGTTCAAATGTCATGTAATTTTGAGGCTGAGCTTGTTTTAATACTTACTCTAGGTCATCGAAAACCTAAACCCCTAGCTTTGTCCGTATCGATGATACAGGGGGGGTGAAATAGCCGCGAAACGCTTCGAGAAAAGAATGGTACGGCCGTGCCCGTTTTGCTCGAGACTTGGCTGGGGCACTGCCGTGCCCCCAGATATTCAAAATACTTATTTGTCTGATCTAAATCTCTCTCACCCCAAACAATTTTGTTACATGAAATGTAAGAACTAACAATTTTAGGCTTAATTAGATTAATGTTACACTCTATTAAAAGCGGAATATGGTCCGAAACGTACACGCCATACAAAATAGACGCATTATTCACCAATCGTCTGGCCGCTTCAGTGACAACACAGTGATCAAGCCAGCGCAGGGAGCCGTTGGCGGAGCTAGTAAAAGTATGCGAGTCTGGCGGCAATAGTTCTGTATCAATGCAAGACCATGATTGATCCGTACAGGTTAAAAGTAACTCACGTGAGAAGCGTGACCCTGGATGCGCGTTAAAGTCTCCCAACACAAAAACAGACTCCACTTCACTGCTCTCAATCACTGAGATAGTTTCACTTAGGCAGTTCGTAAACTCAGGAAGATTCTCGGCACAGTCAGTGGGCATGTACACACAAAATATTAGCAACGACCGTTCTTCCTGCGCTATCTTAATACACACGATACGGTCACTAACACAATCAATAACCGACACTGACGCAAATAACAACTTCCTCGACAACAGCGCAACACCACCGTACGGTCTTCCCACAAGAACTCCGTCAGATATGTCCACAGCTGATTTCCCAGTGTATGCGAAGTCTTTATCAATGGTCGCAAGGAAGAGCACGTCGTGGGGCAACAGCCAGGTTTCCTGCAACGCTATTACGTCGGCTCGTGCACATAGTTGACGAACGCAATCAGCTGATCGAGTTATATTTTTACAGTTGAATGTACATAATTTAAAGTTCGACATACAACCCATTATGTGTTTGTTATTATTTCAACACTATGCTGTTTATTTACCTTCACTGTATTTTTCTTAAAGTAAATAAACTGTCTAAACCGTATACCCTCAGGCCAAATTTTATCGTCTAAAAATTTATTTAATTTATATTTAGAGACAAACAACTTAAATGCATTATATGGCCTTTCAGATTTCATATTCATTTTCTGAAGCTGAACTATTTCTTGCGTCTTATTTTGTATATAATCACAAATATCTTTTTCCGTAGTATCTTTGTCAACATTTGTGATAAAAAGCGGAATTTTTGAATCCGCAGCCCTAAATTTAAAGTTCGCATTAGGGCTTGCGGTTCCCGTTTTTCCCTCAAACCGATTCTTTGACTTCTTATTTTGAACCCGCGTCCAACCTTCTTCAGAATGATTTTTAGGCCATTCACCTTGCATTAATACATCTACCATAGTTTTATTACTCTGCATTGAATGGATTAGATTTGCATTCGTTTCATCCGTATTTTCTAATAACGTCAAGTTATGTGGCGTGGCGGTAGACTCGTCGACAGTCGGTTGCGCTCGCGCATGAGAGTGAGCGAGCGAGCGATACTTCGGTCCGTCCTCGTAACTTGTTTGTTGCGTTTGCGAATGCGAGTCAGGATCGATCAGCTGTGCATGTTGTGAGGGTAATTGCGGCGACAATCCAAACGGTCCGCTGTCTAAGTTGTACCCTCCACCTCTTATTTTATTAACATTAGAGTTAAACATCGGATTTATTAACTTATTACCAGATGATTGCATGAGATTATTCTCTTTCATGGCCATTTCTAGGTCGTTCTTAGTGACAAAATTATCCTTGATATCCTTTAATTCCGCACGCAAAACCACCAAATCTTTCAATAACTTCGTTACGTCTACGTGATCGAAACACACTGGCGGCAGTCTATGTAGCTCGTAAGCGACAAAAACCGGCAATTGATCAGGGTCAATGGTTTTAAAAACCGATATTATGTCTTCTAAATCCTTTTGTTTTTTGTCTTTTCGCCTCGACTTCAATCGTTTACCAATCTTTGTCGTGCTGCATAACAACTTCTTTGCCTCATCAATTTCCACCTCGGAAAACGCCGACACACATATTCTCATCAAGCTCTCATTGTCCATAACGTCATGTTTATTACGAATAAACGCCAGGACTTCCGAAATCACTAAGTTACAGTTGGTACACTTAATCGTATCAACAGACATTATCGCGCGGTCGCACTTTCGCGACCACTCGCATAGAACTCGCGCGCGAGACTATTATAAGAAGATAAAAACAAAAAAAAAACAATGTTTAAAAAAAAAACTTTTTTTTTTTCAACCGTCCTCCCAGAGGCAATGCAATGAAGGCATAAAATGTTGCGCGTTCAGTGTCGCTTACTCTTTGGTGCGAAACGTCGCATGCGTCACCAAGCGTCGGTGCAAGCAGAAATGTGTCTTCTGCGTTGGACTGAACCGTGGGAATTCTGTGCGCTGCGCGTAAAGTGTCTGGTCATTCACTCACCAGCTGATCCGTTAACACACTTTATTACGTTTGTTTCTTTAAGAAATTCACTTCACTGATGTTCTACTGTGACTGAGAGTAGTTTGTTTTCAATTATGTTCAAATTTAGTAGAATAAAAGATATTTAAACACAGAGCAAATAAACACACACGTTGACTGTACGAATGCCTGTTCAAAGCCCTTGGTTGAACGCGCTATTCTCAAGAACTACTGGTTCAAATTGAAAAAAATCTTTTTGTGTTTGATAGTCCTTTTATCGAGGTAGGTTATAGGCCATATAACATCACGCTACGACCAATAGGAGCGGAGCATCAATGAAAAATGTTGCATAAACTGAGAAAAATATTCCTTTTGAGAGCTTCCGTTGCCTGCGATGCGTAAACGGTTAAAGTTACACAAAAATGATGTATGACGAAATTGTTTTCCTTTAAATGTCTTAAAAAAAGTCCGAGACGGCATATGTCTATCTTTTAAGGTTGATTCACAATAACCTTTTTTATGATAATCAAATTTGTTCTAATCTATTTATTTATTTATTTATTTATTTAATAATTTATGTACACACAATACATTAACAAACAATATTTCATATTTAAAAATAATGTACAAAGGTGCTGCCAGCAGACCCGCGAAAGGAGAAGTCGTCAATATTGGCAGTCATAGTGTGCGACTCAATTTATAAAACTACAAATTATAAAACATACATATAAATACATACATATACACAAATACTACATGTAACTTAAATATATATATATATCTATATAATAACTCAATCGGCTTATAATATGGGGAAATAGCACAGATATACACCGAGCTTTTGTTGCTCAAAAAAAGTGCATTAGAGCAATGTTCGGGATGCATCCGGAGGACTCGTGTCAACCCATATTTAGAAAACTAAATTTGTTACCATTGCCATCCCTCTATATTTATGAAATATGCATGTTCGTTTATAAACATAAAACTTTGTTTAAATCAGTCAATGATGTTAATCCTAGGAACCGGCGTAACCCACATAGACTCGTTCTAGATGATACTGCTAGGCTTACTAAATATAGTAAAAGCTGCTTATGTAATTGTGTTCGTATATATAATAAGATACCGAGTGACTTAAAAAAATTAAATTCTAGATTATTTAAGAATAAATTGATTGCTTGGTTGAATAAGAATAATTTTTATTGTCTTAAAGAATTTATTGAAAAAAAAATTTAATACTACCTACAAATAAGTGAAAGATTTGCATGCTAAGTATAATTTTGGCAAAACATGTAAGCTCTTTATAATAATTATTGTAACACCATTTATACCATGTTTTATGCAAATAAAGAATTATTATTATTATTATTATTATCATAAGGAGAGATAATGCTCTTTAATGCGTTTCTTAAAAATGTAAAGAGCTTTGGAATCACGGATGTTAGGCGGAAGCGAGTTCCAAAGTCTTACTGCGTGAACGGTAAAGGAGTAGGAATAGAAGTCAGTGGAGTGGGATTGGAAGTGTAACAAAGATTTTATTTGCGTTCTACAAGGAGCATTAGGAGGACGGGTAAAAGTAAAGCGTTCACGCAGATAAGAGGGATACATAGGGTTGTACAGGACATTGTAAAGAAGGCATAAAATGCGAGTGTTCCGGTGAAGACGGATTGGGAGCCACTTGAGCTGCTTGCGAAGGTGAGATACGTGGTCATATTTTCGCAGGCCGAATATGAAACGAATGCATAAATTTTGCAAGCGCTCAAGTTTATTAAGGAGCTCCTCGGTAGCATCTAAATAGCAGGCATCGGCATAATCGATGATGGGTTGAATTACAGATAGGGCTAGAGAGATTTTAGTTTGTAGAGGTAGGAAATGTTGAAGAGACTTAAGGGAATGAAAGGAAAAATAAACTTTACGGCTAACTTCGGCAACCTGAGGACGCCACGAAAGATTCGCATCCATTATAATCCCCAGGTCCTTTACGGTATCCGAGAAGGTGATAGGGATACCATCAAAGTACAGACGCGCCATCGATGATGAGCTTAACCGACTCCGCATAGACTTGCTACCCATGATAATGGCTTGAGACTTAGAAGGGTTCACTTTAAGGCCATAAGAATTAGCCCAAGCGCAAATGGCGGCCAAGTCTTTGTTCATGGCTGCAATGGCAGAGTCTGCTTCAGCCACTCCAAAGTGGCGATAAAGCTGCAAGTCGTCTGCATAAAGATGGAAGCTAGAGGAAATAACTCTAGTTACAGAGTTGATGAAAATAGAGAAGAGAAGAGGAGAAAGAACGCCACCCTGGGGAACACCAACACTATGTATACAAAACAATGTTTAAAAAAAAAACTTTTTTTTTTTCAACCGTCCTCCCAAAGGCAATGCAATGAAGGCATAAAATGTTGCGCGTTCAGTGTCGCTTACTCTTTGGTGCGAACCGTCGCATGCGTCACCACGCGTCGGTGCAAGCAGAAATGTGTCTTCTGCGTGGGACTGAACCGTGGGAATTATGTGCGCTGCGCGTAAAGTGTCTGGTCATTCACTCACCAGCTGATCCGTTGACACACTTTATTACGTTTGTTTCTTTAAGAAATTCACTTCACTGATGTTCTACTGTGACTGAGAGTAGTTTGTTTTCAATTATGTTCAAATTTAGTAGAATAAAAGATATTTAAACACAGAGCAAATAAACACACACGTTGACTGTACGAATGCCTGGGCAAAGCCCTTGGTTGAACGCGCTATTCTCAAGAACTACTGGTTCAAATTGAAAAAAATCTTGTTGTGTTTGATAGTCCTTTTATCGAGGTAGGTTATAGGCCATATAACATCACGCTACGACCAATAGGAGCGGAGCATCAATGAAAAATGTTGCATAAACTGAGAAAAATATTCCTTTTGAGAGCTTCCGTTGCCTGCGATGCGTAAACGGTTACGAAAATAGAGAAGAGAAGAGGAGAAAGAACGCCACCCTGGGGAACACCCGCCGTGAGGTCACACCAATCAGAATAAGATTCTTCGAGGCGAACACACTGCGAGCGACCCCGAAGATAAGAATCTAGCCAGGCTAGGGAAGTAGAAGAGAAATTTAGAGATTATAGGATGCCAAGTAGCACATCAAAGTCTACCGAGTTGAAGGCGCTGCTGAAATCCAGCAAGACAAGGACCGTCATCATCTTATTCTCCATTGCCCAGCGGATATCATCAGTCACCTTCAACAGAGCAGTGACAGTACTATGACCAGAACGGAAACCAGATTGGAAAGGAGAGATGAGAGAATTTGACGTCAAAAAACCAGTGATCTGCCTGTGAACGATATGCTCGAGTACCTTGGAGAGGTAAGGAAGGATGGAAATGGGTCTGAAATGAGATGATAGAGAAGGATTGGAGATCTTGGGTAAGGGAATGATATGTGCCTGTTTCCAGGCGGATGGGAAATTACAAGTGTATAAGGAATTATTAAAAATATGGGTAAGGATTGGGAGCAGACAGGGAAGGATGAGACGGATCATTCTCGAGCACATATTATCACTGCCAACTGCATTGGAAGAAATTGCAAGTAGTGATTTTTCAACGTCAACCTCAGAAACGGAACTAAAAGAAAAGAGGGGGCAGTTTGGTACCGGCAAGCTCATAAGTTCTGAGAGAGTATCGGTTTTGACATTTAGAGCTAAATGGATAGGTGGGAGAGAGAGATAATGGTTTATTTCATTTAGATTAATGTCAATAGAGGAGTTGATTGAAGATTTGCCGATACCAACCGATTTTAAAAATTTCCAGACCTCGGTAGAACTACGGTTAATAAGAGATTCGTGGAAGTAGCGTCTTTTGGCATCCCTACACAGACGACTGCAACGATTGCGCAGTACCTTGTAATAATCAAGGAACACATCAGACGGCCTGCCCTTGAGTTTAGTCTTAGCTCTATCTCTGCGGGCCATAAGTGCTTTAATTTCGGCTGTAATCCACGGAGCTGGCTTATGCTTTATTTTTATTCGACGAATTGGTGCATGCTTGTTCATTAAGCCAAGAACCATGGAATTAAAGCAAGACACTTTTTGATCTGTACCGGGGCTCTCAGTGACAGGCGACCAGTCAAGTGCGACTGCGTCGGCTTGCAGAGCTTCTATATCAATCTTACTGTAATTTCGCAGATTAAAATACTGTGGCTTTTGCTTGGGAGTGCGAACACGATACGATATGTAAATAAGATCGTGATAAGAAAAGGCTGCCGTAAGTTGACCGTGCTTAGTGACCTTGTCAGGTGAAGAGACAATCGCAAGGTCTAATAGAGAAGGAGTACAGTTAGGAGAAAAGTGAGTAGCAGAGAAAGAAGAAAGAAAGAAAAAAAGTTTATTTGGGACAGACACAGGACACACAAAAAAAAACAATAAAAAAAAAAAATAACGATATAGATAAAAAGAAAGAAAGAAAGAATAACAAAAACTTAAAAAATAAAACAAGGGAAAATGTGTGTCCCACCTGTACCAAACCGGACATTGCTCAGTGAACGCTGTGATGTTGGTATTAACATCACAGCACTGGTATTACGCAATTCCCGTGTAAGTGACGTCAGCGGCGTCGACCGAGTCATGAATGCAATACTTTAAAATTTTTATAAAGATACAAATAGTGTTTGGGTGTAAAATACATAGATAATGATAAATAAATATTAATTAAAATTAAATTAAGTCGCCCATATGTGATAAATACATATTTCACTGCTTAAATTGCAAACCCAAACCCGTCGCCATATTGTTTGGTTCGAGCTAGCGTCATAGAAGCGTCATAGGCACTACGTCGTGTCCGCTCACTCCGCTCCGTTCATTCTGTATGGCGATTGGCGGCAATTCTTATAGAGAATTAAAGATGTGCACTGTGTAATAACACCAACAAAGTGAATCACACGATACAATGATAACGCTGAAAAGATACACATATCATACGCCTTATTATAGCACAGGCGACGGGGCTACACCATTGAGGTAAGCTATGTAACGGTTAAAATTCAGCAATACATAATAATATTTGAATAAAAGATTATGCTCATAAATAAGAAATTAATATGAATTATAAATTAAATTAAAATTAAATGTGAGTGCAAATTATAAACATTAAAATTAAAATTTCCTAATAGTTACTACTAAAATGGTGTCTTGATTTTATACTTAAATATTTTCTATATAAAGACCTGGATGGCATGGACCAGCCATGGAACAGATGAACAGCAAGAGGTAAAGGAAAGCAGGTGGTTTGCCGCTACAAAACAACAATGACTCTTCCACCCGATGCCTGACAGCTGTGACCTTTGAGGTAATTACTACAGTAGCTTAAATATAGTTATACTAGGTGTTAAATAAATGTCAAGTGTGGATATGTTCAAATAAATATAATAAATATAAAATGTTGTAATGACAGCCCGTAGAACTATATATTTAATTGGGTTTGTAATAAATATTTTTATACAAGGTGTTAAATAAATGTAAAGTATGGATATGTTTAAATAAATATAATAAATATGAATATAAAATGTTGTAATGACAGTCTGTAAAGCTATGTATTTAATTGGGTTTGTAATAAATACTTGTAATAATCACACATACACGCACGTTACGCGCGCAACACCTATGTCCATTTGTTCCGACTAAAAAAATAGAAAACACCGTGCAAAAAGTGATTCCAGTTACTTGATTTCGATAAAAACCTAAACCATTAAGAGTGTTGCTGGCGGAGTAGTATTAATATTGTGCTAAAAACTGTAAACAACAACAAAGTGACAAAAAACATTCGGCAAGTAATCTAAATATACCGACATTAAGTGTTGACAAACAGCGAATTGAGTGAAACGCGTAAGTTACTTGAATCTCACGGCGCTTACGACGTTCTTCTCGCCGGCTCGAGTCGTGCTACAGCTACACGCACACGCGCGCATACGCAACTGGACCGGTTCACTCACACACGGCTGTCTGCTAATTGAGCGCCTGTGTTTCTCAAACTTGTTGGGTGATTTTAATTATTCGGTCTTTTTTGGGTAACATGTCGCGTTGTGCAAGATGCGGTGAGGAAGCTTTCGATGTTATACAATGTAACAGCTGCAAGAAGCATTATGACTTTCCATGTTCTGGGGTTACTGAGGTCGGTTACCGGAAACTAGGTGCTGAGAGACAAGCAGCATGGAAATGTCCGAGTTGTAAATCGGCGCCGGCTTCTTCTAGCTCGGATGTGGGGTCCCCTAAACCAATATCCCTGAATCAAATAATGCAGGAAATATCTAACATCAAGTTAACGCTTAACCCGTTATTGGATCTCGTAGCTGACATTAAAGATATAAAAAATGATGTCGGTCTTCTAAAAACTTCCATGGAAGACTTCTCTTCAAAATTCAAGGATTTGGACGAGAGGGTTCGAGTTATTGAAAAGACGAGGGATGATGTCCTAGGGATGCAAGCAAAGTTGGAAGAAATTGAAGATAAGCTGAATGAAAGAGATCAATTTATGAGGTTAAACAATGTAGAAATAAAAGGAGTGCCGCTCAGAGACCATGAGAATCTTATCGACATTGTTGGCAAAATAGCTTCTAAGATCCAGTGTCCCATTACGAAGCACAACTTAAATTTTGTCGTGAGGGTGCCTTCCAAAGAAAGCAGGATCAAGCCCATTATAGTAACCTTTTTGAATAGGTACATAAAAGAAGACTTTGTGGCTGCAGCACATGCCTATAAAACCCTCTGTCCAGCTGATATTAATCTTGAGGGAACTGGCCGGATCTACATCAATGATCACCTTACTGTCCAAAATAAATTGTTATTAACTAAGACGAAAAAGTTAGCAAAGGATAATGATTTTCAATTTTCTTGGGTCAAAAACTCCAAAATTTTTGTCAGAAAAGACCAGACCTCAAAGTCTTTTGTTATAAAAAAACGAGAAAGATCTATCAAAAATCTACTAGTTATAAAATTTTTAATTCCCATTAATTTATTTTACCTTAGGGCAAAAACTTTGAGCATCACTTGTTGTTTACTAGTATTCTTTTCTGCGACACTCGGCCCGAGTTCTTCACTCATTGGATTGATCTTTTGTTTGTTAACTACTCACTATTATATTTTAACGACTGTTATGTTTATCAACGTGCTAAATGCTATCTTTTTTATGCTGAACTCTCTTTATGTATGGCGCGGAATTACGTATTTTGCAACATTGGCGCATTATCTGCATTTCTGTATGTACGAGTATAAATTAACTATTCTTTATGTATACATATTTATGGATTGTATTATCGGTTATTAATGCTTAATTTTTATTACCAGAATTGTAGGGGGCTCCGTACCAAGACATCTTCATTTTTCCGTAACCTTTGTATGAGTACATATGACATTATTTTGCTGACTGAGACCTGGCTAGTTGAGAGTATCAGTGACAGTGAGCTCTTTGATGACCGGTATGTGGTGTTTCGCCGTGATCGAGATTATACCCTCACAGGGCAAACCAAAGGGGGTGGGGTACTTATTGCTGTACTGCGTCATCTTCATGTCGTGCACAATCTGGATTGGAGGTCAAGTGCTGAAGATATTTGGATAACTTTGAGATCCCGCAATCCACAGAATAATGATATAAAAATACATATCTGCGCGTTATATTTATGTCCACAGAATAAGGGTAATTCGTTTTATTTACAACTAAACAACTTTTTAAATGTTCTCACAAGTGTGACTGAAATTAATGCATCCGATTATGTTTTAGTGGTTGGTGATTTTAATATGAGCGACATACAGTGGGTACTGTGTGATGATGGCTTCCAAGCTTTATGCTCAAATAACGCGCATCATAACGACTTTGTTACTAGGCTGAGTGAATGTGGTCTAGTCCAACATAATTCGCACAATAATCATACTGGTGGATTATTGGACTTAGTTTTATGCAATGACCTTGTCTCCGTGTCGTCATGTTCAGACCCGCTAGTTAAAGAAGACCCCTATCATAAGAGCTTGGTAATTAAACCTTCATTTCTTTGCTCAGTCACACTCAAAGAACGTCCACGAACTAAATTTTGTTATCAGTTTGGGGACTACGTTAATATTCGTAGTGAACTTGATTATATCAATTGGGAGGTATTGCTCAGTGCAGAGTGCTTAGAAGACGCTGTGCATTCTTTTTATGATACACTGTACCGTCTTAGAGACAAAAATATTCCTACGCGCCTAACGAAAATTACACATTACCCTCCCTGGTACAACAGTGCGCTGATAAAATGTATTAAAGAAAAATTTAAATATTTTAAAAAATACAAAACTTACAATAATAGATCTGATGGTTTCACATATAACTTGCTTCGCGATAGAGTAAAGAAATTAGAAGATATATGCTACAAAACTTATATGAGGAGTATTGAGAATGCTATAACTGAAAACCCTAAGCGTTTTTGGTCTTATATTAAGGCAAAACGAGGTAACAGTAACTACCCAGGGTTAATGAATTACGCTAATACATCTAGCGACACTGGATCAGGCATCAGTAAGTTATTTTCTGATTATTTTTCATCTAATTTTCTTTCTAATGACAATTCCTCTTTGCCATCATACCGCCTCACGTCAACTGGTAGTCAAGTCTCTGACATCTCCTCAGTTTGTATCAAAGTTGAGAAGGTACATGAACTATTAAAGGCACTTGACCCAAGTAAGTCAGCTGGTCCTGACTCTATACCAGCGTCTTTTTTAATTCCATGTTCAAAAGAACTAACCAGGCCTATCACTTTGCTCTTCCAACGATCGCTGAATGAAGGCGTTGTGCCATCCCTGTGGAAATCAGCCTTCGTTACACCTATTCATAAAAGCGGGTCAAGAAGCGCTGTTACAAATTATAGGCCAATATCAAAATTATGCTTGATTGCGAAAGTTCTCGAGCGTCTGGTTTACAGTCAACTTTACGACTCAGTTAAATCAGTGTTCATACCAGAGCAGCACGGTTTTCTGAGCGGTAGATCGACTGCCTCCAACCTGTTGGTATTTAATGAATACTTGACAAGTAGTATGGATTGTGGTAATCAGGTTGATGTGGTCTATACTGATTACAGCAAAGCTTTTGATCGTATAGACCACAAAATTCTACTTTTAAAGCTCCTAGATGTCGGTATTCACGGTAGACTCCATAACTGGTTCTCGTCTTATCTTCAGGACAGGTCTCAGTCAGTAGTTTTGGGCGGTTATGCCTCGCCTTGGGTTAAAATCCCTTCTGGAGTTCCACAGGGCTCTTTGTTGGGCCCCCTGCTATTCGTTATCTTTATTAATGACATTAGTTCATGTTTCATACATTCAAAATTTTTGCTCTTTGCTGATGATATGAAAATATACCGTACAGTTAATAATATTCAAGATGCTAAATTAATGCAAGAGAACCTTCAACGTCTTGATTCATATTGTTGCTATAATAACTTAGATCTTAATGCATCCAAATGTTTCTCTGTAAGTTTTACACGTAAGCGTCAAGTATTCATATTTAACTATATAATGAAAAATTATAATTTAGAGAGGAAAGCTGTTTCCAAAGACTTGGGTGTAGTGCATGACAGCAAGCTTTTATTTGACCAGCATGTTACTCAATTAGTCAACAAAGCCTTTAGGGCTTTAGGTTTCCTGATTCGCTGTTGCAGTGACTTCAAAAATATGAAAACTATAAAAATATTATATTGCTCATATGTGCGAAGTCACTTGGAATACGCTTCTCAGATTTGGAATCCGTGCTACGCTTGCTATTGCAATGAAATCGAAAGGATTCAAAGAAAATTTATTCGTTATTTAGGTTTCAAATTTAAATTGTCTCACCTAGCCGATCTCACCTATGAGCAGCGCTGCGTTAAATTGCATATACTACCTTTGCAATTAAGACGAAAAATTTCTGACATAACTTATTTTCTTAATATTGCTCAAGGTAAGATCGACTGTCCCGAGCTTCTTTCAAAAATAAAGTTAAGAATTCCAGTAAAAAAATTACGTAAAAATATCTTGTTATGCAGACCTCCGTGCCACACCAATTTTAGAGCGAATAGCTTTCTGCCTAGAGTGTTTAATGAATTTAACGAATTGAATGCTGATAGTCGTTTTGATCTCTTTACTACTAGTAAACATTCTGCGAGGTCCTGTTTGATTAAGTGCTTTATTAATAATGCTTAATATTTTTGTCTTATTTTACTTTTTAAGATTTTGGATACCCATATATGCTTTTGTTTAACCATTTGCTAGATTGTTATGCTAACCATGATACCATTTTGTTTTTTTTTTTTAAACTACTTGTGGAAGCTTGTTATTGGCATTTATTGATCTAAGTTGTGTAACTATTTGTATGTAGCTGTAAGCTCCCCTAATAAAATAAAATAAAAAATAAATATTTTTTTAGATTTTTAATAAATGTTAATTTGGTTTTCAGGCTGCGGATTGGTGGTGGAAGATCATTCCAACAGTGTGTAGCGGCATGTTTGAAACTACCTCTAAATGCTGCAGTCCTGTGCCTGGATACGGCTAGCGGATTTGTTCCTGATCTTATTTTATATTTTGAGTTTGTTTGACGCCAATTCAATTTGTCATAGAGGTATTTTGGTTTTTTATTTTTTATTATTCCAAAAAGTAAAGTGGCAAGGTGCAACCTCCTCCTGGCAGCCATTTTGAGCATGTTATGTTTGTTAATGTAAGGAGTTACATGGCATCTTCTGGGGACATTATCGCAATACCTGATACAGGCATTTTGAATGCGCTGTATCAGTTGTGATGTCCGTGACAGGAGACATGGCCCATATACAGTGTCACAGTAATTTAACCGGGATAAGACCAAGCTCTCCACCAGCTGCTTCCTAATAGGAACACTCAGGTATCTCCTAATTCCGTATAGTATCTTGAGACGGTAGAAGCAGTTACTCAACATTTTGCCTATGTGGGCCTCAAAATGCAGTTCCGGGTCCATATTCAGCCCTAAGTTGCAAGCAGTCTCCACTCTTTGAACTACCTCACTCATAATGAGTATTACAGGGTTAGCAGAGAGTGTGTCCTTGATTTGTTGCTTACTGCCCAATACCATAAATTTAGATTTATGGGGGTTTAGCACCAGGGAGTTCTGATTCGACCACTCTGCAACCCTGTATAGGTCCTTGTTAATTTTTTGTACAGCTGATGCGATTTCTGTAGGTTTGAAAGAAATGTAAATCTGTAAGTCATCAGCGTACATATGGTACTTACAGTCAACAAAGGACTGAGCTACATCAGCACTGTAAATTATGTAGAGAAGCGGTCCCAATATTGAGCCCTGAGGTACCCCTCTCTCAACTTTTAGAGGCCTGGAGTTCTTAATTGTGCCATCCTCTCCACGAATCTCTACATATTGAAATCTATCAGATAAATAGCTATTAAACCACTCTATAGTTTCGACTGAGAATCCATAATAGGACAACTTCAAAAGAAGCAAGGTGGGATTTATTGCGTCAAATGCCCTGGAGTAGTCCAACAACACCAAGATTGTTGCTTCCCCTCTGTCGCGTGCCTCCAGAATGTTGCCCACTACATCACATAACGCAGTGGCCGTTCCTCTTTGTTTGCGGAAACCAGACTGGAATTCGGGAAGAATGTTGTTTTCCTCTAAGTAGGACACCACTTGCATGTACACCACACGCTCCAACACTTTGGATAGACACGGCAGAATGCTAATAGGGCGCAGGTCCCTGCAAGTGAGAGGGCTGCCAATCTTGGGGATGGGGCGTACCACTGCACAACGCCATAGATCAGGAAATGTATTTGTAGATATTGACATATTCACTATATTTGTTATGGTTTCCACAGTAGCTGGCAAAGTGAGAGATATCATGTCCAAATTGATCCCGTCAACACCCTGAGCATTTGTATTGATGGTTTTTATAATTTTAAGGACTAATTCCTTTTTAACTAGTTGTAGCTTGAACATCCCGGGGCCATATCTATGATGCTCAAAATAAGTCAGTTGTGAAATGCTGACTTTGCACTCACCTGGTACATCAAGAAATGCCTCATTTATTGTATCAGGGTTGTCAAAGTGTTTAGGCAGTGACTTTTCTACGTGGTCTGGGATAACATCTGATTTCAGGCTTTTCCACAGTTGTTTGGGGTTTTGAACGTTATTATTAACACGTAAGGTAAAATATGCCTGCTTTTCTGACTGCAATGCAGCAATTGCCTGATGTTTTAGGTCTAAATAGTATCTTTTATGGTTATCATGTCCAGACATATGACATCTCTCTCGTGCCTGATCACACAATTTAAACAACAACCGAATATTCTCCGTGATCCATGGCGTCGGCCTGGCTCTGATGATTGCACTTTTAATGGGAGCGTGTAGATCAAACAAGAAGGTGATCCAATCATTGAATGTCTGTACCATGGAGTGTACATCACATATACCACCAATTTCAGACCATGGTATGGAATGTAGGTCAATCATAAAGAAGTCCTCCAGTATGTCCCTGATTGGCCTATACACAATTACCTTTGGGCTATGTTTTACTTTTTTAATACTAGTCTCACATACCACAAATGAATGGTGGCCTAGGTCACTATTATAGTCCACTATGACACCTTGGACTCCTAAGTCTGTACACACAACATCTATCAGCGTGCTGCTGTCCCCAACAAAATGCGTGGCAGAAGGAACCACCTGGTTCATATTGAAAATATCAAGAAACTCATTAAGCAATTTTGTTTTAGTGTTACAAACATCCAGAATATTAATGTTAAAGTCTCCCAAGATTAGTACATTGTCATAGGGAGCCAAAGTACTAACACTTTCTGTCAGTCCCTCCAAGAACCTAACAACGTCAAACCATGGTGGACGATATGCAGTGCCAATCAGTAATTTCTTGCAATTAACTGTAACTAACAACCATAACTGCTCAATATCAGGCTGTTCAGGGTGTGGTTTAATGCGTGCATTGACACCTGCCTTGATATAAAAGGCCACTACACCCCCTCGCCCACCACGTATGGTTGTTGGACGTGGAATGTGCTTCAGCCTATACCCAGGAACACGTGGTGCACGGCCCTCCTCGCCCGGTCGCAACCACGTTTCGTTTACGGCCATTATATCCACGGCATGCCGGTCCATGGCGATCAAGAATTCATCTTGATTTGTTGCGAGGGACCCGGCATTAAGGAGACCAAATTTTATTTTTTTTGTACGTGTCATTTTGCATGTAGGCTGTAATAAGATAATAAGTTATGTATGTAGTATATAAGTTGTACAGGTAGTAATATTGAACTAGATGAGTAAGTTTGTATATTATTATTATTAAGGTTATGTATATATTTTATTATAGAATAATTTAAAATATTTGTATAAGTTTTGTATATAGTATGTAATATGTGTGTAGTGTAAAGAAAATAATAAGATATTTGGATGGTGTAAGTTAAAAAAGCATTGCATCCATGTATGCGGACCTTGTGACACACAGATTCCCTTGATAAATAAATAACACATTTAAGAATACACTTAAAATTAATAGTCGATATACAGATAACAAGGACACGCACAGAAGAATCAGATAAACAACTATGTCGACTCATTAGCAAGAGAAGTAGATGATACAAAGAGTGCTTGTATGTCGGTTTCAGAGCGAATTCCTTTTGTGGGGTCCCCGGGCTTGCAGCAAGCCAGTATTCGCCCATGCTTAGTCCACACGAACCTCCAGCCAGCTTGGCCAGCAGCGTCCCGCGTCTGACGAAACAACTGGCGGTTCAACTTGGTAAGCCGCTCATTGAGGTAAAAGCGCTTTGCTGGTCCTGTCATATCCAGGTCCGCAGTGGTTGCTCCACGCCTTACTCGGGCATTTTTGAGTAAGTCGTCACGCAGGCTACGTCTCGTGAGGCGCACCACAATAGGGCGTGGCCGTACTTCCGTTGGCCCTCCTGGACTGGCAACATTCAGCTGACGCTTCCCAACACGCTCCGCGCTGACAATGTCCCTCTCTTCCAACTTGACACCAAGCTTCTGACCAATAGTCAGTACAATGTGTGTGGGATTTTCCGTGTTCGCCTCGGGCAGGTTAGCAATCTCTATATCATTGGCCAGAAGTTCCTGATCCCTATCCTCGAGCTGCTGGCGAAGCTCCGCTATCACGCTGTCCACCCTCGCCGAATCACAGGTACTGCTGGCGAAGCTCCGCTATCACGCTGTCCACCCTCGCCGAATCACAGGTACGTTGCTCCAAAGACCCAACCCTCTTTTCAAGGGTCTCTACACGCTCACTGTACCCAAGCACAGAGACCTTCAGTGTGGCCAGCTCCTCCTCCACATGCCTCCTGAAACATGTGAGCTCCTCTCTAACAGTCCTCAACTCGTCCAAAATTAATTGATATTCCGGTCGAATACCGGACGACAGCTGATCCGTGGTACCCATGCAAGTATCCGTGCTAGAGGGCAAAGACGTAGGGGTGCCAAAGTCGGCGTCCGCTTGTGTCAGTTCGTCCGTGGGTGCAAGACTGTCCGGTGTACTGGCGTCGTCGCGGGAGCACTCCAAGTCGACCTCGCTGCCCGCAGTTCTCACTGGCGTCTCCGCCTTGTTGTCCCTGGCAATGTTTTTCTTACACTCTGGGCAATGCCAACCCTGGGCCACTTTTCCCTTGACTCCAACACATTTGTTGTGGTAATATGCTTCACCACACTTAGCACCTCCACACCTAACGCCCTCTGCAGGACTAATAAAGCGACCGCAAGCTCCACACTTAGGCATTGCTTCAAGGGTCTTTGTGATACTCGCAGAGGTGGCGCTGAATTAGTTAGATGCCGATGCGGAGCACTAGATGGCGCTGTTTATCAATTATTTCGTATACTATGAATCTATGTGTTTGTAAACACCATAAGCCTGTTTCACTATCACTAATGAAGGATTGACTCACAGTAGATGTCGTATAGTATTAGTCTAGTTTAGTTTTTATTTTAGTTTTATTTTATTTAGGGTAGTTACACAGTCACTGTTAGTTTGTAAGTAGTTTTTAAGATGTAAATATTATGATTTAGGCTTTATTACTACACTTAAGCACTGGATAACACTTCAGTTTATGATTACACTTGTATCAATTGTTTTTATTACAATTATAACACTTAAGAAGTAAGAACTGTTTTATTTCGTTAAGAACAACAAATTATATGACCAAGCTCGGCGCCGTCAAACGTCACACTCAGAGACAGAGAGGGGCAAGACATTTAAATCATAAGAGGAAAGGAGAGAAGTAAGTCTGTAAGAACGAGAATCGTTCTTAAGCAGGCATGTGTTAAAGTCGCCCATAATGATAATCTATTTATAAACAGGACACAGTTCACTCAGAGTGGAATCAAGAGAGCTATAATAGTCAATTCGTAAGTTAGGGGAATAGAAAACAGCAAGAAGAATTTTAGAAGATTTTAAAGAAATTTCAAGGAAAAGGTATTCAGCTGCCTCGGAATATAAAGAGGGTGAGGCCAGAACAATTTTATGCGTTAAATCGGCTCGCAAATAAATGGCAACACCACCGCCTCCTTTCCCGGTTCTGTCATTACGAATAAGAACAAAGCCGGGAAGAGGAAATTGAGTAGAGAGAAGTGAAGGTTTAAGAAACGTTTCTGATATCAAAATCGCGTCGACATTTGCACTGCTAAAAGATGCTAGAAGGTCGGAATAGTGACTCGGAACACTCTGGGCATTAATATGCACAATGTTAAAGTTATTACGACGGTCAAAGAAAAGGGAGGAAATTTGATCGTGTAAAGTGGGAGGAGAATTCAAGTCATCCGCACTAACATAACCGCAAGATTCAGAGGAGCATGAAAAAAAACTATCATTAAGCTCATCAAGAACATCCATAGAAGAGTGAAAATATATAAATAATTATAAATATAAATAAATAATTTATAAATCTATACTAATATTTAACCCTGAATTAATATAAACAAATAGCAATACCAACGACCACCATTACTGGTCTGGTCTGCTCTGCTCGCTGGTAAATTGATAAAAAAAAAACATTACAACAAACACAGAGAACGAAAACAATTTTAAAAATAAAGTTACGTTTACAAATTAAAAGACAAGAAGCTAAACAAGTAAAATAAAACGCTTACGCGCAACCTCACACATGTCGAAACAAAACGCAGCAATCAGATGTCAACTTGACATTTCAATATTTCATGACAGCTGTCACTACGAAATAACCACAGAGCAAAGTTGAAAGTAGTGTGTGCAAGATAACAAATAAGTAACAAAAACGGAAAATAATACCTATAAGGCTATATTAGTTTATCCTAGAGTGTGCATATTTATATCAGGATCAACTAGTTTGGCCTAGCCTAAACTGGTCTATCCTATCGGGCTTAGGACAAATTAGTTTGATCTAGGCTATACTAGTTTATCCTATCGCGTATAGGAAGAACTAGTTTAGCCTAGACAAAACTAGTTTGTCCTGAAATCGAGTTTGGTCGGTAACATATATATCATTCATTTTTGGAAATTTGTGGTGGAACAAATCTGCCTCTTACGAATATGTTAGCTGCCACCGACGAAGTCAAAAAGTGAGTAGAAAACTAAATATTACATTTATTTCGTTATTTTTTGCGGAACTTCTCTTTATCTAAATTTTAAATATACGGGCCAAATTAGTGTCTCACATTTTAGAAGCTTGGGAGGGTTCACAGGACGCCATCGGCATTTTTTGTGATCTCTCCAAGGCTTTTGATTGCGTTGATCATGATACTCTAATTCTTAAACTAAAACATTACGGATTACGAGGACAATCATCAGAACTTGTATTGTCATATCTCTCAACTAGACAGCAAAAAGTAGGCGTAAACGGAGTAACTTTGTCGGGTTCCTTAATAAGAATGGGCGTGCCTCAGGGTTCAATTCTAGGCCCCTTTCTATTTTTAGCATATATTAATGATCTCCCCTATATGATGGACGACTTAACTGACATTATTTTATTTGCTGACGATACCTCACTCATTTTCAAAATAGATAGGAAAATGAAGGATCTTAGTTATTTAAATGGTGGCCTTGAAAAATTATCTGATTGGTTTTCAACGAATAACCTGCTTTTAAACACGTCCAAAACAAAATGTCTTAAATTCTCACTTCCAAATGTGCGGTCTCAGTCAGATTTAAATCTCATGCTTGACTTGGCGAAAAACTCGATTTTATTAACGATACTGTATTTCTTGGTATTACAATAGACTCTAGGTTACAGTGGGGTGCTCACATAACAACTTTATCTAAAAGGCTTAGTTCCGCTGCATTTGCAGTTCGAAAAATTAGGCAATTAACAGACGTTCCCACTGCTAAATTAGTTTATTACGCGTATTTTCACAGCATAATGTCATACGGCATTCTGCTATGGGGCTCTGCAGCGGATGTGGAGTCTATATTTATTTTGCAAAAACGAGCAATTCGTGCAATCTACTGCATGAGCCCTCGCGAGTCTCTAAGGAATACATTTAAAGAAATTAATATCCTAACGTTGCCAGCTCTCTATATCTTGGAAAATATAATATACATTCGCAAAAATATACAGAATTTTAGTGTTAATAGTGATCACCACAATATAAATACAAGAAATAAAAATAAGCTAGTAGTCCCAAGATTTAGACTAACTAAAACAAATACTAAATCTTTCCTAGGAAATTCAATTCGATTTTATAATAAAATACCGGAAGAGATAACGAGTTTGTCTAATAAAAGGTTTAAGACGTGCATTAAATCAAAACTAATAAAGAAGGCGTATTATACGGTTAAGGACTACGTAGAGGATAAGCGCGCGTGGAATTAGATCATCTGCATATGTGGCCTCCCTGGCGGTCTGCTAATTTTCTTGTTTTAGCTTATTTACTACAGTTAGCTGCCCCCATAGCCTCTATATAAAGAAGGCTCTTGACATGCCTTGACATTCCTGTTAGGGATTTTATTAGGACTACATATTGATTGTATGTATAGTATATTTTTATTATTTTTATAATTTCTTTAGATTTGTCTTTTCCTTATATTTTCGTCCCTTGTAAATGTGACGACAATGTAAATCTAGCTGAATGTTCGATTCTATTTTCTTCCATTTTGGATGTCTTAGTTTACACTAATCTAAACATTCTGCTGTTTACGTTGTTGTCGCATATCTTAAAATCAATGTAATCTTAACATCGATGTTAACCTTTTTTTTAAAAGAGTAACCTATAGAGTTTCTTGCCGGCTCTTCTCTATAGGAAGGAATGACACTTTGGAACCGAGCAACTAGAGTCAGTAGTTTTTAACGTACCTAACGTTTCTTAAGCGCCTTTTTGGTTTATAAGAAATAAAAATATTTTGATTTTGATTAGATTTTGATTTTGATTTTATCGCATAAAGGACAATGGCGAACTCCCATACAAATTTTTGTTGACATAATTTTGTTGCGTCTACTAATAAAAAAAATCTTACAATATATAGAGTTTAGATTTCTAAACAATATTGTCGTAAGGTTCACTGATGAACGAAGTCACGAATAAAAGATATTTAAGTTTTAAAGAATTTGAGGTTAGATGTCTTGTCGATTCGTTCAAACTAAAAGAAAATCAGTTATTTATAAGTAAAATTAATAGGCTCCTGTAAGCAATTAATTACTTTACCCGAGCTTGCATTGTTATGACAGCAATTCATAGGAAACATGTTGAAAAAGTAAACCTCGTGAAATGCTCACTAACTTTTCAAAAGATTTAATGCGGTTTTACATAGTTATTTCTATAGATATAATTAAACTAGGTTTCCCTGGTATCTCTTTGATAATATAGAGAGTAATAATCAGAGGTATTTAAAAAAAAAATAGAATCCTGACAGAATATGTTAATGTTTTTATAGACATTCTTGTTTTATTGTTAAATGTTTGATAATTGTACAAAAATCAGCTATAAAATAGCTGACAGACTGCATGAATGAAAAAAAACAGCATTCATTCTAACAGGGGATTGTCAAAGAAAATAAACAACATGTATATATATTTTTTATCATTTATTCTTCATTCTCCCTTATCACAATATCGTCTAGAAAACCAGCCGGTGCTGAGATATTTTGTTGGTGTCTGGCCCAACCGAGGTACCAAACTATGGTCATAACATGAGCACAACATCCAACTGTTCGTCTTCCTACCAAACAACTATAGCAGTGGCTCTCGAGTCAAGTGCCATTGCCGGGTAACGGCGCAATTTATTAACACATACATTACAGTTGATACACGTGATACGTGTGGGCTTTACACGACTTCCCATCGTGAAAAACTAATCGTCTTTTACAGGCTATACAATCCAAAGTAAGAAGCAGAATCGGAGTCAAAAGTTCACAGCATAATGTCGTCGTAAGTAGTAGGTAATCGGAATCCTTCGGCAAGCACAAGTCACAGGGAGAAATCTCGAAAGTCCATAAGCAGTCCAGGTCAAAAATAAAATAAGAGTAATAGGAAATTAAAAGACGGTACGCACAAGCAAGCAAGTAACGAACGAATGTTTGTTGATTGACACAATGTGACAGTGACAAAATGTCTCATTGATTGTATCCGTCCTTAGTGTTCATACGCACTATGCGGTTACCCGCAATGCGGCTAGCCGTCCGGCTGACCGCAAGCACAATTATGTACGTAATATTCATTTCTATGCGCACTGCGATGCGGCTACCCGCAGACCGCTCCGGTCGCTCGGACGGCTGCGGGCCGAGTGCCGGCCACCCGGACGGTTGCTATACGCACTGTGCGGCTCAATCTGCGGCTGCCCGCCATTGAGTGAGTGTGTGCATCTGGTAAAATGGAATTCGATACTGAAAAATTCATCATCGAAATCCAGTTAAAATATGAAGGTAGAACGAGCAACATCTACTGTCAAGACGAACGCCATCTCAGTCTGCCCGTGACCATGATACCTGCAAAGGTGTCGAAACGTCGGGACCTAAAATCTAAATATAAACCGCGAAAAAATCCGTAAAAAGTAGTTTTATTTCAAGAATATTAAAACTAAAATATTGCAAAATGCTTGCTCTCATCTCGTGTTTGCAAATAAGGATGCACCCAGTACTTCTTTCTTTGTTTTTTCTTCTTTACGTAACGTGTGTAAATTTTAATGTAGTAAATAGCTGCAACTTCCTCTACGTCCTTTGAAATGGATCGATATGACCGCAAATCGCAACGGTTCTTCAACCGCACGTTGCGGTTACCCGCAATGTGGCTAGCCGTCCGGCTGGCCGCATTCGCAACCGCATCCTGCGGTCAGCCGGACGGCTAGCCGCATTGCGGGTAACCGCATAGTGCGTAAGACGCTTAGATTATTCATGTTCATAAATCTACAATTTATTTTAAAAACAAGCTAACATTTTGGTTTTTAAGCCCAAGATATTCGTACGACTTAGTTTAGATTTAATGTTCACATTGCAACACTCAAAGTACATATGGCAAAAAGACATGAACTCAAATTAGAAAAAAAAACAATAAATAAGGCGACAAAGAGTCGACAATAAATCAATTGTATTTCCATTTAAATATATTTTTTTCATAGACTTAGACGCTATCTAAATAAAACTTGAAAAAACGTAACAATTTATTTCATGTTAATCTGTGATGATGACGTTTGTAGACGCATAAGAATTAGATCAACAATGATTTCGCCATTGACCTTTATCAATTTGCCAAGTCTACCTGTTCAAAAAACCAATGCACGCCACTGTCCATGTTGCACTGCTTTACTACAGATTTATGTACTAATTTATTAAAATTGAGAATGTATGTTTTTATTTAGAAGTATAAAATATATCAACTTATTATGCATCTATTAAAGGAGAAAGAACCGACTTCGTACATATCTGGGCCCAGGTGTTAACTAAATCAAAGTACTCTTATTTCAAGGAGGATATAATAATAAGTCCTCACTGAAAATTTGGCGAATTTTGGCTTTCCAGGAATAAAGTTATATGAAATATAGTGAAAGTGAGGTTATGTTACTACACAGTTGTTTTTGGAGTTATTAGCTATTTTTTGGATATTTTATTATAAAGTAACAGCATCACGCTTGTATTCTTCTAAGGATTAGGCAGGGATGTACTGTAGTGCATGTCTTTAGTAATATGTGATAAGTCCAAATTATATCTACCCTATTTCCTAACTGGAAATCCTAATAACACTTACCTGACCCGGGAATAGAACCCGGGAATAGAACCCAGGACTCCGCGGTCACCAGCCGAATACTTTATAGTGGTTCTCACGCAACTATGTAGGTGTGAGTGAAGAACATTTGACGCGACTGGCGCGCCTAGACAGCCGCCATGTGGAAGATCTTTATCTTTACACCAAACCGCACTTAAAACGGTCCTAGATTGAATTAATACGTCAGGATAGTAAAAAAACATTTATTACAATAAGCGCCTACTACAGAATGGCTACTCTTCTGAGATTATGTTAACTTAGGTATTAAGGTTCGTGTGAGCAATAAAGACTGCACGCTTTTTACTTGCTATCACGCCTACTATGGAGTTTTATGTATGAACATTAGAAGAAAAAAATGGAAGATTTTGTCTTGTAAGTAAATAAAAACAGATAAAATCGTCTCATCGTCCAAGATTCTTCTTCCAATAGAGTTATTGCGACCAGTCGTAATAGAACAATTTACACAGCGATCCATGTCGTTATAAAGCAAAGGTCGTAGGATTACACAATAAAACATGAAAAATACGTACGGTGCACTCAGAACGAAAGCCGAACGAGTGGCGTTTTTTATTGCTGTCATCTGTCAAACGGTGACTAGTGTTGCAAACTGTGAAATAATTTAAAGAAACACGATTCGTTATGAATAATCGATTCCTCATCATGGCAGGAATTCCAATTCCACCATACACAATTTGAAATCTAATCGATAAAATCAGTCTCGATTACTATTTTATGATTCGAATATTCATGTTTTCGATTATTTGGTTACATAAACTATCTTTTCTCGCTTTCTAGATAGAAAAATGATACTGTATTTTGTGATTTATATTAGAAAAATATAACGGTTTTTTTAATATACGTTTCTAGTTAACTGCTGGGCCCACAAGTTCCCTTCTCCTTTAATATTATCTTTATCTGAATGTAGGTAATAGAAATAAAACAAGGTATTCATTATAATACATTATGTTTAATTACATATTTTTTCCTGAATTTTATTTATAATTTCATTAGCACTCTTATATATATATGTTCGTTGAATACATTTTCTACAACGTATTGAGCACATACAGTAGCTTCACAGTTACATGGCATGCTTTCTTTGTAGTCTTCCATATCAATTATGTGCACACGTACGATTTTACATCGCATCCCTCTAGCACGTCTTTTGATATATGAATATATAATGTATTATTCATAAAAAAGTTAATATAGGGCATTCAGATCACATAAGATCTGGATACCCTATATTTCACTATTCGAAATGTATCGTTACGGTTCATCACTTCATTACTTCTTAATACTTGGATATTATTCAAACTGGTCTAAATATCTTTTCAAAATACTTATGCTGTTTATCACCGTGCTGAGCGCTGGTGATGTTGCACTTGGTGTTTGTAAATACTTTGGGTTGATAATAAATAAAACCACAGTTGTATTCTGAACTGAGCTAGTTATATTATGTTTACAATTTGTGGACCCTATTAAACTCGTGTAACCAAACGATTGCGACTTCTAAATCGACGCCACCGCCATCTATCGAGCTTTGACTTAAACTTTGAATTGAGATAGTAATAATTTACAATTCGATACTGAACATTCCGCCCACCAAGGACATTCAGTGAAGGAATGTCCTTCTTGATTTGAACTTATATTCTATCTTATATGCTAGAAACATAACGGATCTTACTGACTAAAACAATTTTCATATAAACCATCGTTGAGAGCTAACCCAACCCCAAAGGGATGTGATCTAAATTCTATTCAGTCTTAAGGTTAGTAAAATGTACATTGTAAAAGTAAAGTCATAAAAGTGTAAACAAGCTTGTATAAAAATAAAAACAGTACTTAAAATATTCATTTGATCTTAAACTTGATAACTTTTATACAGGGTTGATCCAAAATATGGACTGAGTATCAAAGTAATTTCATTGATCTGTTATTGGTAAAACACATAATTTAGATGTGGGTGGTCTTTTAATGATTGAACTTTTAGTACGTAATGTGACTACACGGGTGTGCCCATCATGGCCTGGGTGTTTTTCCAACACTCGACCTAGCAACCAACGACATGGCGGTAAATCATCTTCTTTAATTATGACAATATCTCCGATATTCGGCTCAGCAACCTGAGTCGACCATTTGTATCTGTTCATGAGATTGGACAAATACTCCTGGGACCAACGCTTCCAAAAAGACTGCAGCATTCTCTGCACGAATTGCCACCGAGTCAAATAATTAATGTTATTTATTTTTTATTTATTTATTTAGTTACAAAGGTACATGGTATTCTTATGAGCTAACAGTGTCCCACAAAACAGTACAAACTGTTTGACTGTGAGATCAATTTTAAACATTTGTTTTACATTTAACATATAATATATTATAACATTTTATTAGACATAATTATTTATATTGTGCTTATATATATATATATCGTTTTTATGGTAGGGAATCTATTAAATATTTTTTAAGTTTACATTTAAATTTGTTTTTATCTCGTTCATCTCGGATGATCGCGGGTAAACTGTTGAGAATGTATGGAATACGTTTCTTCAGAGTCCTATCACCATACACGTTAGTTACTCTAGGCACAACAAATTTACCCGAGGTCATCGCCCTCGTACTATATGTATTACTTACATTTACTAATGGATTATGCTCCCGATTGCCGTGGTTGTTGGTTGCAACAAGGTAAGTGTGTTTTAATCTTACTGGTAATAATTTGCAAATTTTAAAAAGTTTGTAATAGTCTGTTTTGTATTTAATTCTGGTTTTTTTATCTACAATTAATTTAATGAATCTAATTTGAATATTTTCTATTTTGTCCATATATGATTTATATGTTAGTCCATAACAATCGAGGGCATAATCCATGATAGGTTCAACTAAGGCATTGTACAAAACTTTTAGTGTCCCCCTAGGGACACGATAACTAAGGTGACAAAATTTACCAAGTAAAACTCTAAGTTTATTGCATATGAGATCAATATGTTCTGCCCAACAGAAGTGCTCATCTACTTTCATACCTAAGTAGGTTACGCATTTTTCTCTTTGGATAGGCTTGCAGCTACAATTAATAAAGTTATTGTGTATACAGTCAAAAGAATGGGTGAATATTGGTCGCGGAGTTTCCTTAACCGGTAAATGGGGAGAATGGATAATTAACAATTTAGTTTTGTCTGCATTTAAAACTATACCGTTATCATGTGACCACTTGACAACGGCGTCGACATCTTCCTGGACAGCGCGACGTGTTGGAACCTTCGTATTTTTTATCTGGTACATTTATTAAAGGTTCGCCAATAAGGAAATGTCCGGGAGTCAAAGGCAGGCGTTCACCAGGATCAATATAGTTGATAACACTTATAGGTCGTGAGTTCAAGCATACTTCGATCTGATATAGGAGAGTAGTTATTTACTCGTACGTAAGGGTAGAATCTCCAATGACTCGTTTCAGGTGAAACTTTGTAGCTTTGATTCCGGCTTCCCAAAGACCTCCAAAGTTAGGAGCATGCGGTGGTATAAAATGCCACTCAGTACCGTTTGCTTCTAAATGCTTGGCTACTGAGTTTTGAATTGCTGTCAGCTGCTGCAACTCCCTTGAGGCACCCACGAAATTGGTGCCATTATCACTCCACATTTTAGAGCAATGACCTCGTCTAGCTACAAATCGTCGGAAGGCTGCTAAAAATGCCTGAGTACTCATATCGCTGACGGCCTCTAAGTGAATAGCGCGAGTGGACATACATACAAATAGGCATATATACCCTTTGTAGGACTTGTGACCACGGCCTTTTGTCGTCCTTATACTAATAGGTCCTGCATAGTCCACTCCACTGTGTAAAAACGGTCTTGCTGGAGTACATCTTACCGAGGGGAGAGAGCCCATTAGTTGGTTTCTGACGGATGCCTTCCGTTTGGCACAGATAACGCACTTGCGAACATACTGCTGGACTAAACTTCTAGGACCTAATACCCAATAGGCTGACCTTAAATAGTTCGTCATCAATTGAGGACCACCGTGCATAGTTTTTTCATGCACATCCGCAATTACCAGATGAGTCAGATGACTACGATGTGGCAGCACGATAGGGTGCTTTGCATTTTCGTCTAACTCCGACTTTTCAAGTCTTCCTCGGACTCTGATGATACCTTTACTATCGAGAAAAGGGCAGAGTGATTTTAACTTACTAGCTTTAAATTCTAATATACCCTTTTCCTTTAATTGGGCATACTCTATGCTGAATAAGTCTCTTTGTGTCTTTTTATACAACTCTCTAATGCCGCTGATATCTCATAATCTTTTAAATATTTTGTATTATGAGGGTCTTTCTTTAAAAATAGTCTACAGTATGCAACCACTCTGACTAATCTTCTTAGTGTAGAATAATTTTCAAAGTTTAAATGTTCCGGGATTGTGGCTGTATGCGACTGTATTGTTTGTTCTAAATTATCATACATTAAAATCATTTAGAACCTTGTACTCAATTAGCTTGTTCTTTAAAAATGCAGGTCCTGAAAACCACATTGTGTTGTTTATTAGAAGACTGGGTAGTACTCCTCTAGAGGCACAGTCTTCCGGATTCTCTTTGGTTGAGACGTGAAACCATTGAGATGAACTCATTGTGCTCAGTATTTCCGATGTTCTATTTGCTACAAACGTTTTCCATCTACTTGGGTGACTGTTGAGCCATGACAGTACTACTGTGGAATCGGTCCATGCTGTTATTCTTTCTTTTGACACATTTAAAACCTCGGCGGTCTCTGTCAAAAGCTTTGACAAGAGAACTGCGCCACATAACTCCAAACGAGGAATAGATATTTGCTTAATTGGAGCCACTCGGGTTTTTGCAACCAACAACGAAAGGCGAACTTCACCGGTAGCATCAATTGTCCTCAAGTAAACCACGGCTGAGTATGCCGCCTTTGAAGCGTCGCAAAAACCGTGCAATTCTAGCTCCTGCATTAAACTTGTGCCCATCCAACGAGGTATACGAACTTGGGTGAGTAATGGCAGCTCTTCTCGGTAAGTGTTCCATTCTGTTACTAATTCGTTGCTTACTTCTTCATCCCAACTAACACCCGCAAGCCATAATTTTTGAATAAACATTTTTGCTAAGATTACACTAGGTGCTAACCACCCTAGTGGGTCGAATAATCGAGCTATGTTTGATATAATCGATCTTTTTGTTACAGGTGTGGTCGTCGACGACGGAAGACTAACCAAGTACTGGAAGGCCGGTAGCTTTCATTAAACATTTGCACGTTATGTAAGTTTCTTCGGTTGAGTCGTATACAGTGTGGGGATGACAATATGACTTTAAATGAAAACACTGGCAGTACTGGTTTATAGAAACATTTGTCAACTATCAAATAAATCCGAACATCGAAATTAAAAAAACCATTTTTTTCTAACAAACTAAATAGCTTAAAACTGCAAACAAAATAAAACATCATGTATAAAATTGGTACACTTACCGGCGATAAGAACGGCAACGCAGCTTGGTTTCATTCATGATAAAGTTGTGGCCGACGGCGACGCAGCGAAGTAATGTTTGGCGCCATTATTGTTATTTTTTCAATTACACAAATCAAATCACAGAATATTAACCAAATAGTCAGGCATCATTCACGCGCGAGTTATTCACTAATCAATTTATTATTCATAATCTCTTTTCGATCACATAATTATGTCGCCAGTCATTAAATTTTTTTATTTTCAATATGTCCGCCATTTTCTTCGATACATAAACTACACCGACGTATAATGTTATTTCTCACTCTTGATAATAGGTCACCATTATCAGCCATTTCTTTCAATTTATTAAAAGATATTACTATTCTAGCTTTTAACTCCTCAACGGTGGTAACTTCTGTTGAGTATACCTCATTCTTTATGTGACCCCACAGGAAGAAATCCAGGGGCGTGAGATCTGGTGACCTCGCTGGCCACCGCACTGGTCCAAAACGGCCAATCCACTGCTGTCCGAACATTTGAGTCAAACGCTCTCTTGCAGACACCACTGAATGAGCTGGTGCTCCATCTAATTGGTACCACATCTGCCTGTACACGTCCAGCGAAAGTTCGTCCGTGTACTCGGAAACGGATCCATCGAGGAGTTCAATGAACTTTACAGCATTTAAATTGCCATCAATAAACACCGGACCAATAATGGTATTCCTATGTAGGTATGCCAGCCCACACATTGACCGCAAATCTGTACTGGTGCGAAGACTCCCGTACTAGATGCGGATTCACGCGGCTCCAGTACCGAAGGTTCTGTCGGTTCCATAAACCATTCCTTGTAAATGTACTCTCGTCAGTCCACAGCACATTGTACAGGAAGTCAGGATTCTCGAGATGTTTGGTTTCCAACCAGCGACAGAAAGTTTCTCTTATTGGTTTATCTCTCGGTAACAATGCTTGTACTTTCTTGTACTTGTAAGGTCTGCGTTTGTCACGTTTCAAAACTTTTTGAATGGTTTTGTGATTTACATGAAAATGTCGACCTGCATTACGCAGACTGGACGTCGGATTGCGATCATAATAATTAATTACTCTTTCGTCTGAAATCACATTTGCACGTGGAGGAGCACCATCTACGTGCGGGATCAAGGATTGATTTTCCCGTATCCTCTGGACAGCTTGTACAATAGTACGCCCGTGGGTCGGACACATACGCGTGTTCTCATACCTCTCACGGTATGTCCGTACAGCTAAAGCGGCATTACCGTGACACTCCCCATAAATTAAAATCATATCGGTGTATTCCGAAGCGGTATAATTGTAACGAGGCATGATTATTTAATAATAACACTTGAAACACCTGAATAACCTTGAAACACCAAGTATTAAGCGTCTAATTTCGCAAAGTTTACTTCACTATTTAACTAAGTACCTATAATACGTTTATGTGTCCTGTCACTATTAAAACAAAGCGTCAAATTTCGCACAACACAACACAACAACAAAGATACGATAACACTCGCGCGGCGACTTCAAACGGGCGCGGGCGCATCCGAAATTCCAAAGGAAAACAAAACGCGTCACAGCAGGAAGGAGGTCCGGTGACACACTGACCGCGTGACCTAGACACGTCGACAAGTAAGCAAAGTAGAAACAAGCAAACTTACCTATCTCTTTCGCACATACATATTTTGCGATTGACATGAGTGCGTAACAGGAAAGTAATAAGTTTCGCATGCATTTTTTATTATTTAGCTGTGACGACACGCTTTATGACTCTTATTTTGAGAAAATAGGTTTTTAAAGTAGCGAGCTGGCAACGTGTGTCGTTAACTTGTAGCGCGCTCAGCTGTTTACAATACATCATGTAGAAAATACTTAAACTGAAAAATAATTTCCTGTGGCTAAACTACTGGATATATTCATTTGATTTTTTGTGTGACGGTTGGGAATATCATGACTTATACGAAGTTTAATTTATGATCATATTGTCCTCCCCACCCTGTATATCAACTACCTTTTGCCCTATGTCTTCCCACTTAAACTGTGCATACAGTTGAGATTTGGTATCTTTAAATGAAGACCAATCGTTTTCCAATAATTCAAGTCTTGTCTGAACGTATTCTATAGTGAGTCTATCTTTAGGAATCTTTTTGAAAATAGTCAACGCTTTTTGAATAACGTTTTGAAAATCTTTAAAAATATTAATTTGTCCTTCCATCTTAAACTACCAACAATAAACTTCAAGTTTTCTCAAACTATACTACAAACTATTCATAAACAAGAATCTACAAGTTCAGTTATTATACAAAGGTAACTTTTAGATTTTTCTAAGTCCCAATAACTGCTACAAATTTTACAAGTGTTTTAAATCTATTACACTCTGGTAGAAATCGGGCATAGACTCCCCGTTCCCCCGTTTTTAATGAAACTATTCTAAGTTCTTAATTAACATGCACAAGTTACAAAGAACAACTGATCATAAAATTTTCAAAGTTATAAAATTCTTCTAAAATGTTAAAGTTAAAATCCTAATATGTTTAAAGTTCAAAATTGTTTGCCAAATTTACTTGAATGTTGTCACTGTCGCCCTGATAATATTAATAAGAATGTACTCACGTTTGCACTTCACTCACACAAACACTAGAACGTTGAACTGGTGGCGCCCTCTATGGCGCACTTCTGCACTAAACCGTGACTAAACTTCACTGTTGCCGTTGCTGCAGTGCGTGGTCGGCTCTGGCACTTGCGTCACGTAGAACTTTAAACCCGCTGTTGCTCAATACGCCCGCTGCTTCTGCAGGATGTCTGAGTACCCTCGTCGCAGCGATCCACTGCGGGTACTTCGGTGTGCGGTGTAAAGTTCACACCGCTTGAACTCCCAAAAACTCAGACTGTTCTGGGTCTGAGATCCAGGCTCGTAGGACCAATGTTTATCACCGTGCTGAGCGCTGGTGATGTTGCACTTGGTGTTTGTGAATACTTTGGGTTGATAATAAATAAAACCACAGTTGTATTCTGAACTGAGCTAGTTATATTATGTTTTTTTTTTTTTTTTTGGTAGAGGTCTTTGCAGTTAGCCTGAGCGCAGGCTTTGACTGCTTCACCGGACTTTTGGCGAGGACCTTAAGGCCTCCAGCCAGAGCAATAGGAAAAACTAACTACGTCAGCAACGTCCACTAAGGGCACCCCCTGCGGGGTTCAGACCTCGACTTAGTGCGTTGCTAACAATCTTAATAAAGCAAAACAACAAGGGATGGCTGGATCTAAGTTTTTATTATTTAGGGACATATTTTTATTGCTAGTTTGGCCGGCTCGGGCCAGCTTGGTCTAGGGACGGGAGGATAACATTTACGTTACTATTATTAATAATACGCGACGGGCCTCGCCGGCGAGGACGTAATATACGGCGGTTGTGTTTTGTAATGCTACTGCTAGCTAAATCGAATGCTTCTTGGAGAAGCGTTGTTTTATCGTCGGGGTAGGAGAGAGTATGTCTGGGGCGTTTAATCTTAGATATAACGGAAGGTACGTATCGCGCGGCCGCTACGATTAGCGGGTTACGGTGGCTTTCGGAGGAGTCTAAGAATCGGATCGCGGCGCGTTTCATGAACTGCTTGATTGTTGGCAGCTTTAAGTCACAGTGCAACTGCAAGTTACGGACGTAACCTGGAGCGCCTGTGGCTCTACACATGAAACGGTTTTGGAGAGTTTGCATTCGTTTGAGTCGATAATCGGGTACGTGAGAGAATACGACGCTGCCGTAAGTCATGATAGGTCTCACACACGCAGTGTAAATTCTCTTCTTACAAATAAGAGAGAGTTTACTGCGCTTGTTCAACATACAATGAAGTCGGCCGAGAGCGAAGGCGGCTCGCGCGCGTGCCGCTTTAATATGAGCTATGAAGGTAAGCTTCCGATCAAGGATTACACCCAGGTATTTGGCTTGCTGCTCCCAAAGGATAGGCTTGCCGAAGAGCACGGCCTCAGCCATAAGGAGGATACGATTAAAGTCAAACGACTCGTATACCTCGATATAATTTTTAACCGACGCAGTGATGTCAACCGAGAACGTCGGGGCCATAAGGGCCGCGGCCGACGGTGATGCGTGCGCGGGTTTCGGTACAGGCGCGGGTTTGAACGCGGCGAGGGGTATGCGTGGGACAGAGGGTCCTTGGAGCGCGGTGATCGATTTTGTCTCCTTCCGAGGAGAGGCGAGGGCCGGGAACGCACGGAGATGCGTTTCTCTATTCCAGCAAGCCCCGGTTGGGCGTTGCGGACTAAGACGCGGCAGAGCGGTCGCGGGTTTTTGCGCGGGGGCCAGTGCACGGGCGACAGGCCGTTTCGCGACGGTTTTGGGGGCCTTTGCACAGCCTCGGTAGTTTGCTGGGTGGCCCTTTTCGCCGCAGAGAACGCAGCTAGGGGGCTCAGCGCACTGGGTGTGGTCTTTGGGCCGGGGACAATCAAACGTTCCGTGCTCACCGAGGCACTTCACACAACGAGGGCGCGCGAAACAGTTACGCTGCGAGTGGCCGTACAAGTCCGTACAACTGGCAGCGGTCAGCGGTTTCACTGACCGACAGTGCCGGTTTTACGTGGCGTCTCAACTTTTATCCCGGAAAGTTGGCAGACGGATTTAATGTTGAAGATGGACTTACTATCAGCCGATCTCTCGGTGACTGCAAGGACCATCTCGTATGGCAACTTGCCTCGTGAACGGTACATCCGGTGTACCTCGAGGGCTGGAATGCCCTGCAAACAGACGTCCTTGAGAATGTCCTCTGTGGACAACTTAACGTGGACGGATTTAATTACTACGCGGAGGACGCGTTCCTCTGGGAGGGTAAAACTATGGTATGGCAGGGCTCTCTCCTGCAGCATACGAGTAAGCGACCGAAAGTCGGCCGCTGTTGGGACAACTATTTTAATGCCATCCTTGACGGAACGGGCACTAGAGAAATTAATGTGGTGCTGTGTGCACCACGATCACACCTCGGTCCACTTACCTTTCTCCTGAAGGAAGATTGGAGGAGGGACCGGGCCACCCTTCTTAGGGGCTAACGAGTCGGACTGGGAGGTATTGGTCGCCTGAGGGGCAGACTGCGAGGAGGGTGATGCCGAGAGGGCTACTGGCTGAGATGCCGAGGCTTCAGCAGAGGAAGGAGAGGCGATGGTTTTAGCCGCCTTGGAAGGTACCAGTTGGGACTTAACTTTTCGGGTACGCTTCTTGCCCTTACTAATGACTTCAGTAAAGCCATCAGTCGAGCACGACGAGTCGGATGCGGAAAAAGCATCGATGGAGTAGTCGGAGGCGTTGGCCATCTCGGCGTCGATAGGGGACGGAGAGGCAGAGCGGGGGCGGGAGGTGGATGCCGGTGATGCGTCACATACAGGTGTGCAACTCGGCGAAGTAATTCTCGGAGACGAGATAATAGAAATAGGAACAAAAGCGTTCCCAACAATAGGTTTCGACATGGCAGTCGAGACAATGGGCCTTTGACGGACCTTAATCCCTTTGTCGGCGCCGATAAAAGGGCGCGGGCTGTCTAGCTCTGAGAGCAAGGAGGGGTTTTGTTTACGGGTCCAAGCCTGGAAGAGGTCTTGGATGACCTGTGAGTTCTTCATCTCCTCGATGAAACGGGGCCAAAGGGCGTCCATTTTTTCGAGAAAACGAGAAGTAAAATATTAACACAAGTTAAATTAATAACCTAACATAGGTAATGACGAAGGGGACGCGCCTAGCAACAAACTAACCTAACTAAATCTATCTCCCCGGGTAAGTTCACCCGGGGATGTGTAACCCTCCCTGCTGGGTTTAAGCAGGGAGGTGAGTACCTAAAGTGTGCCTTAAGCTGTGATGTACCCGTCACCAGTCTTATTGTGCGAACGGGGCCCTGACCAGTCTAGCGCGAAGGGTGTAGACTAGGGATTGCAATCCAGCGGCGTTTTCAATCCAGCTGGATTCTTGCTGGATTGACCTAAATCCAGCTGGATCCAGCGCGGATCCAGCAAAATGTGGAACGAAAATAAAAAGACGACATTTTTAAGACTTTTTTTATTAATTTGTACTTCTTACGATAATCTATGAAATCTTTCACTCATTTGGTGATATCTGATATCAATTTGCTTTGGTTTCTTAATCATTTGAGATCAAAAGAATCAACTTAAAATTAAATAACAAACATAAAACCTCATATAACATTTTAGATAATGTTTCTAAGTAAGTAAGTTACGTTTATGTTTAATGATAGGATAGGATAGGACGTCTAATCAGTAGCAATCAGTCCTACAAATTCTTTTAAAATTAACTACAAAAAAAGGACCGTAATAATAATAATACTATTTTAATCTTTAATCATTTTTTTGTATCAAAAGAAGCTCCGAAATAGTCTTCTCTCCACTCGTTAATCTATACTTATAATAAATCTGTAGAAGTGAAAATTCTGTACATTGAAAATATCAAAAAAATAAATGGCGGGGGGTGTTACTAGACCGACACCGAAAACACGCAAAAACTACCGGTTCGATTACGATGAAACTTGGTATAATTATTTTTTATTATCCTGGGCACCACACTGGGCAGTTTTTATCCCGGAAAATTATAAACAATGAAAAATAAACTTAATTTTGCGTTTAAAAACTCATTGATAAGTTTCGTCATCCACGCGGACGAAGTCGCAGGCACAGCTAGTCGCTAATAATTAGGCAGTTTAAAATCTGACCATAAGTTTAATTTTATAAAATAAACAATCATAAGCGGTACAGGTGGTAAGGGGGAAAGGGGGCGGGCGGCGGCGGCGTTGCCATTCACTCGCACATGTGGCACGTGCTATAGTGATAGAACGGCAACGATGCCGCGCCGTTTTGAAAATGGCGGCAACTCAAAACTAAACAATAGAAATTGATAATTTGATACGTTTGCGGATCCGCATCGCTGGATCCAGCACTGTATGCTGGATCCAGCATGTTTAAAAAGGCGCTGGATCCAGCTGGATTGCTGTATGCTGGATCCAGCAATTGCAATCCCTAGTGTAGACACACCCAACCGACACTAGGTGAGTAGCTGAAAAGGAAACCAGATCTCTAGGATCGACTAGGAGACCCCCCAAGGCCGATACACTAGGTCCCTTCCAGTTGACTGCTTTGCCTTAAAGAGGCTCAGCGGGTGTGATTGGGTGCAACACCCCCTCGGTTTCGTTGGCACCGTTAGGATATCCACCGAGGACCGCGAAACTGCGGTTTTATCCTGAAGGGCCAAATAAATTTAATTCGCGAACCAAGAAACATTGTTTGATCTGCCACCGCCTTGAAAAAGGCAGCTTTAGATCTATCGATGTGCGTAGGCGGGCTACGCAGAGCGTTACGCAATCGTAACAGGTAGCAAGACGAGTGACGAGAGCGAGCGCGCCACAGAGCGACCATCCGTTCACGGCGAGCGTCGAGCGGAGAGTCAGTTATATTATGTTTACAATTTGTGCACCCTATTAAACTCGTGTAACCAAACGATTGCGACTTCTAAATCGACGCCACCGCCATCTATCGAGCTTTGACTTAAACTTTGAATTGAGATAGTAATAATTTACAATTCGATTCTGAACATGTAGGATTTAGTCCATACAAACTTTGCGGGTAAAGTTAAGCAGTGAATAAAGAAACCAAGCAAATCACTTTATAATGCACATATATTGTCGAACAGTTACAGAAGAAGGAAATGCATAGATCTTAAACAGTTCAGAGTACTAGGAGATAGAATAAGCGTTAGCAGAAAGTCACAGCACATAAGAAGCGAATACACAGAACATTTTACTAGCGGAACGTATTTAAATTAACGGCTGTCGGTGAGCGCGCGCGCAGCCTTCCGGCGTCGTGATCGGTAATCGACTGGCGAGGCAGGGAAATCCGAGCGCGCACGATCCGTCGCTCGGGTGTCTCCGGCGCACATCGGTTAATCAGCTGCATAACGGTACTTCTACCCGACTTAACAAAACAGCGAGATTATGTGTTATGTGAACGCCACATCAGCCCCCCCGGAGACCGTTAAGGTCGAAAAAAGTTGGTGTTTCGTCATCATACAAATGACTAAAATAAGATCGTTTAATTTCACCACGGGCAACACACGATGTTCTTATCGATTTTCAGCAGTGGCAATCACAACTGTTTTGACAGTTGTAATACGTGCCGTACTCGTTATCCGATTGGTGCTACTGCTGCATCTGTCATGACGTCACTACCGTAAACGGACAAACCGCCCCCCTATCGACAATCTTTTCTCACCATCTTGCACGCGCGCGCACTTCGCGATCTCTCTCAAGGAAAACCCTTAAACGCGTCAACTCGACCGATATTCTGCTGTGAATCAATATTCCGAGCAGCTAGTGACATTCAGCAATCAACTGTGGTGGAATCATATCGCCGGCGGGTCATCGGCAGCAGAAATAGCAGACCAAGGTACGTGCACGTGTTTTAGTTTGTTACTGCTGTATTTTCATAGGAACATCGTTTGTGTGATCGTCCAGCCTCTTAGGCTGTCCCAGATGTGCGGTTAACTCATCGTTTTTATCGCGACTGCACATTTTTATGGTGCCGAAACCCGGGACCCGTCATTACGACTTATTTTTCAACCCAGTTAAGCCTTAATAGTTACTGTAGGATCTCAATATTAGGCAATCTATCTTCCTTCGGTGCTTAATATTATTCTTTTCGGCCTATATTAACTGTTTTAGGTATATCGTATCGGAAAAATATCGGTCATTAACATTCGCAAAAAGTCCTTTGTTCGTGTGACATTTTTCATCCGGAGGTAGGTGTAACAAATTATCGTATCGTACCGCGCTAGTAGTCTGAGTTGTCAGCGGCTTGCGTTCGGATACGCAGCCAACACGTTCCGCCTTCGGGAAACGCGATAATACTCTTCGTGAGATTACCGTAAAACCAAGGCAAGACTACCTTAGCTACATTCTTTCCTATTACATAAAAGAAAAATTGTGTCAATAGGTATTACGAAGCTTACATCCGTTTAACGTCAAAACTTAATTAAATTAACTTAAATTGAACAAAAGATTTATGTTGCGCCTTTTACACAGTTTATAATCTGTAGATATACATACACACGACCAAAATTAAATAAATATTACTACCGATTAGCGTAAGTACTCGTGTTCTTATCTTGTTTACATCTTTGTAAGCAGACAGCGCCCATCTGTTGGAACCTTGTATCGCCGACTATTCGTTATCGGTAACCGATCTTGCTAATCGTTTTCATCATGTCATTGTTAAGTAAACATTCGTCTCGTAAACAAAGTTGCTTTAAGAAATCGAAATCCCACTCTACGGAGAATGAATATACAGTTCAAGATTTATCACAGTTACGTAGAAAGCGTACTTTAGCTATTAAGCGGTTGGATAAGGCATTGGAAATAGGTACATTGGCAATGAGTGATGACTCACAACGGAATTTATTTCTTTCTTATTATCAGGAACTCAAACATATTCTAGATAGCTTTGAAAGTGCTCATCAGATCGTTCTGGAGCTTTTAGATGATCCTGATCATGCAGATAATACGCTCCAGGATACATTTGACGATAAATATTTTCAAATCTTATCTATTCATCGTAGTTTAACTAAAAGTGAACCTCAAGTAAATAATAAAAATAGTCTTTCATCGTCGAATATCCGTTTACCGAAAATTGTTCTTCCAACTTTCAGTGGTGACATCAAGAAATGGCCTGAATATCACGACACTTTTAATGCATTGATTCATAATTCGAGTAGTCTTACTGATACGGAAAAATTTCATTATTTATTCTCATCGTTGACCGGCGATGCATTATCTGTTATCAAGGCATTCCCATTAACTTATGAGCATTACAATGATGCCTACCAGGCCCTTGTTACTCGCTATCAAAGGAAACGACCTTTAGCTTTTACGTCATGGAAGGACCTTTTAAACATTAATTTTAATACTACTGACGGTAATGAGTTTAGAAAATCATTAGACCTGTTTGAGGAAAATTTAATTATTTTAAAGAAAATTATTTTACCTGAGGACCGATGGGATTTTGTATTAGTCTACCACCTTCTCTCTAAGATAGACTCAAACTTGCGTCGCGATTTCGAGGAGAAATATCCTGATATTGAGTTTCCTCCATATGCACAGTTGAAATCTTTCTTAACCTTGAAGTGTGAAGCGCTTTTACGTGATTCTCATTTTTGTGAAATTAATAATAAAACTTTGAGTAAGCCACAACAACGATCTGTCAAATCATTTCAAACAAATACACGGGCAAACGTTTCTCATGCGCTTGTGAGCAGTACAGATAAACCTCAAGTTGCCACAGCTAGTACTACAAGCAGTAAAACTCCTACGTCACAATCAGTTAAGTGCGCGTTTTGTGGTGACACTCACTCAATATCATCATGTCAACAATTTCTTAATAAATCGGTCGATGAGCGGATATCTATCGCAAGCAAAAATAATTGGTGTTTCAATTGTCTTCGAGCTTCACATCAATTAAAAGGTTGTACATCTATTTTTAAATGTCGTAAGTGTAACCATAAACATCACACTTTACTTCATAAAGATAAACCGGTCGAGTCGAACCCAACCTCTTCATTATTTTCTAAAAACAATAACACAACTGTTTTATTAGCAACTGCCATTGTGCAAGTACGGGATGCAAATGGCAAGTTCGTGTCTTTTCGAGCTCTTTTCGATTCGGGGAGTCAGATTAATCTTATTACTGACTCAGCTGTCAAACTATTAAATTTAAAACTATCCAGTCCTACCACAACTATAAGTGGAATCGGTGAAGCCCCGGCTTCAATCTTAGGAGACATTAATTGTTCCATTGGTACTGGTGATCAAGTTTTATTTAATTTAAATATGCACGTAATGTCAAAAATTTGCGGGGACCAGCCAATAGCTAAATTAAATACATCGGGTTGGTCTCACATCAATTCACTATCGTTAGCCGATCCCGGTTTTGACATTCCTGGCCGGATCGACCTACTGTTCGGTGCGGATGTATTTGCGGAATCGCTTCGTAACCGTAATATTAAAGGAAAATCACATCAACCTACCGCCTTCGACTCAGTCTTTGGATGGCTATTGTTCGGTAAAACTCGTTTAGCTACTCATTCACTCGGCTCCCTACTGAACACTTCCATACAAAGTGATAAGGAATTAAACTCATTAGTTCAACGTTTTTGGGAATTAGATGTATTACCACCCGCAGCATCCCTAACCCCAGATGAGATAGCATGTGAACAACATTTTATCACAACTCATTCTCGTGACTCATCTGGGCGGTACATCGTGCAGTTGCCATTCAGGGACGAGTCCGAGCCTATGTTCACTGGTTCACGTGATATTGCTTTGCGTCGTTTCTATGCGATTGAACGTCGACTGTCACGTGACCCCGAGTGTAATCGTCAATATTGCGATTTTATGTCTGACTATCTAACTGCGGGCCATATGTCATTGGTCTCTCCAGATGACGTAGGGAATGGGAAATACTATATTCCCCATCACTGCGTCATACGTCCTGATAGTACCACGACTCGCCTTCGTGTCGTATTTGACGCCTCTGCTAAAGATGCACGTTCTCGATCGTTAAACGAAAGTCAACACATCGGTCCAAAATTACAATCAAACATTTTGGAAATTCTATTACGCTTTCGTGAACACGACGTCGTTTTCATGGCAGATGTACGTCAGATGTACCGACAGATTATACTCTTCGGCGACCATCGTGACTATCAGCGAATTCTCTGGAGAGCTTCGCCTAGCGAACCTCTTTTAGAGTTTCGTCTGAACACGGTCACGTATGGCATCTCTTCGTCCCCCTATCTCGCTTGCCGTACTTTGCGACAGCTTGCTGATGACGAGGGGGATTCTTACCCGCTCGCCAGGAGTGTAATCTTGTCGGACACCTACATAGATGATGTCGTCAGCGGTAGTCAGGACTTCGCCACTGCACAAAGAACAAAAACACAACTTATCGCTCTTTTTAAAAAAGGAGGTTTTCATCTTCGGAAGTGGGTGTCAAATGACAATCGTCTTTTATCGGATCTTCAACCTGAAGATTGCCTAACTGATTCTGTATCGTTAGATAAAGCTGAACCGGCTTCATTCAAAGTCTTGGGACTCAAGTGGGATCCCTCAACTGATTCGTTTCTTTTTGAAGTTGTATCTTCACATCGGCCATGTACCAAACGGTCTATTCTTAGTGAACTCGCTAGAATCTTCGACCCGTTAGGATTCTTATCCCCCCTGACAATTCATGTTAAAAGCTTAATCCAAAAACTTCGGATTATCGGTGCCGGGTGGGATGACGTTCCCCCTGACGAGGTCGTCAGTACATGGAAAAATTATCAGAATCAACTTTCTCAGTTGCAACATCTAAAAATTTCGCGTAGAGTCACTCGTACTGATTCACAATCCTACGAGCTACACGAATTCTGCGACAGTTCGGAAACTGCATATGGCGCAGTTATTTATTTACGAGTAACAGACGTATATAACAATTCTTACGTTCATTTCGTTTGTTCGAAAGCTCGCGTGGTACCATTAAAACGTACCTCATTGCCACGTATAGAACTCTGCGCCGCAGTTTTGCTTTCAGATCTGTACAAATTCGTTACAGAAACTTATCTATCTCGTATTCCTATTTCAGCTGTCTTTTTGTGGTCCGATTCCACTGTTACACTCTCTTGGTTGCGTTCACCCTCATGTCGTTGGTCTACTTTTGTTGCCAATCGCGTCAGTCATATTCAAGAAATAACAGCTATTGAATATTGGCATCACGTGTCTTCTGCAGACAATCCTGCAGATGTTTGTTCGCGAGGCCAATTTCCAAGTGAACTTCTTCACAACTCGTTATGGTGGGCGGGGCCACGATGGTTATCCGAGCCGCATGAGTCATGTCCATCTTGTATTAACAGCGTTACTAATGACGAGCAGAAAGTTTTTGAGGCCGAGACTCGTAAATCTCCTGTGGTAGTCTCAACTGTGCATCCTCGGGAAAAGGATGTTTCAATTATCGATAACTTATTAAATCGTTTTTCAACGTTAGAAAAAATCAAAGCCGCAAAGCAACATTTGTATCGCATAGTCGGTGATCGGGTTCTAACATTTGAAGAACTTACTACATTATTCGTACAAATCGAGGCGGTTTTAAATTCACGGCCAATGTGCCCTGTTAGTTCGGACCCTAATGACTTGTCAGCGTTAACACCGGGTCATTTCCTTACATTGGAGCCTCTGACCGCTGTCCCCGATGATGATTATTCTAACGTCAATATTCATCGTCTTCATCGGTGACAGTTGTTGCAAGCTTTCCAATAAAGTTTTTGGTCAAGATGGAAACACGAGTACTTAAATTCACTCACTCAACGCGCCAAATGGACCAAGAACTCCAGACCATTAGGGGTAGGCTCGCTTGTAATCATCAAGGATGACAATCGACCTCCTCTTGCATGGTCACTTGGTAGGGTTACTGATCTTCTTCCTGGCGCTGACGGAGTAGTTAGGGTTGCAATTCTTAAGACCGCTACTAGCAATTCTGTTAAGCGACCGCTGGTCAAACTCTGTCCTCTACCTATAGAGGATTAACATATTTTAACTTAATATTATTAAGCATCGTAGGTTAGGTTGATTAGATTCGTAGTTCAGTAACTATTAAGGTTTAACGTTTTCTTCCTAACTTTTCTATTTATATTCGTATTTTCGAAAATACCATAGGTATTTTGGTGGGCGGAATGTTTCGTCATCATACAAATGACTAAAATAAGATCGTTTAATTTCACCACGGGCAACACACGATGTTCTTATCGATTTTCAGCAGTGGCAATCACAACTGTTTTGACAGTTGTAATACGTGCCGTACTCGTTATCCGATTGGTGCTACTGCTGCATCTGTCATGACGTCACTACCGTAAACGGACAAACCGCCCCCCTATCGACAATCTTTTCTCACCATCTTGCACGCGCGCGCACTTCGCGATCTCTCTCAAGGAAAACCCTTAAACGCGTCAACTCGACCGATATTCTGCTGGGAATCAATATTCCGAGCAGCTAGTGACATTCAGCAATCAACTGTGGTGGAATCATATCGCCGGCGGGTCATCGGCAGCAGAAATAGCAGACCAAGGTACGTGCACGTATTTTAGTTTGTTACTGCTGTATTTTCATAGGAACATCGTTTGTGTGATCGTCCAGCCTCTTAGGCTGTCCCAGATGTGCGGTTAACTCATCGTTTTTATCGCGACTGCACAGTTGGGAAAACATACTTGGCGTCCAGGTCGTGTTCTATGAGGTGAACTCCGACTATCAGGTGATGTAGATTTAATCACTTCTTGTGGTTCCGACTCGTTCAGCAGATACGCTGGCTTCAACCGGTCTACCGACACGGTGACAGGTTTACCTTTAATATCTATTGTATAATACTTATCTCCACGTTCTGTGACGGTATATGGTCCGATGTACGGTGCCTGTAAGGATTTCCGTACAGCGTCTTGCCGAAGGAAGACTTGTAAAGAACATGATAAATCTTTGTTTATAAAGACTGGAGATTCGCCATGATGAATAACTGGTGTAGGCTTAAGCTTTCGCATGTTGGCTCGAAGACGGGAAAGAAAATCTGCGTAATCCACGACTTCTGTGGGAGAGCTATGGAAAAATGCTCCCGGTAAGCGTAATGTTTCTCCATATACTAACTCTGCTGATGAAGAGCCAATATCTTCCTTCCATGCCGAACGTATTCCAAGAAGAACTAAAGGAAGAACTTCGTACCAATCATCGTTGGCGTGACACATTATCGCTGACTTCAAGTGTCTATGGAATCTCTCGACCATTCCGTTCGCAGCTGGATGATACGCTGTCGTCTGTATGTGGTTGAAACCAATCAGTCTTGAAAGTTCTTTAAATAAATGAGCCTCAAATTGTTTGCCTCGATCAGTTGTTATTTTTTCTGGACACCCAAAGCGTGATATCCAGCCAGTGACAAATGCGCTCGCCACTGTGTCAGCTTTGATGTCATGGAGCGGTATCACCTCTGGCCAACGTGTATATCTGTCAACTGCTGTAAGACAGTACTTGTACTCGTGTGACATCGGCAGAGGTCCTATGAGGTCGATATGTACATGACTAAATCTGTTCGACGGAGGAACAAAAGTATGTACCGGAGATCGAGTGTGTCGGGAAATCTTCGAACGTTGGCATGACAGACAGCTACGCGCCCAACTGCTACAGTCCTTCTTTATATTAGGCCATACATAGTTTTGAGTCATTAACCTTACTGTAGCCTTAACTCCGGGGTGACTCAATCCGTGAATGCAGTCGAATGCTTGTCGACGAAACTGTGACGTCAGGAAAAGTCTAGGTGACGGACTGGAAACGTCGCAGTATAACATCTTACCGGAGCCAGAAATGTCTATTTTCTGCAAATCCAGTGAAGACTTGTTTTGTAGAAGCTGTCGAAGCTCGTCATCTTTTTCTTGTGCAGATGCTAAAGCATGCAAGTCTATGGCGCTTGTGATTGCGTCTGTGCGAGAAAGAGCATCCGCCACCACGTTATCTTCTTCTGCGATAAGTTTTATATTCGTAGTAAACTGAGACACGAAATCAAAGTAGCGAAACTGACGTGGTGAGCAGTTTTCTGAAGCTTTCTTGAAGGCTGAGACTATTGGCTTGTGGTCCGTAAAGATGGTAAATGTCTTACCTTCCAACATGTGTCTGAAATGTTTCACCGCTTCGTAAATAGCCAGCAACTCTTTGTCGAACGGGCTATATTTTCTTTGAGCTGTGCTAAGCTTTTTTGAGAAGAAACCCAGAGGTCGCCATCCCGAGTCCACTTCCTGTTGCAGTACAGCGCCGATTGCATTATCCGAGGCGTCTGTGAAGAGGGTTAAATCTGCCGAAGGATCTGGATGTGCTAACATAGTAGCCTCAGCTAAACTTGTTTTACAAGCGACAAATGCTTCCTGAAGTTCTGCCGACCAAATGACAGGAGTACTGGGCTTAATATTTGTTCCCGACAAAAGCTTGTGTAGCGGGGCCTGAATTTTTGCGGCTTTTGATATGAATCGCCTATAAAAATTGATCATCCCTAGAAATCGGCGAAGTTCTTTGATGGTTTTTGGCTGCGGAAAGCTCTGGATGGCCTCCACCTTCTGCGGCAGTGGTCTAGTGCCATTACACGACACGACGTAGCCCAAAAACTCTACTTGAGACTCACCAAACACGCACTTCGACGAATTTACTACAAGTCCGTGGTCTTGTAGTCGCTGAAAAACTTGTTTCAGGTGTTCCAGGTGCTGGTGTTCGTTCTGGGAAGCCACAAGAATATCGTCAATGTAAGAATAACAGAAGTCCAAGTCCCTTAAGATCTCATCCATAAATCGTTGGAATGTTTGAGCTGCGTTGCGAAGTCCAAAACTCATAAACGGGAACTCAAACATTCCAAATGGAGTCGTGATTGCTGTCTTCGGTACGTCAGCTGGGTTAACAGGTATTTGATTGTACGCTCGTATTAAATCGATTTTGCTGAAAATAGTACATCCAAAAAGATTATACAATGTGAAAAATCACCGATATGGCAGACCGGGTATCGGTCAGGTATGGTTCGTGCATTTAGGGCGCGGTAGTCGCCACTCATTATTTTTCTTTGGCACCAGGTGCAGCGGGGACGACCATGGGCTATCAGATCTTCTTGCAATACCTGTTCTTACCATATCCTCGAACTCCCGAGTAGCTATGCGGAGTCGATCCGGTGCCAGTCGGCGCGGACGGCTGAATACCGGTGGCCCTGGCGTTGTACGGATGTAGTGACACGTGTTATGCTTAATATTACGCGCAGACAGGTCTCCAGCAGGACGAGTGATGTCCGGAAACTGTGAGAGTAAGTCGTGATAACACGAAGTACCTGCAACCGATTTTATTTGGCATACGGCGGATGATGCAGGCTGCGCAGAAGCACTTAGCGACGTTAAACTATCTATTAAGCGATGGTGCCTAGCGTCTACTAATAAATTATAGTGCGACAAAAAATCGATGCCTATTATTGGTTTAGTGACGTCAGCTATGACGAAACGCCACGTAAACAAACGCCTGAGTCCAAAGTCTAATGATAGGTTTACCCAACCAAACGTATTAATTGCAGAACCGTTAGCTGCGTAAAGTTTATAGTCTGTTTTAATCCCCTGTCTGTAGCGGGTATAATATTTGTAGGGGTAAACACATAGATCAGACCCGGTATCAACTAAATATTGCACTTTTGTTTTACGGTCTGTCACGAACACACGGCTACCAGATACACTATCACAGTCACGCGTCGCCGTCTTCATTGACTGCCCGACCCGTTTCCCTGACGAAAGGAACACGGTTCGCGACACTTCGTCGACTTGTTGCCGAACCGTCGGTGATACCAGCAGTGCCCCGGGCCAGCACTAGAGCGGCTCCGGGACCGTCGACGCCAATGTGGAGACTGCGCTCGAGTTCTCGAGCGCGAGCGGGAAACAGCTGACAGTTCTGTCACCTGACGTGACAGGTCATCGATGCGGCGCGTCAGTTGATCGATTGCATCCATCGGACACGAGGCTATCGGTGCGGATGTCGACGTGGATGCTGCAGCTACTTGTCCAGTAGGCTGAAGAGGGATCTCATGAATCTTGTCCACAATCTGGGCTACTGTATCCAGAGGAAGGTCTACCTGAGCCGCTATGATTGCCTGTATATGGCTGGGTAAACGACTTGTCCACAGTGAACGAATGAAGTCGTCGGGAACTTCTGCTCCAGCCAGATTTCGCAGGTGACGCAGGAACTGGGACGGCTTACGATCTCCCAACTCCTCATGAGTTAACAGTTGTCTCACACGCTGTTCTTGCGAAGCCGAAAGACGAGATATTAGCTCCGCTTTAATTTTCTCATATTTTTTCTCCGCCGGCGGCTTAGATATAACATCTTTAACTTCGCACATGTATTTATAATCCAAATTCGCAATGACGTAAAATTTAGTCGCATCAGCCGTTAAATTTGACAGCGCAAACTGGCCTTCTAATTGGACGAACCATAACTCTGGCTCATTTGGCCAAAATGGCGGCATCTTTACACCAACATGGCAAACCTCGACCGAAACGCCCTTTGCAGTATCAGCCGGCATTGTAAACGTTTACTAGTGCACACGCAACGTCCAATATAATTCACTGCACTGTTAGTGTTCGGGGTCACCACTTGTAGGATTTAGTCCATACAAACTTTGCGGGTAAAGTTAAGCAGTGAATAAAGAAACCAAGCAAATCACTTTATAATGCACATATATTGTCGAACAGTTACAGAAGAAGGAAATGCATAGATCTTAAACAGTTCAGAGTACTAGGAGATAGAATAAGCGTTAGCAGAAAGTCACAGCACATAAGAAGCGAATACACAGAACATTTTACTAGCGGAACGTATTTAAATTAACGGCTGTCGGTGAGCGCGCGCGCAGCCTTCCGGCGTCGTGATCGGTAATCGACTGGCGAGGCAGGGAAATCCGAGCGCGCACGATCCGTCGCTCGGGTGTCTCCGGCGCACATCGGTTAATCAGCTGCATAACGGTACTTCTACCCGACTTAACAAAACAGCGAGATTATGTGTTATGTGAACGCCACAAACATATGCAAAATATCTAATACAAATGATAATAATTTTAATCATGTTCATACTTTTAAGCGTTAATAGAGGTGTGAAATTGTTAACATTATGTTCCTATTAAGGAAACGAAACGCATTCCATCTCAAGTTTGCACTTTGCACCCATCTTATGTCTCTATAACGATGCAGATATATTTATGTTTATTTGAGACTCGCTAGTTTATTTTAGTTTAAATAATTGTAAATACAATGAAAAATTCATTTATGTAGAACACGTACTTACGTATGCATGTACATTAACTATATTATTTTCTTTAACATTTTATTTACCATATCTTTGGCACGCATGTATATATCATCATCATCATCAAATTCATTTTCAACAATATATTGAGCACATACATCTACCTTACAGTTACATTCACATAATTTAGAATAATTGAATTCTTCAGCATCAAAGATTTGAATGCGTATTATTTTACCATGAGGACTCTTTACAAACTTTTTAACATACGAATACGTAATTTCGTTTCCCTGTCTTTTATTATTGATGTTCTTAACACTGTTATTTGTTCTTAATTCACATTCGGATGGTCTTTCCCTCTCTAGAGGAATAGATAGTGGCGGTGACATTGGAGAGTACGAGGAGAACGGTCTTTCTCTCTCCAAATAGTTCTTTACATTTTGACGCAGTGTTTGTGCTGGATTAAGTGAATATGATGGAGGAGAGATGAATAGATCCCCGGATTCCTGAAATAAAATAAATAATGACTTATATTTATGTAACCTTTGACGTATTAACAAATAAAAATATTACATTTATATAAATTTAAAAAATACAATTATTTAATAACAGAGGCGCTGATTTACTTACCGAGATTGTAGATGAAGAAAGTTTGAAGGAATGTTTTTTTGGGTTGTACTGCTTTTATACCTGTCCAATTTATCTTATTAATGTTCAAAATAATTAGATAAAATTAAATATTTCTAATTACACAGAAATATAAGAGGTCGACTCGTCTTACTGACACATGACTATGAGTTGCACACGTGCGTGCAAACCGTCGCGTTTTGTGTCATCACCTACATTTAATCTGAAAATAAACTTATCATTGATGCCTATAACATTTTTAATTTTATATCACTTAATTATGCACATAAGACTCAAAATCGATAACCGTTTATGTGTTAAAAACGCTACAAACATAAAACAAAAACGCATCGTTTTTCACGCTCGTCTACCTAATAATAAATTTCTGCATGTATGCAATTTTACAAATTTGGATTGAATGACGTGATTTTTAGCCCTATAAAATTAGCTCACAAATTAGTGTCCGACACAAATCCTCTCTGGAACGCATCAAGCACGAATCGACAATCACAAGTTTACATTCACCAAGCATCTATTCATCAACAATGTAAGTACTCATAATTCAACAACATGAACATTAAATAACAATTTAATATTCATTGTTTAATATGTGTTCAAGTATTAAATAATGAATTATTCCATCAGTTAGCATGATTATCTCAGATACACTGATGGATTTTCTACAGGTGCTGTCATAGGTTCGATTCCTAGTCGTAAAAAATATCTACGGATCATTATTCATCTATTAATTATATATTATTATAATATAAATTATTATTCTGTTTAGTAGGTGAGCAATCGACTTTCTATACTAAATTGATTGTGTTTAGATGTAGGTGATAGCGAATGTAATATTTGTACAGGGAAATGCATTCATGATATTGTTATAATATGCAACACAGAAGTAAAACAATAAAAATGTTAATTGAAACTAAATATAATAAACATTAATAAGTAACTAAATAATATTGTGATAATTAATTTACAAGTTATTAGTATTTTAAAACGCAAGTTTCATTTAAAATACACTAATAACTGGAATAAGAATTGACAAGTTCGATGAACGACCCAAAAGACTTTTGTTCCAAAACGGATATGAGAGTAGAATGAAAGGGAGAAAGAAAGAATCTTGTTTATTGGCAGGTAAGCAAGCCTACTGTAGGTGTAAAAAATTACGAATGTCAAATGTCAGAGCATTACCCTTTGCAAAAAGGGGTTTTCGTTTTTGTCGTATAATAAAAACTCAAGATGGCGGTGTATTATTTTCTGTTTTTGAAGTGTGCGTGCGTATATGGATAAGGAGATTTTGTTTGAATGTGTGAGTGGAAACTAGGCAGTTTTTGAATAGCCTACTTCGTAGTTGAGTATTGAATGAATTTGAATATGACATAATAATATATGACGTCATTATTGATTTGTTTGTTATTGAAATGTTTGGATACAAGTTTTATTATCTGTAATTTAATGATTATGTATGAAGAGTGTTGACTGATTTATTTTATATAAATTGTTATATTTAAAGATAGTTAGTTGGGATTTTGTAGGTAGGCACTGCCTTTTTGCCTATATGCTATGCACGCCACTGCGTGTGAGAGGTTATATTAGGCAGAATCTTTGAATTATCAAATAATTAGACGAAAAAAACTTAATCCAAACATGACCATATTAGTTAAATTAAATTACAAACATAAAAATCTACTTACATGGTTAATAATCACTGCAATTTTGAAATTTTCTGGAGCACTACTTACTCGTGTCACAACTTGTTGGTCTGTTTGGTAAATACGCGGGTTTGCGGCCAAATTCATGCAAGTTATTGTTCCGCGGTATTGTTCCGATGTCAAAAAAGAGGTTTCTTATTGGTTAATTCAAATTCTGTGAAGTCTATACGAAGCCAATCCGCATTAGGAACCCGTGGGCACGATATTTAAATTTTGGACCTTTTGCTGTTACGCGGTATTTACAAACTGCACTTCCGCGGTTTTGCACGCCCACCGACGATAATGTTTTCTCTATTATTTATTTCATGCGAATAAATCACATTAGAATAAAACATATTAGTCGTTTTTCGATATTTATTATCTGTGGCAGATTGTTCATTAAGTTTTTGATAGTTCGCGCGCGTGTTTTCGTCTTGTCTTTCGTAACTAGTTTCTATTTATTGTGATTTTGTGAAGTGGCTGTAGTTTAAGAATCAGGAGCATTAATAAACCGCTATGTGTATGAATGTTAAGATTGTGGCGAAAATGAAATATGTTTGGATAGCATACGTGCGTAATTACAAACTTACAATACAAACCCATCAGATGGGTCATGGGGTTTGTTGACAAAACTTTAAAAGTAAGGCTCTTAGTAATATTAAATCAAAATGTTAGAAACTATCACCTGACTAGCGGTGTGCTGCTGGACGAACTGTTCTTTTTGTGTTATTCGTCGTTTCTTGATTGTTAAATACGAAATTGTTGTGTGAATTGATACCTACGAGAATAACTACGACGAAAACATATTGTTGTTGTGGATGATGATATTAAGTAATTGTTTTTAGTTAAAATCTTAATAAAAATGGGAGAAAATTAAACATACAAGATAATAGTATATGTTGGCACATTCAATAATACTTCTGATTCTTTTTTTGTCTATGTAATACATAAGGTAGGTAAGAAAAATGTTGATCTCGAATGGTCATATTGACTATGGCTCAATATATTTACTATTATTTAGGTTCGGTTTCGGACCCTTAATGATTAATACACAAATAAGAGCCCTTAATAATAAGCTGACCGTTTGCTCGTCGCGAGTCCCGAGTCGCGGAGTCGGCTGCTGTTCGCAGTTAGCTTTACTAAGATTATTTTATACAAACTTATACCAACAAGTTTGAAATAGTGATTCAATCAGAAATTGGTCGCGAGCTGTGCGCGTGCATTTTAAATTGTATCTTGCTCGCGCCGCGCGAGCAGCGCGCGTACCTACTGCTCGCGAACAGTTCGGAGACGGCGTTATTTGCACTATCGACCTTTGCGTGAGTTGCTTGGAGGAGGCGCACTAACATATTGCAGTACCTAACTGCAGGCGCGAGCAGCGCATTCGGTGCGCGTTCGTCAGACCTGATCGCACCTTGTGATCCACAAAAATAATGCTTGTTCCAATTTTTGGGAGTTCATTTGCGTATTTACGGTAAAGTTGCTCCATGTACGAGTGCCTACCATGGCCGAAAATCAATGCACGCGGTCTTGAAATTACGTGATTTAACGATGTTGGATATTTACGCTGTATTGCACTATACGAAAACTAGTGATCCGGTCTCAGTCCACGTCAATTTATCTTAATAATGTATAATTATACGTTTCAAATTAATGGTGTCTGAATTTTTCAGCTTTTTTACGGCATTCCAGTGATTACCTATCGACGCCATATTAAGTATACATACGATATTTATTAGAAAGACAAAAATGATGGATGATGATGATAACTATGGGGGTAATGTTAACTATAATGACGATGTGGTTACTTTGAGAGATCTTTACGAACGAAGAAAAATGTAGTTAAAAAAAAAGAATGAGATACTAAGTAAGAGTAATTATCAAAATCAACCAGCGCTGCAGATAGTTTCCATCCCACCTAAAGAATTAGAACAAGAAAAACAAAATTTCGATTTGACATCCGAGTTTACCACACTTACAGCAATTGTAGATCCACAATTAACGCAGAATGAAAATGATGATCGTATTACCCCCCTCGAACCTAATATTAATATAGCGAAACATAATCATAATGACCTTGATTTTTCATCCGACGATTCAGTCGCAGATCCTTCTTTTGTCGCCCTGTCCGATATAACAAATTTAAAGCCATTATCACCAGAAAATGTAGAGTGGTTTCCCGAAAGAGATAATATTGAAGAAAATTCTAAAACAAATAAAAGGAAGCGCAAAGGGAATAAAAATAATTGGAAAATAATTAAAAATACGCGACAGAGAATGATGGGAGAGGAATATGTTGGATTTAAAAAGGAGGGTAGTAAATTTATTCAAAATAATCCAAAACCAGCGAGAGCAATGGGTTCTTTATGTATGTCAACACGATGTTTCAGTGGTAAAGCTATGACAATGTATTACTCAAAATTAACAGAAGAAGTTCGGTCAGAAATTTTCAAGCCTATTGGAAAATAAGTTGGCAAAAAAATAAAATGTATGTTTCTTCAATGGTGGATAGAAAACCTACAACTAGGAAAACTAAGATCTCGAATTCGAGAAGAATTGATACAAAAATTTACTATTTAAAAATAAATGATAAAAAGGAAAGAGTTTGTTTGAAGACATTTTTAGAAACATTAGGAACTATAACATAATTAAATAATGTTAATGAATCAGATCCAGAAAAAACAGTTACCAAAGAGCCCAAAAAAGAATTAGCTAGAAAAAATTTGACTGCACTGCCAAAACTACCGTCCCATTACTGCAGACAATCTACGTCAAAGTTATACTTAGAACCTATAATCCAGTCGAAATCACAACTGTATCGTCTATATGTGGAGTATTGTGTTTCGAAAAATGAATCTGCAGCTTCAAGAAAAGTATTCGAAAGTATTTTATTTAAAGAAAATATTGCACTTTTTCAACCTAAAAAGGATGCATGCGACACGTGCTGCGCTTACAAAGTAGGCAACATATCAGATGAGCAGTATACTAAACATATTCAGCTAAAAGACTTGGCCAGAGCCGAAAAAAGTTGTGATAAAGAAACAGCACAAAAAGGAACCATACATTCATTAACAGCAGATCTTCAGGCTGTTAAGCTGTGTCCTGTTCTCAATGCCAATGCACTTTATTTTAAAACAAAACTAGCTGTGCACAATTTCACAATATACAATCTAGGCAATAATGCGGTTACGTGTTACTGGTTTGACGAAACGGCATGCGACTTAAAAGCTAATACATATGCATCATTTCTCATAGATTATTTAACAAAATTACTGGATAATGATCCCAAAGCTGACACTAACATTATTCCTATTCTGAGCTGTACAGCTCAGAATAGGAATAATGTTGTATCTAATGCCTTGTTACGTTTGGCTATGGCCAAAAACGTAGTGATAACCCAAAAGTACTTGGAAAAAGGCCACACTCAGATGGAAGTAGATTCGGTTCATTCCGTTATTGAAAGGAAATTGAAAAACCGAGAAATATTTCTACCTTCTCAATATGCCATCGTCACGAAGGAGGCCAGGAAAGTACCATGTCCTTATGAAGTTATTACTCCTTATTATACGTTTTTCAAAGACTTTGCTAACAAGAATTATCTGATTTATGAATCAATAAGACCTAGTCGTGGACCGGGCGATCACTGTGTCGTTAATATAAGAGCATTAAGGTATAATCCAAATGGGACGATAGATTATAAGCTCCACTATAAAGATGACTTTATTTCTTTGCCCAGAAGACCTAAAAAGGTATTTACGATTATCAACAACCAATATCCAAAACCAAGTATGATCATCTACAGGAGCTTAAGAATGTGATACCTAAAGACTGTCATAGCTTTTATGATTGTTTACCCTATAATGCACCCTATGGCATTATTTTTCCGCCAGTAATGAAATTAAAGTCATGATTAGGCCGCTACCTAAGAATACTTCTTAAGTAGTGGTCTATTATGACATCAGTTTAATCACTGTCGAAAGAGTGATGCCATAGAGATGCATAGCCCTTTTCTTTTTCATTTCTTTCATTTTAAATGTGATTGTAATTTATACAACATTTACCTAACAAAGATTAAATTAAGATGCTGTGACTTTAAGAAAACCTAGGAGACTAATTTATTGTTATTTTATAAGATGATAATTACATAAATTAGTCATTAATAATTTACAACAAATATTTTTATGAGAAGTTCAGTACCAATCGTGCCATTAATACTCATAAATATAAAGTTAATTTTATAATTTGTTTTGCAATTTAATTGTAGAAGATGAATGATATATCGTTTTCTTATTAGTATTATATTTTTTTCTTTTTATAGTGATGTTTAAATTTTAGAAATTTATTTTTGGTTCTATTGTCATATGAGTAATTCATGATGAAAATGTTAAATTCATCATTTTATTTTAAATTTCATTACAAAAAATTAAGAAATTATTGTTTTGTTTAGAATACTTTTTTTTCTAAGAAGATAATTAGGTATGTTTTAGAAGTTTATTTTTTGTTCTTTTGTCATAACTATAATAAAAATTCAATTCTTAATTGAAATGTTTCTATTCAAACCCGCGTATCTACTAATTTGTAAACGATTTTTCTGTAAATTATAACTGTAAATATACTAAGGGTGTATGGGGTCCTATCAACATCTCAATGGACCCAAGCTAACCTCACCTGCACGTGGTACACCCTGCTAAATAACAAACGAGGCTCTGACAGAACGACAAAACATCAGGCCCCAAGTGCCCGGCAGCTCTGGAGAACCCCGCGACAATGACGGTAGTCAAAGGGTTCCCAGAGTACGGGGTGCTAAGAATCCCCGGGTGAGATCGATCTTTCGTCAACAACATCAAAAGGCTAGGAAAAAGGACTCCGATACCATTCTTAACATATTAACTTATAACGTACGCACTTTAATGCATGATGACAAATTATTAGAGTTAGAGAATGCATTAAAAGACATCAAGTGGGATGTAATGGGCTTGGCGGAATTTAGAAGAATGGGAGAAGCTACTGAGGAAAGGGAAAATACCATCTTTTATCATTTTGGAGCCACTAGAGGCCTCTATGGAGTTGGTTTCTTGGTAGCTAAAAGGTTGAAGAGCAACATTGTAGAGTTTCGAGGATATTCTGAGAGGATAGCAGTTCTAAAGCTCAGCATAACAAATAAACACAGTTTAACCATTGTCCAAGCCTACGTACCTACATCAGCATACACCAATGATGAACTAGAGAATTTCTATGATACACTTAATCTAGCATGTGAAGAGAACCGTAGCACATGGAACGTCATCACCGGGGACTTTAATGCGAAGATCGGGGCTAGGCAAGACTTAGATAACCCAAAAGTTCTCGGATTACACGGCCTTGGCATAAGGAACGACCAAGGAAATGCACTTATACAGTTTGCGTTTGGACAGGAACTTGAAATAATGAACACCTTTTTTCCAAAAAAGCCACAACGTCGATGGACGTGGATTTCGCCCGATGGAAGGACAAAAAACGAAATCGACTACGTGCTTTGTTCTAATAATAATAATATTGTAAAATATGTCGGTATCAATAATAAATTTAAATTCAACTCAGATCATAGGCCTGTTCGCGCAAAAGTTGTCTTTAATTTAATATAAAGTTATACCGTAAATCATTATTTAAAAACCGAATAAAGATACTTGATAAAAATTGTCTAGTAAGTAATATGAAACACTTTAATATAGAGTTAAAAAATTCATTTGATAATTTGCCGATAGATAAATCTCAAGATCCTCAACACCAATACAATAATATAATAGAAAGTATTTCTACTGCAACCAAGAAAATCAAATGTGCAAGACGAAATAATAATAAATTTAGTTCTAAAACAATATCCTTAATAGAAAACAGGGAAAAATTAAAGAATAATCGAGTAGAATATAACCAAATAGATAAGTTAGTTAAACGTAGCATCAGGAAAGATGTTAGAGATCATAACACCAACACCATTAAATCAGCGCTATTAAGTAACACCTCCATAAGAGTTGCGAAACAGGGAATTACGAGGAGTAAAACTTGGATATCGGCTTTAAAGGATGATAATGGCATTAAGCAAAACAGCTCTCGCAAAATAATTGAAAAATCCACAAAATTCTATAAAAATCTATACCAGGATCAACAAAAACCATTACAAATATATATTACTGTCCGGAATCTGTTCCACCTATTGACAACTACGAGGTTCAAATGGCTCTAAAAGAGATGAAATACAATAAAAGCCCAGGAGCAGACGGAATAACTACAGAAATTTTAAAACTGGGCAGAAATGCTCTTTTGCCCCACCTTTTATTCTTTTTTAATTCCATTTTACACACTGGTAAAATTCCTCGTGATTTTTGCCACTCAAACATAATTTTATTACACAAGAAAGGAGACAAAGCGGATATTTCAAATTACCGACCTATAAGCCTCACATCTCATTTATACAAGCTGTTTATCAAAATTTTGCACAACCGTATTTCCTCAGAGCTTGACCTTCACCAACCTCCTGAACAAGCTGGATTTCGTTCCAATTTTTTTCCACCACTGATCATCTCCACACTATTAACCAAATAATAGAAAAATTCAACGAAAAATTTAACAAACCGCTTTACGTAGCGTTTGTTGACTACGCAAAAGCATTTGATAGTATATATCACAAATTTGTCATAGATGCCCTAGAGTCCCAGAACATAATCCACACCTATATTGATCTCATAGATAATATCTATCGGAGCAGTTCGGCTAACAAAAACTGCATGCTGCTGGGCCAAATTTCCCTATAGACTGAGGAGTAAAGCAAGGAGACCCGTTCTCACCAAAACTGTTCACATGCGCACTGCAGGAGGTTTTTAAGAAGCTGCCCGACACATGGCAGTCACGTGGCATTAACGTTAGTGGACACCAGCTAACAAACCTCCGCTTTGCCGACGACATAGTGATATTCTCCACATCAGCTTCAGAACTTGAAGAAATGCTCCAAGATCTGAGCACGGCGAGTCTTGAGGTTGGGCTTTTAATGAACCGATCAAAAACGCAACTCATGACCAACAGCACGAAACGTAGGGTCGTGATAGACGGGCAGGAGTTGAAATATGTCGATGAGTACATATACTTGGGCCAGATTGTCTCGTTTAAGAACCGGCAAGAAAAAGAAGTAGAAAGGAGAATCCAAAACGCATGGAAGAGCTTCTGGGCCCTTAAAGAACATCTAAAGGGCAACCTGCCAATAACGCTGAAGAGGAAACTCATCGACATGTGCATACTGCCCGTCCTAACCTACAGTGCTCAAAGTTGGTCACTTACTGAACAGCAAAAGTCCAAGCTCAAGATTTGCCAACGATCAATGGAGCGCAGCATACTTCGTGTTAAACTAACAGATCGTGTTAGAAACACCACGCTGCGTTCTATAACTCAAGTGGCGGATGTGGGAGTCAAAACAGCCAAGCTTAAGTGGGAGTGGGCTGGTCACGTCGCGAGAATGCAGCCTGACCGATGGGCAAAGATCGTCACCCACTGGACGCCGGAAGGACATCGCAGTCGAGGTCGTCCGCGACGAAGGTGGTGTGATGATCTAGTCAGTTATGCGGGACGCACGTGGCCAGATATCGCAAAAGATAGACAGGTTTGGAGGACGGAGGGGGAGGCCTTTGCCCAGCAGTGGGATCTGATATAGGCTAAAAAAAAAAAATTATTACTGCAAAACCGGATAAGTCACTTTATGTGAAAACTAAGCAAGATATTGGTATCATCATTTAGCCAATCATAGTCCACTGCTGGACATAGGCCTCTCCCAATTTGCGCCACAACACCCGGTCCTCCGCCCTCCGCATCCAGTCCCCTCCAGCGACCTTTTTCAGGTCGTCAGTCCACCTGGCGGGGGGGCGTCCTACCTTACGCTTGCCGAGTCGCGGTCTCCATTCTAGGACTCGTCTGCTCCAACGGCTATCGGTCCTTCGACAGACATGGCCAGCCCATTGCCACTTCAGCGAGCTAATTTTACGAGCTATGTCGGTTACCTTGGTTCTTTGTCGGATGACCTCATTACGAATTTTATCCTTCAAAGAGACTCCGAGCATAGCTCGCTCCATAGCCCGCTGCGCGACTTTAAATTTGTGGACTAGTCCAACCGTTAATGTCCACGTTTCGGCAGATATTGGTAAACTAAAGTTATTTTCTCACAAAGAAGGTCCCAAAGGAGTAGTTTCCAAGTTCAGTCGAAAAAATAGTGTTAAATGGCCAAGATATTAAGTTTTTTTGTTCTCCTGTAAAATCGTGAAAATGCAGATACGCGGTATTTACAAACTGCTCTTCCGCGGTTTTGCACGTGCAACGACGATATAACAAAAAAAAACATCTTTTCAATATAAAATCAATTCATCTTACAATCATTTAGACACTGATTGATTGTAATGCTCTAATAATGTTTTTTGTTCCCAGGTCAAAGCTCGCCTCAAATGACCTCTTCCTCTCTAACGACGAATCTGATATAGAAGTGAAGGTGAAAGGAAAGGCTATGGAAAGAAAACCGAAGCGGGAAAAAAAAAAAAAAAATTTCATCTGTTTATTTCATTAAAAACACATAAGTACAATCATAATTACTTAACTATTAATCTAGCAAAAGATTTTAAAGTTAAGGAGTTGCAAAAAGATAACTAAACAGTGGGTTAATCATAATAAAAATTCATTTATTGGTTCACAAATTGGTAATATGTATGTAGCAATGATGTTGATACAGTTTTATAAGTTACTCATTATTTTCTGACTTATTCGTTATGTAATGCTGTTTAAGAATGTTCCCGATTCTCTTATTATTTTTATTTTCCAACTTGGAGACTATGTTTTTAGGCAATTTATTTAATGTTATTGGCAATATACAATTCCACACTCTCTCACCGTATTCATTTACATATTTAGGTACTTCGTAAGTTTTCATATTTGACAGATTACGTAATGACTCGAGTCTCTTCTTCTTATTTAAGTTGTTCATATGATTTCCGTACTGCGTTATGATAGCTAAGTCTACCTTGTCAAATATATTTAATACTTTGCAATAGCTAAAGAGCTTGTGGTAATTGTCTTTATATTTGTATTTAATTTTTATTGGAACAATTGTTTTCAGCAACCTTATTTGAAGATTATAAATTCTATAAAGATAACTTTTGAATGTTCTTCCGTAACTAGACAGACCATAGTTTATTACAGAATCTGCCAATGACATATAAAGAATTCTTAATGTCCTATATTTCATTTTATGTTTAAGTATACATAATTTGGATAATATAGCTCTAAGCTTATTACATACATGGTCTACATGAGGACCCCAGTTAAATTTATGATCAATTTTTAGCCCTAAATAGATATGTTCTGATACAAGCTCAAGGTACGAACAATTGCAAAGCACTTTAATCTGATGCAGGCAGTCATGATTGTGAGCGACTATCCTAGGTATTTCTTTATTTGTCTTGTATGGTGAATGTATGTACATTAGTTTGGTTTTGTTGTAATTTATTGATAGACCAAGATCGTGTGCCCATTTACACAGCATATCAAAATCTTCCTGCATCATACTTTGTGCCCTGCTCATGTCCTTATGTGCTGTTATTATACATGTGTCATCCGCAAACTGATATGTCACGCCATGTTTAAATATTTTGTGCATGTCATTTACATATAGTAAGTACTCAGTTGGACCTAATATGGATCCTTGAGCTGTGCCATATAGTGTAGGAATTAGTTCACTCTGTTCCCCATCTATGCTAACCACATTATATCTATTTGTGTGATAATTTTTTAAAAGTTCTAACATAGGCCCCTGAATACCATTTTGCTCCATTTTTTTGTACATAGTTACATAATTTAATGTATCAAACGCTTTGCTAAAATCAATCATCACAGCAAGGACGTGTTTTCTATCGTTTAGGTGTTGGTTTATATCATCAGTAAATGATGATAACAAATTAGATGTACTTTTTTGTTTTTGGAAACCAAATTGCTTTTCATGTAAGATATTATTACTTGAAAGGAAGTTATTCAATAAGTCTCCAAAGTATTTCTCTATTATTTTGTCTATGCAGGATAGTATTGTAATTGGTCTGTAATTATTAGTGTCATATCGATTTCCTTTTTTATATATAGGCCTTATTATCCCTACTTTGAGACTATCTGGAAATATTGATTTTGCTACACATAAGTTAATTAGATGCGTTAAAACCGGGGTCATTTGTTTAGAAATAAATTTTATGTCAGCGGCCCTTATTCTGTCATATCCTGGGCCCTTTTTTCATTCAAATTATTGATAATTTTGTATAAAACTTCATCTGTGATTTTCTTAAATCTTATAGATACACTGGGTATGTTTATATATGTTTCCTCTTCTAATAATGGCCGAGAACAAGAGTTCATTACAATTTTAACATTGTTATCAAAATCATGTGCAAATTTATTTGACAATAATTTTGCAGGTAACTTGAATGATTTAATGAGTACATCGTCAATTGCTTTAATAATTCTACCAGTTAATCTATTGATAATTTCCCACATCTTTTTTGGATTTTTAAAATTATCACAAATTTCTTGTTTTATATAACTATCCCTAGCATTACATATCATTCTGTTCGTCCTATTTCTGTACTGTTTGTATATGAGCTCATTATGTTTATTACCTGTGTCGTTTAAGAAAATTTTTAACAGTTCTTTCTTTTTTTTACACATTTCTTTTAATTTGTCAGATAACCAGTTACAATCCTGTTTTTTGTTAACAATTATTTTTGATCGGTATGTACACTTTTTATATATAGACTGAAAAACACAAATTATCTGATCCAGAAGTTCATTCGGGTCGCCGCAGGCGAGTGCAAAGTCCCAATTAATTTGACTCAATTCATGTTTTATTTTGTCATTATTTAACTTATTAACATATTTACACGTGTTTGTGCGCTTCGAACTGATAAGCGCTAGGCCTATTATGTAATGGTCGGCTATTGAGTCACGCACTACAGCTGTGTGTATTGAATGGCCAACGGTACCTCGCCTGCACACATCCCGAACGAACAAATGGTCGATGCATGATTTGGATGTGGCATTTATATTTGATTCTATTCTAGTAAATTGTGTTATACAACATTCAAAACCTAATTCGTTTAAATTGTTAAGATAGGAAATGACAGTATTGTTTTTGTTACTTATATCAATGTTAGTGTCACCTACCAATATACAGTTAACATTGGTATTATGTACTGATAATATTTGTGTAAGCTCAGTAATAAAGTTCCTTTTATTCAAATTAGGTGGTCTGTAAACAGAGTACATATATGTTACATACCCACATGAAGTAGTTATCTCACCATATAAACATTCGAAGTTTAAACTATTTACAGGTTTTTTTGAAAAAGATATACTTTTGTGAGCATACACAATAATACCACCTCCTTTCCTCTTGCTTCGTAACTCTGTGTACATAACGTAATCCTTCATCTCGAATAAACTTGACGTTAGATCAGTTATATTCGCCTCTGTTATAACAAGTAGATGTATTACTGACTTACATTGCCTAATTATGTACTCCAAGTAAGCGTGATTTTTGATCATCGATCTAATGTTTACATGTAATAAGACAAGTTTATTATGCTCGTTTGGTAATTCTGCCATAAATTCTTGCCATGAGTAGCAAGTACTCTCACTTGCATTTAAAGGGCAAAAGTCCATAAATAGTAATAAAAAATTACAGTTATGACAATTTGACTATTACCATAATATGTAGGTATATTATGTAGTTGGCATTTACTCACACTTGTTACTGTTTTTGTAGTTCTTTCCGGATGCGCTCAATGTCATTCTCCGAACGAACATAGTGAATCTTCTTGTCACCGTCCTTTTTCCGTACCATGATCTGTCCATTTTTGCACCATACGTACTGACAAAGTAATGTTTCTTTTAAACTTGATTTTGCTTTCCATAATAGGTACGACGTAGATGGTGTTAGCGACTCACGTATGTATATTTTGCTATCCCCTTCTTCTCCTATGTCCTTGGCAGTTATTTTCACCAATCTTGCAGCATGGTACCAACTTTCACGCCTACCCTCCCGTAGAGAAATTGTGATGGGCGAGTCCATCTTCGCTCGTTCGGCCTGCGATGATCCTGGGCGAGTATATTTCTTTTTTCTAGCAACCCGTACTATGTCATCAGGACTTTGTTTGAGTACTTGGCAAACTGATTTCGCAAGTTTTTTAACATCCTCATTATCGCGTTCAGCAACACCACACAACTCCACTTCGTTGATTGAGAAAGCTTGTTCGAGTTTGATCAATTTTTGCTCTAAAACTTCATTCTTTAGTGTTAAATTTTTACAATTATTAGAGATATCAGTGCATTGATTTTCCATCAATTTGAATTTTTTTTCTTGCATCTTTAGTTTCTCCTCATATTCATCAATTTTATTTGAAAAAAATTGGAGGGTATTCTGTATCTCATCATGGATAATATCTCTAACGGATTGGCGTAGATTACGTATTTCTTGGTGGATTTCAGATAGTGTTTTGCCTTGATAACTACTACTTGTTGATCTTTCTGCATCAGATTCTTCTTCATCAGGGTCTGGTAGAATGACCGATAATCGCTTGCCTTTGTTCCCCACAGGTGGTGTACACCCTTGGCACTTCCAGTCAACTGAATCCATTAAGGATAATGCACTCAATTGCTGTGTTGTTAAAGAAGCACAAGATCCGTGGATCCACTTGCTGCACTTGTTGCATTGCACTCCAGGGTTTTTTTTGGTCACAGTTTTAGAACACTTTCCACATTTGGGCATTTTATTTCAGTCAATTAACAGTTCCCGTACAATAAATTACAGCTATAATAATGATAAATCACGCGACACTAGTATTTAACGATTTCAAGCGAGCAAAAAATAACACAGCCACAAGTGACGGCGGCGGCGGCGTGCGCGCAACTAAAAGAATATCTGGCAAGTCAAAAGAAGAGTCGAGTGCGAGGAAGTCGAAACTTACAATCCATCCGGTTCCAGCTGCTGAATTATTTGGTGAAGACAGCGATGCTGAAGAAAATGTCGTCCGAACACAAAGCTTCGCTAAAACCGGTAATATACCACCCCTTTATTCATACTTTACGAGAAGAATGGCTAAGGGTTAAATAAATAGATGGCGCTCTGCTATAACTACCATAGCAACGAAATTGGACGAAAATAAGAAGTCTTGGCAACATATTAAAGAATTCGTGAAATCAACACAAAAAGATTTCAAAAATTGTACAATCTCTCACATGGGGCCTATTATAAAGGCGAAAGAAAGACGGACTGCATTTGAACTGCACTCCAACCGCAAAGTTGCAGTTTGCACAACTGCACACTAACTGCACGTCGACTTCAATTCAACTGCATTTGAACTGCACAGTTGAATCAACACTCGGTGTGCAGTCAGAGTGCAATCGTTGGAACTGTACGCTATCTGCACACCGACTGCAATCGGGCTGCGCGGTTGGTTTCTAGACCCTAATTTATTTTTATCCATTAATATTATTCTTGTATCCATATAATTATAATATTTTATTCTTACCAGTGTAACCTCTTCATGATTACTCTAATTAATAAATATTTACATTTAATATCATCATTTGTTTTTCTTTTCACAGTAACGTGCCTCAGTAACAATTTATCAAGATCTAGAAAGTCAATAAACTGTGACAAATGTAAAATTGTAATACCAGAAAATCAGTATTCCTATCATAAGAGAACTAATATACACAAAGCAAATTGTTTATTAGAAACCAAATTCAGAGATATTCATATTATTGCAACAGCATTTAAAAACAGATTAATAACATACAGATTGAATGTCACTCAGGAAGACGAGTACCTCGGTCTAGAGGCGTTCCTGTGTGACCATCGAATGAATATAATAGAATTGATAAATATGTCACTGAATGAACACAGTTGTATAAAGTTGAATTATTATTTTGAACTGTTTGCCTATTTTATGTTACCAAAATCAGACGAAAAACAATTAAAATTGTTTAATACCAAAGTATAATATTGTTTACTAGCTGATCCCGCGACTTCGTCCGCGTCAATTTCTGTTATTATGACCGCGATTAAGAAGTTTAAAAAAAAAGTATTTCTGCGTAAATGATAATTTTAGTTAATATTATGTTGATAAAACTCTGTAGCATATACCTAATTGGCAATAATGCATTAATTTCGACCAAATGATTACCTTAAAAAAGGTTATAGTGAGTCAATCTTAAAAGATAGACATATACTGTCGCAGACATTTTTTTAGATCATTTAAAGAGGAACAATTCGTTCATACATATATTTTGGGTAACTCGAACCGTTTACGCAGCGCACGCAACGGAAGCTTTCAAGTATGAATATTTTTCCCCGTTTTTGTGACATTTTGCACTGCTGCTTCGCTCCTATTGGTCGCAGCGTAATGTTATATATCCTAAAGCCTTCCTCGATAAATGGACTATCCAAAACAAAAAGATTTTTTCAATTCTAACCAGTAGTTCCTGAGATTAGCGCGTTCAACCAAACAAACAAACAAACAAACAAACTCTTCAGCTTTATAATATTATATATAATATATATATAGTATAGATAAGAACACTAATTTTAATGAATTATTAACGAAAGTAATGAATATACTAAATAATAAATTAACCGAGTTTCAGCACTGTCAATCAGGCTCGACATTTATTTCTATGAATCATCTCGAAATTAATATTAACAAATATTCAAATTCCTGGATTATGGAAACTTGAGGTTGGTGACGATTTAATTACAGAATTTATCGGTTTAAGAGCTAAATTATATTTTATAAACAGTGTCAAGACTCACATTAAAAAAGCTAAAGGTATTTCCAAATCCGTCACTTGTGATCTGAATTTTTTTTTTTTTTTTTTTTTTTTTTTTTATCAATCAATCAACTTTTTTATTTCTCACCACAATAAACATAAATTTTACATGACAATGGTACACAATTCAGGTAAGTATATACTGTGGGAGACTGGTGCCTAAGCTAGGCTCGTGGCCTGTGTTTCAGGACACCAGGATCCCACCCCTTTACATTTTCATTTCATAAATTAGGTACTAGGCGCACTGACAGAATGTAAGAAATCATACGACATTTTATAGTTTTTATTTGGCTTAGAAATATAAGAATAATATGCGAAACGAATGTTAGTAGATGTGTAGTATGAGTGATTGTGTGGGTGCATGAGGGTGTGTGTGTGTGTGTCTCTCTCTGAGGGGGTGTGTGTGTGTGTGCGGAAGTGTGCTTGATTGTGTGTTTAGGTCATTATTAGGAAGTTTTCAGTATCATTATAGTTTAATTTTAGTAGCCAGTCAGTTACCCTCTTTTTGCATTCATTCTTTGTGAGGCTAAAAATTTGTAGTACTTTATGTGTTTTATTGTATAAGTGGCCACCCAAATAGCAAAAGAAACGTCTTGCAAAGATAGTTTTGTGTCGTAGATGATGACGCTCCACTGGGTCATATCGTCTTCTCCCCCTGGACAACGTTGGATTATAAACCAAGAGAGTATGCTGTTTCAGCAGAATGTGCAATATAAACAGTTGACGCACTGTTAGAACTTCGTTCTCTTTGTATAACTGTTCTGTGGGGTAGCAATACGGTCTAAAAGACGACACTTTCAGTATAGCTCTTTGGGTTCTTTCAATTTCTATCAGGGTAGTTTTTGGGGCTCCACCCCAAGAGGTGATACAGTAGCATACTATAGATAGAGCAAGGGTATAGTACACTAATTTCATAGTATTTTTATCGAGTACATGTCTCAGCGTTTTGAACACATATATTAGTTTCCGTAATCTGTTACTAAGGGTGGTTATGTGATCTTGAAATCTTAGGTTTTTATCGATTATTATTCCTAGGTACTTTACATTCTCAGCCTTGGTGAGTGGTTCGCAGCTACAACTACGGGTGAGTGGGTTTCTGCAAGAGTGAGCTACAATAGTAGTACTAGGTAATACTTGAGAGGATCCACTGTTTTTCATGGAGAACGCTAAGTATTTGGTTTTGGTTGTATTAAGGGTCAACAGATTGTCGCGTAACCAGTTAGATACCGTATTAAAACCTAGTTGTGCACGCTCATAGACATCCTCCCACGAGCTTGCGCTAAACAAGAGGGCAGTATCATCAGCAAAGCTAATAATTTTGCCATTGGGGATATTGAGCAGACCCAGATTATTGATATAAATGAGGAACAGGGAAGGTCCGAGGACACTACCTTGAGGCGTGCCGTAGTGAATTTTTTGTTCCTCATTGATGTATTCATCTATCTTTACTCTCTGGGTACGCTCACTCAGATAATCTTTAAAGAGGTCCAACGGAAGTCCTCTGATTCCCAAGCTTTCCAACTTACGTACAAGAATTGGGACAGAAACCGTGTCGAAAGCCTTAGCAAGATCCAGGAAAATGGCTATAACTTTATCCCCACTATCCATGTTTGTGACCACAAAGTCTGTTAGCTCATGTACCGCGTCAGAAGTGGATTTGCCTGAGCGAAACCCAAACTGCGCTGGTGCGATAAGATTATTGTTTTCCAAGTAGCTCACAAGTCTGCTATTCATTACCCGTTCCAGTATTTTGGAAAAAGCAGTCAGCACAGATATAGGTCTGTAGTTATCAACACGGCTCCTGTCCCCACTCTTGTAGATTGGATGAATTATGGCTTTTTTGAACACGTTAGGGAATTTACCTGTGGAAAGAGCAAGATTACATACGTACGTTAACGGAGGCACAATCACGGAGGCGTGCCTCTTCAACAGGTCACCGGATACCCCATCCCATCCAGCGGCACAATTTTTGCGGAGCGACATTAATATTCCGGCTACCTCTTCCTCATCTGTTGGAAGCATTACCATGGATTGTGTTCTGTTAGATAGGTTTCCCTTTGTAACTTTTGTTTGTGTACTGTTTATACTCTTAGCTAGTTTTTCACCAATTTTGACAAAAAAGTCATTGACATGGTTTACGGAATTTTGTGATGTATTGGATATGGCTAATAGTTGTGATGATGTGTTGGTTTTCCTTGTCGACCTGTTTGAAATATTATTTATAGCCGACCATAACTGTTTGGTGTTTTTCCCTGCTTTAATGATCTCATTTTTTTCAAAATCTATTTTTAATTTCCTTAACAATTTATTGCAGTAGTTTCTATACCTAGTAAAAGTAATCTTCAAAATCTCATTACTAGGCGCCTGTTTAAATTTTCTATGCAATGTGTCACGATGCCGCATACAGCGAAGTAAACCAGTAGTAATCCATGGCTTTAATGTTTGTTTACGGTTCGGAGTCTTACCAGATTTGGAGTTTGAGTCTATCACGTGTTTTATTAATCTAGTTATTGTTTCCCCCGCCACATGAGGATCTTGGGTCTTGTATACTTCACTAAAGTCTATTTGTTTTAGATCTGTGTCTATCTTAACATGATTATAACGAATACAATTTTTTGTAATTATTTTAGGCATTCGTTTTGACAAGAATAGCATTACCGTGTCATGATCAGTTAGAGCAGAGTGTGCGACAGAAGTAGAAGCAGGTAGTCTAGTTTTCAGTATAACGTGGTCAAGACAAGCTTTTTGTCGCGTAGGTATTGTATGAGCAGGTAAAAGGCCATGGGTAGCTAGTAAGTTTAGATAGGAGTGTTTAGCAGAATCCTTGCAGTGTTCATGAATGTTTATATTTATGTCTCCCGCAATAATTATAGTATTGTATTTGGATAGCCTAGTTAGGGTAATATTTAGGCAGTTTAGAAAATTATCTAGGTCTTTGTAACCTGGTGGACGATATATCGCCAAAAGAACAGTATTTCTATCGATTTTTACTTGGAGACAGTTTGCATCTACAAATGACGGCTCCTCTGCAACTAGTTGCAGTTTTTTATGCACATATAGGACTACACCTTCATTTTGTGTATGGTTATTGTTGGTAATATAATAATTATAGTCCGGTAACTCAGGAATACTATGAGTGTTAGGGAGCCAACACTCAGTCAATACGATTATGTCCCAGTCAAGTTTCGTCCGAGCAAGTGTAGTCATAAATCCTGTTATGTTTTTATTTATGCTCCTTATGTTCTGTGTAATGATTTTAAGTGTTTGATTTGGTATGAAATTTGTTGGAGTACAGTTTTCTAGGTCACAAGTCGAGGCATCCGACACAGAGACATCATCTAGGTTTTTTAAGTTGTTTTGTGTGTTATCGAATGTTAATATTGATAGTTTCCACTTTGACATTCATGTTTTGAGCGCTGCCTAATGACATAACAATATCGTTCAAGATACTGAAGCAGAGCAGGTGCGATAGTAGGTACATATAGCTGACTTTTATTGTTATAGTATTTCGGCCGGTTGAGTTTGTATGCGTTATAGATGTGGTGTGCAAGTGTCGTGATTGTGTATATGATGTGTTTATTGTATTGTGTATGTATAGTTATTGTTAGTAACAGACTAATTTGTACTGAACAGTGTATGTTTAATTGATTATTTATTTTGTTAGTTTTGATTATTAATGAAATAGTATATAATTTAGGAGTAGGATTAATAAATCTGAGTTGAAAAAAGGTAGCATGCAGTGGCAGGTACAAGGCCAGTCATCTTTCCTTACGGAGTTTCGCGAGGTCTTCGTCAGTTTTGATGAGGCGGCTTGACATTCCGTCTTTTTCACGAATATACACCTTACCGTTTGCAACCCAACATTGATGGTAACCGAATTCCTTCGTAAGTTCTCGGGCGAGATAATGTAGGCGTCTGGCCATAGCCGTAAGCACTTCATTGACGTATATAGGTTGCCTTGGTCCGTTTTCTACTAGATGGGATGTATTCAAACGATTTTCCTTGTTATGCTTATTAAAGTCTTTGGTCGACTTAAGAAACTGTTCTTTTATGTTTACCGACGTGAATTCGACTAAGACTGGGCCCACTGCGTCAGACTTGCTCTTATAACGGAATATGTTTTTTATTTCTGTTGTACTCACGGTATGACTGATAGTTTGACCCAATTTCTGTACTGTGCAAGTAAGGGAGTCACGAGTTTCATGGGTCGACGAAGGTAGATTTTTAATTTCAAGCGAAGCCGCTTTTTGTTGCTTTTCTAAGAAGTCTACCCGGTTTTCAAGCGCTTTTATAACCTTTTTGTTACTGCTACATTCCACCCTTAAATCGTTTATTTCCAGCAGAGCATCATCATATTTTTCTGATAAGAAATCTATTGTCTCTTTGATTTTTTCATTCTGGGTTCGAATTTCAGAGTTTTGCAAGCTGATCGCAGTATTTTGGGACCGTATGTCTTCAAGAGCCAATTGTAACGAGTTAATTTTTTCATTTTGTGTATTCTGCTTGATAACTAGTTCAGACAACATTTCCTTCATATCTTCTATCATTTTCTCCATTCTCGTCATGTCATCTGCACTGCGTATCTTTCTTCTATGGGTTACATTTATATTTTTATCACTGTTTGTATTAGTACTTGATGTTTGATGTTGAAAGTTTGGTTCAGAAGCCGAGTGAGGCGAGGCTGGTGGTGGCGTGCGTCTAACACCGGAGAGCATATTGTAAAATCTGATGCGCAGAAATGACCGCTATCTGTGTTATTATGTAAACACGGCGAGCCGCAAGATTAGTAGGTCTTCGTGTGCCACAACGCTACGAATATTTCCGAGTATTAATATTAATAATAATAAATGATTACATTAAATCGAGAACAATGAACCATATAGGCATACGATGAATATGATAAAATCAATTAAACATGTTTTATATAAGGTGTTAATAAATCAACTTTAAAAAATTTACGAGGATGCTCGGTGTCGATAAATAAACATAACTAAAAAAAAAAATTTTTTTTGAGCGATTTTATTTTTTCACTAAAATAAAGTAATTTTAAAACAATTTTTATGCACACTGTACGCGGGGCTGCGCCCGCGCGCGTGTCGGTGGTGGAGCCGACTCGGATCTCTCCCCAGCGCTACCCTTTACCGAACGTCAGTCGTTTGATATCTGCCGCGCGGGATGGGTGTGTCGCTCAGTGTCAGCCGAAACTTTCGTGCGCTCGCATTTTCAATAATGCCGTTTATGTACACTAACCGCGAGTACTTGGATATGATATTGTGTTACATTAGGAGTGATGAAAATGTTTCCGCAGCACGTAACTTGTACCGGGAACTGTATGGTGACCAACGACGTGTGCCAGCTTTGCAAACCATCCTGGGGGCTTACCAGCGTCTATTAGATTATGGTCAGTTTCGCCCTCCTCAAGCAGAAGATGCTGGCAGGCCGCGGCTCTCCGGTGACATTGAAGAGCAAGTCTTAGATTACTTCCACGACAACCCACACGCGAGCACACGTGACGCAGGTCGGGACTTAGGAATAAGTCACGTTACAGCCTGGAAAACGCTACGTGAAGATGGCCAGCATCCGTACCACTTTTTGCGAGTACAGGAGATCATACCTACCGACTACGAACCACGGCGACGATTCTGTGAGTGGTTGGTGGAAAACCCTGCTAGTAACATTTTATGGACAGACGAGTCCACTTTTACAAGGGTGGGTTTATTTAATATCCACAACGCTCACTGGTGGGCGTCCAAAAACCCGAAGGCCGTTATTCCTGACCACTTTCAGCACCGGTTCTCGGTCAACGTGTGGGCTGGAATTATGGGGCACACGGTACTCGGTCCTGTGTTCCTAGAACGCCTTAACGGAGGAACATATCTACAGTTGCTCCACTCTGTCGATGAGATGCTGGAAGACGTTCCTCTCAATGAAATAGCGGGCCATTACTTTCAGCAAGATGGAGCGCCCGCACACTACCACAGACAGGTCCGTTCGTACTTGGACGCCACCCATCCGAATCACTGGATAGGCCGTGGTGGACCGATTGCCTGGCCTCCCCGATCGCCAGACCTCACTCCCCTAGATTTTTATCTTTGGGGTCGTGTTAAGGACTTAGTTTATGGACATAGTGGAAATAATATTAGAAACGTGGACGAATTAAAAACCCGTATCATAAGTGCATTCGACATTATTAAAAGTGACCGAGACACATTAATGAGAGTGAAAAACGATGTGATACGTCGTGCAAACTTATGCATTGAACAAAGTGGAAGACATTTCCAGCACCTTTTGTAAATAAGGTAAAAACTTTGTGTAAATACTTGTGTTATTATTATTATTAATCATTGTAAATAGGCTGATTCAAATTTTTTAAGCATACCAATATATTCAATTTAATTTATTTAAAAGTAGTCGTTAGTAATAACTAACGACTACTTCATTTTATTGAACGTAATAATGTTCAATAAAATAAAGCAATTTTCATCCAAGAAATGAATTATGAATAAATTGCCAGTCCAAAGTCTGAGAAATAATAATAAATAAATAAATAAATAAATGCGGACAACATCACATACATTGCTCTGAACCCAAAGTAAGTAGCTAAAGCACTTGTGTTATGGAATTCAGAAACAACGAAGGTACCACAAACACCCAGACCCGGGACAATGTAGAAAAGTTGGTTTCTACATTGACCCGTCCGGGGATCGAACCCGGGACCTCAGAGCTAGCGACACCTTGAAACCGGTGCGTACGCCACTCGACCACGGAGGTCGTCGAGAAATGTGATGGGAAAATGTGAATCGGCACTAGCAGTTTGTTTACAATAAGCGGCACATCATATGTTATTTAGAATTATGTTTGATCTGCTAAAATAAAATAAAAACACCTGCGGTCGTAAACATTTGTTTACAGTTAGTTGCACATCGTGCGTTATATATCAGTTAACAAAAGGTTTCGAATTTCCCTTTGTGGTGCCGAAATTTCTAAAAAACAAGTCGTAAAATAGCCGCCTTGCTTTTGTTATTGTTAATTGCTTAGAACACGTGTGCCATTAACCTTGAATTGCATTGTCTTTAGAAAATGTTGCTCACTGTTACTTGTAGTAAACACCTTTTGTATTTAAAATAAAGTATTATGGAGCTTATTGATATTTTAACACTTTCACAGCGGATCACGATCTCAGCTCGGCATTCATATTTTTCTCTTATTCGCGAATCACGAGAAGCACTCGTCATCGCCTTTCATACTGTTTATTAGAAAAACACGACGTCTTATCGTGATCCGCGTTGTACGCGTTTGTAGCTGAGTTAATATGCTACACACACATATGCAATGTTTGTATGTAGTTAGAACGCGAAAGCTACAGTTCGCGATCGCCCGCGCCCGTTCAGTCGGCCGTCGGCGAGTTTAACTGTTTTGGGCGCGAAATGGCTTCATCGCAACGTAATGTTTCTGCGCATGAAATTGTTGATTTATTACAAAATGGTGATGATTCTGATATTCAGGAGGCTCAGTGTGATGAAATTGCTTCATAAAGTACCACACACTAAAAAACCTAATTATTGACCGCCGTTATTTTTGCATCGAACTGTAGAGTACGTATCTAAGTAGCTAGCGGGTGACGCGGGCGCAGCGCGCCGGGCGCTCGCGGCAAGCGGGACTAGGTACGGTGCGCATATTAAGTTATTTAAGCGTAATGCAAATAATTGCGTATCTTTTGAACGGTAGCTTTTTGTTTAAATATTTCTTCGTGATTATTTATTGAATATAATTTTTAACAACTTCTTAAATTTTTTAAAGTTGATTTTTTAACACCTTAAATACTCAACAAGTAAATAAACAAGTTTTAGAAAGAAACGATGACAAAGTTCAAGTATTACCAGATCAAATTCATACATTACCCTTATTTATGTCCATAACTTAAATGTATAATTACACATAAGTACTCGTTTAGGTACTAAAAAGTATAATTATTAATGATAATTAATTGAATAATAATTTTATATTTTATATACATATATGCATATTTAAAAATGTATTCTGTATGTTATTATCTTAAATAAACGAAAATATGATAATAATACCAAGATTGTTTTATTTTATGTTTATTACTCTGCCCCTATTTTATTAAACAATTATATACTGGTATGTTCATCGGTAATACTATTAATAGACAAGATGAAGTTGATCAAACAACCCATATCCTTAAACGTTAATAATATAAATTTTAGTGACTCTCCTCAGCACATCGGGCATAGCCCTTTATTACCGAATACAATCGTTGCATAATATGTGGCCCATCTAACTGTGGTAAAACAAACGCTATGATCAGTTTAGTGCTACATGCAAATGGACTGAAATTCAAAAATTTATATCTGTACTCTAAAACTTAATTTCAACGACCTCCGTGGTCGAGTGGCGTACGCACCGGTTTCAAGGTGTCGCTAGCTCTGAGGTCCCGGGTTCGATCCCCGGACGGGTCAATGTAGAAAATCGCATTTCTACATTGTCTCGGGTCTGGGTGTTTGTGGTACCTTCGTTGTATCTGAATTCCATAACACAAGTGCTTTAGCAACTTACTTTGGGTTCAGAACAATGTATGTGATGTTGTCCGCATTTATATTATTATTAACCAAAATATCGCTTTTTGAGTGAAGTCATGACAAGAGTACCGCAAATTAGATTCTACGAGTTTAATGATGACAAAGATGTTATGGCTCCGAGTGAAGCTTTAACCAATTCTATTTTTATTTTTGATGACGTTGCCACTGAGAATCAAACAAATATTCGTAATTATTTCTGTATGGGGATACATAAACTAATCGATTGTTTCTATTTATCTCGAACCTTTTCAAAAATTCCGAAGCAATTATTACGTGATAATGCTAATTTTATTATTAAATTTAAACAAGACGACGTAAACCTAAAACATATTTATGAGAAACATGTCAGCCCTGATTTAAACTGGAATCAATTTAAAGATAATAATTGTAAATCAGTTTGGAGTAATCCATACGATTTTGTGCTTATTAATAAAGAATGCGATTTAAGTAATGGAAGATACAGAAAGAATTTCGATATATTTTTTAAATTTGATAGAAGTTGATGATACAATCTGATATAATTATAAAAAACATACAAAAGAAAATTAGTTTTAGTTCATCTTTGGTTGAAGGCGGCCGTTGAACACAAGATGGAGAAAAATATCAAAATATAATTAATTAAGTCTGTAGACTCCATAAAGAATAAAATAAAACAAATGAATACCCAGGAATATGCCATGAACTTGACATTCGATAAAATTTTAAAACCTGTCGCCGATCCTCTTAAAATCTTAGTTGATTCGAATATATCTAGTATATCTACTATACAGAATAGAAATATAGTAAATACATCTTTCAATAATACTGACAATATTGAATCTAATGACAATAATACGAGCTCATTAGTGAAGTTTGAAGACTGTTACGATCCTAAACAAGATTCAGAACCGTTAGTTGAAAAGTCACCTAAAATAGAAATACCAGATGACCTAGAAATTTCATTAGAGGGCTATGATATTCATGATATTTATGATGGTGTAAATATACCGTTCGGGATTAGAAGTGAAAATAAAAAGTTATGGATGGGCAACTCAGTAGTGTCCTTTTCTAAAATAAAAAATAATAATTAACCTATAATTTAACACCTGGTCTAAAAGAACTTTTACTTCGAAGAAAACCTGACTTAAAATTAATATCTGACAAAGATAAACTTGTCTATAAGGATATGTTACATTTTACAAATGCGCATAAAAGAGATTTTGATCCTAATGGTCAAATAAGAGGTGATAAAGGAACAAACTACCGTACAATCATCAAACCATTGTTCTCCAAAATATTAAATGATAAAGTTCTCACTAAACTTGGAGGAAACCTGCCAAAGCTCAAAGAATACAAAAAGAATACTGATTTAGTATATTGGGATGACCCTAATGAATTGGTTGAGAGATTGCAATTATTAATTGCATCAAGACAACACAAATCATGATAATGAAATTTTATTAATAATTGAAGAATTAAAAGAAGCTGACATTATTAAAGAATAAATAGTAAGAATAATGTACCATTTATTCAGTATAACATAAAACTTGATAAGAGGCATAATTGCACTGGGACAAAAAAGAAACATGAGTAAAGCCGATGTGGTCAACGAAATTCATAAAAATGCTAGAGTGAACTTTATACGAAGACGTATTATAATGAAAGATATAGATGATCTTTGGCAAGCGGATTTAATTGATATGCAAGCAAATTCTAAGGAAAATAAAAATTTGATTTATTTTCGCTGTTATTGACACATTTTCGAAATACGCATGGGCCTTTCGTTTGAAATGTAAGACCAAAGATGTTATAACTAATACTTTCAAGATGTTGCTGAACAAAGGACGTGTGCCTAAAAATCTGCAAACGGATAACGAGACTGAATTTTATAATAATTAGTTTCAAAATCTTATGAAATCTTATCATATTAATCATTATTCAACATTTTCAACAAAAAAATCTTCTATAGTTGAGAGATTTATCCGAACACTGAAATCAAAACTGTATAAAGAATTTAGTTTAAAAGGAAACTATAAATGGATAGATAATACTCTTGATAATGTTGTTTATAAATATAATCATAGTTATCACCGAACCATTGATGAACTTCCTGCAAATGTAAATAATAAAAATAAAAAACGCATACTTGAAAGATATGTTAGTTAAGCAAAAAATGAAAATATGAAAAGTAAGTTTAAAGTAAATGATTATGTGCGTATCAGTAAGTATAAGGGGATTTTTGAAAAAGGATATACACCCAACTGGTCAACAGAAATATTTAAAATTAAAAAAATACAAAATACAACTCCTATTACATATTTAATTGAAGATACAACTAGAGGGCGACCTATTTTAGGTGCATTTTATGCACAAGAGCTTCAAAAAACAAAACATCCTAATGTGTATCTAGTTGAGAAAGTTTTAAGAAGTAAAGGGAATAGAGTTTTAGTAAAATGGTTAGGTTTACCTCCTTCCGAGAATAGCTGGATTGATAAATCGAATAAATTGTAACAAAGTATTAAGAGTTACTTAACTTAAGCTATTTATTAAGTTTTCAATCTATTACTCACCAGTCTTATTATGTGTACTGGAGGGAGCAGTCTTCTCAATTGGTTAATAAATAATTTACCATTTGAGTTACACTTGCCAGGATACAATTATTGTGGACCTGGTACAAAATTAATTAAAAGGCTTAGATGGAGATAAAGGTGTTAACAAATTAGACGAATATTGTAAAGAGCACGACATCGCTTACCACAAATCTTCAAACTTAGGCGATCGCCACAAGGCAGATTTAGTTTTGTTATATATGGCGAAGGAGCGAGTAATAGCCCCGGATGATGATGCAAGATTAAATGAAAAATTCGCAGCACGTTTAGTACATAAGGCTATGGCAGCTAAAATTAAAACTGGTTCTGGCCTAAAAAGTAGCAACAAGTGTTCTCGAAAAGATACATCTGGAAAAGGATTAAAAAATAAATTTAAAAGTGTTATTACCAAAACGAAAAAACAAATTAAACAATTAAAACCAAAATGCAAGAAAGTAGCTACAGAACTAACTTTGGCTGCTGTCCGAGAATTAGCCGATAATTCATCCATTAAACTCCCTCGTGTTATTCCTATACCGAGAACTGGTGGAGTATTACCTTTGATACCTATTTTTGCGGGATTGTCTGCAGCTGGAGCTCTAGCAGGTGGGGCAGCTGGTATTGCTAAAACCATAAATGAATTCAAGATGGCTAAAAAGCTATTAGCTGAGTCGAAGAGGCATAATGAAAAAATGGAGGCTCTTTGCAAAGGAAAAGGCTTACACCTTAAGCCACATAAAAATGGGCTCGGAATTTTCATATCAAAAGAAAAAAAACTAAGATATCGGCTACCCAATCGAGCGTTAACTAACTTGGACATCTTAAAGTATGGAAAGAGAATTCCATATTTTAGAGGTGTTTTTATGAGAGATGAGCTCCCTAAATACTACTTAAAAAAAGAATGTGGAGTTATTAATTTAGATAGCTCTAAAAACCCTGGCTCTCATTGGGTAGCCTATGCAAAGTACAATGATATTGACAAAGTATATTGAGTGTATTTGGGGTGTAGTAGACTGCCTGCGTTGTGTCTTGTTAGCCAACCTGTATAGGTGACAACACAACACAACTTCCAGAGGGTGGTTCTGACTGTTATCTGTCTGGTAACAGTTTTGGATCACTTCGGGTATGCGACCCCGGACTGCTCGAGCTACTGTTGTCACATTCCCTGCCCTTCCGTGGCAACAGTATCCTTAATACCCTTCCTCTCCCTCACTCCCAAGCAGACGCCTCCTGCAAAGATCTACTGGCGATCCCGGCCAGGCACAGCCGCTCTCATGGCTCAGGTTTGCGTCAGAGACCATGCTGGCGCTTAGGGACGTTCCTGCCTTTCTCCAATCGTAGCGGTTCGCCGTTCCATTGGATACAGGGAGGTAGGGATAAGAGTGCACCTGTGTTTGCGCGCACACTGTCGTCGAGTACGTTTCGTGCACTTTAATATCTCCTGCGCAATTGACTTGGACTGCCATTGGACTCCGACTAAGTGGTGCGGCGATGGACGGAGGTAGAGAGGCTCGGTTGTGATGCCAATCGGGCTTTGTCTGATGTCTGCACGTAGGCGGCTCAGGGTAGATGGTCGCTTTGCACTGCATTGAGTTAACAGTGTAATTCGGCAGCTCCCCGAGTGACGAAGCAGCTCTATTTAGAGAGGCCCTGCTTCCCCCAATCCGGGGAGGGGACTAGAAAAGGTGTCTCAAAAAAGGCTTAACTCATTATATATATAGAGAGAGAGAGTAACCACGGCTGTCTCTGCATCAATTTATCGTGGTCGAAAGTTACACAATACAATAGATAGAAGTAAATTTATTAAAACTGCTAACATGACTTTTGCAGCGTGGAATGTAAGAACCCTCCTAGATCGCGAGAGTAACCTGTGTCCTCCTCGTAAAACCGCTCTTGTTTCGAGAGAACTCCGACGCTATGGTGTGGATATCGCTGCGCTTAGTGAGACGCACCTGGCCGACGAGGGGGAGAGAGTGGAGCACTTGGGCGGGTATACTTTCTTTTGGATAGGTACTCCGTCCTCAGAGCCCAGAAGATCCGGGGTTGGTTTCGCGATCAGTAATATTATAGCCGCTAAATTGGAGGAGTATCCTGTGCACATCTCGGATCGTATTACTACGCTGCGCTTACACCTGGATAATGGCAACCACCTCAATGTAATCAGTGTATACGCGCCAACAATGGACAAGGATGATGAAATTAAGGCCAAGTTTTATGAAGAAGTCGCACAAACCCTATCAAAAATTTCCCAAAGGGAACAGATACTCTTGATGGGTGACTTTAACGCGAGAGTCGGACGTGACTTTGAAGCGTGGCCAAAAGTCTTGGGAAGACATGGTGTTGGTAACACGAATAGTAATGGTCAACTCCTTTTGTCCCTCTGCGCCGAATTCGAACTTACCATCACCAACACCATGTTTAGACTCCCGGCTAAATATAAGACTACGTGGATGCATCCGAGGTCGAAACATTGGCACCTGATAGATTTTATAATTGTTCGACAAAGAGACATTTCTCAAGTACAAATCACACGCGTTATGCGTGATGCTAATGCGATCTGCTCCTCGGACCACCGTCTTGTCATCTCCAAGATGAAGCTCCGACTATACCCTCCTCGCAGATCTCATGGAGTGAAGCCTAAGCGTTTGAATTTAGAAAAAATTCAGTCTGGAAGTACGCGAAAACTATGTTAATGCAGTTAGTGATGTGGTCCAATTGATAGACATAGAGCATGGTGATTCTATAGCTAACTGGCAGACTCTCTCGACCAGATTAATCGCTAGTGCTTCGCAAACACTGGGTATCAAACCTAGCAGACACGAAGACTGGTTTGATGACAATGACGAAATTCTATCCAAAGCTATTGAGAGTCATCGCTCTATTCTACGTCAACATAGGGATGACCATCAATCGGAGCGTGTCAAGCAAAGTGGTGCCGAGCTAAGGAGATATGTGCGAGAAATAAAAGACAGGTGGTGGCGACAAAAGGCCGAACATATGCAGTGGCTCTCTGACACTAAACAGCTAGGTGCTTTTTATGATGAAGTCCGCAAACTTGTTGGGAAAGTGGGTCATGTAAGAGTGCCCCTCAGATCTCTTGATGGTACACAGCTGATTACCAACAAGCAAGATGTACTCAAGAGATGGGCAGAGCATTTTAACAACTTGCTCAATGTTGATCGTGCTGCAGACATGTCTTTTATCAGCTCGATGGCAGCACATCCCACAGTCGTCAAGCTAGACGATCCATTGACTCTGCGTGAGGTCATTGTTGCCGTTCAATAACAGCAAAACAAAAAAGCGGTCGGTATTGATAATTTGCCTGGAGAGCTGTTGAAATACGGGGGTGCGGAGTTGCACGAGACCATCTGGAAACTGTTCGTTAAGCTCTGGGATGAGGAGCGAGTACCTGATGAGTTTCGAGTCTCTCGGGTGTGTTCTTTATACAAGAACAAAGGCGACAGATCTGACTGCAACCCTTATAGGGGTATTTCCCTCCATACCTCTCCAGGCAAAATCTTTCTAAACCGCTTGATGCCCTTGTCAGAAGACATTCTGCCTGAAACCCAATTTGGCTTCCGGCCGAATCGAGGCACGTGTGAGGCCATCTTCTCTATCCGACAACTTATAGAGAAGAGTAGAGAGCAGGGTCAACCTTTGTTCCTTTGTTTCGTTGACTTGGAAAAAGCTTTCGACTCGATACCCCGAGAAGCCTTATGGGAGGTACTGACGAAACTTGGATGCACGGACAAGTTTATAAGAATGATACGACTCCTGCATGATAACATGAGCTGTTGTGTCAGTGTGCAGGGCGAAGATTGGAGTTCTTTACAGTGAGCTGCGGTGTAAGGGCCTGGACCCATGTCTACGGTGCGGCGCCGTTTGCCGTGCAACGGTACGGCACCGCCGCCGGCTGACGGCGCGTGCTCACTATTGTGTTGTCAGTTACTGTTGCATTATTCATAATATATAAATATATATTTATACATGTAATTAAATTAAATTATATGTATAAATTATATTATATTAAATTTAAAAAAATCTAATTAATTCTTAAATGAAATTAATTAAATTATTTATTAAAATCAAAAATCAAAAAAATCAAAGTCAAAAATTATTTATTTAACTTTGGCTACAAAGTAGCACTTATCAAACGTCAATTATTATTACAATAGGACAGCACCCTAGGGGTCGGTTCATATCCGGCGGAAAAGGCAGCGCGCAACATCGGCCGCGCAACGCCAGAACGAGCAAACACACAACAAAACATCCAACCACTCACACCTGACGCACCAACGCGTCATCAGGTCAGTGTGAAAGGTTGAATGCTCCACCATGCGCCCGCCCACCCCAGCGCCACGCGACCGACAACACGCGACGCCACCACCGCCAGACATGAACCGACCCCAAATCGCCCACCCTTCACCGCTTCCTAAGTGCTTTGGCTGAGGAGAAGAAATCCCTCGCCATATTAGAGGGAAGGAGGAGACCCGACCCAAGACACCACCGCAGGCAATGACAACTTAGGGAGCATGACGAAACTGCTGCCGGCTTAAAGAAAATAAAACAAAAGGAATTCTGTGTGCAAATTAGAAAAAAAACCCCAAGCACTGATTCACTGCACAGTCCCTTATCAAAGCGGCATTAAAATAGTATACCAATATACATGCGTATAACTGCATTAATAATAAAACAATATATTGTTACATACAGAGTGTGGCATACACTCATTACTATCAATTTGGAACAATAATTAGAATTGTTATAAAATGTCAAAACAGCAAAGTAATAATAATAATAAAAGTAAAATTATACAATAGTATAATTGTATCAAAATATAGTAACATACTATCTGTATGACAGTCAAAAATAAACAAAAAAATAATAAAAAATGGGAAAAAATGATCCCAGTAATTCAATTCAGAACCGTCTTGTCTATCAAGGCGACCAACAGTTTTTATCGTTTAAATAGTCATTTAATGTATAGTAGGCTTTCTTACAGAGCCTTGTTTTGACTACTGATTTAAATGAATTATATGGTAATTCTAACATACTAGGAGGCAGCTTGTTGTAGATATGAATGCTAAGTCCTATAAATGAGTTATGCACCTTGTGCAGCCGGTGGGATGTGGCCTACGATGAAATGGTCCTCCGTTGGCAGTTAGACCTCGCCAACGCCCGCTACGGACGCCGCGTCACTGAAGTTGTGGGTCCCCTCCTGGAGACATGGCTAGAGCGACGCCACGGGTTCCTCACGTTCCGTCTGGTGCAGGTGCTGTCTGGGCACTGGTGCTTCGGATCGTACCTGTACCGAATCGGGCGGGAGGAATCCCCTGCATGCCACCATTGTGGCGCGGTGGAAGACACGGCGCAGCACACTCTCGAGGTCTGCACTGCCTTCGAGGTGGAGCGCCGTGCCCTAATTGCGGTTATTGGCCCGGACCTTTCGTTCGCGGGTGTGGTTAATGCCATGCTCGCGGACAATCGCGTCTGGCGGGCAGTGTCTCATTTCTGCGAGATCGTCATTTCGCAGAAAGAGACCTCGGAGCGCGAGCGGGAGGCTGACCCTTCTGCTCCTTTGCTCCGCCGACGGCGGGCGGGTAGGGCGCGGACGAGAACCTCCGTAGCCAGATCTGCCCAGAGGGGGATGCAGAGGGCGGGGACGGGGGTCCCTCAGCCTTCATTGCACGCGTCTCCTTCCTTGCCGGGCGGGGGTGGTGTAGTGCCATGCACTGCCCCCGCTGTCCTCCCTCCTATATAGGACGGAGGTCATGTCGGACCCGCCGCTAAGCGGGCAGTCGCCGGGGGCGTTACGGTGCTAAGACTTCGGTTGGACCCGTAACGCCGCTACTAAGGCGAAGGATGGCACCAGGTGTTTTGCCGGAGTAGTCGGAGCCTTTCTCAAGGCTCTGGAAGCCCGGACTCTTGCATCCTCAACCCCCTGGGGATGCAAGGCTGGCTCATAAATGAGTTTCACCTGACAAAAAAAAAAAAAAAAAGCCGGTGGGATGTAGTGCATAACTTATGCTTATTTCTAGTATTAACGTTGTGTATGTCACTCTTTTTAGTGTAGAGGTGAATATTTTGTCTAATGTATAATATATTGGCTAGAATAAATTGTGAGGCAACAGTTAGAATCTCAATTTCCTTAAAACGCTCCCTAAGTGAGACCTTAGCGCCTAGCTGGTAAATAGACCTAACAGCTCGTTTTTGCAGAATAAATATTGTTTCAATATCTGCAGCCTTACCCCACAACAGAATGCCATAGGACATAACGCTGTGAAAGTAACTAAAGTACACTAATCGAGCTGTATCCACGTCCGTTAGCTGCCTAACTTTCCTAACTGCATATGCTGCTGAACTCAGTTTGCTTGCAAGGTATGAAATATGAGCTGCCCATTTAAGTCTATTATCTATTGTAATACCTAAAAAGACGGTCGATTCTACAGTCTCCAGCACTTCATTATATTTGGACCTAGATTTTTAACGTTTGGCATTACAAATTTAATGCACTTCGTTTTCTTAGCATTTAGTACTAAGTTATTAATAGTAAACCAATTTGTTGCCTGTAAAAGTGCACTGTTAATGTGATCAAAACTATCACTATTTCTATTCACTTTAAATATGAGTGACGTGTCGTCAGCGAAAAGTACAGTATTGCAGATAACTTCTAAATAAAACGGCAAGTCATTTATATATACCAGGAATAAAAAAGGACCCAGTATAGAACCCTGGGGCACACCTAATTTAACCGGAAGTGGCCTAGATTTTACGCCATTAACTTCTACACATTGAAGGCGCTGCTTTAAATAAGAATCCATTAAGTTAAGGGCTATATCCTGTATACCGTAATATTTAAGTTTAGCGAGTAGTGTGTCGTGATGAACGCAATCAAATGCCTTAGAAAGGTCACAAAAAACGCCTATGGCATTTTGTGAATTCTCCCAGGCGCTATACACGTGTTTTAATAAAGCTACACCGGCATCAGTAGTTGAGCGACCCTTTGTAAAACCATACTGCTCATTGTGGAGCAGCTTATTTACATTAAAAAAACCTAGTAATTGCTGTAATATTAACTTTTCAAAGATTTTACTAAACGCGGGTAATATTGATATGGGTCTAAAATTACTCACTTCACTTTTAACACCGGATTTAAATAATGGTATAACTTTACTGTACTTCATGAGGTATGGGAATATTCCCAAATCGACACACTTGTTAAAAGTAACAACAAGATAAGGAGCAACATCATCTATGATTATGTTTAATAACTTTACAGAAATACCCCAAAAATCGCCAGTATTTTTTAAATTGACTGATTTGAATGTAGTTATAACATCCCGTGAGGTGACATGTTGAAAGGTAAAAATTGAGTGACATTTTGGGGCGCAAGTTAGCATTAGGTTTTCCGCAGTAACCGTGGATGAGTGTAAGGAGCAAGTTGTGGCTATCGGAATGTTAGCAAAAAAGTCATTAAAAATCTGAGCTACGTCTACTGCTTCGCTAATTAATTTATTGTTATCAACTATCTCTAATTGATTATCGCGTTTGGTACATTTACCCGTTTCGTTATTAATAATTGACCAGGTCGTTTTAATTTTGTTTTTAGATTGCTTAATTTTATCACTAATAAATTTAGCCTTGGCCATGTTACAAACTCGTTTAAAAGTTTTAGAGTAAAGTCTAACATAATTCAAAAATGACTCATCAAATTTATATTTTTTCATTCCATATAACTCATACAGTCTCGCTCTACTTTTATATATACCAGCCGTGGCCCATTGGTTAAATGGAGCTATAGTATTCTGAACATTTATGGTTTTAGTTCGAAAAGATTTTTGAAATTCGTTTTTAACAACGTCAAAGAGAGTTCCATAGATGTCGTTAGGATTCTCAAATTCTAAAATTGATGGTTTTATTTTAGAAACAACCCTCTACAACAACTAACAGTATACGGTCTACATTCAATTTTTCGCAACTTCTTTAACACTAAGTGTGGGAAACTAGCTAATTGTCCACAGTGGTCTGATGTTATGTCAGTTAAGATTTGTTTACTATTAGCATCACAATTACTAAATATATTATCAAGACAGGTAGAAGATGAGGATGTGATTCTAGTGGGTTCGCAAAATAAGTTAATCAAATCGAAAGACCTAAACAGATTAAGTAGCCTAGTAGTGGTTACAGTAACATCTAAAATATTTACATTAAAATCCCCACAGACGATTATATTTTTCCTACTCGACTTAATTTTATTAAGTGAATCCTCCATCACTGTTTCAAATAAATTAAAATCACCTATAGGGGGCCGGTAGACACACACTATAACATATCGCTCTAGCTCAACACAAGACAGCTCAATAGTGCGCTCGATAGAAAGATTTACAATGTCTAACCGCCAGTATCTGAGACAATAATCAGAGATCCACCACGAATAGCATTCTTTCTTACGAACGCACTCTGTACAGAATTACCAGGAATGTTAAAACAATTTAATTCAAGACCATTTAACCAATGTTCTGTCAAACATTACACCTGAACATTGTAGTTTTCTATAAATAAACTTAATTCTAGATCTTTGCCGGAGAGACCCTGCATATTTTGATGTATAACATTCAATTGATGCAGCCCACCCGTTGTCCCACCTTGTAGTTTAAACTACAAGATGTATCTAAAGAGGTATTAGTACTACTACTAACACATTCAATAATCTTAAGTACATTGCTAGTACCAGTGTCACATAGTAAATTATATGCTAAAAGCTTTGCAATTTGTCTCTTACAGCTAATGGACATATACATTGTATATTTGGTTAATTTATACTTTTTTATAAACTTATTGCAATCAAAGTATGATACAATTTCATTATGGTGGTGGCATATTGTATATATAAACATGTTTAAATTAAAGATATACTCATTCTGAGAGCTGGTCAAGTTATTTGAGTATGGCAATGCACAGAAAATGAATTTACAATTATTACTCTTATTGATATCTAACATCAACTGAACACATTGAATAATGTCTTTTTTAGTAACATTTAGGCTATCACCATACAGTAATATAGCAGTGGAATCTTTATTAAATTGAGATTGTGCAATAGATTTTGTCAACTTACTGAAGCTGGCACCTGGAACACAAATATTTGTAACATGGTGCTGGGAATAGCGGTTAATTAACCTACCAAAGTTTTGGCCTATCTTGTCTGTAAACATGTATGAGGTCTTATTTGAAACTAATTTATCAGGATAGTCTATTTTGTGCTCCTCAATTGTTTGTATCACTTCAGGAATGTGTTGTATCTCTTCAGGAGCAGGTAAGGCAAGTTGTGGTTCAGAGCTCGGCGGGGAGCCAGAGCAGGTACAGCACAGATTGTTTGCGAGTGACTCATAACGCTCTGCATTATACCTCACCAGATCCACAAGCTCACCCGCCTCCACCAAGCGCTCCTGAAGGTGTATTTGAGAAGCAGTATACTTTTCAAAGATATCATTCAGTGTCTTTTGCTTCACAAGTAATTGATACTTTAATGACTGTACCTCATTGTCATATAAGGTGCTATTAAAGCAACTGCCTCGGCTTTAATGGGAAGTAGTATTGTGTTTATAGATTACAATAGTAAAGATAAATTATTGATTATTTATCATATTTTTTTTCATACAAAAAAAATAACGTATAAATTTTAATTGATGTATTAGTATAAAACCATCCCGTGTCATAAGCTGTTGCCGCTCCGCACCGAATTCAAACATTTCGCAAAACGCCGCCGCCGCCGCGCCGCCGCCGTTCATACACTGTTGCCATTCCTATCAAAGGATGCCGCCGCCGCCGTGTGCGCCGGCCGCTCGGTCGTCAAACACAGCCCCGCGCGCCCCCGCCCTCACCCGCACTAGCACGTTCGTCGCACGCGCCAAGGCCAACCGACCGCTCGGTCGCCAGTCGCCCCCCGGCCGGCCGCGCGTTCGGAAGGTAGTTCTAGCGATTAACGTCAGGAATATCGCGCGCGCTATTATTAAAAATGCCTCCCAGACGTCGGTATTCCAATCAAGAATATCTTGAAATGGTATTGTGCTACCGCGAGTGTAACTCGGTGTAACACGGCCACTTTGACCCGCCTCCGGTTGACGCAGGCAGGCCTTCATACTCGGCCGAACTCGAAGAGGAAGTGCTTCAGTGTCATCCTCTTGCGAGCACCAGGGATGTTGCTCGAGTCTTCGACGTGAGCGACAACTACGTGTGGCGACTTTTAAATCGTGAAGGGCTCCATCCTTACCACTTCACAAGTGCCGTGGCCTCCTCGCTCGCCGGATTTAACCCCTCTAGACTTTTTTTTGTGTGGTCGTGTGAAAGACCTTGGTATGGTGAAAGAAGTGTGGTAGAACTAAAAAGGCGCATCAAACGCGCATTTAGGCAAGTGAAAAGTGAAACGGACACATTAAATAAAGTGAAGAGACATGTATGCAAGCGTGCCTTCATCTGTGTGCATATAATAATAATAATAATAATAATAATAATAATAATATTCCGGGACAACTCACACACGGTTATCTGATCCCAAGATAAGCAGAGCTTGTGTTATGGTAACCAGACAACTGATAAACATACTTATATATTTCAGTTTCCTATCTAGGCGCGGGGGCGAACGGACGCCGCACTGTTTTGCTCCGTACATATTGTTAATTAAAAGCGGTTCAAGTGTATGTTTAGACAATAAAACTTATATGTGTTTGTGTATAGTGAAGTAATCTATCTAGTGAAGTTAATTATAACGAAATCCGTTCAGTAACATAAAAGTTACAAGTGAAAAACTGTTTAAAAACTTTTAATAACTGCTACTGCGCGTGGCCTTGAACATAACCGGTCACTTCGGCCGCCGCCGCCGACGCCGGAGACCCGCGTTCTTTACGCCGCGCTGCAGCGCTTAATTATTTATGCTTACTGCATGCACGCTTACTACTTGCTGCGCTTTACTTACATCCTGCAATAGACTGCTTTGTTTTTTAACTTAACAAAATGAATTGTGCTGCTTGTTGCTGTATCATTGTGGATAAGGAGGAGTTTTTAACATGTACTGCAAACAAATGTTTTAAGAGATATCACCTTAACTGCTTAACGGATCAAAACCTTGTTGATACTTCGTCTTGGATATGTATTGAATGTCGTTGTGAAACACAAAACAACCCTGAAAATATTTCAATTCCTGCGGATGTATTTGACGAAGCTTTCGACCTCAACATTACTCACCGCAAGAAATATTCACGTGCCACTGATACACAGCATGATTGCAAGTGCGGGCTCTCGGTACAAATAAATGCTTGGCGTGAGGAGATGGCTTTGCTTAGGGAACAACTATCTAATGCAGTAATCCTAATTTCAAAATATGAGACTAATCTTGGGAACTATTCATTACAAGTAGAAAATCTCAGTGAACGACTACATATGTTTGAAAAGGAAAAAGCGGCCATTATTACTTCGAACTTAAATATGCCGCAAAAACATAAAGTTAGTCAGCATTGTAACTCCGGATTACCCTCATCAACATCTGCACTGGGGAGTTTAGAAAGTAAGGCTGTGAAGTCGAAAGTTTCTAATGTTGGCGTAGAAGTGCGTCCTAACGTATCTAAAATAGTCCAGAAGAATATTGCAAAGGCTAATATGGCTATCAAACATAGTAACCCAGTGCTTGTTATAGACACACTTGAGATCCCAGATGTTTCTGTTGAGCACTCGGCTGAGCAATGGACTGAAGTAGTTAAGAAGCGTCGCCGCCCTAACTTCTTGCGTGGCACGGCTGGACCAGGTATCACATGCCTAAGAGCTATTGAAGCGCGTAAGCACTTTCACCTGTGGAATATGCAATCCAGTGTCGACGAAATTCGAATGTATCTTGAACAATTGCTACCTGATACTTCGTGCACCGTTGAAGAATTAACACCTAAAGGAAATTATAAATCCTACAAAATTGGAGTACCAGCAGAGCACTACGAAAAATGCTATTCTGAAAATGTTTGGCCACTCAACGCGCGTATAAAACCTTGGTTCGAATATAGGAAGTTTAATCGAACAAATAACACAAGAGAAGCTGTCCATCCTCAGCAGCCCTTTCGAAATTCACCGAAACAATAAGTTAAAATCAATAAGTATTTTTTATCAGAACGTTCGTGGCCTTAAAACCAAATTAAATATGTGGCGAAACAATATAATGATATTAAATAACAACTTACTAGCAGCAACTGAAACGTTTTTAGATACCTCAATAGAAGACTCCGAACTGACTCTCAATGTCTGGAATATACTGCGGCGAGACAGAAAAACACCATGTGGGGGTGTGCTTCTAGCTGCACGATGCCCCATTTCGCTAAAAAGACACTACGAGTTTGAAACGGAACATGGGGAAGATCTCTGGGCGAGCTTTTCTCATGAAGGACATAATATGTTTGTTTGTGTTGTTTATATAAAGCCAAGCGCAACCGATGAAGAGTATATGTGTTGGTTTGTCAAGATTGAGAGTTTTATACAAGATTTAAAAAACGATGTTATTATTTTAGGTGACCTTAATTTAAATAGTGCTTCTACAAACATCAGAAATTATTATTGTTATTTTTTATCTTTTTGTAATCTGTCTGAGAAGAATGAAGTGGTGAATTCGTATGGAGGTATGTTAGATGTGGTCTTGGTCCGGGAAGATGGCAAATTAACTTCATTCGTCATCACAGAAACCGAAGGAGTAGTACCCCCCGACGCCTATCATCCTGCTCTAGGCATCACAGTAAATATGGAGCACCATCGTCATTCAGATCTTTCGGAACCGAGTAACATAAATCCAAAACACGACTGGAACTTTCGTAAGTGCGATCTAGAACAACTATTTTCTTTATCGGCGGACGTTTCTTGGGACCATGTTCTTGAAACCACCAATGTTCATTCTGCTACTAACCACTTATATAAAACATTGTACAATATTTTTGATACCTGCATTCCTAAAAAACGACGTTGTAAAAACAGGAATCGACGATATCCCGTTTGGTTTACCTATGATATAATAAAAGAACTAAAACTTAAACTTAAACTTCACGCTACTTGGAAGCGCAGTAATTCTTCGTGTGACTATGAAATGTTTTCTAATCTCAGATCGGCTTTAAAATTACGCATTGCAGAGGCTCAAACATCATATTTAAACCAAATTGAAGGAAATATCAAATCCAATCCCCGGGACTTTTGGAAATACATATCAAATCTTCGTTCTAAAGGTGGATTTGAACCGAACGTTAGTTTCAAGGGTGAATCAATGTCTGGTATCGCTGCAGCTGAGGCTTTTGCTACATTTTTCTCTAGCGTATTTTTGGATGAAGTACCGCACTTAGATGTTGATATCATCACAAACTCAGAAAGTTCTGGTAACAGTACTTTAATTAACATATTCCAGTTTTCTCCTAACGATGTAATGTATGGTATCAAAAAACTTAAATCTAACAGTTCAATAGGTCCTGATAATTTACCCCCCTATTTTATTAAATATCTTTCCAAAATACTTATAGTCCCACTGACTCATATATACAATATATCATTGCAAAACGGAATATATCCTAGACAGTTTAAGCTTTCGAGAGTTTGCCCAATACCCAAAACTCATAATAAAATCAATGTCGAGGAATACCGGCCAATAGCAATATTACCTTCTTTGGCAAAAGTTTTTGAAAACATTTTGCATAAACACATTTTAGATCAAGTTGAAATCAAAATATCCAATGAACAGCACGGGTTTAGACCCAAAAGATCAGTAGACACTAATTTGCTTACTCTAGTAGACTACATCTCATCCAGGCTCGATCGTCGTTGTCAAGTTGACGTTTTATACTTTGACTACAAAAAGGCGTTTGACAGAGTAAATAATGACATTTTGCTTTCAAAACTAAGTGACATTGGATTTTCCCCTAAACTTTTGAGGTTCTTCGCCGACTATCTCCGAGATCGCCAGCAATTTGTAAAATTGGGTATCTATGAATCAAACCCTTATCACACGCGCTCCGGAGTAAGTCAGGGTTCTATCCTCGGACCTCTGTTGTTCCTATTAATGATCAACGATCTTCCCACCGTTCTTAAGCACTCTAAATGTCTGTTGTATGCTGATGATTTGAAGATATTCATGGAAGTAAATTCGCATGCGGATTGCTTGGCTCTCCAAGATGACATAAATGCCCTCTACAACTGGGGTCAGCAAAACAAAATGGAGTTTAATCCTAGCAAATGTCGTGTAATGACCTTTGGTCGTATGCGGCGCCCAATTCACGCTGATTATAAACTAGGTGACAGCACAATTGAAAGAACAATAGCCATGAAAGACCTGGGCGTTACATTTGATCAGAGGCTTACCTTCCATGATCATATGACATCAACGGCTAGGGAATCTTTTCGTAGGCTCGGATTTGTTCTCCGAAACAGTCGTGATTTCCAAGGTCAACATATTATCAAATTGTTGTACAATACGCTCGTACGTAGTAAATTAGAATCCAGTGCTGCCATATGGAACCCACATGAGAGCACATATGTCCTACTCATAGAAAAGGTACAGAAAGCGTTTCTAAGATACTTATACAAACGTGCCTACGGCTATTACCCATATCTGTACCCAACCCTGTTTTTGCTGGGAAGTCTAGGTTACAACTCACTCCAAGTTAGGCGAATGATGCAGCAAATCTTGATTGTGTACAAAATCATTCACGGACAAATTGATGCGCCTGATCTCCACAATGAGCTTCTTTGCATTTTCGCTCCCGACAATTATTGTCGCAACCGTAAGCATCATCTTTTTGCAACACCATCATGTAGGACTGTCAGTAGAGCTAAATCCCCGTTACCCCGCACGCTTAAATTACTGAACCAATTCCTGGATTCGAGACCCGAGTGTGACGTGTTTGCGAGTAGCAGAGGATTATTTTTGTCGGAATGTTTGAAGTTCTGTGAGCGAGTAGAGTAAAAGAGTGTTTAAAAGGGAAAAAGACCTAATACGATTAAATCGTAGCGATGTATAGTTTCTAATTTAATTATTATGTGTTATACCTATGTACCTAGATGTAATGGTTTTAATGTACCTACATTTTTGTTATTTTTGTTCTTTGTGTTATGAGTAGTGTAATTGGTGTATGTACCGTTCTATTCTAAATAAATAAATAAATAATAAATAAATATTTCTAAATACATACATATTATAGATAAATTACACCCAGACAACCAGAACAAATGATCGTGCTCATCACACAAACATTTGTCCTGGGTGGGAATCGAACCCACGACCTCCGGTATAGCAGTCAGGGTCACTAACCACTAGACCAACAGGCCCGTCCATATGCAGTGTAGATAAGTAGGTACTAGGTAGGGAGTGAGTAAATAACTGTAAATACGGTGCAATCGTTTTAAATAAAATGATTAACTTTTAAACACGCCAAGTTACTGTAATTTATCGTTATTCGATATTAATCTAAGTACCTACTGTTTGGTTTCTTAGATTTACGCGAATGTTAGACACTGAAATAAAACTACTTTTTTACGGACTTTTAATAAAACCGCGACAACATCCGTAAAAAGTAGTTTTATTTCAATAACTACTGTTTATAAATAATACGAAAAAAAATGCGATTCTTACACTAACTTGACAGTCACACAAGTTTATCATCTTATTTACCTACGTCAGTTTTTTTTTAAGAATGCTGTAGCTGGTAAGTAGTTGCACTTTTAAAACACTTGTATGCCTGCGTATTATTGCGTACCTAGTAGATTATGTAGTGACGAACTAGTCAGCTGATTACAGTTTTCATTCACAGAAAAGATGGAAAGAGATAGCAGTTGTTTTCATTGACGAAGCGTCACATTGCGCGTAATTTGTGAACCACGTTACGCAGAATAGAGTCAATGTTAATTTAACTATTTTATGTTCTCAAATTTAATTAACTGTTCCGGGGTACGAAAGTTCTTCACTATTGTAATCTATAAACACAATACTACCTCCCATTAAAGCCGTGGCAGATATTTTTATAGCACCTTATATACAGATCTACACAATTCTAATTCAGTAGTAGAATTTTGTAATTGACTAATAAAATTAATTTTCTGTTTTCTAAGACCTAAGTTAACTCTATTTGTATTCTGTTTTATTATACTTTTCTGGTACTTTTTATTGAGCCTATTAATTCTTATGTATTTCTTTAATTTGTTATGACTATTAAAAATAGTAGGTTTGGACAAAGAATCATTCCCAGTTAAATCAATGATAACAGGTTGCTTTTCACATCCTAGCCCGGAGACACTACCAACCAACTCATTATACAGGCTACGGGTGTTTGATGCCTGTTCAGTATTTCGTTGTGATTCTAATAGTGTTATAGACCTATACGCCTCACTAAGTTTACACTCCAGTTCAGCTATCCGTTTCAATGACTGCTCATGTGTGTCCATACAGTGTTGATAGTCAGCCACTATTTGTCGGAGCTGTTGATGTTGGTTCTGAATGTCTACATGCTGAATGTGAAGTTCAGATAGCTAAATGAAATGAAATGAAATGAAATATTTTATTCTTGTAAGTAGGACTATATAAATCACTTTTACAATGTCTTCCTAAGCTAGATGAAGTCGACATTTCCTAACTGACTACCCTGAGAAGAAATGTCGAAACAAACTCAGGGGTCTTAGTCTCTTTTATAGTCCAAATAATACAATAATAAATTTGTGTAAACAAATGCAGTGTATTTACTGGACTGGTCTTTGGAAGAAAGAACCAGATCGATCTGAGCAAGCCTGTGCCAGCAGACGGCAAGCATGCCCCGAATAGCTCATGCAGCTCAACCATTTTTGAGGGAGCTGCACAACCCGGTACACAACAATACCGCCAGTGGCACCATAAAAATATGTGGGGCAACAACTCACTCAGATCGCCAGCCTAATAATAACTATAAACTATAATATCAATAAATATAAACTATAATGATATACCTGCATAATGTTTACACTTACAATGGATACAAGATTAGAGCAAGGAAATTAAAAAAAAAATGAATAGAAAAACATAAAAATAATAATAACATAAACGTTATTGAATGTCAAAGTGTAAAATATTATATGCAAAAGCACAAAACATGTCAATAATGTAGAAAAAAAAAGAATATGCAATAAGCACAAACATGTCAGTAGAATATAAAAAAAATGCATATGCAAAAGCACAAAACATGTCAGTTTGTAAATATGTACAACATGCAAAAAAAAAAAAAACAAGGAAAAAATACTTAAAAAATAAACACAAGCGATAGCTGTATAAGCGAGCAGCTCAATCCCAGGCGTTTCTATCATTTAAATAATCGGATATGTTGTAATATCCTTTTGTTAATAATTTTGCTTTAATAAAAAATTTAAATTTCTTAATGGGTAGTTTTCGAACATCCATGGGAAGTTTATTGTAGAAGCGTATACATTGACCCATGAACGAGTTGCTTATTCTATGGAGGCGAGTAGCATGAACTGTTAAATTATTTTTGTTCCTGGTGTTCCGGGAGTGAACATCAGACAATTTAACAAAATCAGATTCGTTTTTATGAACATAGAGTAGATTTTCAAATATATATTGTGAAGCTACAGTCAGAATGTTTATCTCCTTGAATTTCTCTCGGAGAGAAACTCTAGGACCCAGATTATATATAGCGCGGACAGCTCTTTTTTGTAATACGAAAATTGAATTAATATCCGCACAGCTTCCCCAAAGGAGAATTCCGTACGTCATCAAGCTATGAAAATAACTAAAATAAACAATTCTGGCTGTATCCACATCAGTTATTTGTCTAATTTTTTTTACAGCATAAGCGGCTGAACTAAGCCTTCCAGATAATTTGTTTATGTGTGGGCCCCACTGTAGTTTGGCGTCAACAGTAATGCCAAGAAAAACAGTTGACTCCACAGGGTCCAACTCTACTCCATTCAGTTGTACATTGGTGCTTAACTGTCTCACATTAGGCGTAGAAAATTTAATTAATTTAGTTTTACTTGAATTCAAAAGTAGATTATTAACATTAAACCAATGGACAACCTTAGATAATGCCAAATTAACTTGGTCAAAATTTTCAAGCTGACGCTTAACTTTAAAAACAAGTGAAGTGTCATCCGCAAATAAGAGGATTTTGTGATCATCCCTTACACAAAAGGGTAAATCATTAATATAAATAAGGAATAAGAAAGGACCTAGTATTGAACCCTGCGGAACACCCATAGTTACCACAGATCCTTTTGATTTTTGGCCATTAATATCTACTCTTTGTATTCTATTGTCTAAATATGAACCCAGAAGTCTAAGAGCCTTATTTCTAATACCGTAGTGGTGTAGTTTCTTGATAAGTGTGTCATGACAAACACAATCAAAAGCTTTGGACAAGTCACAGAATATGCCTAAAGCATCCTGTGAATTCTCCCAAGCCTCGAATATATTTTTTAGTAACTCCACACCTGCATCTGCAGTAGACCGACCCTTGGTAAATCCAAATTGTTTTGAATGAAAAAGATTTTGTCTTTTAAAGTGTTTTAGCATTTGCTTTAAAATTATTTTCTCAAAAATTTTGCTCAAAGTGGGCAAAATTGAGATAGGGCGAAAATTCGTAGGATCGGTTGTACTACCAGATTTGAAGAGTGGAATCACCTTGCTTAATTTCATTAAGTCCGGAAACACACCAGATGCGACACAAGAGTTGAACACAATTGCCAGAAATGGGGAAATAGATTCAATTATTGAGGATATTATTTGAACTGACAACCCCCAAAGATCGGTGGACTTTTTTACTTCTAGATCTTTAAATGATTCTAGAATGTCCTTAGCACTAACAACTGTAAATTCAAAACTTGTCCCACATTCCGCGACACAGTCTTTGAGTATATTGTATGCGGAGCTGGAAGACGACAACAAAGTTTTAGTTGTTAATACAGGAATACTAGTGAAAAAAGATTCAAACTCTGTTGCCACCTCCATATCCGCCCTAACATCTACATCATTAATTTTAAGATGAAAATCATTATTCTTAACTGTGGTTCTTCCTATTTCAGAATTAATAATATTCCAAGTAGTTTTAATTTTGTTTGCAGAAGATTTTATTTTGTTTTTAATGTATAAAGCTTTTGCGACAGTGCAGGCTCTCTTGAATGTCTTAGAGTAACTTTTAACATACTCCCTAAACCTTTCACTATGATCATGCCTCCTTTCATTATATAATTCAAATAATCTAATTCTACTTTTGAAAATACCCGGTGTTGCCCAATCACTGAACAAAACTCGGTCACTTACAGATATTGATTTAGAAGTAAAAACCTTCCTATACTGAGAATTAATTAGGTTAAATAATAAAGAGTAAGCTTGGTCAGGGTTATTGTGATAAGGCAAACTAGGTAATTTTTCAATTAAATTATTTTTAAAAAGTTCTAAACGACAACTGGTTACAGGAACAAAATTAATAGTTTTTCGATGTGCTTTAACAATGTTCTTAGTGTATGAAACCAACTGGCCACAGTGATCTGAATCCAACAAATTAATAATTGAATAATAAGTTGGCTTCATGTTTGTAAAAACATTGTCAATACAAGTTGCACTGGTGGCAGTTATTCTAGTTGGCTCAAGGAAAGTATTGTATAAATTATATGACTTTAATAAGATTAGAAATCTATTAACAATACTAGATTTTTCTAATAAGTTTATATTAAAGTCTCCACAGACAGCAACGGTTTTATTAGTATTTGATATTTTTAATAATACATCTTCTAGGATTTTTTCAAAAGTATCATATAAAGCACATGGGGGCCTGTATACACTCAATACAATGAACTGCTCAAGCTCAATACATGCTATCTCAGCAACTCGCTCAACAGATAGGCTCACAATGTCTGTACGTTCCTTAAATTTAAGATTATTCCGAGTAATAATTAAAGAGCCTCCACGTATTAAATTAACTCTGCTGAACGAGCTGGCTACCTGATGGTTATTAAAGCTGAACATGAACTGGTGGTCCTTCAACCAATGCTCAGTAATACATAAGATATCAATGTTATTACAGTTCATGAACAACTCCAACTCCAGTTCTTTACCCATCAAACCCTGAATATTCTGATGAACTATATTAAAAATATGCTTATTATTTGTTTTATTAATAACATTCAAGGAATTTGATGGATCTCCCGATAAATAACTAAGACTGGAACTATTGCCAGAGATCAACTCTATTGTCTTAAAATCTAATTTAAATTACTTGGAACAAATTCCAAGGTATCTTGAAAAAAGGTACTATTATCTATCTGCTCAATAGGAGCAGATTGGTTAGCCAAACATTTGGCTTCGTTCAAAATACAATATGATAGCGAATTTGCTACCTGTCCCTTATAATAATTACAAAGATAATAGTTATCTTTTGTCAAAAAATAATTATAACTAATGATGACATTAGTGTCAATAAATTCAAATTGTTTATTATACAGTGTCATTGTGTGAATTTTATTATTGCATCTGTACCTAGCATTATTTTCGGTCTGTGACAAGCCTTTTCCATAAGGAAAAGCAAATAAGACTACTTTCTTTACATTAAGTTTTGCCAAACTTTCAAAATAACTTATTACCATATTTACCGTTACATTACCTCTTCTCCCAATTAAAAGTACAATAGTTGTGGATGGGCAATATTTTTTACTTACTATCTCATCTAATATTTGTTTATAGGTAGCTCCAGGCATACAACAATTTATGACCTGAGAACCTAAATGTTGGTACAACTTATGAGATAAGTTTTGGCCTATTTCATCACTAAATATCACTGTTTGGTTTTTGTTCATGCAATTTGATTTTACATCCTGGTTTATTTGTGTGGCGAAGGAAGTACTTGTGAGGCTATTACACAACTCAATCAGCTCAGCTCAGACTTCAGTTCCGAATTCTTGTCTATAATTTTCTTTAGTTCCACTTCGCTGTCATCCCTCTCCTGTAGCAGCTCTTTGCAAAGAGCCTTCGCAGACTCTAACTCCTTCAGCGTAGCCCTCAATTTGTCCTCCATGGAAGCAGCTCTGCGGGTCAGCATTTCTAACACACAGAGGCACCTGGAATATTATGAAAGACAGCTAAGTACTGTGAAAGGAAGGTTTCTTAAGTAACGAAAGGAAAGAGTGGGAAAGAAAGAAAACTTTAAAACAAAATGAAGAAATTGAGAAAATAAACTAAGAAATTAAAATGTTGTAAAAAAATGAAACTCAATTAAAGTAACAGAAAGAGAATTGATTATAAACTGTTTTAAAATAAATCTTTTTATGAGTTTTTACTATAATATTGTAAAGATACTTTCAATTAGTTAAACATGTAGGTAGATGAATGAAATTAAGTATCTTTAGAGTTTTTATTGGATTAAATATACTAATAAATGCTAAACTATTATTAATATTGTATAAGGAGTGAGTTTACTTGGTGAGATTTAAATATTTACAACAAACAAGGATGAAACAGCAAAATCAGCTGTTTGTCAAACTATGATAGATTACTCGAGGTGAAAGAAGTTTGCATGTGAATACAATAATTTGAAGTCAAAAGTTACCCTAAAGCCTAATTTATATTATAAAGTAATGGAATTAAAACTAGTACTTCCCCGGTTTTAAGAAGTTTTGAAAACCAATCCGTTGACAGTTGACACAGCCGCCGGAACTCTTGAGTAGATTTTCACTTAATTTACGTATTATAATGTCTGATTAACACACGCACTTAGTAAATTAGTACTTTATGCATTGATTTATACACAATTTATAACAATTTAGCTATAATTTTAATATTTATTACAAATAATTACACGGAGTCGTTTTAAAAAAGTTTTAATTTAATTTAATTTAATTAATTATTTATTATTTTTATTTATTTTTTTATAATCTTTTATTATTTAGGGGCTTTTAGTCACAATTAAGACCATGCCAGCCCCATCATAACCTAAACATATAAATATACTTATTCTAGCTTATCTATTATTTTATAAACTAAATGGCTGCTTCCGACAGAGGCGCTGACAGAATACTTTGAAAAATTCCTAAGTCTATTAATCTTATATTAAGTCTATTCATCAGAGCCTCTCTACCAGCTCTTGTCCTGACACATTCCACCAACAAGTGGTATACATCCTCCACTACACCACACTCGGTACAGTTTGGGTTGGGATTTATTCTCATTAGATGCCTAAACTTGTTGCAAGGAATGTGTCCAGACCGGAGTCTGTGAGCAATTATGACTAATTTCCTATTAAGTAAACTGTTGGCAAACCAAGGAAATTTATTAATTTAATTAACTTTATTAACTTAAATTTAAATTAAATTTATTAATTAAATTTAATTAATTATTTATTAATTTAATTTAACTAAAAATAAAAAGTTGAGAGGTGTCAAGGGACATAAAAAAATATAATATTCTAAGATTTGGACCTCCTAGATCTTAAAAAAAAACAATTACAGGAACAAATATTTATTCTAACCTCTTACAATTATAATTATCACAAAACAAAGCACAAATCACGTAACCGCTAAACAATGAAAGATAATCAACCAAATACACCAAATAAACAACTTATCATACGGAACCCGTCGATCTCGATGTTGTACCGGAGAGCGCCAGCGATAGAATGAAATCGAGTCTAACAATGCAACCCGTTTTATACCCTTCCCGCTAGTTATTTTGTAAACAACTAAAAATACGCTATTACGGCCTCTCCTGATACTGCGTCGTCCTCGGCCGCATTATTTTAGCCAAGGAGGTCTTCGATCTCTTCTGGAGCTAGAAGGTCCGCCACAGTGACATTTGAGGCAGTCTCTTCATCACTCGGGTCTGGTGCTGGTCCCACCGGTGCTGAGCTGGTTTCACCCGGCGTAGGAGATCTGGCATTCGATGTGCCAGGCAAGTCTGGAACTTCTTCTGGTGCCACAGCTGGTAGATCTGGAGCCGTAGATGGACCGGCGCCAGAGTGCTCTGTCTCCTCATCTGAAATGCACACCTACCTATTCAGCCTAATCCTAATCTTATCACACATATCCATCCTCTTTCGTTACTTTCATAATTATAGCTGTAGCGTAACTGAATTGTAGTGAAAGGACTAGAGTTAAACCTTCATAACAACCATACATAATTATCTCTAACATCCATCATCACCTAAGAGACGTCTCAAACTATGCACACACACACCTCATCAACGCAAATACAGGCACGATTCACGAACCATGTATTTTCGATGATAAGCTTCTAGAGGAAAGTTAGGAACCGCAGAACCTAACTATCCCAGGTCTCAACCGCAGCTGAGACCGAACGTTTCCCGCAGTATAACGTTCAGTATGTGCAATACCGCACCATACTTATATGCCTTCATTGCAACTCAGGCGAGCGTTTCCCGCAGTATAACGCTCATCGAGTGTAGTACAACACGCCACCACTCACGTCTCGACCGCAGCCAAGACAAGCGTTTCCCGCAGTATAACGCTTAAGGCGTGCTGCACCATAATCACTCGAACCAAGATATAAATGCGCGGCTTACTCTCAAAGAAAGCAGCACATGACTCCGGGCACCACTCTCCTCGCCAGAGAACCATATACTCGGCGGCCGTTTGCGTGGTCTTCCCATAGGATCCACTCAGCAGTTTTAATTCATAGCGACCACTCCTCAACGCTCTCTGCACACGGTATGGGCCCCGCATTCCAGGATCAAGCTTCCCGGTCGACTGGGAATACTTAATCACAAATACGAGATCTCCGACCTGAAACACACGAGCTGGACGACGTTTCTCGTTAGTATAGGCGTCCTGGCGAAGGCGATTTCGTTCTAATAACTCACTAGCCCTTGTTCGACAAATTTCACGCCATGCTGCGCGATTCGGTCGAACGTTGTCTGCCGCAACATCACGGATCAAACTACGTATAACCGGTGTAGTACCATCGGTACCAACAAGCAAATTCAGTGGTGACGCCTGAGTAGTTTTTTGTTTCGTGATGTTTAGCACCAGTTGAAGCCGCCACAACGACTCGGCCCAGGACTCATTGTTATTACTTGCCTGAATACGGTTCATATTAAGTAGAGTCCTTACGTATCGTTCCACCTGTCCGTTCGATTGGTGCATTTCGGGCGTGATGTGGTGTATCTCACACCCCATACTGTTGAGCCAACTGACAAAGCTATTTGCCTCAAACATGCGGCCGCGATCGGCAACTAATAACTTCGGAGTGCCAAATAGGGAGACGGCATTAGAAATTGCTAGTTTAAGTTCATCAGCATCTTGACGGGTCATTGGGTAAAGGAGAGAATATTTAGTGAATGCGTCTACTATTAACAAAACAAACTTATAGCCATTACTAATGGGCAAAGGACCAAGGACATCGGCGTGAATTGTCTCAAATGGAGCCTCTGGCTTCCGCCAGGAAGTTATGTACTGATGGGGAGCTCGTGGTACACGCTTCTTGGATATGCAGATAAGGCAGTGACTAATATATTTAGCAGTGAAAGATCGCAAACCGGGGAACCAAAAGTGCTTTAAAATTAGGTCCAGAGTCTTCTCAACCCCTATGTGACTATGCTCATCATGAAAAAGCCGCAGAAGGCTGAGACGATGTCCCTTTGGGATAAAACATAATAGTCTTGCCTCTTCGCCTACAGGGATATAGCGATAATAAAGCACCTCATCGCGAAAGACGTAACGGGACGGGTCTAGGCGACCTTCTTGTAATTGTTCAATTAGGCTACGAGTTTCGTCGTCTGCAGACTGGGCCATTTGAGCCCAGTTGCGAGGGCGAGTTATATGGTGGACTTCGGCTATGGGATTCCGACTTAAATAGTCAGCATGTGACATTTGGGTACCTTTTCGGTATTCGATGTCGAACGTGAAGTCTTGCAAGTAGACCCACCAACGAGCAACGCGTGGGAGCAGGTCCTTCTTTCGCTCAGTCGCCTTGAGAGCATTGCAATCCGTAACCAGTTTAAATTTGAGCCCGACTAAATAATGGCGGAAATGTTGCAACGCTCTCACGACGGCCAAGGTCTCAAGTTCGTAGGAATGGTACCTACTCTCCGCGCCCTGTGTGGTCTTACTAAAGTACGCAACTACCCGTTTATTGCCATTCTTGTGAGTTTGAAGCAACACGGCTCCGTAGCCTACGCTACTGGCGTCCGTGTGTACCTCCGTCGGCAGATCAGGGTCAAATATGGCCAGCACCGGTTCGGTGGTAAGCCGAGTAATTAATTCCTGGCGCACCTTCTCCTGCTCAGTACCCCAGTGAAAGGGAACGCCTTTTTTTGTCAAACGCGATATGCAAGCGGTTTTGGTTGCGTACCCCTCAATATATCTTCTAAAATACCCTGCCAACCCGAGAAGCTGTCTAACTTGCCTAACATTCATTGGTGGAGAGGAATCTACTAACGCCTTGACCTTACAAGGGCTCGGCCTCACCTGACCCTGACTTACTACCCTGCCTAGGTACTCCACCTCATTGACCAAAAATGAACACTTGCGGAGATTAACGGAAAAGCCCGCTTCGGTTAACGTTTTAAGTACCCGTCCCAATAAAGCAATCCCCTCACTAACTGTTGAACTCATAAGGAGCACATCATCGACATAAACAAGAACGGAGCCTTCTTCTATAAATTTGCGCAAAGTCTCGTTGATTATGCGCTGGTATACGATAGGGGAGTTCGTCAGTCCAAAAGGCATCTTGACAAACTCATAATGACCCTCCGGAGTGACGAATCCCGTCTTATGAATTGAGCTCTCATCGATCGGAATCTGGTAAAACCCAGTGGCCATGTCCAGGCTAGAAAAGAAGTTAAACTTGCCAAGACGATCAATATGATCGTCTATAGGCATAGGGTATCGATCCCGAACGGTGAGGCGATTCAATGCGCGATAATCAACGCACATGCGATCGGACCCGTCCTTCTTCTTTACGAGAATGATGGGGCTAGAATACTGAGACTGGGACTCCCTAATTATATTTTTCTCCTTTAGGTCACGTATTATTTCGCGCACCTTTAACTTCTCCTGATGGGAGAGCTTGTAGGGGCGATACGCAACAAGTGTGTCATCAGTGAGGTTAATTGTCATTTTTCCTGTCTTAACAGTAGTACACGCGGTTCCGGTAATTAAGAAATCAGAAAATTCCTCTAAAACAGACATTAAAGAAGCGCGTTCGGTACTCAGAAGGGGCGTTTTAATAGGCAACTGTTCACTGACGACATTACCAATCGCGTGAGGCGGCCTTAAGGCCGTACGTGTAAGATATTGTTTATCCTTGGTACGAACATACGTAACACCCTCACGGTTCAATATATCCGTACCAATTATAATGGGGGTATTCATGCATGACGCCGGCACTACGACAAAGTCGGCTTCTATTGAAATCTCACTGAATTCAATGGTAAGAGTCACACAGCTATCTGAGACTATTTCCTGAGTGCCTATTCCTCTGATAGTGCAATTGATCGGTTTGCGTACATACGAAAAATGTTTTAGTACTTCAGACGATATTAAGGAAACATTAAGCGCACCACTATCAATCAGCACATCAATTGGAATACCTTGAATGACAGCCGCAGTTAAATCATTATTCCCCCTGGGGGCGGACTCAGTACATAAATTGACATTACGTTTGTTACGTTGCTCCGACCTGTTTTTAACAAAACATGTCTGCTCCGAATGACCCGGCTTCTTACAAAATGAGCAAACGTTAGGAGTTTTCGGAGCTTCATTATTAGTCTTAGGATCGGTTGTCGAATCTAATTTAGGTTTCTTAGCACACTGATAGCTCTTATGTCCAGTCCGGCCACAATGAAAACATTTCACATTTTTATTGTACACATCGAACATTTGCCTCTTCTTAGTAGATGAAGTACGCGTATCCTGCTTATTGCGGCCAGGCTTGACATATAAGGACATAAATGAAACTAAATTCTCGGTCGTTAAACTAGCGTTAGCTGCGGCAGCTCTAATCTGAGGATCTGTGATGCCCCTTATAATTATTAAAATCATCAGTTCCTCACTAAGACCCTTAATTATTCGAAGACGCATGAGCGTTCGCCTAGCATACTCAGCGTAAGTTAAATATTTATCGGAATTGGTATTCATCGTATCGTACAAGATATTTGCATAATCTAGGTTGCGAGGACATAAAGACTTAAATTCCTGAACGAAATTACGCCAACCACGGTCATTTGAAGTCCATTCATTCAGCCATACACGAGCATCCCCTTTTAAACAATGCGCGACGCGTGACAAACACTCATAGTCATCCCAATTATTAGCGGACTTAGCACGTTCCACTTCTTGACACCAGACATCGATGTCATGAATTGACGGATCAAAATTAGAAATAAAATAATCACGCGAGCGGGTAGATTGAAAAGATTTCAACACGTTAAAAAATTCTTCGGCAGAAGTGGAAGGTGTCGGTTCGCTAACGGGGGTAGATGTAGAAACGGCTCTAGTGTCATTATTATTTTTGTTTGACAGCACAGTGTCATCAGGATCGTTACTGTTATTAGGTTCATTTACCTCGGTAGATAAAACGTTATGTGACTCGACTAAAAGTTGTGTATGCGATGAACGCGGAACTGGCTCAGAACGTAGGCTGTTTGAACAGACTTCGCTAACCGGTACGGAGTGAATTGCGACCGTATTCTCAGAGTTTACATTGTTATTATTTGTGCCGCTCTCTAAAGCAGTGATTCGCGATAAAATGGAATTGAGTGTCGAATCTAAGCGGTCTATTAACTCCGTTCGCGGCGGAGTACGAGTACGAGCGCGTGTCCTACTCGATCTACGCGTTCTATGCGCGCCATCGTGACGACGGGCTCCGCTTTGTGACCTATGATCGCGCTCGCGGCGGCGGACACCACTACGTGACCTGCGATCACTATCGCGACCGCGATCACCGTCGGACATATTAGTTAAGTAGTAAGAACAGTGAAGTTAATTTTACAATGTGGTTTACACGTGTCTGTTGCTTTGTTTCACGACAACTATTTTTTAGTCTAGATGACAAGCGATAAATAGGCAAATAAGGGAACGGTGAAGCCGTATCCCACTTCTGATCTAAGATTTGGACCTCCTAGATCTTAAAAAAAAACAATTACAGGAACAAATATTTATTCTAACCTCTTACAATTATAATTATCACAAAACAAAGCACAAATCACGTAACCGCTAAACAATGAAAGATAATCAACCAAATACACCAAATAAACAACTTATCATACGGAACCCGTCGATCTCGATGTTGTACCGGAGAGCGCCAGCGATAGAATGAAATCGAGTCTAACAATGCAACCCGTTTTATACCCTTCCCGCTAGTTATTTTGTAAACAACTAAAAATACGCTATATATTATTAGAAATCAGAAGCGGGTTTATTTTTTTAAAAAGTACAATTTATTAGCCTAAAACTAAAATTACAATTATTTTAACAATTATCGAAAATATTTAACACAAATAAATAACAATCTATCTTCGCAGAATAACAAAACCTAAACTACGACCTAACGTCTATCTAGCGCAACGGATGGCAACCGAATAGGGGAGAGGCGCCGGTATTCAGCCGCTTATATAGCAAAACGTCAATCTACCCCCCTCTTAACCTAAGAAATGTCCAACACGGCCTTTCCTGACATCCTGACGTCCTCGTCAGGTAAACCAGAAGGTGCCAGGCTTTAATTCAGGTCGGGCATGTCAGATCCTCGAGAAGACTTGTTCTAGGTGATCTGGTCTTGATGAGGGCCCCGGTACTGGTTCTGGTGCTGGTATAGGCTCGAGCTGGTCTGGTGCAGGCGACTCTGACTGGGGTGGCTGGTCTTCAACCAAACTATCACCGTCATCATCGTCATTGTCTGTGGACGAAGTCAAATCATTACTAAATAGCGAGGGCACCAACCCATGTTATCCTCATGCCGTTAATTCGTGTTAGTGTTAAAAAAGCCACTTCATTATAGGGTTTGAACGTCGTTGTTTAGTTTTTAGCTTATTTTATTTTCTTTACTTGTAGTTTATAAATAAATAACTCCAGTTCTCGTAAACACTAACGTTCAGACAATTTAGGTGCTAAAAATAACTATGATTAGCATGCTTAATAAAGAACACTATGAGCGCACATCTCACAGCAACTGATCGGTTTGCAAAGCCGACCAGCTTCCAGAGGTCGTGGGTACACCCAAGGGGTGCACCACATCGACAGAAGGCCAAACAACACCACTATTCCCACGAATAGTAAGCGTCTCCATAGAGTCCAAAAGGCAACATTGCCCCAAAACAACATCTCTTCAAGGGTATCACACAAGTTAGCCAGCGGCACCAGCACACTTACCCTCGAAGAAACCAGCACACGACTCAGGTGTCCACTCGCCTCCCCAAGGCACCATGTATTGCGCAGCGGCAAAGGTTGTTTTGCCATAGGAACCGGCCACCAGTCGCAACTCGTAGCGCCCATGAGGCAAAACACGAACCACTGGGCCCCCGCATGCCATGATCAAGCTTGCCCGTGGACTGGGCATATTTGATCACAAAGACCAGATCAACATACCATCACGCCTGTATCCCCGAAGGGTTAGGCAGAGGTGTACCAATGTACACCCACAGTTCGCCGGTATGTTTAGGTCCCATGTAATAGGGGGCGAGCCTATTGCCACTAACCGGGCACAAATCCAAACTCCGACCTGCTACTGAGAATTTCATAGAAAAACCCAATAACACCTTGGTCGACTTGGGAATCGAACCCAAGACCTCTAGCGTAGCAGTCGCGCTTTGCATCGAGACCAGATCTCCTTCCTGAAACGCACGAGGGGGACGCCTATCCTGGTTAACTTGAGCGGCCGCTTGGTTTCTAGCTAACCGTTCGGCTGTCCTTTGTCCGACGATATCTCTTCTCGATTCGCGATTTTCTGGGGCAGGACTAAGTGCGACATCCCGCACAAGGACTCGAATTGCTGGTGTCGCGTTCTCGTGGCCAACTAAGAGGTTCAGAGCCGAAGTTTGTGTGGTCTTTTGTTGTGTCAAGTTAAGAATTAGTTGAAGACGCCACAACTCCTCAGCCCACTCGGTTTTTTTGTAAGCCACTTCGATCCTCAGCATATTCAAGACAGTGCGGACATACCGCTCCACCTGTCCATTGGAGCGGTGCATCTCGGGTGTTATGTGGTGAAGTGAAATACCTAGAGACTGCGTTCACGACTTAAAGCTTGCGGACTCGAACATTCGGCCTCTATCGGATATTATCAGACGAGGGGTACCAAACAATGATATTACATTCTGACAGACTTGTTTCAATGCTTCTAAGTCTTGAGAGCGGATAGGCGTAAGTGAGCAATATTTACTGAACGCGTCAATGACCAACATCACATGTTTGAAGCCCTTAGATACAGGCAAAGGGCCAAGCGCATCAATATGAAGAGTGTCAAATGGGACATCAGGTTTAGGCCAAGAGGAAATAGGTTGAAGTGGCGCACGAGGGACTCGCTTATGCGCTAAACAAGTTACACAATGACGAATGTACTTTTTAACAAATGCCCTAAGTCCGGGAAACCAGAAATGTCTTAGTATTAACTCTAACGTTTTATCGGTACCTATATGACTATGTTCATCGTGGAACACACGCAAAAGACTCAGGCGTTGTCCTTTCGGTATATAACAAAGAAGTCGCGTTTCCTCTCCTAAACGACTGTACTGATAATAGAGCACGTCATTTCGCACTAAATATCGAGAAGCGTCTAATTCTCCTCTCTCCAACGCCTGAATCATGTTGCGTGTTTCCTCGTCCCCGGCTTGAGCGATTTGAGCCCAGTTACGTGGCCTATCAATGTTACTTACAGGGTTACGGCTTAGGTAATCCGCATGTGGCAACATAGCGCCTTTTCTATATGAAATCGTGAAATTAAAATCTTGGAGATAAATCCACCATCTTGCCACACGCGGAACCAGGTCTTTTTTTTTCTGCGTAGCTTTTAAAGCATTACAATCGGTAATTACAGTGAAATGAGATCCTATTAGGTAATGTCTAAAATGTTTTAGAGCCTTTACCACAGCCAGGGTCTCGAGCTCATACGAATGGTACTTTGACTCTGCCCCCTTGGTCGCCTGGCTGTAGTAAGCGACCACACGTTTGGCACCGTCCTTACACACTTGTAACAGAACGGCACCATAGCCCAAGCTGCTTGCATCAGTGTGCACTTCAGTGGCCAAACTCGGATCGAATATGGCTAACACGGGTGCGCTGGTCAAACAAACAATAATTTCTTGTCTGACGCGCTCTTGCTCTGGTCCCCAAGAAAACGAAACGTCCTTGCGAGTCAGACGTGCTATGCAAGTCATTCTGTTTGAGTAATTGGGGACATATTTGCGAAAGTAGCCCGCCAATCCCAAGAATTGACGGACTTGTTTTACATTTTGTGGAGGACCAGAGTTCACGAGGGCCTTGACTTTGCTAGGTGAGGGTCGCACTTCCCCGTTAGACATAACACGTCCCAAGTACTCAATTTCGGTACACAAAAACGAACACTTTTTGAGGTTAATTGAGAAACCGGCCGCGGTTAAAGTGGCCAGAACCTCTTTCAAGGTTTGAAGTCCTTCATCAATAGTGTCTGAAAAGATTAAACAGTCGTCTATGTATACCAAAACCTTTCCAGATTCTATAAAACTGCGCAAGGTGGAAGCGATTATACGTTGGTACACTATTGGTGCGTTAGTGAGGCCGTAGGGCATTTTTAAGTATTCGTAATGCCCCTCGGGCGTCACGAAACCGGTGTAGGGGACGGATTCATCATCAATTCGGATTTGATGGAACCCTGTCGCCATATCAAGCCCAGTGAAATAGCGACACTTACCCAAGCGATCGATGTGGTCATCAATTAAAGGTGGGTAACAGTCTTTGACCGTTATCTTATTGAGAGCTCGGAAGTCCACGCACATGCGGTCGGAGCCGTCCTTCTTTTTGACCAACAAAATAGGACTGGAATAAGGAGACTCCGACTCACGAATAATACCCTTGGACATAAGGTCCCGGATGATGTGGCGGACTTTCGACTTCTCATCGTATGACATTTTGTAAGGTCGATAGTTCACCGGAACACTGCTGTTGAGTTGAATGTGCATGCACCCAGTTGTAACAGTGGACGTCGCAGTGCCCGAAATCATGTGCTCCGAGTATTTGTCTAAGATATTTTTTAGTTTGACTAAATTGTCTCCAGTTAGTGGGGTATTAATCAGTGGTTGTGCGTTCGTCTCTACACTAGACAGTAGTACAAGACTAGAATTTCGTACGATACGTTGTGTATGTTTGGTACAAACGTAAGTTACACCGTCCCTATTAAGTACGTCTGTACCTATTATGATAGGAGCATTCATGCACTCACTCGGTACAATTAATAAATCTACCTCCAAAGAGATACCTTCCAACTCAATCGTTAATGTTACATACGAATCTATTTGAGTAACTGACGCGCCTACACCCTTTATCTCGCGATTTGTGGGCTTTCTAGTGCATGTAAAATATTTAACTACTGAAGAAGATATCAAGGATACGCCTATAGCGCCACTGTCAATCAAAAGATCGATAGGAATACCTTGGATTACTCCTACGACAATATCATTACGTTGCGAGCTAGCTGCACAGAAATTCACGTTACTTTTGTTACGTTTGTTACGCTGCTGAACGATACGTTGCTTCGCAAAACACGACTTAATATCATGACCAGACTTTTTGCAGTAAGCGCAAATAAGTGAAGAACTAGGCTGTTTTTCATTTGGCTTTGGATCCGAATCAGTAGGTTTGGAAGTATAGGGCTTTGCCTGTTCAGGGCATGTAGCCTGCTTATGACCATTATCACCACACCCAAAACATTTGGCCGGACCTATTAAACGTTTCTTGAAACCCTGTGATTTACTGTTACCGCCGTTATTAACCTGGGCATTTGAGCGAAAAGATGCGGCTGTGATTTTTGATGGCTTTACAAAAGTGGATAAATAATTAACTAGATCAGAGGGTTTCAAGTTTGCATGGTCGCAGTCGCCTTTACGTGTGGGTCAACAATGCCTCTCAAAACAATTTCCGTGGTTAAATCGTCACTGAGACCCTTAACCATGCGTAGTCTTAGCAGGGATTTACGCGCATACTCGGCGTATGTTTGATATTTATCAGAGCTAGAGGACATGACTTCATACAAAATTCCCGCTGAATCGATTTTCTTTATACACAAGGGTTTAAAATCTAATTTAAAATTACTCCATGTACGATCATTACACACCCACTCATTGAGCCACGACCTGGCGTCTCCCTTCAGACAATTACCTATCCTAGAAAGGCATTCACGATCGTCCCACTTATTAACTAACTTGGCCCTGTCGACCTCTTGGAACCAGGAATCGACGCCGTGAATGCTGGGGTCGAAGTTCGAGACATAATAACTATGGGTACTTACAGATTTCAGCGATTGAATTGCCTCCACAATTTGATCTGTACCTTGTCCAAATGAAGTCGGTCCTACCGAAGCTGGCACACGAGAACTCTGTTCCAGCGCCTCCAATCGCGCCAGTACAGCGTTCCAGGATCCACAATTGCTCGACGGCGGCGGAGCCACAGGCGACAACGACGGTGTGCGCACACTGCGCGACGCCTGCTCACCCCGTGGTACGAGACCATGCCCACAGTCCCGTCCACTGGAACGCCTAATGTGCGGCGAGCGCCCGCGCGAATTGCTGCGGGAGTGACATCCTTGCGTGCTCCTATTCCGCGAACGTCGGAGACGAGGGGTGCGTGTGCGCGAACCATCACGAGAATGCCGCGACCGAATACGCGAATCACTACGTGAACGACTATTTCGTGTACGGCGATGGATACGCGAGTATTTATAGCGAGATACGCGCGAACGGTGGTGAGGAGAACGGGAACGATTCCGTTTATCCATTTTCAAATTATGAATCGCGAAAATATAAATAAGAAAACTACCACAAAACGGAGAAAACAAAAACAAAAGAGGGTATGGAAAATAAAAAACGATAAAATAAAACAACTGTGCAACAATAAAACTGTGCAAATCAAGTCAGGATATTAGTGGGAATGAATCTTTTATCCCACTTCTGATATTAGAAATCAGAAGCGGGTTTAAATTTTTTTAAAAGTACAATTTATTAACCTAAAACTAAAATTACAATTATTTAAACAATTATCGAAAATATTTAACACAAATAAATAACAATCTATCTTCGCAAAATAACAAAACCTAAACTACGACCTAACGTCTATCCAGCGCAACGGATGGCAACCGAATAGGGGCGAGGCGCCGGTATTCAGCCGCTTATATAGCAAAACGTCATTCTACCCCCCTCTTAACCTAAGAAATGTCCAACAATATAATATATTTATTTTATTTTTTTATTTTAATTAAATTAAATTAATTATTAATTAACTTAATTTAATTTAAGAATTAATTTGAATTTAATTTAATTAATTAATAATTTTCTTTTTAATTTAATATAATAGAATTTATACATATAATTTAATTTAATTACATGTATTAATGAAATTAAATTAACACGTTACTTTTTTTTTTTTATTTAATATTTGGTACAAAGAAAGCGCAATAAAAATAAATTCATTGGCAAGAAAGGTGCTGCTGATGTGACGACGGGATGCAAGTTTAAGGCGGCAAATATAAATATACCGTTTTACATATATAATGTTTGTAAGGACTGCCCCTCGACTGAAATAACTGAGTACATCAAACATAAAACGGGTATCGAAGTCAAGTTAGAGAAAATAAATATGAAATTAAAAAAGGATTATGAAGCGTATAAATTCGTGATCCCTAAGGATACTTTATCGGTTTTCCTGGATGAAAATTTGTGGCCTAGTGGAATATCCTTTCGAAGATATGTTACTTTCAACAAAAAGTGGAATAACGGTGATAATCGTAAATCGAGTGCAATTAACATTGAACAAAAATAATGAATGCGCACACTACGGGCAAGGACACCTTAACTAAACTAATTAGTTATAACTGTAAGTCTTTTAAAAGATCTTTTGATTGTGTTAAGATGTTAAGCAGTGATGCGGATGTGATAGGACTTCAGGAGACTTGGTTACAACCTAGTGAAATATCGTGCTTAGGGGAAGTAAACAAAGATTTTAGTTTCTTTGGTAAGTCTGCGATGGACACAGGTATAATTTTACAAGGTCGTCCGTACGGAGGCGTGGCTTTACTGTGGCGGAATGCGATATTTGACTCGGTGACCGTTATTACGTGCAGTAGTAATCGCATTGTAGCAATTAAAGTTGAAGCGCTGGATCGGTCTAGCTTGATTTTTAATGTTTATATGCCTACTGATTCATACGATAATTTATTGGAATTTGTGGATTGTTTAAGTGAAATAGCAGCTATAATAGAGAGTAGTAATGTTGAGAATGTGTACATATTGGGGGATTTTAATGCTCATCCTGGGGAACTCTTTGGAAAAGAAATGATAAATTTTTGTGCGGAACAAAATTGGTTATGTGCTGATATAATTAAGCTAGAATTGGATTCCTATACCTTTATTAGTGATGCACATGGTAGCCGTAGGTGGCTAGATCATTGTTTGGTAACCGAATCCGCTTGGGAGTCTGTTACATCTGTTAGGGTCTGTTATGATGTCTACTGGTCAGATCACTTTCCGTTAGAGGTGCAATGTAACATGATGAGGATCAGGCAAAAGTTGCCACCTCGACAAGAGTTTTTTATAGACAAAGTAATGTGGGGTGAGCGTAATGTGGGTCAAATAGAAGATTATACCAATGAGTGTAATATGAAACTAAAGCAAATTGATTTTCCTAGTCAATTAAGTCAATGTTGCGATAACATGTGTAATGAGCTAGATCATTGTGAAGTTATAAATAATTTGTACAAAGAAATTATTTTTTCGTTACGGGAGGCGGCTGAATCCACCTATGATAGTCATTGTAGGGGGGGAGTCAGTAAGGGTCGACCTATCCTGGGATGGAATAAGTATGTGAGGGACGCTCACCGGAATTCCAGGCTTAAGTTGAAAACTTGGGTTTTGCATGGGAAACCATACACGGGGTCTATTTATAATGATATGGTTGAGTCTCGCAAGCTTTTTAAACAAAAACTTAAGTTTTGTCAAAATAGGCAGGACCAAATTAAAATGGATATATTGGCTTCAAAGCATGAGAAAAAAGACTTCCGCGGATTTTGGAAACACACCAAAAAACTAAATCCCAGGCCTGGCATTCCGGTTAGTGTCGATGGTGAAAGCACGCCCGGGGGGATCGCAAACATATTTAAGGAACAGTTCAACTTACAGCTACCTTCAAATTCAAAGGTTGGTTGTGCCGATGCTCGGGCTGTTGTGTCAGAGGTGCCTGCTCGCATTACGGCTAAGCAGATTAGCTTAATAATAAAAAATATGAGAAGGGGCAAATCGCCGGGGCACGACAGCCTTAGCATTGAGCATTTTGAACATGCCGGACCTCACCTCTCAAGACTGCTAGCGCTATTGTTTACGATCTGTATCCGACACTCTTACCTACCCGCTGAGTTGATGAGAACGGTGGTCGTACCAATATTGAAAAATAAAACTGGTGACGTCAGTGATAAGGGTAATTACAGGCCGATCTCACTCGCGACTATTACGGCTAAGGTCCTCGATGGTGTGTTTGAGGGACAACTTAGTAACCATTTAAAAATACACGATGCTCAATTCGGCTTTAGGCCACAGTTATCGACCGAGTGTGCTATCTTTTCTCTCAAGCATATCGTCGGGTACTACACGGAGAGAAGTACGCCAGTGTATGCGGCGTTTTTAGACCTTTCCAGGGCATTTGACCTGGTTAGGTATGACATATTGTGGTATAAGATGCGCAAAGCGGGAGTGCCTGATGCCATAACAAATATGTTTCAGTATTGGTATGGCCACCAAACCAATCAAGTTAGATGGGCCAATACGCTGTCTGATGAGTACAGGTTGGAATGTGGGGTGAGACAGGGCGGCTTGACCTCGCCACTACTTTTTAACCTGTATGTAAATCAGCTTATTGTCGAACTCAGTAGCACACAGGTTGGCTGTTCCATTGACGGTCTGTGTGTCAATAGTATAAGTTATGCGGACGACATGGTGCTGCTGAGTCCGTCAATCAGCGCACTCAGGAGATTATTAGAGGTTTGCGAGGCTTATGCAGAAAGGCATGGTCTTGTTTATAATTCGAATAAGAGTAAACTTCTTGTGTTTAGGGTCAAGCGTAGAAAACCAACGCACATTCCACCAGTAATGTTAAAAGGTGTGGCCCTTGAAAGGGTGCTGGAATTTAAATACCTAGGGCATATAGTTACTGAGGATCTGAAAGATGATGCTGACATGGAGAGAGAACGGAGGGCGTTGGCTGTCCGTTGCAACATGTTGGCCCGCAGGTTTGCACGGTGTACAATAGAAGTAAAAATAATTATTTTTAAAGCCTTTTGCCAGTCTCTGTACACCTGCTCCCTGTGGGTTCGATATACGCAGGGGGCATTCAACGCCCTTAGAGTTCAATATAATAATGCCTTCAGGGTTTTGTTGGCGCTCCCACGTTATTGCAGTGCTTCGGGAATGTTTTCCGAAGCACACACTGATGGCTTCACCACCATCCTTCGGAAAAGGACAGCATCCATGATGCGCAGGGTGCGTGGGAGCGGCAATGACATTCTGAAGGTAATTAGTGATAAGCCGTGTTGCGCCATCTGGGCGCATTGGGTACATACACATGTGCATGTGCCAGGTGTGTCAGGTGAGCGCAATAAATATATGAATTGAAACCGTGTGTAATACTGTGTCTGTTACTAACCTAGTTTTTAAGTAATTTGTATTACTAACATCATATGGATCAAGGTCTGAAATAAAATTATTTTATTTTTTTATTTTATTTATAATTTTTTATTTTTTTTTAATTTAATATTTATTTATTTATTTTATTTATTTACCACATCTCTCCTTTGCCATTACAGTTTTAAAACTAATGCGACAAAGTAACCTAAAATAAACCTTAATTAACCTTACATGCTACACAGTATGTGGCCCTTGTGAACTCACTCAGTGCACAGTTGAATATGTCTATGACTTCCGCCACCGTGTTGAGAGTGCGTAGCGCACGAGGCAGCGGTGCGTGCCCCAGCAAGTTAGTGCGCGCCCTCGGAACCACCAGCAGCTGCGGCCTGCGCCGCCGCGTCACGTACCCATCCGGTAAATTAAATGTTATTTCTGATAGTATGCCCGGGTTTTGTATAATACCCCTTAAAACTTTGAAAATGTATGCTGCCAGTGCCAATTCACGCCTAATTTCCAATTTATAATAATAGCCTACCATACCGAGGCAAAATAGGGTAGGATACAGTAACGGATATCCTGGGTATCTCCCATACAGCTTTAAATAAAGAAATCTGACGAATTTATTCTGTATCCGTTCGAGCATGTTTTTGTATTTTGTTTCACTCGGACTCCAGACAACCGCATTATACTCGAGATGACTCCTTACAAGAGCCTCATACAAAGCCCTCAATGCACTCATGTTTGTGAAGTCATTTGCCTGACGCAGCATAAATCCCAGGTTCCTGTGCGCCTTTTTACAAACGTGAACCACGTGTTTGCGAAACTGCAGATCACTGGTAAAAAGTATGCCTAAGTCCTTAACCTCAGTGACATGCTGCAGTGGCTTCCTATCCATGCTGTACTGGTGGTGTAGTGGGGTTCGTGTGCGTGTGAATGAAAGTACCGAGCACTTTGATACATTAAAGTATAATTTATTACAGTGACCCTATCCAAGTCGTGCTGCAGCATGACATGATCCGCAGTGCCTTTTATGACTGCTGACAACTTAAGGTCGTCAGCAAATAGCATGCATGTCGACCTGATTACCTTTGGTAAATCATTCACCATAATAATAAATAAAAAGGGTCCCAAATTTGTACCTTGACTGACGCCCGATCTGGTGTAGTAGGGCTCAGAGAAGTGTCCGCCACAGTCCACATACTGACGCCTGTCACGAAGATAAATGGCGAAAAACTTTACAGTATGGTAGGTACAGCCCATACCCGCTAGCTTCGCCAAGAGTATGTCGTGGTCTACTGTGTCGAACGCCTTCCTGAAGTCCAGATAAGCCACATCAACCTGGAGCCCAGCGTCAACAGCTGGTACCAATTGTGTCATCAGGTGGAGCAAGTTCCCCGTCGTGCCTCGCCCAGGACTGAATCCGTGCTGCGTATCAGACAAATGAGGGCCTATCTGTGTATAAAGGCAATTATGAACAGCCATCTCGAATACCTTGGCTGGTGCGCTCAATACCGCGATTGGCCTGAAGTCACTGACATCCGTACCACCTGCACCTTTCGGTATAGGAACCACACGCGTAAGCTTCCAGCGACTTGGAAAGTGCGCCACCGACAAACAAACATTAAATATGTGCAGCAAAGGTTCTACTAATATCATGCGGCAATCTCTCAAAATAAAGGGCGGAATACCGTCTGGGCCCACCGAGCGCTTAGGCGGCAGACCAGTCAGCGCGCGCCGGACGGCCGCCCGCTCGAGGCGGGCGAGGTGCACATACGCGCTGCTCGGCGCTGCATCCTTGCACGCCGCCCCCGCGCTCAGCGTGCCCGCTGTCGTGCTGTACACAGAGTTAAAGAATCGCGCATATTCCTTAGTGGATTCATCACCAGATAGAATATGTCCCTCTTTGATCAGGTTGTACTGACTAGAATTGCCTTTTTTCGACCTTACGTAATTCCAAAATGATTTGGGGTCAGTCGCGAGGTGGTTCTGCACTCGATCTCTGTACCGGAGGTGACAACTCGCTGTTTCCGCTTTCACCCTTGCCCGACACTGCGAAAATGCCTCATAATCACCTGGAGATTTAGTGGCTTTATATTTTTTGTGCAAATTGTATTTTAATTTAATGTCTTTAATAAGATCCGAGTTATACCATTCTGGGTATTTTCTTTTACTAATAATTTTATTTTTTGGAGGAATGCTAGCATCAAAAGTTTCATAAATTTTATCATAATAAAAGTTTAAAGCCAACTCAGGATCTTCAATGCTATACAAATCTTTCCAGTCAATTAAATTAATTAAATAATATAAACTATTGTAATCTGCTTTACGAAAATTCCTGAAACTTCATATACTGTGACTGAGAGTGTGGTAGTAATTCGCGAGCTGCGGGTGTGGAATGTGTTGGTGTTGGGGCACATGACGCCGCCACGCTGACCGCAAGCGGCGGGTGATACACGTCCACCGGCTGCAGACCTTCGTCGGCAGCGCACACCGTCACCCCGCCGCGCCCACCCAACACAAGATCCAGTTGCCTATTTTTACAATTTGGGACCATGTTACACTGAGTGACCTCACAAAAGGCTACAAAATATTCAAAATAACTACATACAGTATTATTGCACGAAACTAAATTTAAATCTCCTAAAATTACTATATTACTTTTGTACTTAATACACAAATTCTCTAATAAAGTAAACAATACTAGGTACTCAGACTCTTCTGCTTTTGGTGGTATATATATACACTACACAACATACAAATAAGAAACGACTCTGCTTATATACACTTGCACATATTATTTCAAATTGTTGAGAATCAATATTAATATTATTAGGCATTTTTATTCGTCGCAGTTCAAACCGCGGTGTGACCACTAAAAGTACGCCGCCCTGCTTGCGTCCGTCCGCCCGGTCACATCGTAGTATCTGGTACCCCGGCAGTGAAATTTCTGAATCGTAAATTGATTCGTTACATCCGGTCTCAGTAATAGCGAACATATCAGCCTCCGACGATTCCAGTAGCGATAAAAACCTTGTTGTTTTAGTTCTTAGTCCTCTTACGTTTTGGTAAAAAATGTTGTATACTCTACTGTGTGTCTGTTCGCGCGTTGTTTGTTGTGGCTCTGGTTGATCGTCGAAAAAAAATCCATTCGCTGAACTCTACATTAAGAGGCCAAACATCAGGATTACACAATGAATATAAAAAAGAGGTAGATATCGCACTGGCGCGCAAAAGTTGTTGCGAACAAATTCAGACAATTGTCGTGATTTGTTTTAGTCGGCAGCGAGCGAAACGAAGCGTGTCTGTGTCGTGCCTATAACTACCTAAAATGCCAAGTTGTGTGTTACGAAAGTGTAATAACTATGGTTCCAAGTAAATAAAAGTGTAGGAGTTTCATACCATTCGTACGTATATTAAAATAATGTCATATTAATATTTTTTCACGATTTTATTTCTCATTTACAAAATACATTTCGAATTATATGGTGGTTCGAAAAGGACAGTGAATATGATGACAACTGCAGCGCGACAAGGACAAATAGCCATGCGTCATAGATTAATCAACTAGAAGCGAAGTCGTAGGCAGAATACACAGCGTTCGTTGACCGCTTGAGTTTGTTTAGTAATAGTGGGCTATTCAATATTATTTTATTACTCGTTTAGAATGTATGTACCTAGATAAAACATTTTTTTTTTATTTTTTTTTTGTTATTTCTAGATTTTCTAGTGATGATGTTATAAAACATGAATGGGTCGGCATAGTTCAGGCGGAAAGAAGTGAACATAACTGGATGCCTACAAAAAGTAGTAAAATTTGTTCTGAACATTTTAAAAATGAAGATAAATATACTACTTCCAAAGGCTACATGCGTCTGAAAAAAACTTCAGTGCCTGTGATAGCCCCGGTAAAATTAAATTTTATAAATATTACGATAGTTCATTATTTTCACACCAAAAAAAAAATGGTCGTAACTTATGTAATGATGTGACCCGTGCATTCAATCTTGGTCAATTAATTACAAATATAATTTATATTTACCGTATCAATTAAGAGAATTTATTCTATTTCAGGACAATGATGATGTTCCACAATTTCGCTCACCTACCAGTCTGGACCATGTTGTTATATCCGACCTGGATTCAGTGTTCGACACCCCCAGAAAAGCAAAGCTTAAGAGCGTAGACGGGCTGCGCAAGAATTGAAAAATAGGTATTTGAAGAAAGTATTGCCGTCGCGCTGGGCCCTCGCAACCGGGGGCGGGGCGCGCGGTGTCAATGTGTGAGTGAATAGGTAGTCTGTGTTTGTGTGCGTAGCTCATACCGCGCATCTTTCGTCCGCCCGATTTAAAAGGATTCACAATTACTATAAGAAGTTTATGGGGCCGATGCCGCTATTTTAAGTCAGTGAGTGGCAGGTTAATGAACATTCCAGTGTACTTGTTATTGTGCCTAATTTTCGTATTCAGATATGAACAGTCACTATCAATCCTACAATGACAACAGTGGCAAGTAGGTGTACCTTTTGTCATTACTAAAATTATCTGATTTCGAAAATTAGGCACAATAACAAGTACACTGGAACGTTCATAAACCTGCCACTCACTGACTTAAAATAGCGGCATCGGGCCCAAGGCCAATTGCACGTCACATGCTGAAGACTTAGTTATTTTGTTATGTGGAGCCCCAAGGGTTTATTTTTTTACGTTATCTAGACACGCGGCCGCGTGTCAAGCCAAGTTCAAGCAACTGGCTAGACAGCGGCAAGTGTATCATTACACGAACCCCTTGGTGCCACTTTTGACCCTTCCATAACTTAAAACCTCTTTAACGTAAACACATAAAACTACGTGTGTTTTATTATATCCATAAGACATCTAGAAGCCCAAATTTCATGAAGCTAGCTCAAACGGTTATAAAGATATCGACGGGCCCCAAGAACAAAATCGTATGTGAGAAATTGTCAGTTTTCAGTATGAGCGTTTGAAGTTCTGTGTAAATATAATCATAAATTGTTGTCGCAAATATAATTGTTTTGTGAAATAAATTTGTAAAAGCTATAGAGGAGAATTAAATCTTTATTTTCATATAGATTTAATTGAGTTTAATTAATGTTTTTGAATAAAACGAATTCTTATAATACCATAGGATTTTGTTTTCCGGACATATCTACAACATAATATGTTGTATGTTAACATACGACTTTGTTTTTCGGAACGACCTAGTGTACATCTTAATATACGATTTTGTTTTAGGGAATTTATGTTTTGTTTTGATGTCTTAAAAGACAATTAAGTCCTAGTAATCAGATTAATAATGAAAAAACCAATATTAAAAGTAGAAAACTTTAATTAAATGAATGAAAGGAAACATTTTTGGGTTAAAAAAAAAAATATTATATATATTTTTGAACCTTATTTATGAATAAACACCAATGATACCGTGTATGATACATTGATACAAAAATAACGGGTATAATTATTATTTTAATGAACAATAACTAATTGGAATACCTTATTATTATTTTAGTGAGTGAACTTTTATATAAATTTAATAAAAAATCTTTAAAATTCCTAGGGCTACTATAATATTAGAGTAACTTTGGGTAATATTGGCACATCATAACCTGTTTAGAAAATAAATGACCAGATTTATGAGATCAAACAGTCTTTATTGCTAAAATCAGTTCTTTGAACTTAATAGTAAACAACAATTATAAATTTAAGATAATTAACATCGATAAATAGATCTATGAACGTTTTGTGATCTTAAATAATCATTAAAATTTAAACAAGGTAGGTCAATATGACCTAAGGCCATATTGGCTACTATTGAAGTGAGCTATGTAGGCCACCGTAGAAAGAAAATAAAAATTAAATTTGCAGAATAAAATTAGCAGGGAAAACGTCTGTTTCCAGTCCTGACCCTTCTTCCTGAGCCCATAATTTACAAACAACATAGGCATTGAATCTATGATTCGCCTCTGTTATCAATAGAGTAGAGACCATCACAATACGAACAATTTGCATCAGACACATTGCTCCTATATGTATATGGACCTTCGTCGGACCTATCGTTGTACACAGGTTTATTTTCTACAAATGTAAAATGGCTAGCTAGGAGAGCTAGGAGAGCAAGCCATTTGTACGTCCTTTTCCCTTTCCTTGTATGGTATTTCCGATTTGGTTTAATTTCATTTTTACGGGGATGAAGTAAACAATTTCGAGTTTGCAGCCCTTCTGCTTTGGTTAGTAGCTTGCCTAGGTGTTATTTCTGGTGTTGGAGATAATTGGAATGGCATTATAAAGTTATCATCTCTCGAAGTTGATGGCTATGGCAAAGTCGCAACAGAAACTAAAACTTTTTCGAAACGTGCAGGCGTAGTATTGTTCTGGTTTCTAACACTGAGGTTGCATCATTAACCGTCGTCTTTTACTTAAATCAGGTTCGTTTATGGAAGGTGTCATGTCAAAAGATTCATTTTCTATTACGGAAATAGAAGACGAAGCAGTTAGTTCTGGTGTAATATTTTCTTATCAATGAAATCGTAATCTTTAAAAACATTTCTGTTAACCGAATATAGCTTTATCATACGAAAACCACTGAAAGCTATCAGTCTCACTGCTTTGTCTGCTGTCTGCTGTCTCTGTCTCTCTCTCTCTGTCTGTTTTATTGGGTTACGGGGCGTAAATTGTTCCTGAACCACGATCTTATTTCATCAGAAAAAAGAAATTTGTGGTCCCATGTATTTCTTATCTAAAGTGAGTACATTGTGGCTGGAATGTAAAATACACAAAAAGAATGGAGATCTAAATGAGTGCCAAGTTCTATGCAAAATCCAAATATGTATTTATAGGAACAAAATAACATTATGAACAAGTATTAAACTCTATTTCTTTGCTTTATTGGATACCTATAACAATTACTGTCATTTAAAAATGTAAGATCTTAAAGTAGGTTAGATTTGACTTGGCCAGTTTTTATCAGAATTAAAATACATATATATATATGTATATTATATGTGAGATGATATGAATAACTTTATAAAATGACTGATGTAATGAAAATTGGCCAAGTCAAATCTAACCTACTTTAGGATCTCACATTTTTAAATGACAGCAATTGTTAAAGGTATCCAATAAAGCAAAGAAATAGAGTTTAATACTTGTTCATAATGTTATTTTGTTTCTATAAATACATATTTATACATATTATATTGACGACCTCCGTGGTCGAGTGGCGTACGCACCGGTTTCAAGGTGTATCATTACACGAACCACTTGGTGCCACTTTTGACCCTTCCATAACTTAAAACCTCTTTAACGTAAACACATAAAACTACGTGTGTTTTATTATATCCATAAGACATCTAGAAGCCCAAATTTCATGAAGCTAGCTCAAACGGTTATAAAGATTTATGAAGGTCAAAAAGTCGTAAATTTTAATATTGACTGACTGACATATAGTACCTAAACCTAACCTACTTCCAGATGACCTAGAAACATGAAATTTGTAATCCAGCTCGGTAATTGTGTGTAAGCGAAGTAAAAAGTCTAAAAATATAAAAAAGTTAAAAAATAGGGGGGGTCCCCATACAAAATTTTGTTTTTTTTTTAATTGTAGCCTTGGAACCGTTACAAGCTGCTATTTGAAACTATCCCAATATATGTATTAATATATCATCTATATAACAGAAATATAAAAATAAATTTAGGTCAAAAAATAAGTGATATCACTATACAAAAAACTTGTAATACGCGTTAAACAACCGGCCAACGGTGTGTTTTCGGCGGACCGCGGCACCATGCATCGGAAACGCAAGAAATAACATTAAATCTCAATAATACCTACCTAGTTTTCTTTACAAAAAGTAATGATATCCCACCAAAAACATAAATGTAAAAAAGGAAAGCCAAGTTCAATACACAAAAAGAATGGAGATCTAAATGAGTGCCAAGTTCTATTCAAAATCCAAATATGTATTTATAGGAACAAAATAACATTATGAACAAGTATTAAACTCTATTTCTTTGCTTTATTGGATACCTATAACAATTGCTGTCATTTAAAAATGTAAGATCTTAAAGTAGGTTAGATTTGACTTGGCCAGTTTTTATCAGAATTAAAATACATATATATATATGTATATTATATGTGAGATGATATGAATAACTTTATAAAATGACTGATGTAATGAAAATTGGCCAAGTCAAATCTAACCTACTTTAGGATCTCACATTTTTAAATGGCAGCAATTGTTAAAGGTATCCAATAAAGCAAAGAAATAGAGTTTAATACTTGTTCATAATGTTATTTTGTTTCTATAAATACATATTTATACATATTATATTGACGACCTCCGTGGTCGAGTGGCGTACGCACCGGTTTCAAGGTGTCGCTAGCTCTGAGGTCCCGGGTTCGATCCCCGGACGGGTCAATGTAGAAAATCACATTTCTACATTGTCTCGGGTCTGGGTGTTTGTGGTACCTTCGTTGTATCTGAATTCCATAACACAAGTGCTTTAGCAACTTACTTTGGGTTCAGAACAATGTATGTGATGTTGTCCGCATTTATTTATTATATTATTTATTATATATTTGGATTTTGCATAGAACTTGGCACTCATTTAGATCTCCATTCTTTTTGTGTATTGAACTTGGCTTTCCTTTTTTACATTTATGTTTTTGGTGGGATACATATAACAAAAATTGACGGTCGGATACCAAGGAACTTACCTGTAAGAGAAAGGATGGAAATGACACAATAAATGTACATATTTATTACTAGGCTACGGCCGGTCCCGGCTTCGCACGGGTATTGAACTAATATAAATAACACTCCTTTTTGGGCAGTCGTGTAAAAAAATAACATATACACACCGACAACCTTCTTTTTACGTCGGGTTACTAAAAAAAGTACATCATAAAAATTGATTGAAAATTATGAATTTATTTTGTTATGTTTTATAATAATAAATATTCGTAAAAAAAATATTTTTGTTTCTACTTCACTAACATCCATCCATCCCGAGCGGAGTAAGCAGCAACCACATGACTTTTTTTTGATAAATACATTTTCGTCATATCTTTCGAATTGACTAGTTCAAAAAGTAAGGATCTCTAATCTTTTCTAGCAAAAAATATAGCATCCCATCCCTCAACTTTTTATTCTCCATAACCAAAGTTGCTACTGAATTCTTAATTTCCTGTATAAGTTTTGTTTCAATAGTATTCAGTCTGGCCGATATTACCCCTTTTAATATATCCGTAACACTCTGGATACTATCCATCATATTCATTGCCGATGACGTAGTATTTCCGACCAAATCAGTGTCTTCACAACTTTTAGTTGGTTCCTCTTCTATCAACGCGGCTCCAGAGCGGGAGCCGCGTACCGGTGTATCATCTGTTACTCGTACACGACGAGTTACATTCGAACAGGAATTGCACATGTACGATCCTATCAGCTGAGTTTTTTGCTCCCTGAATGTGGCCGATGTAATATTAAGACAAGCATAATGGTACACCGTCTTGCATGCAGTACATCTCAGTAGATCTCCTAATGCAATTTTATTATTGCAAGCAAAACAATCCATTTTGAATATCCACGCTGCGCGAGTGAGACGGCGCTAACATTCATAGCCAAGTGTGAAAGAGTAAGATGCGCGGTGCGATGCGCCGCTTATGCTGTTAGGACGCCACGAGATATTTCTTGATGAAGTTTTTATCTTAGTTTAGCGTTATTGAAAGTTACTACAAACATTCAAAAATAATAACCAATTTTGAGGGTGCGAACTCGGGACTCTTCGTTCATTCGTTGCGCAAAGTACCAAAGCGCCATACAGTCATTACAAACGTAAGCGAAATTAGGGAGCGTATTCCGGAATTGACAAGATATTTGAACGGTAGTTGATAGTCGTTTGTTTTTGAATTTAAAATTGTCACATTCCAAACATTTTTGCACACATTCTTGTTACACTTCTGTTAAAGTTCTGGTTTTAAATGTTTATCACTATTTGTTGTACACTTGCGTTTGTTTATACACTGTTGAGTATGTTTTATTGTTTTAAGCACTAGATATTGGTGAATTTGTTTTTTAAATTGGAGATAAATGGTTTTTGTTTACGGAAAGTTATTTACGTATTTTTAACGACACTGGTTTAGTAATAGTTTCACCAACACTGTCACTTATTTATTATGTTTAAATATTCACGATAAGATTATTTATTAACTGGTTTTACAAATTTATTATATTTTTAAATCATCTATTTTACGGAGCTAACAAAAACAGGTGTTTACTTTAGAAGCGCCATCTACCGATACAATTATATATAAATATAATATAATTTATACATATAATTTAATTTAATTACATGTATAAATATATATATATAATATGAATAATGCAACTGACAACACAATAGTGACCACGCACCGGTACACGACGCCGTGGTGCGGCACGGCGCCGCGCCGTCAGCCGGCGGCGGTGCCGTACCGTTGCACGGCAAACGGCGCCGCACCGTAGACATGGGTCCAGGCCCTAAAACTGCGTGCTCGCTCCAACTCTCTTTGTCCTGTACTTTGCAGTTGTAGTTCGGGAAGCCTTGCAGACTTAGTCCGAGGGTATCCGTATTCGTTTTCGTACTGACGGCGGTGGAATCTTCAATTTAAATAGACTGAAAGCTCGCACAAAAGTGTCCAATATGACTATTACTGAGATGATGTATGCAGATGACTTATGTTTTGTAGCGGAATCACCAGAAGGTCTACAAAGGCTTATGACGGGACTTCTTCAGGCATGTAACAGATTTGGCCTGAAGATAAGTGTCAAGAAAACCGAAGTCATGGCACTTGATACTCCTAACAGTGCCCAAATCGACATTAGACTCGGTGATGTCTCGCTTAAGCAGGTAGACCAATTTAAATATCTTGGCAGCACCATAACATCTAGCTGTCTCCTTGACAATGAGGTCAACAGCCGTATAGGAGCAGCTGCTGCGGCTTTTGGTGGACTTCGTGCCAAGGTGTTCCGGTCACACGACATTAGGCTATAGTTCTGCCAAATCTATTGTATGCCTCGGAGACATGGTGTCTATACCGCGGGCATATTCGCACATTAGATAGATTCCATCTCAAATGCCTACGCAACATTTTAAACATCAAGTGGTCGGACCGTGTTCGTAATACGGAAGTTCTCAGACGAGCTAATGTTAGCGGTATAGAGGCTTATCTGATGCGGCGACAATTGCGGTGGGCCGGTCATGTCTCCCGGATGTCTGACGCTAGAGTGGCAAAGCGCATCTTTTACTCGGAACTGCAGGATGGTAAGCGTAAGCAGGGTGGCCAACGCCTGCGGTACAAAGATGTGCTGAAGCGCCACATGAAACGATGTGACCTACAACCGTCACAATGGGAGACTATGGCAGCGGATCGGACACTATGGAGGCGTACCGTAAGGGACAAAGTGTGCGAGTTTGAGAAGAGGCGTAAGGAAGAGCTCGACGCTAAAAGAGACGAGCTAAAAGCCCGATCACCCGCGGCTATTCATTATAATTATGTCAGTGGAGTGCTGACTTGCAGTGATTGTGGACGGACATTCTCTGCAAAAATTGGCTATGTCAGTCACTTGAGAGCACATCAGCGAAGCTCTCAATAGGTAGAACAAAGTCGCTGTGGCCGAAATCGGTCAGGATATATATATATATATATATATATATATATATATAGGTGACAAGGAACAAATAATCCGTCGGTAGTCTACAGTGGCCACACCCCGGTAACCACGTTGGCTCGTGGGCTAAACCTAGAGAAGGGGGCTTGGTAACAACATCTCCCAAGCCTGATCGGAAATCCCCCGAAATTGTGTCTTGGCTAAATAGCAGACCACCGCCAGTGGCAAGACACCGAGGCAATCGCAGGAAGGCCTAGAGGCAGCGATAGGGATCGTGTTATCGTATGTCAAACTGCTGCATCTGACATCTCTCCGATCGTAACGGTTCACCGTTCCATCGGACAAAGAGATGTTAGACGAGAGAGTGCTCTTGCGTTTGCGCGTATGTTTGAGCACTATAATATATCCTGCGCATCTGACTGCTTCCGTACAATGGACTCCGATTTGGCAAAGACTGGTGGCGATGGGTTGAGGTAGAGAGGTTCGGGCTGATGCAACCTGAGCTTTGTCTGAGACCTGCACACTAGCGGCTCTGGGGGTGTGAGTACACGCCGTGGTCGTTTTCTCTTTGAACTGGGGGGACAGAGGGAATCCGGCAGCACCCAGGGCGACAAAGCAGCCCTTTTTTAGGGGAGCACTGCTTTCCCTGCTCAGCCTGGGAGGGGGCTAGACAAGGTGCCCCAAAAAATGCTCACCCCAAACACTTTTTGGATAGCAGTAACCACGGCTGCTTCCGCATCTTTTTATTCGTGGTCGACGCAACAATATTAATAAACTTAAAACACCTCTACTGACTTTTGGTGCATGGAATGTTCGTACCCTTCTCGACCGTGATACAAACGCCTGCCCAGAACGACAAACTGCCATAGTTGCTCGGGAACTCCGCCGCTACAACATTGATATAGCTGCTATAAGCGAAACCCACCTTGCCGAAGAGGGCGAGTTAGTCGAGCATGGTTGTGGCTACACTTTTTACTGGAAGGGCACTGCTGCAACAGAACCAAGAAGATCGGGAGTTGGTTTTGTGATCAAGAATAATCTTGTGAAGACACTACAAGAATGTCCAATCCACATCTCGGACCGTATTACCACTTTGCGCCTTCACTTAGACTGTGACAATTTCCTTAATGTCATCAGTGTCTATCAGTGGCGTGCATTGGTTTTCGGCCATGGTAGGCACTCGTACATGGAGCAACTTTACCGTAAATACGCAAATGAACTCCCAAAAAATGGAACAAGCATTATTTTTGTGGATCACAAGGTGCGTTCAGGTCTGACGAACGCGCACCGAATGCGCTGCTCGCGCCTGCAGTTAGGTACTGCAATATGTTAGTGCGCCTCCTCCGCGAAACTCTCGCAAAGGTCGATGGTGCAAATAACGCCGTCTCCGAACTGTTCGCGAGCAGTACGCGCGCTGCAAGATACAATTTAAAATGCACGCGCGCAGCTCGCGACCTATTTCTGATTGAATCACTATTTCAACTTGTTGGTATAAGTTTGTATAAAATAATCTTAGTAATAGTAAAGCTAACTGCGAACAGCAGCCGACTCCGCGACTCGGGACTCGCGACGAGCAAACGGTCGGCTTATGATTGAGGACTTTTATTTGTGTATTATTCTTAAATAATAGTAGTATTCCTAAATAATAGTAAATATATTGAGCCATAGTCAATATGACCATTCGAGATCAACATTTTTCTTACCTACCTTATGTATTACATAGACAAAAAAAGAATCAGACGTATTATTGAATGTGCCAACATATACTATTATCTTGTATGTTTAATTTACTCCCATTTTTACTAAGATTTTAACTAAAAACAATCACTTAATATCATCATCCACAACAACAATATGTTTTCGTCGTAGAACAACTACGACGGTACGGACGTACGCGTAGGTATCAATTCACACAACAATTTCGTATTTAACAATCAAGAAACGACGAATAACACAAAAAGAACAGTTCGTCCAGCAGCACACCGCTAGTCAGGCGATAGTTTCTAACATTTTGAGTTAATATTATTACGAGCCTTACCTTTAAAGTTTTGTCAACAAACCCCATCTGATGGGTTTGTATTGTAAGTTTGTAATTACGCACGTATGCTATCCAAACATATTTCATTTTCGCCACAATCTTAACATTCATACACATAGCGGTTTATTAATGCTCCTGTTTCTTAAACTACAGCCACTTCATAAAATCACAATAAATAGAAACTAGTTACGAAAGACAAGACGAAAACACGCTCGCGAACTAACAAAAACTTAATAAACAATCTGCCACAGATAATAAATATCGAAAAACGACCAAGTTGCAACACAGAAGTAAAACAATAAAAATGTTAATTGAAACTAAATATAATAAACATCAATAAGTAACTAAATAATATTGTGATAATTAATTTACAAGTTATTAGTATTCTAAAACGCAAGTTTCATTTAAAATACACTAATAACTGGAATAAGAATTGACAAGTTCGATGAACGACCCAAAAGACTTTTGCTCCAAAATGGATATGAGAGTAGAATGAATGGGAGAAAGAAAGAATGAAGAATCTTGTTTATTGGCAGGTAAGCATGCTTACTGTAGGTGTAAAAAATTACGAATGTCAAATGTCAGAGCATTACGCTTTGCAAAAAGAGGTTTTCGTTTTTGTCGTATAATAAAAACTCAAGATGGCGGTGTATTATTTTCTGTTTTTGAAGTGTGCGTGCGTATATGGATAAGGAGATTTTGTTTGAATGTGTGAGTGGAAACTAGGCAGTTTTTGAATAGCCTACTTCGTCGTTGAGTATTGAATGAATTTGAATGTGACATATGTGACGTCATAATTGATTTGTTTGTTATTGAAATGTTTGGATACACATACAAGTTTTATTATCTGTAATTTAATGATTATGTATGATGAGTGTTGACTGATTTATCTTATATAAATTGTTATATTTAAAGATACTTAGTTAGTTGGGATTTTGTAGGTAGGCACTGCCTTTTTGCCTATATGCTATGCACGCCACTGGTGTCTATGCACCGACGCACGGTGTTTGTTTTGCCCAAAAAAAGTGACGTTCGCTTTTTATTGAAGATTTATACTAAATATATCATTCCAAATGCAAGAGTAGAACACCCAGGTGTCAATTTCCCATACTTTATTTTTAAAAAAATATTTTAGTTTTCGTGACCTTCACACTGAAAATACTAAAAATAATTCAATATTTAATAATAATATTTTTTTGTTTTTTTGTATTTAAGTTTTATAAAGCATTCCTTGGTGCATATTATCCAGTTTATATTTATTCAAAAATGTTGACAAAACCATCAAAAGATTTTTTTTTGTTGAAATCAGTATTTATTTTTTTATAATTTTTCTAGCACGAAGTAGAACCTCTATCTAGCATAAAAAGATTCCTTGTACTAAGGTTTATCATCTACTTCGGCCTAGGTTTCGAGAAAATGATTTTTAAGTGCAGAGGTTGAAGTTCTAAATATAGGGTTATCACAAAAAGGACAAAAGGTCAAAAAATATTTTTCTGGTACTTTATATTGTTGTTAATTAAAAACATTTAGCAATCTTGAATTTAGTGTTTATTCTAATAGATTGGCTTCGTTGCTTAAGAGTATTGAATCCATATTTGACGCCTCGTTAATCTCGTCCTGCGAGTAATCTTGTTCATTTGCTGACTGTTGACTTTTTGATTGTACATTCTCGTCTGCATGCCAGGTACTTTCCACATCAACAGCCTTTAGAAGACCCAGCACCGCAGATGACAGAGGAAGACTTTTACAAAATTTCTGTCGACGATGGAGGCGAAGCAGTGAAATTGCCGGATCTGATGATTCTAGTGCACGGTGGAAGAGATCAATCATTGTTTTTCTCCTATTTTCCGGCAGTGTTACTCTCTGTCTCTACGCCAGAATTTATTTCTAGATTCGGCTGCTTGCTCGGAGAGCATACCTAGCGGAAGGGGATTCGATTCGATGATCTCTTGACCGTGCACTAGAATTTTGTGTACCGTCACCGTCATCGGATGCCAGCTATATGTCGCTACATATTTTTCGGCAACTGCTCTACAGAAGATACCGAACTTGGTTGCGTCTATTGGCAACTCACAATTAATTGTGACCAGAATAGTGTGAAAGTCATCCAATAGCCCTGACTGGAGTCCTAAGATGTCCGCAAATATATGTCGGTATTTGTCTGACAGCACACTTCGGGCAGTGTTGCCATCGTTGGTAGTGCCCGCATTTGGCCTTACCACGTCGACTAATAACCCCATCTTTCTCCTTATTTCGGCCTGGATACGTTTTTTTCTTTTTTGTACTATGCCGCTCTCTTCTGTGTTTTTATTTATTCGCCATTTCTGCACAGCTGGATCATTTTTGTATCCAAGATGTAGCAAAAACTCAAAGATACGTATCCAAGCATGGAGCGGATTTATGCCGTGTTTCAAATTGTCTTTTATAGAAGGTTTTGAATAACACAACGCCAAATCGTTAAAATTGCTTGATGTCAACTTACAAAATGGGCAGCGCAATTGTGATGAGTTACCGGTGATTGCATTTAAGACTTTTCCATCTATGATACTTAAAGTTAATTCACACGTAAATGTAATTGTGTGCCCTCTAGTCGTCTGTATAGTTATAGGTGTTAATTCTTTGATCTGATCTTCTATCCAAGTTTTTTCCGTCATAATAAGTTCATTTGTTTCTTTTTTGTATTGGATGTGTATGGGACGGCAAAAACTGTAAGATTGAGGTGTTGGATTGAGCCAGATAACGTAACTGTTATCAGCTTGAACACGTAAAGGTATGAAGGTGGTTGCGAATAAGCTATTTTCAGTAATGGAAGGATCCTGAGCTGACTGATCAAAGCTCTGTTTATAAAATGACTGGCCAGTGCTACCGTCAAATCCCCAGGACCCTTCAAATACACAAGTCAATTCTTTTGTTATATTGCGATCGCAGAATTCGATAAAGCTCTCTTCGCAACTTTGCACTATTCTTTTTAAAGTATGTATCAGTAATCCTTTTAAAGGAACTGATGCTTCAACATCCGATATTCTTATTTCTTCTGCCGGATAGCATGCTTTTCTTGCAAGAAGCACTTGGGCATATGGAGGATAAACGTTAAACCCTCGACTTTTTAGATCTTGCTGTCTATCTTTGTAGGTCTCGACACTAAATTTTCTGTCAATTATTACCCCCAAAGCCTCTTCGGCAGTATAAGGCTGTGGCTCCGTAGTTACTTTATTCTTAATTTTGGAAGCCCGAGTAGGAGATGCAAGACACAATTCAATAACTGCTTCCAGATCTTTCGCAGCCTTAGGTATAACTTTATTTTCGGTAGATAATGTTGATACTAAACTTTTTATTATTTTTGTTGGTGTTTCATTCTGAAAAGAGTCTTGTAGGCGTTTTCTAATTCTCAGTTGCTGTCTGTAACTTAAAATTTTATTTTTATTGTCTGTAGTTTCTGGTTCCGAAGAAAGAGTAGACAGTTCTGTACTAGTACTTGCGACACTTGTATCATCAATTGTGCAAATATCAGGCACGTGGGAATTTGTATGTGCCGGCTGATCATTATAAATATTAATTTTTAATTCATCTGGTAAATCATCAAGAAACGACTTTTCTAAATATATTTTATGTCTTCTCTTAAAAAGAATTTTATTGCTTTTGCAAGTCCTGAACTTCTTCATTGTGTTAGTGAGGAAGAAGCTTATCTTGTCAATAACTCGATTCTTGTCTACAGACGACAGCGGTTTTAAATTATGCCCAATTTCCCTAAGAACTATATTTAGTAAGGCCGAGTATGGCAAATCTTCAGGTGATCCATTTTTTTTAAGTTTCTTACTTTCTTCGGAAAAGCGTTCATAAATTTGTAGCCGACTGATTCCTCCTTGCCTATTTGCGGCTACCTCCGGAGGTCGTGAGGTACCGGCTGTGGCGCATTCCACAGCTTCGCTTGCCACTCGTCTACCAACATAAGGGTTGGCGCCCTCATGTCCCCCTTGCAGTAAGTCCTCCGGTCGGGGCCCGGAAGGACATCCCCCAGCAGGTTGGGTAAGCCCCTGCTGAGGCAAAGTGGCGTCATGGGTCTGTAACGGCTCCATGGGCCTCGCCCCCGTCCCTCCAGATCACGTGTATTAGCGCGGGTTTTTAGCATCAGCTTATCGAGGGTGGACCGCTTCCTGCGCCACACGTAACCCTTCATCAGAAATAATCAGATTCTTTATCCAAACTTATATTACAATTGCGAAAGTAAATCTGTCTAAAAAGGTAGTTATAATAGGTACAAGCAGGTACTTTATAACAAAAGGTCAAAATTGTGACAACCCTAATACAAATATTTAAAAATCATTTTCTCGAAACCTAGGCCGAAGTTGGAAATATTTTTGTGGATGATAAACCTTAGTACAAGGAATCTTTTTATGCTAGATAGAGGTTCTACTTCGTGCTAGAAAAATTATAAAAAAATAAATACTGATTTCAACAAAAAAAAATCTTTTGATGGTTTTGTCAACATTTTTGAATAAATATAAACTGGATAATGTGCACCAAGGAATGCTTTATAAAACTTAAATACAAAAAACAAAAAAATATGTATAGATTTTTTTTTACGAATTATTTTTAGTATTTTCAGTGTGAAGGTCACGAAAACTAAAATATTTTTTTAAAAATAAAGTATGGGAAATTGACACCTGGGTGTTCTACTCTTGCATTTGGAATGATATATTTAGTATAAATCTTCAATAAAAAGCGAACGTCACTTTTTTTGGGCAAAACAAACACCGTGCGACGCTAGATAGTTCTGATGACACTAAGGATAAATTTTATGAAGAACTTACACAATGGCCAGTTGCTGCTTGGTTTATGTGCTCAATTCTAACTTGCAATCACAAACACCATGTTCCGCCTTGCTGGCAAGCACAAAACTACGTGGATGCATCCCAGATCTAAGCACTGGCACCTCATTGACTATGCCATCACGAGGCAGCGAGACATCTCTCAGGTCCTAGTCACTCGTGTTATGCGCGGTGCTCATTGAATAGCTTTGAATAGCTTTTTTTTTTTTTTTTTTTTTTTTTACGGACAACATCACATACATTGCTCTGAACCCAAAGTAAGTAGCTGAAGCACTTGTGTTATGGAATTCAGAAACAACGAAGGTACCACAAACACCCAGACCCGGGACAATGTAGAAAAGTTTGTCAGTATTGTCATTGGGTTGGCAACACCGCGTTAGCCGCGTAACATCGGCTCTGCGTATAAAAATTTCAAAAAAATAGTAAACTTATTGTTAGAAGTCAAATAACGAGTGCAATATGGACTAAACAATTATTATTGGAGTGATATCATAAAGAACAAGTGAAAAAGCAAACCAACATTCTTAGTGGACCCTTTAGTGAACAGTGATAAAATAGTGAGTAAGGACAAATTCATCAGATAATTACGAACATAGTGAATAAATTAATGCACACAGGGATTGTCACTACCCAGTTGTGCGCCTAAAAGTGCAAATATTGTGAGAAATACACGATTTTACTTTCAAAGACAGTTAATTTTTCTAAAAATTAATGTAAACAAACAGCAGCTGAGTCACGCCAAGTTAATCCACCAATTAAATCACGTATACAACTTCTGACACAGATACATATATTCCCGTTCGGAAACGCACCGCTGTTTTGGACCCTGGGCTTTTGGGATGGGCATAAATTCCAAAATCGACTAAACTAATAATCGGTTTTTTTTTAATCCGTGTGTTTGTGACTTGCTTTGTTACTGAGAAAAGCGCACAACTTAATTCGAATAAAATGCCACGAACAGCGCGTACTCCGCCAAAAGAATCCAGTGGGAGTAACATAACTCAGTCATCCTCTGAACCTAACATACTTGCTGCCAGTACACCTGAATCATCAAATGTATGTGTTAGACAGAAACGTCCACGCATTGATGGCTCACCTGATCCTGAATTTCAATGCTCAAAAAGTGAACTGATCGATTGTATTCGTCAAGAAATACGGAGTGTCCTGTCATTGGAAATATCAGCCAACATCAAAAAAAGTATCACTAATGAACTGGGTGATATTAACTCATTGTTCAATGAACTTAAGCAGTCAGTCGACTTTATGAGTGAAGAGTTTGATAGAATGAAAGCCGAACTTGAGACCTGTAGGAACGGCAATAAAATTCTTCAAAAGGACAACGATTCTCTCAGACACACTGTCTCTGAACTGACATCAAGAGTAAACTTGATTGAACAGCACGCACGTCAACAGAATTTAGAAATCAACGGCATACCGGAAAGCAAAGCAGAAAATCTGGTTAAGACTGTTCAGCAAATTGGAAATGTAGTCTCTTGTTCCGTCAAAGAAGACGACATCCTGTCTGTAGTACGGGTAAAGAAACTGGACCCAGAAAGCAATAACCCCAGAGCTGTAGTTGTCAAGTTGCGCAGCATGCTCCTGAGGGATACCATTCTAACCTCAGTGATGAAGTTTAACAAAGCACACCCCGACAAAAAACTTAACTCGCAACACCTTGGGTACGCCAACTTAGTTAAGCCTGTCTTCGTATCCGAGCACCTGTCACCCCTAAACAAAAAAATTCATGCGGCTGCCAGAAAAGTCGCGAAAGAAAAAGGATACAAATATGTTTGGGTTCGAGATGGCAAAATCTTGATAAGGAAGGAGGACGGACAACAAGCTAAGCAAATAAAAAGCCTAGAGGCTGTCTCTTTACTATAAAGGGATCAAAGACGCACAAAACCCGTGATCTTGCTGTCAGAATTCACCATCTATTATCAGAATTTCAGAGGTCTTAAGACTAAATTAAATAATCTCCAGCTAGCCGCACAACTTAATAACAATGAAGTGATTATCGGAACAGAGACATGGCTTGATGACAGCGTGAATGATGGCGAATTATTTGACTCCCGATACATCGTTTGTCGTAGAGACAGAGCTTCTACTCCTCTTGGCAGCAAAAAAGGCGGGGGTGTACTGATCGCTGTTTCTAGGGCGATAGACTCATCACGGGTAACAAAATGGGAATCAGATGCTGAAGATCTGTGGGTCAAGCTCAAAACCCATAGCGGAAGGGGCGATCTGTACATCTGTGCGGCCTATTTGCCACCACCTGTGCAACTTGGCCCTCTTGATTCGATCCTGGACAACGTGGATGCAGTGATTGAGTCAACGGGCGGAGATGTAATAATTGCTGGGGACTTCAATCTCGGTTTTATCGACTGGAGCACGGATGATGCTCTCTCCAACTCACCGTGTACAACTGCTAGAAACTTTGCGAACAGGTTTTATTGACGGGCCTGTTGGTCTAGTGGTTAGTGACCCTGACTGCTATACCGGAGGTCGTGGGTTCGATTCCCACCCAGGACAAATGTTTGTGTGATGAGCACGATCATTTGTTCTGGTTGTCTGGGTGTAATTTATCTATAATATGTATGTATTTAGAAATATATAAGTATGTTTATCAGTTGTCTGGTTACCATAACACAAGCTCTGCTTAGCTTGGGATCAGATAACCGTGTGTGAGTTGTCCCGGAATATTATTATTATTATATTATATTATTATTATAGGTTAGGCTACACACTGGTTGATTTTATGTCGTCAAATAGCATTAAGCAAATTAACACTGTTAAGAACTGTTACAACAGAACTTTAGACCTTATTTTATGTAACTTCCACGGTGGATCTGTCAGTGAATGTAAGAATCGTTTCTCTTTTGCAATTTAATCGATTTTTTTTTATATTTTTAATTATTCTGTATTTTAGTTCAATTTAGCTACTTGCCATTTTAAATTAAATTTTAGTAAATTTTAATTTTGTTGTTATTGTGAATTCCATTTTAAATTTTCATTAATGATTATACAAGTGCTGTGCACACCTATAAGTGACGAATTCACCGCAACGCTATTTAAATAGAATATATCTAATGTAATAAGTTAGTGGATAAGTCATTGGTGTGTCAATAAATAAATAAATAAATAAAAGTTGGTTTCTACATTGACCCGTCCGGGGATCGAACCCGGGACCTCAGAGCTAGCAACACCTTGAAACCGGTGCGTACGCCACTCGACCACGGAGGTCGTCATTGCTGGACGGACCATAGACTAATTGTCACCAAACTGCGTTTTTGCCTTCGGCGACCATTTAGGGCTAGCAGGAAAAAGCCTCAGAGCATAAACATTGAGAAACTCAAATATCTGGCACCCCGAAACAAATACGCTGAAACGCTGGCATGTGATTTACACTCTCATTAAAATACCGTTGATATTGATGCTGACTGGAACGCCCTGTCATCGTCCATTCTTGATGTAGCCATTAATACCGTAGGCCTAAAAAATAGACGCAAGCAAGACTGGTTCGATGAGAACGACGAAGTTCTTACTAAAGCTATTGTCAAACACCGAGAACTTCTCAAGCGCAGTAATAACAGCGCAGTAATAAGAGAGAGTGACCGTGAGTTGCGTAAGCTCACGAGATATACCAAAGATAAATGGTGGCAAGACAAGGCTCAATACATCCAGTGGCTTGCTGATAGTAATCAGCTCGGAGATTTCTATAGCGAAATTCGCAGTCTCATGGGTATCCACCAACTTCATAAAGGTACCACTGAAGTCGCTGGATAGTAACAGTCTGCTGAAGAGCAAAAATGAAGTGCTAGATCGTTGGGCAGAACATTTCAATGATCTGCTTAATGTAGATCGAACAGCCGATCTACGCTATATAGACAGTTTGCCTCAACTTCAAATAGCAGAAGAACTGGATGATGCCTTGTCTAAACACGAAGTGCTTCTTGCCATCAAACAACAGCAAAATCAGCGTGCGGTTGGCTTAGACCTTATACCAGGTGAACTTCTGAAATACGGCGGCGAGGAACTGCATTCGCGCGTCTGGGAAATGTTTGTGCTTATGTGGGAGAAAGAACAAGTTCCTGAAACTTTTAAGTTATCACGCATCAGGGCTCTCTATAAGATAAAAGGCGACCGGTCGAATGTGGTTCTTACCGCGGTATTTCACTGCTCTGTCCCTAAAAAAGTCTTCGCCAGAGTACTACTAAACCGCCTCAGTAATCTCTCTGAAAAGATTCTGCCGGAAACCCAATTTGGTTTCAGACCAGACAGAGGGACTTGTGAGGCAATATTCGCAGTCCGTCAACTCCAGGAAAAAGTAGAGAGCAGAGACAGCACCTGTATCTCTGCTTTATTGATCTGGAAAAAGCCTTTGACTGCGTCCCTCGCGAGGCCCTCTGGAAGGTACTGAGAAAGTTGGGGTGTACAGAGAAGTTCATAAGACTCCTGCGACTCCTGCACGATGACATGCAATGTTGTGTAGCGGTTGAAGATGACCAATCAAGCTTCTTTTCCGTCACTTGTGGAGTGAAGCAAGGTTGTGTCTTGGCTCCCACATTGTTTGCATTATATTTTGCAGTTGTTTTCCGGGAAGTATTGACTTCTTCTCCTGAAGGAGTTCGTATTCGTTATCGGACTGACGGCAGACTTTTCAACCTGAATAGACTCATGGCGACCACAAGGGTGTCCTATGCACATATAGAGGACATTATGTATGCAGATGACCTTTGTTTCGTGGCTGAATCCCCTGAAGTCCTGCAACAGCTAGTCACGAACCTTCACAAGCAGTGCTGTACATTTGGCTTAAAGATCAGCGTAAAAAAGACAGAAGTGATGTCACTAGATAGTCACGGACGTGAAGAACTGACCATCATGCTTGGTGAGGATGTGCTGAAGCAGGTCGATAAATTTCGATATTTGGGGAGCACTATAACATCAAAGTGCGACCTTGACGCCGAAATTCATAGCAGAATTGGTGCTGCTGCTGCTGCTTTCGGCAAACTCGACAAGAAGGTCTTCAGCTCCCATGACATGAAGCTATCCACAAAGGTCTCTGTGTATATGTCAGTTGTATTGCCTTGCATACTTTGCTCAGCGGAAACATGGACGCCGTACCGACGCCACATCAGGCAACTAGACCGCTTCAACCTCAAATGTCTGCGCAAAATATTAAATATCCGTTGGTCTGATCGTGTGCATAACACAGAAGTGTTGAGGAGAGCCAATGTAGGTGGCATTGAAGCATACCTCATGAGGAGACAGCTGCGTTGGTGCTGACATGTATTGCGCATGCCGGATACTAGAGTGGCCAAGCGCATCCTCTACTCCGAGTTGCAGAAGGGCAAACGAAAATGTGGCGGACAGCTGCTACGATACAAGGATGTGCTGAAGCGCCACATGAAAAGCTGTTCCATAGATCCGTCTCAGTGGGAGAATCTGGCATCCAACCGCAGAGACTGGAGAAGCCGCGTAAAAGCCAAAGTCTATGACTTTGAAGCACAACGGCTTTCTGAGCTGGATGCCAAACGAGATGAGTTGAAAGCTCGACCACCCGTAGCTATCAACTACAACTTTGTGTCTGGTACTCTGACATGTCCGCAGTGTGCGCGGACTTTTACGCAGAAAATTGGGTACTCCAGCCATATGAGAGCACACGCACGCCAATAGAGTCGAAGTGGTCGCCATTACCAAAATCGGTGTGGAAGATTATTATTATTATATTGAGTATTTTGATAGTTACGGAAATCTTAAACCACCAAAGGAATTCATAAAGTATGTAGGTTCTAAAGTGAACTACAATTATGAAAATATAATTTCATCCATATCTGTCAAGATTGTTGATCAATTTGGTCACTGTATTAACTTTGGAGGAGAACATATTCAATTGCGTCTTCATTTAAGAAAAACAAAATGATAGTTTATTATAAAAATACCCCAGTGAAAATAAATCATCTTATTTCTTCCGCGACTACTAAGGTGCATAGACGTAATATAAAAAATAAGAAATTGACTAAGGCAAATAAATACTTTCTTAAATCCCTTGGTTTTAAAGTATAAATATGCTGCAGATTACTGAATTATCACAGTTCGACAGTTCGATAGAAAGTTATGAAATCCATTCATACAATCCCTACAATAACAGCTTCAGAGAAAACGATGAAATCAGAATCCCCATACATCAGCAAGACATATACGTGCTACCATCGGCCAGTTCAATTTACATCGAAGGTCAAACAAAGTTCTTCGGCAAAGATGGGAATCCGATCAAGAAAACTGTTACGTTCACTAATAACCCTGTTATATCTTTGTTTCAAGACATCAGATATAATATGAAATGAATGGTATTGAAATAGACCGCATAAAATATTCAGGAATTACGTCAACAATAAAATCATACATTTCATTAAATGAAGCAGAAAATAAAGTTGCAGCCTTATGGGGTTGGAATTTAGCAGGATTTCAAAGTGATGGACATTTCAGTGCTGTGATACCTTTTTAGTATATCTTTGCGATTACTATATTATTACGTCTCCTTGACTCCAATTGGGTTATTTATGTAGTGCAAAAGAAAAGTCAAACAAATAGGTAAAACTTGGTGTCTATATTATATCGTTCACAATTATAGTCCACACACACACCACACGCAAAAGCTGGGAGACGACTGGCTAAAGGGAACGGCGCAGTCGTTAAAATGCTTACATTGCAGATTGCACTTGCTTACGAGTGTACATTGTGTCGCTACACCTTTAAATAAGATTTTAGGGTTTGCAGAAGATTACAATAAAATTGTGATAAATTGTAAACACGAACTTATTTTAAGTAGAAGTAACTCTAACTTAAATAGCGTTATTCTAACTGACGATGTTATTCATTTTCAAATAGATATACAAAGAGTCCAATGGAGGGTGCCACATATAAAAGTGTCAGATCGAGAACGGTTAACACTTTTAAAACATTTAGAAAGAGATAAACCTATTCAGATGGCTTTTAGAAATTGGGATTTATATGAGTATCCTTTACTCCGATTTATATGAGTATCTTTTAAAACTACAAAGCATTCCTGGTCTGTTAAGACTGCTTCACAATTGGAAAAGTCCAGATATGTTATATTTTGCTTGCAAACTAATAGAAGAAATAATAAAACTAAAGACAGTTCACTATTTGATCATTGTGAAGTCACCAACGTAACGCTATTTTTGAATTCCCAATATCATCCGTATGAACCTTTGAGTTTAAAGTTTTCTGAGAACAAGTACAGTATATTATATGAAATGTACGTAAAATTTCGTCAGTCGTATTACAACAGTCCTATAGACCCATTGCTAGATCTAAATGATTTTAAAGAAAAGGCTCCCCTTTTTATCTTAGATTGCTCAAGACAAAACGATAGTCTAAAAACAGGTCCAGTGGATGTGCGACTGGAAGTTGAATGTTCCACACCAATACCAGATAAGACGACTGCGTATTGTTTGATTATAAACGATCGACTTGTGGAATACAAACCTTTCAGCAACATTGTCCGTAGGTTATTATGATTGCTCTTGTTGATATTTAAGGCTTTAAAACAGAAGCAAATAAATTTATAGCAAAAGAAATCGCTATATTTTGTAATAAAAAATTACAAGTGTTTTTGATTAAGCCACCATTTACATTTAAAAATTTAACGGAATCAGAAAAGAAGCAAGTTCGTTGGATTAAACGTAAAAGAAAGATTTACTGGAGTGAAGGATTTGTACCTTATTCTCATTACCAGACTTTGATTTCTGATATATTAAGAGATAAATGTGTTTACGTTAAAGGTTCAGAAAAAGTTTCATGGCTAAAGTACATTTTAGAAAATAGTCATAGTTAATATATTTAATTGATTTGATTGATTTTTGACGGGCCTGTTGGTCTAGTGGTTAGTGACCCTGACTGCTATACCGGAGGTCGTGGGTTCGATTCCCACCCAGGACAAATGTTGTGTGATGAGCATGATCATTTGTTGTGGTGTCTGGGTGTAATTTATCTATAATATGTATGTATTTAGAAATATATAAGTAAGTTTATCAGTTGTCTGGTTACCATAACACAAGCTCTGCTTAGCTTGGGATCAGATAACCGTGTGTGAGTTGTCCCGGGATATTATTATATTATTATTATTAATTTAGAAGATAAAGGTTGTTCTAGTTTGATACGTTTGTACAATCAATGTAAATACTCCCAAGATGTTTATCATTATATTTATCATAACTTTGTATGTGCTTTAAAAAATGTATTATGTTTAAATAAATGGTGCCTTGATAATAAAATTAATAATAAATAAAATAAAATAAAAAAATAAAAAGCCTCTTATTTCTTGCATTCCATAGTACAATTTCATTAACAGTGTGCATGCAAAGTAAATTTATGAATAAATTTAAAAATAATGTGATTATGATTATCAAATAATTAGATTGTAATAATAATATATTCAAATCCATTTCATTCTTGTAGTTTCATTTAAAAATATATAAGTAAAATTGATTAGTTGTTGATTTAATTTGAAGTTAGATAGTAACAATCTTTAATTTAATGTTTTTTAGCAAGAACCCTCTCCATGAAAGGTAAAGGCCTCCTCCAGAGAAGACCAGTACTCCCTATTCTCTGCCGCTCGTAACCAATGAGTGCCTGCTACTTTTAAGATATCGTCTGCCCAGCGTGCTTTTGGTCTTCCTCTCTTTCTCTGTCCTAGTGGGCCTGTCCATTGTGTTGTCTCTCTTGTCCATCTATTATCGCTTAGCCTCGCTACGTGACCAGCCCATCGCCATTTAAGCTTTTGTGAGTAATTGAGAGCGTCAATGGCTTGAGTTATATGCCTTATATGAGTATATATAGAGACTATAAGTCTTATATGAGAGTGGCGGATCTTTTGGATTTTCCTTATTTTCAGAATGCTCCTTTCCATACTCCTTTGGCTGGATATAATTTTATTTTTTACTTTTCTGGTAAATTTCCAAGTTTGGCAGGCGTATGTTAATGAGGGCAGTAGGCAGGTGTTCATGACTTTCATTTTCATTCGTATGGTCATTTTACTTTTGAGTATTTCTTTGAAGCTCCAAAACTTTTTCCATGTGACGTTGACTCTTCTCTCTACTTCTTGTTTGTTATTTTCTTGGTTAAATGAAATTTGCTTTCCCAGGTAAATGTAGGCGTTTACATATCGACGTCCCCGGGGAATAAACCGGTAATCGCAAAAATCAAATTTTACAGGAAAAATGATTTAGTGTTTTTCGAGTATATCTCTTTAACAAAGGGGAATAATGAAAACATTGTTATATGGCGGAAAAGCTAATTTTTACCCGAACAGTTTAAAGTATTAAGTGTAACTATTAGATATACACAGAATTAGTTATTCACCAAAATACATATTACCGAAAATGGTTTCAAACAATTTTTAGGGTACTGATATCTTACGATCCTGACTTATCAATATTATTCCAGTAATGTTTACTTACCGAATTATTATTGTAACTTTCTTAAAAATCTTAGGCATAATAGTGCTTTACTGGATTATTCAACGTGTTTTTTCATTACAGAGAGATATTGTAATCTTCAGTTACCGACTTATTATGGTAAAATTACAAATAACCATAAGAAGGTAAAGTAATGTAACCCGTATTTTATAGGAAATTTTTGGTAGTTTTTGGTATTTTGGTAGTTTCGTAATCATTAAAAGCTGAGTATGTAAAATAATTTTGTTATCGGTATCTTCGAGAGAATAATTAAAGAAAACTCATAAAATGTATTAAAATTATAATATTTATTAGGAACAAAGTACTCATAGAAATCACAATTACAATCAGTCAAAATATAAAAAGTAGCCAAGTAAAAACATTAATAACTAATCAGTATTATCATCATTGGTCTCATTATTATAGCCTCGATCATTACAATTTTCTAAAAAATCAAAGACTCATAGAATGTGTGGTAATACCGTGGAATCGCACCACTATTGCACAAAGAATTTAAATGAAAAATGCCTTTCTTTGGACGGGCCTGTTGGTCTAGTGGTTAGTGACCCTGACTGCTATACCGGAGGCCGTGGGTTCGATTCCCACCCAGGACAAATGTTTGTGTGATGAGCACGATCATTTGTTCTGGTCTGGGTGTAATTTATTTATAATATGCATGTATTTAGAAATATATAAGTAAGTTTATCAGTTGTCTGGTTACCATAACACAAGCTCTGCTTAGCTTCGGATCAGATAGCCGTGTGTGAGATGTCCCGGAATATTATATTATATTATTAATTCTTATAGGAAGAGGTTGATGATAAGGACGTTCCAATACAGTATCTTCTATCAAAGCGGCTTAGGTTTTCGCCAACGTCCGCGTCGTTTGGTTTGGAATTAATTTGAAATATTTAATTCAGAATTTGCCTCATCAAAATCATATTTTTACTAAAGACGTGAGTCTTTATAGACTTGGACAGGGAAATGGTTAAGTCTTGGTAGTCTCACCAAGAATTGGATGGTTTTTTGCTTGCACTAAGCACAGCACAGCGGGCACAAACTTCTTTCATTAAAATATAGTGTACTTATGTTTATTAAAATAAATAGATGACTGAATATGGGTTAAGTGAAGTTGAGTGAAGATTGCGTCAATATTATCATTACTGATAACTTTAAAAACCTGGCAATGGGCTGTACGCAGCCAAATCTTTACTTAGCATTTTTGGATAAATTGAGATTTTCTCAGCCTAATATTTACTAAAGATTTTATAGATAGAATACTTAATTAAATAATTTATATACCTATGCAGCGCAACAACTGAAACAAGTTAAGAAAGAAAACACCATATATCACATTTTTTAATTAAGAACAATTAAATTCACACATTGTTAAATTGTTTTTTTTTGTCTTCAGTCACTAGTAGAAGATGGATTAGAAAGTACCTACTGTTTCAGTAGGTGGTATTGATACTTATGTTTTTTTTTCAGGGCATATAGTACACGCCATGCTTCTGCACCTATGGTTAAGACAAAAAGATTTTGTACTACTAGATGTAATTACACAGACTGCTGGATAAATATATTAAATAGCATTAGCAAGATTTGTAATTTTCTATTAGAGTTTGGCCAGGTTTTGTTGCATGCAGATGTAGAATAATTTAAACTTAATACTATTGTTCTCAGGATTGCTATGAGGTGTCTTAAGACATTGATTGTTATTCTATAAATAATACTGGTTATTTTGTAACATTGTGTGACTACGATTGTTGATTAAGGAACTTGTTCAGGATAATTCAAAACAGAACAACTCAAGTTTAGTTTATTTAAATGATTGCATCTAACTAGATAGAGTTGACTGCACAAGTGCATAGTACGTATTTATGTATAGGACATGCCTACTTATTTATCTTAAGTTTTATCTCAACTTTACCATCTCTTGAACATCTGCATGGTAAATAACATATATCGAGAACGAGGCATGGAGTGTATAATAGATGATCAAACGAACTTACCTGATGTTCGATCATTATTATACGAAGTGCCTCGTTCTCTATATATGTTCCCTACCCATCCCACCCTTGGTAAAATTGAGATAACCTACGAGACTCTAAAGGAATGAAGTTTGACAGGAGAACAAAGACAGTGTGACACTAATACTTCGTTTAGTTTTGGATCTGAAAGAGTTTAGTTGCCAAGCGACGCGAGAAAGCTGCATGGTAAATAACTTATATCGAGAACGAGGCACTTCGTATAATAATGATCGAACATCAGGTAAGTTCGTTTGATCATCTATTAGTGTGCGTAATGTGCGTTACATGTAGAAACGCGTCCTTGACTCGCCGAGTGCGAGCAAGTTCCCGCCGATACGTATAGTAAGGTATGAATTTTTACCGGGATGATAACTGTAACAGTGCATTACCGAAAATTACTACCACAATATTTACGATAATAAACCTGTAATCGCATTAACCAGATTTTTTTTCTGATATATTTAACAGTATTATTACTTTACCGAAATGTAGCCACAGAACTTAATTTGTAATAATGTATTACGTTATTTTTCTAGTAAATAAAAAATGAAAAATTTCCAAAGAATAAAAGTGTTATAAGGAAAATCATTAGAAATTACCGCAGAAAAAAAATGAAAAAAATTGTATAGGTGAATCCCGACCTATAGATGCCGAAAATGATATAACAGTAAAAAGTCAGTAACAGTATAATACAGGTTTATTCCTTGGGGGCGTCGATATGTTAAGGGTGAGTTTTCCAGCTATATTGGTCTTTCGGTATGGTTCGTCATGACATTAGTTTTTGTAAGGTTGATTTCCAAGCCCACTTTGCGACTTTCTTCGTTTAGAGCGTTTATCATTCCTTGTAGTTGGATTGTATTTTCTGAGAGCAGGACTATGTCATCAGCAAATCTCAAATTACTCAAGTAACGTCCTTTTATATTTATGCCAACTTTTTCCCAATTTAGTTTACCAATGATGGCCTGAAGCACCGCTATGAAGATGGTTGGCGAGAGTGGATCTCCCTGCCGTACACCTCTACTTATTTGTATGGGTGGTCCTGTAATCTCTAGCTTCACTCTACTTGTACTGTTGTCATAGATATTTTTTATGGCTTTTATGTAGTCTAGTGGTACTTCTTGTGAGAGTAGCGTATCCCAAATTGATGAATGGAACAGAGAGTCAAATGCTTTTTGGTAGTCGATAAATGCAATATAGAGTGGTCTCTTGAACTCTTGGTATTTTTCTATCAGCATCTCTAGCGAGTGTATGTGATCCACTGTTGAAAAACTTCTTCTAAAGCCGGCCTGTTCTATAGGTTGGTATTTTTCTGTGCTTTCTTTTATTTTTTTCTCGATTATTGAGGAGAACAGTTTATATTATAGTGAAGGTAGTAGGCTTATCGGTCTGTAATTATTTATGTTATTAGGGTCTCCTTTTTTGTAAAGCAATATAATGTTTGACTCAGACCATTGACGGGGTGTATATGAGCTGTTCAGTATCTGATTAAACAGTAGGGTTAGTGGATTTGCTAGGAACTCACATCCAGTTATTATTATTTCATTGGCGATACCGTCGGGGCCTGGGCTTTTCTCCGATTTTAGTGTTTTAATCCCTTTAATCACTTCAGATTCTTCTATGCTTGCTCTTGTCTCTCCTCTATTTGTGTCTGATAATTCATAATATGTATATTGACTCGGTGTGCTGTATAGTTTCTTATAGAATTTTGTTGCTATTTTCAGTATTTCTGTTCTATTTTGGGTATTTTTTGTTTTGTCTTTCAACTCTTCAATCCATAGTTTATGTGTTCTCAGTTCCTTGTATGCCTTCTTGACACTGTTTGTAGTATTAAGGTGTTTTTCGAAGGTTCTTGTGCGGTGCGCCTTGTAGTCTAAGTAGATACATTTACTAATGAGTTTGTAGAGTGCTTTTAGTTCATTTTTCATGGTTCTTGATTTTGGTTTTGTCTTTTGTAATTCTTGTCTTCTATAAATTAACGCCTTTGTGCGTGCTGATAGTGCCTGAGTTTTCCCTGGGTTTGTACTGGGTGAAACCTCGTAAGCTTTTTTTAGGCTGGTGTCTATTGCGTTTATAATATTATCGTAGTGATTTTGAACGGTATCCTCGTCTCTCCAGTTCTTCAGTAAGTTTGTTATGCAACTATTCAGCTCTTGTTTGTAGGCTTGTATTTTTTCTTCGTATTTTAATTGGGATCTGGAGCTTTGGCCGAACATACACCGACGTTTTGTTATGGGAAGAATGTTAAGTGTCGCTCTCACAGGCCTGTGATCCGAGGGGTAAGTGATGTTTAAAGACTGTATATTGCCTATGTTTTTATGTAAAGTTGTCAAGATATAGTCTATTTCGTTTTTTATTTTGCCAGTAGGAGATCTCCAAGTCCATCTTTGTTTACTATTTTTTTTGAAGAAGGTGTTCATAATAGACAGTTTATTCTCGTGCGCAAAATCAATGAGCCTATATCCTCTGCAGTTTCTATCTCCGTAGCCGTGGTTGCCAGTAGCGACTTCATTAGGATTGGTTTGTCCTATTTTGGCGTTAAAATCTCCCATGACTATGATATTGTTATCTGAGAGTTGTATAGCTTTGTCGACAGTACTGTAGAAAAATTCTAACTCCTCGTCGCTCGACGCCTCCGTTGGAGCGTAAACTTGAATGTTTATGTACATTATTATTTATACTAAATTACCGTTGTATACTAAACGTTTAAAGATTGTTCTATGTAATCGGTATTGCAATTGTTCTGAAAGTGTAATGCAGTCGGATCTGTTAACACATAATATTACACTACTTTTGACGCTTATTAACTTAACACTAAACCTAAATTATCTATTGCACAAACTTCTGGAGGGGAATTTTATTGAATTATACTCAGTTACTTTTGATTTGTTTATCAATGGATAATCTAACTATTTATTATCAGAATTGCAGAGGTATGCGCACCAAGCTCAACATCCTACATATCAATATACTATCTAATTGCTATGATATTATTATTCTGACGGAAACATGGCTCACCCCACAAATACATGACAATGAGTTTATAGATGAACGGTACATAGTTTACAGATGCGACCGTAACCGCACTGCTACAAAAAAAAAAGAAGGCGGTGGAGTTCTCGTTGCCGTGTTAAAAAATTTGCGCTCTACTTTTGTATCTATTGGCCAACCATCTACTTCTTCCATTGAACATGTTATTGTACAAATTCCTGGCGCAAATTATAGTAAAAATTGTATTATTAGTGGGGTGTACATACCCCCGAAATCTTCGGAAGAAATATATTCAGAGCACTTTCAGCTTATACATGGCTTAATAGATAAACTAAATACGAATATTTTTTATTTATTTGCAGATTATAATTTACCAGACATTAGTTGGTTACCTAATTCTGTCGGCGGTACCACGGCCTTATATTGTAATAGTAATTCCTCGGTGGGAATACACGTGAGCAACTTTATGTCGCTACTTCATGCATCGCAATTTAATCATACCAGAAACTACAACGGTCGTATCCTGGACTTATTAATTAGTAACACAGACTGCATTACTTATACGCCATCGTGTACATTACTGCCTATTGACGATCATCATCCTCCTTTTTGTACCACAATCACATACAAATGCGACATTAAAACTATTTCTCAAGCAAAAACACTAAAATACAACTACTATAAGGGGAATTACGAACAAATTAATCAAGTTTTAAATGAAATTAATTGGATTGAGACTTTTAGCTGTTTGTCAGTAGAAACTTCTGTCAATACTTTATACGATATTTTATTTGAAAATATTAAAAACCATATTCCTACTACTCGAACCAAAACGACAAAGTTTCCAGTTTGGTTCTCTAGATCACTGATTCGTACCTTCAGAAATAAAAATAATGCCTGGATTCGATGGAAGACGTACAATAACTTGTCGGATTACGAGAAATTTTCACTTCTCAGACGTAGATTCCTAATTGAATGTGCTAAAAATTACAAGAATTATATTAAAAGTGTTGAAGACAATATAAAAAAAAAAATTAAGAATTTGTGGAGCTATGTTTCGAATCGTAAAACTAATGCTGGTATACCTGCCACAATGTCGTATAAAAATATAAGTTCTAATGACCCTAGCATGATATGTAATCTTTTTTCATCCTTTTTTCACTCAGTTTATGAAACGTCTACATTCAATAATAATGAATGGTTACCGCCTAGACAATATGCCGACAATTGTGTCATTATTAATCGTGTAACGTTTAGTCGCGATCAAGTCTTAAAGGCGTTAAAGTCGTTAGACATAACCAAAGGGCCAGGCCCGGATGGACTACCACCTTACTTCCTCAAAAGAACTGCCCATAGTATATGTACACCGTTACATATTATATATAACAAATGCATTATCGAAGGTACCTTCCCCGAGGTTTGGAAGAGAGCATATATAACACCAGTATATAACACAGGTTCTAAACACGATGTCGAAAATTATCGTCCCATTTCTATACTGTCTGCCTTATCTAAGATTTTTGAGAGACTTGTACACAGCGAAATCTACCCTAACCTTCATAAAATTATTATAACTCAACAACATGGATTTGTTAAAAGAAGGTCTACTGTTACCAATTTACTAACTTACACTGATTATTTGTTTAATAACATGGATCAACAGATACAGGTAGATGCTGTGTACACAGATTTTCGGAAAGCTTTTGATAAGGTAGACCATCAGCTACTTCTTAACAAACTTGCGTATAACGGCATTCGTGGGGACTTACTTCGCTGGTTTGCATCGTATGTGACAAATAGGTCTCAGAGGGTTGTAATCAAGGGTCACCAGTCTAACTCCGTAATTGTCACCTCTGGCGTACCTCAGGGATCAATTTTGGGACCTCTACTTTTTATTACCTTTATAAATGACATTGGGAACTGTTTTGAGCATTCCAAGTTCTTACTTTACGCCGATGACCTCAAAATATATAGAACAATTCGCAACCGTAACGACTGTATTTCATTACAGAAGGATCTGAATCAATTTTCTACATATTGTGCAAAAAACAAAATTCAACTTAGTACATCAAAATGCGTATCAATTACATTTACGAAAAATAAAAATATTATAAGCAACATTTACATGTTAGATAAGGTCGCTCTGCATAAAGTCTCGACGGTAAGGGATCTTGGCGTTCTATTGGATCACAAACTTCATCTTGATCAGCATATTAATAAAGTTATTAACAACGCCTACCGCATGTACGGTTTTGTTATGAGAGCCACTACCGATTTTAAGCGCACTGATACCTACGTCCATCTATACAAATCACTGGTTAGATCTCAACTTGAATATGCTGTTTTAATATGGAATCCCCTATATCAGAAGTATATAGATGCTTTAGAGAAAGTACAGCGTCGGTTTCTCAAAGCAGTACAATATCGTTGCTGCCATAATGTGATTGCTAATAATTCACGCAAGAAAAATGTGAAGCTGATAAGTTTAAAATCTAGAAGGCTTCTTTTAGAAACAATGTTTCTCTATGACTTATGTAGTAACAGATACGACTGCCCAGATTTAATCAATAAGTTAAGCTACATTGTTCCAAGAACTGTAATGGGACGTGGGGTGCGCGCTAGACCACTTTTCGCCGTTTGTTCGTGCCGCACTAATGCTGGTGTTCGTGCACCTGTACGTCGCATAACTAAAAATTATAATTTGTTATTTTCTGACATTGATTTGTTTAACTTGGCTTATAATAAATTTAAAAACATTGTAATAGAAAACATCAAAAACTTATAGGAATATTGTAAAGCTTATAATAATAATAATAATAATTTATTACTTTATTTACTTTACAATATTACTCTCAAAATTAACTTAATTATTAGAAGCAAATATATTTATTTTATTTTTGCAGGCTTATAAGATTCACTCGTCTAAGCTAGTTTCAAATTAAAATACTTTTCTAATTAAGATGTGGATAACGTTGTTATTTACACATTTATACATTAGTATCTGTAATATTTATTATTAAGACTTAATGTGTATCTGTTTGTTTTCCCGAAATAAATAAATAGATACTTAATTTTAAGTTATTGATATTCATCCTTAACAACGCTACTCTTTCTGATAGTCCTGTGAAGCTTATGATGTATCGTTTTAGATGTTTTTTGACAATAAATCCTACTCCATACAATCCAGGAGTTTCTCCAATGTAGTAAAAAATAAACTCGTCGTGTTCTTCAATCTTGTTTCCAAGTTTTCTAATTTCTGATAGACCAATAATATCAAACTTTATATTTTTCAAACACTCTGTTAATTCTAATACTCGTGAGTATGTCGACAAAGTTCTAACATTGTATGTTATTATGTATAGGGTATTATGTTGACTGTTTTTTGTACTGTTTGTTTTTATTTTCTCTGGAGGGTTTTGGTCATGATCTTCCACGGTGACCAGCCGGCTTGGAAGATGTTTTTTATTCTTTATTTGTGTATTTGTCGTATTTTTCATGTGAGAGGGGGGCGGTAATTTCTATTGTTTTAAGTTTTTATCTATTTGTTCGTTTTGTGGGTTTCCAGGGTTTTTGTTGGTTAAAAAACTAAGTATTCCTGGTTTAAAAACTCCTTCTGATACACTTGACGATCTCTGTAGTCCTTGTTTTGTCTGAGTTTTGTTCTTTTTGTTTACTTGTGTACCTTGTATTGTTCTTGTAGGATCGTTCATGTCTGGTGATGTTGGTAGGGTTCTTTTCTTATTGCCTGATGTATCTGCGTTATTGCGGCGTATTATTAATTTATCATACCTGATGGTGGCATAGTTTCCTTTCTCTCTTTCTATTTTCATTTGTTCTAGTAATACCTTTCTTTTTTCTAAAATATGTTGTGGAAAGTCTTCATTTATATAATAATCAGTATTTTTTAATATTTTTCTCTGTTTATAAATTCTTATTTTTGTGCCCAGTGTAGTGAATGTTACAGTAATCGGTCGGGGTTTATCTCCTTTCTTCCCTATTCTCCTAATTTCTTGTATTTCACTGCTCTCTAGCTCTATAGAAAAATAGCGTTTTATGAAACTTATGATGTTGTCTTCTGAGTTTTCATAAGATGTTTCGGTCTCCGCTAAGCCGAATATAACGATGTTCCTCTGTCTTGATTGCTTCTCTAGGAAGTATAATCTTTTCTCCTGGTTTTCTAGTTTTTCTTCTAGGTTAACTTGTTGCGTAACGTTATCTGCTGATTGCACAATGGTCAGTTTTTGTTCGTTAAGTTCACTTTGTATTTTTGGAGCATATTCATTACTTCTTCCATGGTTTGCGCGTTATTATGTTTTCGATTAGTAAGAAAATACTTTTGTTTTGATACTTGTGCTACCCTCTATTGGTTTAGTTAGGTACTGTACGCGGAACGTTGACTTGGAGACTTGACGGCTGGCTGCCTCGAGCTAAGATAATTTTCAGTAAATCCTCTAGATGGCGTTAACTGGATCGATATTGATGTGTCATTCTAATGTTATTGCAAGTCATTTTTTATTGGTTAGGATAAATTTTTCACTTTATTGTTGAATAGTATCACTGTTTAATTACGTATTGTCATTCGTAGATTATGGAGATCAACTTTTTTGCGCATAGAAGTCACTGGCAGAATAGTAATACCGTTTTTTCACTTCACTGTTTTGCATGTATTTAGATGATTAGTCACTGGTTTTGGTGCTTTGTCCACAATATATGTTGCAATTCCTTTATTTGTGTTTTCACTGCACTTAGTTTTTATGCCGAATTTCACTCGTTTTTATATTTAATTCACACTTTAGCGCGGAGCCGATTCAATACGTGGCTAGTGGCGCCCTCCCTCCTTAAAATTAATATGAAATAAGAATTATGTAGTTTAATTTTTTTATAATAAGTTCGCTTCCAAACCCTTCCAATCCTCACTGATCATGATTATAAATTACTTGTTGCATTTAAGCAATGTCATTTTACGTTTGTAATTATTAGTATCAGGAACAAGAACTATTAAATTAAATAAATAAATAAAATATGTATCAAACTCAATATAAACCTCGATATGACATGTATAATACGTATAAAATACGTGAATTATCATTTAATTATTATTGGGGGACGAACAACTCACAAAGAAGATTAGTGATGGAAATGGCTTATGCTGGTTTCTTTTATTATGGAAATAACTCAAATGATAAAGCAGCATGTTTCTTATGTGAAGGTGTTATGTTATTTTCGAAGTTATAATAATATGTACTTCTCTAAAGTGTATCTTGGACACCATTAACTAACGATGAAGGAAAACATCGTGCGGAAACCTGGACTTGAAAAAGTCTGAAATCGTCAATCCGTCTTGAGTCTAGTCTTGAATCCGTGCCATATTATATTGTTTTATCATCATCATTCAGCCAAACATAGTCCACTGCTGGTCATAGGCCTCTCCCAATTTGCGCCACAACACCCGGTCCTCCGCCCTCCGCATCCAGCCCCCTCCAGCGACCTTTTTCAGGTCGTCAGTCCACCTGGCGGGGAGGCGTCCTACCTTACGCTTGCCGAGTCGCGGTCTCCATTCTAGGACTCGTCTGCTCCAACGGCACCATTTTTTTTTCTTTTTCAAATAATTTTAAACTTATAAGCCTTTTCCTCATGAACGCGTAGAGATATAAAGTTGAAACTCATATCAAATACTTAGTACTTAATCTCATTGTCTTTAGGCTATGAAAATAAAACAAATACTTTAAGAACCAACGACTGCCAGACCTTCGTCATTTTATAAAAGCTGAAAGTTTCTCAGTGCATGTGCCCTATACAGGTGAGAACGACCAGCGACTATAGAGTTTGGGTTGTGGTTACTTTGGCAGCTATCAGGTAGTAAAGGTGTATAAAATAGTACCTAACTTTCGTCATAGTATTAAAGCTAAATTTTATATAATAATGTTACTTGGGGAGCTATAAAAAGACGTTACCTCAAATAGCCGGACAGTTTGAATGGTTTAAACATCTTGCCAGACACATTGGAAGTCTGCTGTATGTGCTATTTTTTCTTTAGAAAAGAAAAATTAAAACAATACTAGACATAAAATAAAATATAGTGAGTACCAAGAAGCTTTCAAGAAAGAGGTGTAGCCTATCACTACATATTTACAAATACACAATTACAAACAAACATACTATTTACACATATTTAAATATTTATTTCTATTATCTACATATATTTACATTACAGCTATTTACAATCTTAAAACATTATAATTAAATCTATCCTAATATTATAACACAATATATTCATGACAAACAGACATCGTGCATTGGAAACGAACCACTTGATTGTACTACGTCACCGCGCACCGGTACCGCTAATGATGCGCGAGCGCAGATCGTACGGCGCCCGGCGCCAGTCGGTTTTCGATCATCGGCCGCGAAGCCCGTGTCGCTTGTTTACCGAATGCTTAACGCTTCCTAACGCGCGAACTCGCTAACCTGTACTATTTATTGTGAACTTTCTGTGCTATCGCTTTATCTCTCTTCTCCTTCTATCTTCTATGGATTCTAACCTTGCTATTGTGTGTGTGAACTATATCTATGTGTATTTGTGCAAAATAAATAACATTCTGTGTGTTGGACTTGGACTCATTTATTCATCGCCCAGTCAACCTACCCACACCACACATCATCTACCATAGAGGGGTCTCGGTATGGTTAGAAATGGTGACACATCTACGGACCAACCGCGGCGAGCGTGGCTTAACCTGTATTATCGGTCTAACCGTATGGCGTACACTTAGTCACAAGCCCCTCTAATATTAATCTTATTATTTTTAACTAGCTGTGCTCCGCGGTTTCACCCGCGTGAATACCTAGGTTTCGTTTACGATGTCTTTATAGTTACCACCGCACCTATCCGGGGTGGAGATGAATCCGCTATTTTTTGACAGCATTTGAAGTACGACATTAAACGTCAAACTCAACGAAAACGCGCCATTTTGCAAATACAACGTACTTGCATAAAAACTAAGAAGTTGCTCCAATTGTTTTACGCATTGAAGCATTTTTTTATTTTTATTACTTATAACAAAAATGAGACCAGCTGCTGCTGCTTTGCGTTTACGTATTTTGGTGTTAGCCAATTAACGTGAGCGTCGACGCCGAAATCTTCAGTGTCGTCATTTCCGTGCCAGGTTGAGGCTCCATGTGGATCCATTCCGCGATCTTCGCGAGACAGAATCCATAAAAACAAAGAGAAGAAACATCAAGTTACTCAGTTAGTATCCGAGTTAACTCCTCACTTAAAGGTAGACCGACGATCCGACGCTATCTTGCCTTCTAATAAGGTTAGTAAAGGTAATATCCTAATAACTTAACCATTTATTAGCTAGATATACAGGGTGATTGGAAATACGATACATTCCTTGTAAGGGGTTAAAGTAGAACACATTTGGAGTAAATTCAGCCCCGGGATACTATGTCCGATACCCGGTTATTTCCGAGTTATTCAATATTTAAGAATTTTAATGAAAACCCCAGTTTTCAAGACAAAATCAAACCTTGCAGTGAATTAAAGGGGCTTTTGTTTATTATTTTGTACTTTTATGATACGCAATGGACTGAAAACTTATTCAAAAGCAAAAAAGCTATAAAACTCTGCTATTTTTAAAGTACACAAGCGTGGAGCGGGAGTGCGGTGGTTCTGTTCTTCAAGAAAGGCGACAAAACCTTGGTGAAGAATTACAGACCTATCTGACTCCTGAGTCACATTTAATTTTACAAGTTGTTCTCGAGAGTAGTCACTAACCGCCTCGCTAGAAGACTCGACGAGTTCCAGCCACCAGAACAAGCCGGGTTTCGAAAAGGCTTTAGCACCGTAGACCACATCCATACTGTTCGGCAGATTGTGCAGAAAACCGAAGAGTACAATCAGCCTCTGTGTTTGGCCTTTGTGGACTACGAGAAAGCCTTCGACTCCATCGAAACTTGGGCGGTTCTGGATGCTCTACAACGATGTCGTATTGACTGGCGATACATCGGGGCGCTGATATGACACCGCCACCGTGACTGTCCAGCTCCATGACCATAAGACCAATCCGATCGAGCTGCGTCGGGGGGTGAGACAGGGGGATGTTATATCCCCAAAGCTGTTCACCAACGCGCTCGAGGATGTCTTCAAGTCTCTGGACTGGACTGGACGGGGTATAAATGTGAACGGTGAGCACATCTCGCACCTTCGATTTGCCAATGACATCGTCATAGTGGCAGAGTCGCTGGACCAACTAAGCGAGATGCTGAATGGCCTGAATGGAGCTTCACGACGGGTCGGTCTTGTCATGAACTTGGATAAAACCAAGATCATGTTCAATGAACATGTCATGCCGAGACCGATATATGTCGAAGGATCGATGCTCGAAGTTGTTCAAAAGTATATCTACCTAGGGCAGGTCATCAAGCTTGGTAGAAACAACTTCGAGCGAGAAGTCGATCGGAGAATTCAGTTAGGCTGGGCAGCGTTTAGCAAACTTCGCCGAGTCTTCTCTTCGACTATACCGCAATGCCTGAAGACGAAAGTTTACAACCAGTGCGTCCTACCTGTTATGACTTACGGTGCCGAAACGTGAATAGAATAGAATAGAATAGCATTTATTTCTTAGTATATGGTAATTACATTCAGGTCTTACAATATAAAACAGTTTCACATATACTACCGTTGCCGGTGTAGAAATATACAATTGAATTTAATTAAAAAGAAAAAGCTATATAATTCACTAATCAACTACCATACGAAATGTCAAAAATGAAAGGTACTATCTATGTCTTATTACTATACAGTCAAGAAAAAATTAAATTTATGTTAAAATTGTAGATACATGTCAAAATTTGTAATTAAAAAATTCAGCAACTGAGTAGAAGCATTTGTCTAGAAGCCAATTAAATACGGTTTTCTTATACCTGTTAATGGGCAAAAATCTTATTTGTGGTAGTAATTTATTAAATATTTTGATTGCCATACAATTCGCATTTCTGCTATACAAATTGTCTACCATACGTGACGCACGGTCGGACGCTTAGCTAACTTTTACGAATACCTACAAGTTAAAAAAAAAAAAAAAAATATGTCTAAGTGCGATAATTGTAAAAAAAACATAACTAAATCTTTACCGGGATTGGAGTGCAGTAAATGCGAAAGGGTTGTGCATCTGAACCCAAAGTGTACAGGTCTCACTAACAAACAGATCGCTTCATTAAAAGCTGCACCAAGTCTGGAGTGGACATGCCTCGAATGCCAGCAGGAAACCCCGAGACGTAACTCATCCATCATCATTCCAGAAGACGACGATGATGAAGATGATACTCCTGTCCAAATCAATGCAAAAAAGCTCCTAAGTAACATAACTAAAGAGGTTGAAAAAGCTATCAAAAGTGAAATGGCGCAATTATACGATTCCTTGCAGTTCCATAGTGCTAAACTTGATGAAGCAGTGGAGTGTATTGAGGCTTTCAAGAACACTATTAAGGCCCTCGAGCGAAAAAATACTGAATTAACCAACAAAAACAACAACCTAGAAACCCGTGTAGGTACTCTAGAACAACGCCTGCAAGAGATAGAACAAGAGAAACTTGCCAAATTTATAGAAATTGCAAACTTGCCTAACCAAAACAGTGAAAATGGTGACAAACTTATGGTGGAAAAAATTGCTCTTAGCCTGAACCAGCCTAAAGAAGAGATCATAAGCGTACGAAGACTCTATGGAAGAAAAGACCAGATTGCTAACATACTGGTGGAGCTCAAAGACGAGCAGGTCCAAGAAAAATGGATTACAGCCGCCAAAAACACCAAAACGACAGTCGCAGATATAATCCCTACGGAAAAAGAAAACAAACAAATAATATACTCAAGAGAAGCCATGACAAAACTCAACAAGCAATTATTCTGGAACGCCAAGCAGGAGCTGAAAATCAATCAAAATTACAAGTACGTGTGGTTTAAAGGAGGGTTGGTCAAAGCACGCAAGAACGACGGCGAAAAAACACGTACCCTACGGACCATGAATGATATTCACGCCCTAGTCAATAATAAGGTTTGAGACATGATAAATACAAGTCTTACTATGCAACTGATACTTTTTAAAAATGGCTGCATTCACTGGTATAAATGAGCTTAAAGATTGTCTAAATGTAAACAATTTCATAGATTGTACCCCTTCCAACCAAATTGACTTATTATGCATGCACATTAATATTCGGTCTATACTAAAAAACTTCTCCGCTCTTGAACAAATTATATTGATATCTAAAAAAAGCATTGATATTGTCATCTTAACTGAAGTTAATGTATTTGAAAGTACAAGTAGTTTATATCACATAAACGGTTACCGAATGTTTACAGCCTTGCGAAAGAATCGAAGGGGAGGTGGCATTATATTATACGTAAATAATAAACATAAATGTAGTATAACAAATGTGAAGACTAAACACTTTGAGAATATTGTATGTACCGTCACAGCCCAATCGAACTACACTGCAGGGCTGTGTGCGGTATACCGACCGCCAAGTTCTAGTAAAATCCTATTTATTGACGAACTGCAAACTACACTAGAAAAGTTCACTAAAACAACTGATTTATATTTATTAGGAGATACCAATATAGATTTAAAATCTGATAACCCTGTAAATCATAGATATAATAACATGCTGCATGGCTTAGGCCTTATGTGCGGGATCACAGAACACACCAGGATTGAATTATGTAAGGAACAAATAAGCAAATCTTGTATTGATCACATTTATGCCCGATCCCGATCACAAGACCTATTCTCAGCGGCGCTCGGTACAACACTGGCCGACCACCGCGCTGTGATAATCGCCTGCACGGGCGCGCGAGTACAGGATGTTCCTAAATATAAAACTTGCATAAATAATCAGCAACTTATAAAATCTCTCGATAAAATCGATTGGGAAGAATCATATAATATCAAATGTCCTATAACCTTATATAACTACATGTATACCCAGTTTAAAGAATGCTATGAGAAATCAGAGTATAAAATTAAACTAAAATGTAAACCATCTCGTAGTACAAACGACTGGATTAATCAAACAATTATTAAAGCTTGTGAGTATAGGGACAAACTATTCTTAAAATGGATTAACAATTCTAATAACCTAGTCTTAAAACAAAATTATAATAAAGCTAGAAACTATGCTAATATGTTAATTCATAAAACTAAAAATAACAAAATAAAATCACAAATTTTATCAAATAAGAGTAATATTCGACAACTCTGGCAAATTTTGAACCAAATAACAGGCAGAATTAAAAATACCATCGATGATACCCTTCAGAATTCATTTAAAAAAGCTAATTTATCATGTAAAGACATTGCAAATAATTTTGCACAAACATTCGACAAAACTGTAAAACAAATTATTCCTATATGCTCAACACCGCTGTTAATTAAATCTGAATATAAAACTTCGGCTAACGTTAGTATGCGTCTTAAGGCCGCGGACTCTCGCTCTGTAAAAAAAATTATCTTGTCCTTAAACAAAAATAAAGCTCCGGGAATAGATGGCATTAGAGCCATAGACATAAAAATGCTCTGTAAAAAAATAAAATCTGTAATTTCTAATCTCATTAACCTATGCATAGACACTAGTAAATACCCATCTATACTAAAAACGGGTACAGTAAGACCCATTCACAAGAAGGGAAGCAGGTTGGACTATAACAACTACAGACCTATTACTATATTGTCCACCATTGATAAAATAATTGAAAAATACATATGTAAACAAATATATGAGTTCTATGATAAAAATAAAATACTTACTGAAAAACAATATGGATTTCAACCAAAAAAGAATACAACACAGTTATTATCAGCGTTCACAGACAGTATACATAAACATTTAAATGATAAACAACACGTTCTGGTAGTCTTTATAGACTACAGTAAGGCCTTTGATACGCTCAGACATGATAGGCTACTGGAGTGTCTTCATGAAAGCGGGATTAGAGGAAAGCTACTGGACTGGTGTGAAGACTATCTTAAAGACAGAAAGTACATAGTCAAAGTCGGCGACGCGACTAGCGAAACAGTTAGGATAACGGAGGGCACGGCACAAGGATCGGTACTTGGACCGCTGCACTTCCTCACTTACGTAAATAGCCTTACAAATATAATAAAAAAGTGCGAGATCTATCAATTCGCTGATGACACTTGCCTTGTAGCTGTCGGACGGAGTGTCGAAGAGGCTCAAGTGTTACTGCAAGCGGAATTCGATTTACTGACTAAATGGTCGCATGATGCTGGTTTAGTATTAAACGCAAGTAAGACGAAACTAATGTACATTAGCTCCAGTCAAAATAGAAGCACTACTCTACCGAAACTAACAGCACACTGTCATGAATGTTTACATAAAAGCTCCCCTACTAAGGTCATCATTCCCTGCAGGTGTGAATATATAGATATTGTCGATACACAAAAATACTTAGGTCTTACTATAGATAACCGACTTAATTGGAAGGAACATATAAATGAAACATGTGTCAAACTAAGAGGTATATTAGCTAAATTCTCTATAATAAAATATAAAATTCCACATCAAACATTATTACTGCTTTATAAATCTCTGGCAGAATCGACGATAGCCTATGGGCTATCAAGTTACGGACGGACTTATAAAACTCACCTGGACCAAATATATTCACTCCAATTACGATTAATAAAAACAATTGTCCCATATAATATTAAGAAAAAGTATAAAAACGATTATCATCAATTATTCAGATTTTGTAAGATTATACCTGTACATGAAAAAGTTAAACTATCCTTATTAACTGAAGAATTCTTCAACGAAAATCTTAAGAAAACAAAGATAGTACACGGAAATGAAATGAAAACTCGTAGTGTCACTAATGCGAAGCTGTTACTTCCTAAATTCAGAAATTTACACGGTAAAAGAACGTTACAATATATGATTCCACACCTTATAAATCAACTTCCAACATCTCTAAAGGATACAATTACTTATAAAAATATAAAATTTAAACTAAAGCAACATTTCTTACAAAATATTAATATCCAACAATGAAAATATAATAAATAACAAAACATTTATCAAAAAGGAACAACCTGTATTAACGCAAACCCTAACAACTAGTTACTACTCTTGTTGTAAAGACGGCTAGCGCGGTCACCGATGCTCACTCATTCTTAATTACGCACAAAGTATTTCGTTTCTACCGTCACTATATTAATATTGTAATAATTGTAATGTAATGTTTACCCTCATATATGGTCGATGATACTGATGTACGGTAAAACTCGAATGAGTTTATGTTTGCATCTTTAGTATGTTGTTGTTAATTGTACCTTTATACAAATAAATAAATAAAATAAAAATGCAGTCTCTGGCTAGGTACAAGTAATTGTCCTGGATTTTTGCTTTCAACTCTTTTGGACTTGTGTTCACACAAGTGAGAGTATCGTTTAACAAATAAACATATTTCAAAAATGTAAAGGCAAGGAAGTGGAAGTATCTTTAATGCTTTAAATAGTGGTTTGCAGTGATCTAAATATTCTGCTCCATAAACAGCTCTAACACATTTCTTTTGTGCAATGAATGCTATGTTCACATCCACTGAATTACCCCATATGATAAGACCATAACGTAGCACTGAAGAAATATAGCCATGATAGGCATTTAGAGCCGTTTCTTTACCAGCCATTAGTCTTAGTTTTCTCAGAGCAAACACAAATTTATCAAGTCGAGTACAGACTTTGTTTACTTGTTCTTTCCAGTTTAATTTTTCATTAAAAACTATACCTAAAAATATTGTTGTTGAGACTGGTTCCAATGTTGTGAAGTGATATTGTATTTTAGGTGGTACTACTAATGAATTGTGTGTTTGAAATTGCACTATCTTTGTTTTATTCATATTTACATGTAAATTATTTTGTTCGAGCCATTCTATTGCTTTTTGTAAATCAGTGTTTGTGTCATTCTCTTTTTTTTTTTTTTTTTTTTTTTTTTTTTTTTCTTTTGATATAATTTTTATTTTCATAAGCTTTCTTTTTCACACTTTATTGCAAAAATCTATAAGTTCTTGAGTTCTCGTCATAGCTCCGACCTATCTTATTCAATTGTGCAACCTTAGAGAGACCTGACACCCATAATACAAGTTTGATCTTAGTTTGGGTGTCAGAGATCAGATATTGTGAATTTTACAATTTAGAGAATAAGTAGATATTAAGAAACTCATGTATCCACTAATTGTAAAACTGTGAATAAAGTTATTATTATTATTATTATTATTATTATTATTATTATTATAATCTCTAACGCATTCCTGTTCCATGCTTTTATGGTCAATGTTGTGTCATCAGCAAATAATGTACACTCATGTTTCAGATTTTCGCAAAGATCATTAATATATAAAATAAACAATGGAGGCCCTAACACGCTTCCTTGCAACAACAACAAACAACACCACAGTTGTTTTTTATTAAGTTAGAGCTGTATACAGTTTTTTTGTTATTATCAAGCTTTGTTAACACAGTTCTTTGTTGGCGACCCGACAAATAACTTTTAAACCAGTCATACGCTTTTCCTCTTACTCCATATTACAAAGCAACCGAGTATGAGAAACAAAATCAAATGCTTTGCTCATGTCTAAAAATACGGACAACACAGACATTTCATCATTTAGGGCTTCAGTTATTAATTTGACCAAAGTAAAGCACGCAAGTGAAGTCGAACAATTTTTCCTAAAACCAAATTGGTTCTCTGAGAGCAATTTGCCTTTATTTAAGAAACTCGTTAATTTTTCATTCATGGCTTTTTCAAAAATCTTTGCTATAATGGGTATCAGAGTAATTGGCCTATAATTAGAAATATCCGTCTGTTTACCTTTTTTGAAAAGCGGTTTTACTATAGATTGTTTTAACCTAGTTGGAAAAATTCCGGTTTCAAATGACAGATTGATGACATAACTTAATGGTGCTGCTATGTATTTACTACTTAATTTTATTATTTTAGTAGTAATTTCATCATATCCGGTTGCGTTTGTATCATTTAGGGAATTGATAATTTTTATAATGTCTTGTTCAGTTACTGGAGTTAGAAAGATACTGTTAGAATTAGTGCTGATCCTGATGTTGTCATTATTATTATTCCTGCTAGGATTTTTATGAGTTAATTCTATAAAATAGTTATTGAATTGATTACAGATGTCAATAGGATTATTAATTACTTTATTATTTATTATTAGCTCTTTGATGTCATTTTTGTCATTATCGCTGTTGTTTACATTTCTTTTTGTAACGGACCATGTCGCTTTACATTTATTTTTAGAGTTATTTATATATTTTTTGTTATTTATTAATTGCGAATTGAATATGCATTTTTTTAGAATTTTCGAATAAGACTTAAGGCATCATTTTGGTAATTATAGTATAAAATCCTCTTACGTATGCAAGATAACTTTATGCCTTTACTGATCCATTTATTTTTTATCGGTTTATTATATTTTTTAACTATTATTTCGGGAAAACATAATTTATAAAATAAAATGAACAAGTCATGAAACATATTAAATGCTTTGTCACAGTCCGTTTCTTCATATGTTTCACTAAAAGTTAATACTGACATACACTCAAGAATTTTTTTTATATTAGTTTTGCTATAGTCTCTCTTTACTTCGTAAATAAAAAAATTATAATTAAAAAAAATTAAAAAACACGCCTGCCATGTCAAAAAAAATTACAAACAAGTCAAATATTTGCAGTCGGGGGACCTGTAATGAATTGTTCCAAGTAACCGACCCCGACTGCAAATATTTGACTTGTTTGTAATTTTTTTTGACATGGCAGGCGTGTTTTTTAATTTTTTTTAATTATAATTTTTTTATTTAATACCTTTTAGTGAACAACAAAAAAACATGACACAACACAAAAAAAAATATCGTTCGGAACCCTTTGCATGCGATTTCGACTCACACTTGACCATTTTTTAATGTCCACATAGCCTATGTCACTCGGGATAACTCAAAGCTTCTAATGATACCACAAACATTGAAATCGGTCAAGCCTTTTAGAAGTTATGGTGGAATAAAGAAACTCACAAACATACATACATACATACATACATACATACATACATGAACCCTGAAAACATAACACTCCTTTTTGGGCAGTCGTGTAAAAAAGTTTGTCATTTTCTGTGTGTTGTTGCGTTTTGTGAGAAAAAACTTAACAGACTGTCCGGTATCATGATCTGAAAGAGCTAGATTATGTATACTACTTTTTATGTCAAGGTATGAGATATTACTGGCTATCTGATCTATGCAGGAATTTTTCCTAATAGGCTTGTCTATATGTGTCAATAAATTAAAATTATTTAGAACAGATATTAATTCCCTTGTTTGTGTTGAATTTTTCAATATGTCGATATTCCAGTCTCCGCATATTATAATACGGTTCCTATTTTTGTGAGTTAATTTATGTAATAGTGTTTCCATTTTCTGAATAAAATAATTTGTATCTGCGCCAGGAATTCTATATACGCATACCAGCATTAAATTATGACTTGGAACCTCTATACCACAACATTCAAAGCAATACTCTTTAGAGATTTCTTTTGTGAACGGCAATATGTTAAAGACTAATCCTTCTCTCACGAGTATGCAAGTACCGCCCCGTTTTTTATTAGACCTTGAGTAATGCGCAGCTAACTTGTAGTTTGTAAGTCTTAGATTAAATTCATGTCCGGATTGTATAAAAGTTTCGCTAATGCATATAAAGTCTATAATCCCTATCTCTCTAGTCAGCTCAGTAAGTGTTATTTCAAATAAATCTAATTTATTTATTATTCCGGCTATATTTTGATGGAATAACGTAAATTGACGTTTATCCTCTTGAACTGGACTGTTAAGGGGTGGGACGAAAAAAATGGTTTTGAATATTTTGTACTTGACATGTCGATGTTATTGTTTCAATTTTGTAGTCATAATCAACAGGGTAATTTTGGATGTCAACAGATATGCGACCGTAAATGCTTTCAAAAATACACTTTATGCCTAATTTATTAAGTCTACCCGTTTTATATGAAAACTTGTCCAAAGTGAGATTACGATTGGTACCAAAGAAGTATGCATAATTATAGTATTGTATGTCCATATGTAATAAGTTATTAAACATTTCAACTTTATAATTGTGAATAAGAGCTCCCGTTACATATACTGGAGTGCATATAATACGTGGACATTAACGGTTGGACTAGTCCACAAATTTAAAGTCGCGCAGCGGGCTATGGAGCGAGCTATGCTCGGAGTCTCTTTGAAGGATAAAATTCGTAATGAGGTCATCCGACAAAGAACCAAGGTAACCGACATAGCTCGTAAAATTAGTTTGCTGAAGTGGCAATGGGCTGGCCATGTCTGTCGAAGGACCGATAGCCGTTGGAGCAGACGAGTCCTAGAATGGAGACCGCGACTCGGCAAGCGTAAGGTAGGACGCCCCCCCGCCAGGTGGACTGACGACCTGAAAAAGGTCGCTGGAGGGGACTGGATGCGGAGGGCGGAGGACCGGGTGTTGTGGCTTGTGGCGCAAATTGGGAGAGGCCTATGTCCAGCAGTGGACTATGATTGGCTGAATGATTGATTGATGATTGATTGATATTATAATTAAAAATAAATTAGTTATTATTTAAAATTAACAATGAAAAATAGTCTAATATATTTTTATTTTTTTAACAAAACATCTATATAATTAAAAATAAACCAGTCTTAAAATTTGACAATTAAGAATAAGTCTTCATTTAAATTTGATATTGGCGCACTTTTAAAGTCTGTCACTTTAATGACTGATATCTATGGTTTAACGTTTTTTTTTTCAAAGACAATGTGTCAATTTCAACGAAAACTTTCCTTTTTATAACATAATTATCCTTATTTACAAGTTTTTAATAGAAAATACATATTGTATAGGCTTTTACAATTATATTTTATTTTATTTTTATAGTTACAAGTTACATACACATCCGTTGTAATGTTATCACAAGTAAGCAGAAATTAAAACCTTCTGTGAACACAATGTTAACATAAACATTCAAATAAAAGTAGTGCTCCAGGGCCAGATCAGGTGACAGTTACAATACTTATCAAATGCCTAAAAAGTATTGTGGGTCCTTTGACACACATTTTTAATCTTAGTTTAGAATCTGGTGTATTCCCAGATGATTGGAAAACTGCAGCAGTATCACCTATCTTCAAAAATGGTCCTAAAGACAAACCGGAAAACTATCGTCCTATCGCACTGCTCAGCATAGTATCAAAAGTTTTGGAAAAAATTGTAAATAATAGGTTAGTTAGCTTTCTGGATAAAAATAATGTTATCTCAAACAAACAGTTCGGTTTCCGGCGAGGCAAATCTACCGAAGACGCTGTGTCACTTGTAACCAATTAAATTGCTAAACATATAGAAAATGGTGACTGTTGTCTCGGCGTCTTTCTTGACTTGGCTAAAGCATTTGACACAGTGTCGACAGGGCTTCTGCTAAAAAAAATAGAGTTTGCGGGCATAAGGGGAAACCCTCTGCAATGGTTTCAGAGTTATCTGACATCGCGTTTCCAATTCATAAAAGTAGAAAACCATCGCAGTGGATCTCTTCCAATTTCTTTCGGCGTTCCTCAAGGCAGTATACTCGGTCCAACTCTGTTCACCCTATACATTAATGATATAGTTAATCTGCACCTAAACAATGCAGAAATAATATCGTATGCTGATGATACAGTCGTCTTGTTTCACAATAAATCTTGGGACCGGTTATATCACCTTGCGGAACAAGAACTTATTCAGTTAGCGAAGACTCTCGATCAAAACCTATTAACACTTAACGTCGAAAAAACCAAATATATTGCATTTTCCAAAACTAAAGCTTCGAGTCCTCCCCATTCTCTGTCCCTAAAAATGCATACTTGCTTACAGGTAAATAACTGTACATGCGAAGCACTCGCCCGTACAGATAGTCTACACTAATATTATAAAGAGGAAAACTTTGTTTGTTTGTAATGAATAGGCTCAAAAACTACTGGACCGATTTTAAAAATTCTTTCACCATTCGAAAGCTACATTATCCACGAGTAACATAGGCTAAATTCTATTTTGAAAAATAATAGGGTACCGTAAGATATTTGGGTTTTTCGGACACAAGGTGTAAAAAATCAACCAGAAAAGTTACATTTTTTGCGTACGCTGCCTAAACTATAAAAGATAGAACCATAAAATGTTCTAATTAATTGTAGATCTTATAAATATCTACAAAAAAGTCCGGGACACACTATACCTATCTATGTCGAGTGAGGCACAACAACCATTTTTTTATCTTGAATTTCTTTTGGACTACATTTAAACGCATTTATTTTACTCATGCTATAATCCTTATCAAAATAAATTATTTCATCACTAAGTACAGTTTATGTAGATAATATTTGGTCTTTGAATGATTAAAATTGGACGTTTTGTTTCGAAGTTATGGCGAAAAATTAGTAGGAATTGATTTACAAAAATAATGTTTTATCTACATCTACACTATCTACACTTCTACACTATCTACACTAATAATATTATAAAGAGGAAAACTTTGTTTGTTTGTAATGAATAGGCTCAAAAACTACTGGACCGATTTTAAAAATTCTTTCACCATTCGAAAGCTACATTATCCACGAGTAACATAGGCTAAATTCTATTTTGAAAAATAATAGGGTTCCGTAAGATATTTGGGTTTTTCGGACATAAAAAATCAACCAGAATAGTTACTTTTTTTGCGTACGCTGCCTAAACTATAAAAGAGAGAACCATAAAATGTTCTAATTAATTGTAGATCTTATAAATATCTACAAAAAAGTCCGCGACACACTATACCTATCTATGTCGAGTGAGGCACAACAACCATTTTTTTATCTTGAATTTCTTTTGGACTACATTTAAACGCATTTATTTTACTCATGCTATAATCCTTATCAAAATAAATTATTTCATCACTAAGTACAGTTTATGTAGATAATATTTGGTCTTTGAATGATTAAAATTGGACGTTTTGTTTTGAAGTTATGGCGAAAAATTAGTAGGAATTGATTTACAAAAATTATGTTTTACGCATGGGCAACTTTACGTTGCCCTATCACGGGTCGGGGCTCCCGACCATCAGTATATTTTGTTACCTGAAAATAATTTAACGTCAAATGCATTATAGAGAAGCTCTACAATAATCGCTTTAGTTATCTATCCTAAAACAACGAGTTGCACTCCGGGACTGCCGGCAGAAGTGAAAACTTAGATATTTTCATCATTAACAACTTTAACGTCCATATAAAGACAATCTATGCATCCTGCGGATAATGACTGCGTCGTCGATGTTAGTGTCGGTGTCTGTGAATTGACCTGAGAATCATTTTGCTGACCGTGTCTTTCCTGGGTAGGCTTTTTGCAGCAGTAACCGACATCCACGCGGGCGGAGCCGCGGGCAACCGCTAGTATAAAATATTTAGGTATAAATTTAGACAATAATCTAACCTTCTCAGATCAAATTTGTTTCATGTCCACTAGAGTCCGAAAAATAATTCACATCATGAAAAAACTCAGAAGTTGCTGCCCTTTAGACATTTTACGCAAAGTTTACTATGGACTGTGTCAATCCCTTTTACAATATTGTATCCTTATCTGGGGAGGTGCTAGTAAGAGCGTTTTTATAAATATAGAAAGGGCTCAACGCGCGGTGATAAAGGTCGCTCTCAGAAGACCCTACAGGTACCCTACAGATCTTGTGTACCAGGAGTTTCAAGTTTTGAGGGTACGCCAGCTTTTCATACTGAAAGCAACGCTTAGAATGCACGCAACTATTAAAAATCGACCTGATTACGAGAACATTATGAATAAACGAGTCTTCAGAATACCTCTACCATCTTTTACCTCTGAACTTTCAAGACGCTGCACAACTTACACAATTCCCAACATTTACAACAAAGTTTATAAAGTCTGTTATTTAGGAGACTGCTCACTTAAAGACTGTAAGATACAACTTACCAAATTTCTGATACCTCTTTCATATTTAGACACGGAATCCCTGTTATAGGACGCACCATCTAAACACCCACACACACACACACTCTTACGAACGCACACACACAAACAAACAAACTCACACACACACACTCTCACACGCAATGTCACAAATACTCAAGAGCCCATCTTTTAAAGTTAGTGTTATTTAGTTTTAATTTCATTGCTTTTAAATTTAAATTTCTTATGTTTTGTTTTATATTTGTAGTCATTTAAATTTTATCACTGTAATTATAATTATGTAACTAGTTTTTTGTAACGATAACTAGAGTCACAAGATACAAGTGTAACTTAGTTTGTGACTCAACGAAATTGTGTTTTTTATAAAACTTATCTGAATAAATGATTATTATTATTATTATTATTATTAATTTTAATTTGTTAAAACGAATCACTTATACTTTGTCGTGTAACGAAACCATTGCGCGATGTAATTCGATCCCAACGCCATCTATCGAGCTATCCGGTACTAACCTTGCACAATATTGATTTTGGTTATGAAATAGCGTTGGGATCGATTACACATTTATACACACATTTTATTTCTACACTAAACAGAAGCACTGAGCGAAACATTTTCTCTATGTCTCCCGTCAGGACATACTTATGCTGTCTGAAACGAATTAATATGTTAAATAATGGATCTTGCACTACTGGTCCCACCATTTGTAAATTGTTTACAGAAACACCAGAAGAAGTGCGAGCCGAGGCGTCAAACACAACGCGTAACTTAGTCGACTCGCTTTGTTCCCGTATCACTGGGTGGTGGGGCAAGAAATAGGCATTTAACGGTCTAGACTCCGGCGATTCGGATAGGTGACCTAACGCTTCATATTCGTCTATGAATTGACAATATTTTTGTTTTAATTCAGGTTGCTTTCGAAAACGAACCTCTAAATTGAAAAACCTCTTTTTAGCTACCTAAATTATAGGAATTGCCTAAACAATCTATGCTATCACGAAGTGGCAACCCTACACAGAATTGATCAATATTAGTGCGAGTAGTGTTGGCGAGATAATGTTGCTCACACAATTTTTCTTCACTACTCGGGGGCCTTTTTTGAGGAAAATTCTCGAGTTCCCAGAACTTAGATAAGTCATCGTGTATGTTACTAGAAGTGTCTTTTGAGACAAAGTTGCACATGACTGACTCAGTTTTGTTTTTATTGAAACAAGGCAATGGACCCGTAACGAGCCATCCAAACTTTGAAGCCTGAAGCTTAGGAAAACCATGTCCTAACGAATGCTGCTGGCCACTAATTATATCCCAGAATAAGTCAGCACCGATCAAAATATTGACTGAGGATGGTTCATTTAAAGTGGGGTCTGCTAGCTGAAATCCGTGAATATTCAATTGTTTTAAATCAAATTTTGATTTAGGTAAGTTGCCGGTAATCTGCGGCAAAACTAAACATGAAACTGTCACATTAAAGGGACTTGTCTCAGAGTGAATGCGTAGAATACAGCGTTCTGTGTTAATATTTAATTTAGTGTTGCCAATATCTACTATGGTAGTGTCTGATGGCTGAGGAATCAGGTTTAGATGGCGCTTCACGGCCTGTGTAATAATTGTCGACTGACTCCCGCTGTCGAGCAAAGCTCGCAGTATCATAGTTTCGTTTGTGGCAGGGTTGGTAACCTTTACTCGAGCAGTACACAAAAGTACTTCAGAAGAACACGTTGAGGACATACTAACAGAATTAACTGAATTAGAATTTTCCTTTTCTTCTGATTTATGAAGAAGAGTATTATGCCGTAGCTTACAATGACGACATGTAGCTGAGAGGCGACAACGTTTAACGACATGCCCAGGTCTCAAACAATTCTCACATAATTTGTTAGAAGAAACAAAGGCTATCTTCTCCTCTAATGAGATAGACTTGAAAGATCGACACTCATACAAGCGATGGCCATTTTTACAAAATAAACATTCCGGTGTTTTAGGAGAAGAAGTGTTACTATCGTTTGGTACAGCCACTACCAAAGACTTGGAACTGTTATGTTTGTTTTGATAACTAGATAATTGTTTTTGTTTATTATCTTGAGGGTCGTGTTTATGGCGATAAACGGTCTCCAATACATCAGCGCGACGTTTAAGGAAACTGAAGAAATCATTAAGCGAAGGTATGTCACTCAAACTATTTATATGTTCTTCCCATTTAAAATATGTACTAGAACTTAATTTGCCAGCAATAAAGTATATAATTAAAACATCCCATTTGTCCGTAGGTAGCCCTAGTGAATTGAGTGCGCGAAGGTTTTTAGTGACGTGGTCAATCACATATCTTAAGGACTTATCATTTTCTTGAATAGAGTTAAAATTAAACAAAGATTTAAGGTGGTTATTTATCAATTGACGCTTGTTGTCGTACCGTTCGCATAAAAGTTTCCATGCTTCGGAATAATTATTATGAGAAACCTCCAAATTAGCAATCACCCGAGCGGCTTCTCCCTCTAAATAACATTGCAAGTAATGGTATATATGAATGCTTTCGATCTTATTATTGTTGTGAACTAGCGAAACAAATGTTTCCTTAAATTCTAACCACTTGAAATACGTACCGTCAAAGTTTGGAATTTTAATAACCGGTAATTTAAAACCCAACGCATTACAACTGTGATCGTTATGATGACACGTAGCCACAGATGATTTATTTTGAGATTGATTTTCACTGTCCTCAACTTTAGAATGTTTCCTAATTAAGTTTTGGGCCGTCGCAATACAATGGTAGAAATCATTTTCTATTAAATCCCTAGTAACTAACTCGCTACTTTGGGTTTCTTCGTTACTAATTTCTATAAGATTCTGCATCTCGTCAAATTCAACGAATAACGTCTCAATTTTAGTTAACTTCAATGCGAGCTTATCTATTTCTAGTTTTGATTATATATTGAGAAAATATAATTTTACAAAGCAAAACTACACTAGAATTAGAATATTTTCTTTTAAACTACAGCTTAAAACTAGAACTTTATACGCCCACAAGATTAAGTAGTAAAACGTGCATCGATAACTTCGCTCACAATTATAAAAAAGGATGTAAAGCGGAGTTCGTTGATTTAGTTCTCTCAGACCACACAGCTCAAATTCTTAAAATCCCCACTAAGAAGACTAGTCTCTTAAAATCGTGGAAAATAAAAAAGAGAGAATTTTCAAAAGATAATTTGACAAAATTTAAAACGTGCTTAGAATGTCTATCATTTGCACAAGTATTCAACTCCGATGATGCAAACGAATCTTATGATAATTTCATGGAAGACTTTCTGCTTTTATACGAATTATGTTTCCCCATAAAAATTATAACCATTAAATGCAACAAAAAGATAAAATGGATTTCCCGTGGCATAAAGACATGTTGTCAAAAACAAAGGCAACTGCTTTGGAAGTATCGATTCAATCCTAATCCTAAAAATAAGCAAATTTTCAAAACTTACACGAAACTATATAAAAAAATAATTAAGCTCACACAAAAAGCACAAAATAATCATTATATTAATACATCTAAAAATAAAGCTAAAGCTGCTTGGCAAATAATTAATAATTCTAAGAATGAGTGCTTCCCACAAGAATACATTATGACTTTAAAAAGAGATCAATGAAAACAACATCAAACATGATGTTTCAAATAATAATAAACATAGCTTTGATAATATAACATAGTCAATATGATTAATAGTCTTAAAAACACAAATACTGTGGGCTACGACGACGTGTCTACTAAAGTAATTAAATATGTAAAGGATATAGTAGCAGAACCACTGGCTCACATAATAAATTTATGTATCACTGAGGGTGTATTCCCAAATAGCCTTAAAACCGTTATTATTAAGCCATTACACAAAAGGGATGATAAAACAGAAATAAAAAATTATAGGCCTATTGCAAAAATTCCAATTATATCAAAATTAATAGAAAAAATAATTTACCATTCTCTTTATACATATTTTGAAAAGTATCAATTATTTTGTAAAGAACAAAAGGGATTTCGTAAAAATACAACAATTAATATGGCACTGTTTGATCTAGTGTCTAAAATTATAGCGTCAGTAGATAAAAGAAACCCCATCTGTCCTATCTACACAGATATGACTAAGGCATTTGACTACGTAGACCATAAGATCCTGCTGCAGAAACTTCAAGGCTATGGTATCAGAGGAAACGTCCTGAAATTGCTGGAATCATATCTAAGCGACAGATATCAGCTCACAGAGACTACTAGAATCTGTCCTAAGACTAAATTGGTCACAACCTACCAATCCAAATCAAGACTAGTAAAGTATGGCGTCCCTCAAGGAAGCGTCTTAGGGCCATTATTATTTTTAATTTATATCAATGACCTTCCGAAAAGTACCCGTCAAAGAATGGTCCTATTTGCAGATGACAGCACTGCCATTATTGAATGTTATGATCCACAAGCTTACCAAAACGACATTAACAATTGTCTTTCTGAAATAATTAGCTGGCTTAACAATAACAATTTGATAATAAACTTAAAAAAGACAAAAGTAATGCACTTTCATCAACGGCGAGAAAATCCTACTGTGAATGTTTCGTATAAGTGTAGTGAAATAGATAAAGCTTTGAGTCCTCCATACCCGACCTAACATCGCCAATCACTTTAAGGAGGGTGAAAACGGTGCTGTGTCCAGGTCTAAATCCAGATTGAAAATGGCTAAGGAGATTGTTTTCATAAATGAAAGCTGACAACTGCTTATGGACACAGGCCTCTAGGGTTTTTGATAAAAAAGGAAGGATAGAAATTGGACGGAAGTGGTTAGGGAGAGAGGGATTAGGGATCTTAGGTAAAGGCCGAACGAGTGCTTTCTTCCATAAACACGGAAAAGCCCCGATGTCCAGGGAGGAGTTAATGATGTGGGTAATGGCTGGGAGAAGTTGATCGAGGATGAGGACGATCATCCGGCGGCTGATGCCATCGCAGCCCACGGCCTTGGATTTAATAGAAAGGATAATCTTTTTAATGTCTCCACAAGCGATTGGAGCAAAAAAAAACAATCTATAGCAGGACGCGTTAGACCAGAAATATAATTATTGGTATCACGTTGAGTTAGATGATCAAGAGTAGAGGAGGTGGAGAAATGTTTATTCAGATCATCTAACCCAATGGTACTTGGAAGGTCTAAATGTCGCGCTCTGCCGATACCGAGAGTTCCAAGGAACTTCCAGATATCGGCAGCCGAAGTTGAGGAGATATTATTGTGAATATAACGGCGTTTGGCGTTACGTATCATCTGGTTACACCGATTCCTAGCAATTTTGAATAATGCCCAGTTGTCATCAGTACGGTCCCTCTTAAAGATGCGAAAAGCACGGTTTCTGCGCCTCATAGCCATAGTTATACCCTTTGTCATCCACGGTGCTGGTAAACGTTATGGCAACGATGACAACAACTCTGTCACTGACGTCTAATTTATTTTGTTGATTTTGGCGGGTAGCCGTATAAACAAATTGAGTAACCTAATTTTTGTATTGGTCTATTACAGCCCACAAACGCACTATTTATCACTCACTACAATGTATGTAATATATGTTTCCACTAAGTTCACAAATTATACAGTTTCAATTAACTTTGACTATTATTTCTAATTGTTAAGTAGAAAAAAGTTGCACAGATGACTTGCCGAGACAGACGTTACACGTCAACCCCTTGTTATACATTATATAGTCTTGGCGGTTGCAGATACTTTGGCAAAATTTTCGGTTTTTCTTCTGCCAAAACGCGTCTGGTTCCTGTGGTGTGGCACTATTGATAACACTCAACACTTGTAGTTCCTCCAAAAGCGATGTTATACGGAATTTCCATGTACTATAATCTCTCGCCATTAAATGGTTGGATATTTCTTTTGTTGCGCGAATCCATTGTTTACGCAATTAATATTTACACTGTATCACTGTATTTTAATTTTAATTTTATTACTTTCAACTTTAGAAAACGGCCTGGGCCCATAACCTATTGGATATGGGTGCAGGTGAGACAAAGAAAAGACGTGTGTCCTCAACGACTGTTATATTTCGAATGAATGTCAGTTACAGAAAGTGCGATTGAAGTAAACATTGAATGATTGTATGTATGCTATGTATGAACTTGGATATTTGTATAGGTATATACGTACATAATGCGTATATTCCAACACATTATATAACGGATTGTTTGCTTTGACTTCTTCGGTTGTCAAAGTGATTATTTCTATTACAGATTAAATTAAATATTTTAAATTTTCTTTTTTACAACGTAGTTTGTACTGCGTTGTTGACGCATATATTTTAACAATAATGTACAAATAATTGTAACAATTTATTTTTTAAAGAGTAACCTATGGAGTTTGTTGGCGGCTCTTCTCCATAGGAAGGACACTTTGGAACCGAGCAACTAGAGTCAGTAGTTTTTAACGTAACGTTTCTTAAGCGCCTTTTTTTTGGTTTATGAGAAATAAAAACTTTTTGATTTTGAATAAGTATACGCCAACTATAATTACACCACTATCCATGATAGAGTTACAGTGAGAAATCTGACAGTTTAATCATTGCTAACTTGTAATTACTAGACGGTGAAAGGTGACGACACTCATCTTAGGACATAAACTAGAAGCAAAACTCGTATACACCGAGCTTTCACACTCGAGTTATATTATCTCTCCTACTATGTAACTTAGGAGTGTCCAGCTATTTTGATGAATCGTAGTACAGGAGCTGGCGTTGTTAACTACAATTTATTATTGGTAAATAAACAAGTGAAGAGTGAATTTAAAAAAATATAATGAAACAAATCTTTTCACTCATTGGAAAAACTATTATAACATATATTTTAAATCACGTACTGATTTAAAATAAATTGATCAATAGTTAAAATTGATTTTATTTAAAGTTTTTTGCAGAAATCTGACTAGTTTCTGTTAAATTTGTATCAAAATAATATTACTTGTATAGCTACATTAGTACTGAGATGAAACGTTAAAATAGTAATGTTACTGTAAATTGAAGCGGTAAAATATATTTTTTTTAGTCTGTGCCGAGCACTCTGTAGTTTTATTAGGTTATGGGCAACAACGACCTCAAATGTAATTTGGCACAGAAGACTTGGACATATAAATAGCAAAGACATGAATGACATGAGAGAGGGTGCTGTTGATGGCTTAGAATTTGACAAGAAAGCTGAGATCAGCAAGTTCAATTGCACAGTGTGCTGTGAAGCCAAACAAACCAGATCGCCATTTCCACATAGCAGTAATAGAAGTACGCATGTCCTCGATTTGATTCATGCAGATGTGTGTGGGCCGATGGAAACCAAATCAATCGGCTCATCCAGATATTTCTTGCTATTTGTGGATGACTATAGTAGAATGTCATTTGTCCATTTTTTGCAGAATAAAAGTGAAGTCTACTCCTGTTTTAAAGAATTCAAGATTATGGTTGAAAAACAGATGAATTGCAGTATAAAAGTTCTAAGGACAGACAATGGCACAGAATTTTGCTCAAATGAAATGGAGAACTATTTAAAACAACATGGCATAATACATCAGCGCACCAACCCATATACCCCAGAACAAAATGGGATGTGTGAAAGATTTAACCGCACTATTGTGGAGAGAGCCAGATGCTTCTTTATGATGCAAAGTTTGAGAAGAAGTTTTGGGCAGAAGCAGTTCACACAGCTGTGTACTTAAAAAATAGAACAGTTGCTTCTGGGTTGAACCAAATAACTCCCTATGAACTTTGGACTGGCTGCAAGCCAAATGTCAGTCATCTAAGGTTGTTTGGAAGCACAGTTATGGCTCACATCCCTAAACAAAAAAGGCTGAAATGGGATAAAAAGGCAGAAAAGCATTACTTAGTTGGGTATGCTGATACTATAAAGGGGTACAGGCTGTACAATCCCAGTACCAAAAAAGTGATAACATGCAGGGATGTCACTGTCATGGAGCAGGATAATTCAGAAATAGTGCAAGCAACAATAAATGAAAACAATGTGTCCTCATCTGACAGTCTTGGTCAGAATAAAGATTCTGATGGCTCGGACTCTGAAGTGTCAACTGGTACAGTGAAAAGTAACAATAATGACAGTACCTACATAGAAGAATCAAACTCACACAGTAGTTCAGATGAATTTTTTGACAGTATACCAGCAAAGGAGTTGAAAGATTTAATTGAGTGTGAAAAACCAGATAAAGCTGTTAGAGACAGGAAAAAACCTGACAGATATGGTTATAGTAATATGTGTGTTGAAACAGACTTAAATTTATGTGCAGACCAGCTGATAACATATTAAGAGGCTGTAAATGGACCAGAATCAGAGGAATGGTGTAAAGCTATGCAGGAGGAACTAAAATCATTCGAAGAAAATGAAGCTTGGGATGTGGTGAACAGGCCAGAGCAAGCTACAGTGGTTGAGTGTAAGTGGGTGTTTAAGAAAAAAGTGGACTGTGATAATAATGTGAGATATCGTGCTCGTCTAGTCGCCAAAGGATTCTCCCAAAAGGCAGGAATAGACTATACAGAAACATTCTCCCCAGTTGTCCGTCATTCAACATTAAGATTGTTGTTTGCATTAAGTGTCAAATATAACTTAGATATTACTCACTTAGATGTAACCACAGCATTTTTAAATGGATATTTAAATGAAAATGTGTATATGAGCTTACCTCAGAACTTTGAATGTAGTAATAAAGAAAACAAAGTGTTAAAGTTGAAACGTGCTATCTACGGGCTAAAACAGTCTGCTAGGGCATGGTATAAACGCGTAGAAGATTGTCTACATGATTTAGGTTATAAAAAATCAGAATATGAACCCTGTTTATTCATGAAACTTAATAATAATGCTAGAATATATGTGGCTTTGTTTGTAGATGATTTTTTTGTTTTTTCTGACAGTCAAAAGGAAACTGAATTTCTTAAAAATCATTTGAAAAGTAAATTTAAGTTGAAAGACTTGGGAAAGATTAGACAATGTTTAGGTATGAGGGTTAGAAGGGAAAATAATGAGATTTTTGTAGACCAGGAACAATTTGTTGATCATTTGTTGAATAAGTTTAATATGAAAACCGGCCAAGTGCGAGTCGGACTCGCGCACCGAGGGTTCCGTACAAACCTGTAGGTAAATAAGTGAAAGTTCGACCATCACGGCAATCGAGTCATAGTTATGGTATTTTAATTGCAAATTGTAATTTATAACATAACAATATGGAAAGCTGGAGGAGCATAAATTAATGACTAAGGTCTATTTTTATCGTTTTAGTAATCCTTTATTTTATGATAATACATAATTATCATTTACTTTATAATATAACTGAAATACCTACACTAGCCTTGCAGCAGCCTTGCAAAAGTCTGCTGACGAATGAGGGCAAGCTTTTTTTATCAAAGTTATTTATTTACAAAGTTTTTTAGTTACTATGTATTTAGAAATCTGGTACAAAAAGTTAATTGTTAGGCGGGCGGTTGCCGCTCTTGACGCTGCAGCAGCGCGAGCGCCCGCGGCGCGTGCGGCGCTCATAGGTCAGAGGGTGGCCGGGAAATGTTTGCGTCTCACTCTTTTGCATTATGTTTACATTAGCAAATGACGTACAATATTTTTTTAGGGTTTTCGCGTCTTTTGACACAACAATGTAAACAGTCGGAAGTAAATTAAGATAAGCTTTATTTTGTTGTGGCGAGTTCCAAATTTCTTTGTATATATATTATTCGCGTTCTAACAACTTAAATATTTAAAATGTTGTTATTGTTTATGTAAAAAAGGCGCATAAGTTCTTATCTGATAAAACGACCTGGATACCCAAAGTAAAATAACGACAAAAGACAAAGACTAAAAGATCTGACATACTATCAACAGCTACAAGATTCTACAAGAACCTCTATTCCAGCAAGAACCAAATCGACAAAACGGACTTAGACAGCAACGTCTATGTACAATCGGGGACATCCACGCCTTATCACCTTACCGTCGAGAAACAGTTTACGTCGCTTGCGCTCTTTCTAACGCTCTAGCGACGCGGTGACGCCTCCTTATTTCTGATTGTATTTTAATATAGAAATTGCCAGTGTCATTGCAAACGTTGAACACTGTGCACGAGTGAAACATTATATCGTATTAATGTTCGTCGTCGTCGTCACTAAATACTACGAATGTTTTGACGACTTATGCAATATGTTTCTCTTATGCAAATATTTTCATAAAAGTGTGTTGTCTATTATGTAAACTAGAAATGCTAGAATATTAATATGTTAAGATGATTATTTTTTATTTGATTTTGCAGTATATTTGAAAATAAAATTAATAATAGAGTAACTAAAAAAAATAGATTTAATTATGTAATTTATCGTTATTTTTACTCGCCTGCCAAGGAAGTGTTAGGTTTATTGCTCGTGTCTCATAATAAGTTTCTAGATTTCTTTTTTTAAACGTCTGGACAGATTAAGGTTTTTTTAATTATTTATATGGGTGATTAAAACAAAATTGGCGATTTTTTTACTACACCTGTCGAGTGCGTTGTCAAAACATAGTTTTTATAAATGACTGGCCTGTTGGTCTAGTGGTTAGTGACCCTGTCCGCTATACCGGAGGTCGTGGGTTCGATTCCCACCCAGGACAAATCTATGTGTTATGAGCACAATCATTTGTTCTGTGTCTGGGTGTAATTTACCTATAATTTGTATTAGAAACATATAAGTATGTTTATCAGTTGTCTGGTTACAATAAAACAAGCTCTGCTTACTTTGGTATCAGATGGCCGTGTGTAAGATGTCCCAGGATATTATTATTATGTTATAGTATTATTTTAAATGTTGTTTTTTTAATTTATGCACTTTGTTGCATAATGTTATGTTTTAATGTAATTTGGGTTGAGAAATGAATTAATATTAAAAACTAGTCGGGATTTTTATGCTTTTAACAGCTTGTTTACTAAATAGTAAAATTGCATCAATACCAAAATTCAAATGTTATTATATTATTTGTTGCCTAACTTTAAGTTAATACATATAGGATGCATAATGCATTTTACTACTACTAAAATACTAATTAGATATAAACTTAAAATATCTGATTAGTATTTTAATGCTATTTTCTTTTACTAAAATCACCGTTTATACTCCAGTTTTGAGTTTTACAACTCTATAAACCCAGTATCTGAACCTTACCACTTTTCCTTGTGTGTGTAGCAGGTATTCTTTTGAATGGAGTCTGGAGTATGAATTTTGTTGCGCCTTTAATTGCCATAGCAATATTTTTAAAGTTTGCATCTACACCTAGGACAACTAGCTAATGACAAGGAGTAAACGCGCAATAAAGAGACGTTGCTGGTCGGTCAACGTCTGGCTTGAAGCATAAGCTAAGCATATTATTATTTAAGTAAGGAATAAAAAAATAAAACAAATTAAATACTTCAAAATATATTTTGATTTACTAGATTACTAAAAATAAATGAGAGCTACCGTTATTACGCTCACCAGCCTTTGGCGCGTCAGTTGCTGCCTACCAACGAACTAAACTAAGTTAATATGATCGTAATTTTGGATATCAAATTAGACTAGCTCCATTGGTGGCGAAATTGCTAAAGGGGCTACGTTTGACGATGTAGTAATTTTAATATTACCTACACTCTTACTACTGCAGTAGGAGTGTAGGTAGCAATTTTACTGAATCTATAACATTTATAATATTTATTTACCTTATTTATCAAGATCAAGAGGGTTTTAAACAAAAAAAAAACTATATGGAAGTCGGGAATGCATTTATAAGTGCCGAGGCCAAAAGACGGTTCGTAATCGAATTAAAAAGTGATACCTTGTATCAACAAGATATTCTGGCTCAATGGTTTGACAACCAAAATTATATTTATGATTTTATCGTCGGTCTAACTATCCGAGCAAGACAAACAAAAGGTATATTTCTGTCCTTTTCTAACGCATGACGTGCGCAGTAGATAGAACGAGAGCTGCATTTTGTGCATTACATTACAGTTCTTGAGTAAACTTGAACGATAACAATAAGCTGTCGCGAGCAAAACTAAACTATTTGCTAATGATTTTAAGGTTCATATTAGGATGTTACTGTTTTTTTAATGTTTCTCATAGATTGTTTGTAGATTTTATTTTGGATCCGACGTCCATTTAGTGTTTTAATGTTAAAATACGATAGTATATAGTAGTAAGTAGTATATATTAACAATTCGAATTAAATTATATCTTTAATAGAGAGGCAATAAAATCAGAGGTGAATAAGAAGATTATTGATGGAACTTATAAAACTACTTTAAACCGTCAGGGGCCTGATAATATACCTAGAATGACGATTGAAATATAATAAGACTGCTAAGAATTAAGCATGTTGCTACAATTATATTACATATCCTCGTCAGACTCAACGACCTAATTTAATAACTGAAAGTTAAAATAATTAGTATACTGCGGTCGAAGAAAGTTTTAAAAACATTATAACGCTCCCAATAAGCCAACCGCCAAATCTCTAGCAAAAGTCTCTACCTATATAGATTATATTATTAGTTTTGCAGGCTTTCTGCTTTTCTTTTTAATGTTCTCCTCACTGTTCGCATAGAAAAGACAAATTGTCGATCAAAGGTCTTCGTTGGAGTAAAAAGTTCGCCTTCATAGGTTCTCAGCATCCGCTGTCGGTCTTCTTCGTCGATGAAAAATCGTGACCTCTCTTCGCGCGGGCAGTTATTTAGTCTGCCATCCTCTTCCTACCGTCTTATCCACAGCCTTACTGTAAGAGCGCTGCAAACAAAATGTTTAAACAATGAATCCATACATAATAAAATTCTAATAAGTTTACAAAAACATGACGGCAACAAGATGTTTTATATGTGCACTGATACATTGTAGTGGCCATACCGGCGGACTTTGATGTAATTACTTGAGCTAACCAAAATTCAAGTAAAATCTTTTTTTTTTTTCAATCCAGTAAATATCATTTTATCTATACTAATATTATAAAGCTGAAGAGTTTGTTTGTTTGTTTGTTTGGTTGAACGCACTAATCTCAGGAACTACTGTTTAGAATTGAAAAAATCTTTTTGTGTTAGATAGTCCATTTATCGAGGAAGGCTTTAGGATATATAACATTACGCTGCAACCAATAGGAGCTAAGCAGCAGTGAAAAATGTCACAAAAACGGGGAAAAATATTCATACTTGAAAGCTTCCGTTGCGTGCGCTGCGTAAACGGTTCGAGTTACCCAAAATATATGTATGAAAGAATTGTTCTTCTTTAAATGATCTAAAAAAATGTCTGCAACAGTATATGTCTATCTTTTAAGATTGACTCACTATAACCTTTTTTAAGGTAATCATTTGGTCGAAATTAATGCATTATTGCCGATTACTTGCTACAGAGTTTTATCAACATAATATTAACTGAAATTATCATTTACGCAGAAATACTTTTTTTTTTTTAAACTTCTTAATCGCGGTCATAATAACAGAAATTGACGCGGACGAAGTCGCGGGGATCAGCTAGTTTAGATATAATTTGGTCATAACAACTAACATGCGCTTTGCGTAAACAAGTCCTCGCAAGCTCGGGTTTATGACTCTTTTGTTAAAAGTGAGCTGACTAGTTTTTTATCTATAGCAGTGGAATTCTATTGTTATAGTGACGAGTAGGTTTGTGCACGGGTGCACCGATACCTTGCTCCGGCCAAACCGGCCGGCTTTGCTAATTATTGTTTCATTTTTAAAATTCAAATATTATAATTAAATAAACGTCTTAACGTTTATTTAATTACTCTTTTAAAGTTAGGTTTAATATTATGATAACCATAAGGAATGAAATAAGATTATAAAAACACCTAACAAAACACCAAACAAAACACTATTATAAATAGTATTCTTTAAAATAATGTGTATACCCTAAACAAGAATAGAGATGAACTATCTTTTTAACTACAACTTTTTTTTATTTAACATATCACTCATTTGGTGAAGTTAAATAAATCCCAACAAAAGTATGAATGGAAATGCACTGACTTACTGTTACTTTATACAGTGCGTAGAAATGTGTGTTCCTACAGGTGACATGGAAATAATGAAGTTTGAATATAAAAAAAAACAAGTATTGGCCACAAAGATAACTTTAAAATTTGACACTAAATAGATTAAGATGTTAAAACATGAGACTAGTGTCAGATGACTCACTGATGTGTTTTCATGTTTGGTGCAATAATAAAAAGTATATGAAACAATTTTGACCAACTAGAATTTGGTATATGTAGTTCGCGTTACTAAAAATCTTTTTCTATCCCACTACTACTATATCTATCTGGTTTTCGGCTGACTGATAAAAAACATAATGCTGCAAATAAAATTAAAATGTTATACTTACAGATATTCTCAGGTCATTCGCAATTTGACTAATATATATTTTATTCGCTCTTCGATAGTCAATTTTCAATATCACATAAAATAAAAGTCCGGTAAACACGCGCGAGTGTTCGTAAACAGTAGTCAAAGTCACGGAGAAAACATCGAACGTCAACAATCAACAAACAGTGAGATGCGACTGACGTCCACAAAAATAGTCAAAATATATATTTCCATCTCGTTACTGCAATGTCCTAATTGGTCAACGTCACAGGAGGGCGGAGCTTCCGCGCAAGTCGCCTGCGTCGAACGTCAAGCTAAATATTTTTAAAAGTGATAAGGCCTGGGTGTCCCCGATTGTACCACCTATTTTAGTAGACGAAATAATTAAAGCAATCGAAACACAGAAGAAAGACAAAGCTCCTGGCCCTGACGGGATTAATAACGAACTGCTTTCTGACTGCAAAACCGACATTGCACCACTACTAAAATACGTCTTCGACGACGTAGTAGACACGGAAAAAAATCCATCACAAGGGACAACATCTACGATCATCCTACTTCACAAAAAAGGGGACAAGGGCGAAATCAACAACTACAGGCCAATTAGCCTTATGTCCAATATTTACAAAGTTTTTGGGAAAGTGATTCTACGGAGAATAACTAGAACCCTAGACGAAAATCAGCCCAAAGAACAGGCGGGGTTCAGGGCGGGCTACTCGACGCTCGATCATATACATACAGTGAGACAAATTTTCGAAAAGAGTAAAGAATTTAGTATGCCATTTTACTGCTGCTTCATCGACTTTAACAAGGCATTCGACTCAATAGAGCACGAAAATATTTGGAGTTGTTTGAAGACACAAGGAGTCGAATACAAGTACATCAGAATCATAAGAAATGTATATACAAATAGTACAGCTAAAATTAAACTTGAAAAAGAGGGGAAAGAAATAGAAATAAAAAGGGGAGTAAGACAAGGAGACCCGCTCTCGCCTAAACTGTTTACTGCTGTGTTAGAAGGAATCTTCCGAAAACTAGATTGGGACCAGTATGGACTAAATATAAACGGGGAACAACTATCACACCTAAGATTCGCTGACGACATCATATTATTCGCCAAGACAAAAGACCACCTACAAAACATGCTCATAGACCTAGAAAGAGAAAGCAGCAAGGTAGGCCTAACAATGAACGAGACCAAAACAAAAGCCATGACAAACGTATCAGAAGAAAACATCACTATTAAAGGAAAATCGATTGAGTTTGTAAAAGAATACACCTACCTTGGACAACAAATGTCAGCAACCAATATGATGTCAAAAGAAATAGACACAAGAATCGCGCAAGCTTGGAAATGCTACTGGGGGTTCAAGGACATAATGAAGAATACTGAAACCAAGATAAACGTCAAAACTAAATTATATAATACCTGCGTACTCCCGGTCTTGACATATGGCTGCCAAACTTGGGCACTCACCAAAGAACAAAATAACAAACTGAGAACCTGTCAGACAGCAATGGAACGAAGCATGTTAAATATAAGTTCGATTGCAGCGCGCATCGAATACGGACGTGCCTTACAAAGTGCATCGTACAGATATTTAATTCGCGAACAGCGCGGCTATATGCCGCTGCCCGCCTCTGTTGCTATGAGCTCAACACTCATAGCCAACGAATTGTTGGCATTTATACAAAATGCCATCGATACAATGGATGAAGTTAGCATCTTACAAATATGTAAGACTAACTTCAAAGAAGAAGATATTAGCAGTGGCAAGAGGATGCTGTACGCGAGTCTGGACAAACTCGACCAGATGCCGTCTCGACGGAGGGACGGTACAGAGAAGAGCGTCCAGGACATCATCACCTTGTTGAAGGTGACCGACCCTGACGACGTGCCGACTTTCGTGGCGAAGGAGCTGCACAAGCTGCCCCCCGTCACTTTCGACCACGTCGACGTCACCAGGCTCCTGAAGGACATCATCTTCCTGAAGACGAGCTTGACAGAAGTGCAGTCCAAATTGGAGGCCTCGGACAGGACTATTGAAGATCTGCATGCCGAAGTAGTGTTATTACGTAACACTATTTCTGTAAGTAGGTCACCTGACGAGGCGTCTAAGGTGAAAATGCGTCGCGGGGCGCAAAATGTCTCCGTGTGCAGTTTTGCATCGGCGGGGTCTGATGCGTCACCGACGTTAGTAAAGTGCGATGACACGGCGAGTGCGAAATGTGTAAACACGTCGACACCTCGACGCGTTTATGCTGACGCCGCCGCTAGCCGGGCCGCAGCTCGCACACCTAGCTGCGCCGCACCCGTCCCCGCGCCCGCGCCGCCGCCCCAGCGCGCTCCTACACGTGCCGCGCGCACGCCGTGCCCCGCGCCGCTGCCCGCGCCTGCTGTGTTGGCGCCTGGACGAGATGAAGACGGTTTTGAGATGGTGCAGAGGAAGAAGCGCCGTCCCATAGCTGTGAAGAACCGCTGCGGCAAAGCTCCATTGAAGCCCAATGGACTAGTGCGTGCCGCACAGCCGAACACGCCAGTCTACATCTCCCGCCTACATCACTCTGTGACGAAAGAGTGTGTTGTCGACTACGTGCGCCAGAAGTTGAAATACTTGCTGAGGGTGCAGAAGCTAGAGTCTCGCCGCAACGTCAACTTCAAGGCGTTTGTGGTACGAGTACCGAATTGCTTCTTGCATCAAGTACTGGATGAAAACTTCTGGCCTCAGAATGTCGTGTTCCGTCGCTTCCGCGGACAAGTACCACCAGAACGCACTAAGACGTAGTGCAAGGAAGATTACTAACTTAATTTTAAGCAATATTTACTAACAACTTTTGTATAAAATATCTATGTTAGTCTGTAAGGTATATGTCTATGGGCCTGAGTAGCCTGATGATAAATGATCTGAAATAAAAGGCTTATATTATTATTATTGTTCAACATTTTTTGTTTCTCCCAAATGGGGTAAGATCTTCACTGTCGCGCGGGCCTTAGCCAAGCGCGAGAGTTGACGTGATTTAATCTGTAGACAGAAACTTCCTAACAATTCTACACGTGTTAAGTATGGTCGCCTTCTGTAGAAGAATGTATGTGAGTGAATGGAGATCTAACAGTTTGAGGCTTGTGTGTAGTGTGTGAGGTATGATGCCTGTAGACGATAGCACGATAGGGATGGTTTTAACTGCTTTGACTTTCCATTGTTTTCTCAACTCAATGGCTAAATCTGTGTATTTTGTAAGTTTTTCTGTGTGTGTGGATGAGAGGTTATGTGTTAGGGATAGCTATGTCTATCAAGTGGACTGTTTGATTCTTCTTATCATGTAGAGTAATATCCGGCCGGTTGTAGTGAACTGTTTTGTCGGTAAGTATAGTTCTATCCCAATAAAGTTTGTAGTCTGCATTATCTATTACAACCTGAGGGGTGTATTTATAGTAAGCTATTTTTTCTTTAATGAGGTTAAATTTAAATGCAAGATTTTGGTGGATAATTGCAGCTACTTGATCTATTATTATTATTATTATTACTATTATTGTTTATGTGTCGTGTAAGAAAAGCTAGCGACGTACGAACGAAATACAAATTGGACTTTATATCTATGATATAAGGTTTAAATTACTTTAAACTAAAGATTAAATTTATTTGTTATGAGGTTGTGGTTCTGATTCAAGACATGTGAAGAGAGTTATCCTGAAAAATTAACATGTATTTTTTATTATTTCGGAATTCGATTAAGATGCCTATTCTGAACCGACTCCTTTCTAAACTTGAGTAAAATGTGTTCTCGTTGTATAACGGAACCAATATTGAACCTTATGTGCTTTAGAATAAATAGCTTATTAAAATATCTGAAGTAGGAGTGAAGTAAAAGAATATAATAGATTCTAGCAACATAATTTTATGACACATTTTTGCCATTCATATTAGACGATAGTGTCAACCCACTATGTGCCTAATTTTCGTATTCAGATAAGCCAACAACAATCGGCCACTGACAAACCTACTATGGCATCAGTGGGAATTGTGGTGTTGTTAATTTAAATTAAAAATAAAAGTAGCAAACATTTTGTAATTATTAATCCCACCAAAAACATTAAATGTAAAAAAAAGCCAAGTCTCTCTATGCAATTCTTCCATCGTAAAAAGTTTTGAGATCGCATAGGAGCCAAGTCCTGTTCAACTTAATTTGTAATAATAAATCAATATTTTGTGACTATATCAATAGTTTTGTTTACATTACAATAACAGTGACTTGGCCATGAGCACAAGTTAAAGTCGTTTGCTCCTTGTAATTACGTGCAAATACCGTTGTATTTATATATTATATATATATTATGGACATGATTTTGTAACTGATTGGAATTTGAGATCACTATGGACTAAACATGCGCCATAGTGCATGTGCAGTTCACTGATCTTAGATGATACCGACTGTCGGTTAAGGTGTCCTGATATTATTTATTATTTACTTGCAACTCCTCCAAATATGCCGTTTTATATTTGTATCTTATTGTGCTCATGGCCAAGTCACTATTATTGTAATGTTAACAAAACTATTGATATAGTCACAAAATATTGATTTATTATTACAAATTAAGTTGAACAGGACTTGGCTCCTATGCGATCTCAAAACTTTTTACGATGGAAGAATTGCATAGAGAGACTTGGCTTTTTTTTACATTTAATGTTTTTGGTGGGATCTCATTTATTTTTTGTAGGTCTCTTTCTTTTCTTTTTATAAATAAACAAAATTGCTATAAAAAATATTTGCTTTTTGTACATAAACAAAGAACAAAGTTAACAATGCAGTCAAAATTCATATACCATGTTCTTGTAAAACCGCAAATATAAATTTGTTTCATATTTACTAAGGTATATAATTTATTACCGTTTTTATAATTTTCCCTTTACATGTAGCTAAAAACCTATCTTGGTGCCAAATTTGAAGGTTCTAAGTTTGCTAGAAGTACCTTAGATTTTTGATGATCGGTCAGTGAGTGAGTCAGTGAGTGACCAAATGGTGTAACTTTGATCGCTCATAACTCACATAACATAACAAATTTTTAAGATTTATGTATTTTAAACAGTATGGTGTATACCCCGGATACCCGCTGCTGTATCCTACCCTGTTTTTATTAGGTAGTATCGGCTATTTTAAACTTGAGGTGAGAAGAGAGGTAGCTCTCGCCACTTATGTATTTAAAGTTATGCGGGGTAAGATACACAATCCAGCCGTCCTAGGGACAGTTAGGTTGTGTGTTCCAGATGAATACGTGTCGCGCCGGCGGTTGCCGCCGCTGCTGTGTGTGCCGGTGGCGCGCACCAACTTGCTGCAGCAGGCGCCCCTCTCGCGCGCGTTGCGGGCGCTCAACGCGATATCACAACAGGTCGATTTATTTAGCTGCACATTGAGTGAATTTACACGAACTGCTTATTGTATACTATCTCATAGTTAATAAACAATAACATTGACTGTATGAAAGGTACCTAGTTAATATGGGTAAATTATGAATTTTGTTATACATATATATATATTAGATATAAGTATTATAACTACTCTATTGTATTAGGTTAAAACCTGTGATAATAGTGTATGTCTGTGTGTGAAATAAATAAATAAATAAACTCGTAAACTATTGGTTCAAATGTCATGTAATTTTGAGGCTGAGCTTGTTTTAATACTTACTCTAGGTCATCGAAAACCTAAACCCCTAGCTTTGTCTGTATCGATGATACAGGGGGGGTGAAATAGCCGCGAAACGCTTCGAGAAAAGAATGGTACGGCCGTGCCCGTTTTGCTCGATTTGCTCGAGACTTGGCTGGGGCACTGCCGTGCCCCCAGATAGGTGTAGCGGCATGAAATATGATATGCACACTCGTAAGGACGCGGTTAGTTAGTCGCGAGCCGCGTGGCAGTCGTCTTCCTGCGGTCATAGGGTTCGGTCAGTTACACTAGTTACACTGTCAATATTATAGTTATATATATTATATACCAAGAAAACGAGGGGCTCGTGGCTAAGTGTAAGCCGTACGGTTTGACCGATAATACAGGTTAAGCCGCGCTCGCCGCGGTTGGTCCGTGGATGGGTGACCATTTATAACATACCGAGACCCCTCCGTGTTTCGGAAAGCACGTTAAACAGTAGGTCCCGGCTGTCATACATAGATCTTTGGCAGTCGTTAAGTCAATTCTGACAACCAGTCTTACTATGGGATACTGTGTTTCCCAGTAAAATGGGTTGTGGAGGTCAGATAGGCAGTCGCTCCATGTAAAATACGGTATTCAGCTGAATCCGGTAAGACTGGTAGCCGACCCCAACATAGTTGGGAAAAGGCTCGGGAGATGATGATATATACCAAGAAAATATAGTGTCCGTGAACTTTATATTGTGTTTATTTTATCTCCTCATACCCAAATATATAAAACTCTAAACTGGTGACCACGACGTGAGCGGTACAGTGTAACTGACCGGACCGAATACAGTGAACAGTGAATAAAAAAATTTTTTCGGACTATTTAAAAAAAAAAAAAATTCGGACTATTTCAAAAATAAATAATAAATAAATATATAAATAATAAATAATCATGACTACTCCAAATACACCCGCTTTGATGACAATGGCCGGAAAATGTGTGGTAACCACCGGAACGGGGACAAGTAGCGTCGCCGCGGTACCGGACTGTGCAGCCGTCTCTGTGACTTCGCGTATTCCCGAATTTTGGACCAAAATGCCTAGACTATGGTTTGACCAGTTTGAATGCACCATGGCTCCACAAAAACAAGGCAACGACGCCAAATTTCATCTCGTCATTTCAAAATTAAATATGGACATTCTTCCACAAGTCAGTGACATTCTGCAAAGCCAAACTATTCAAGATAAATATACGGCCGTGAAAGAACGTTTGATCAAGGTATATGAGGAATCAGCCGAACAACAATTTAGGAAGTTGGTGAATGAGATAGAATTGGGAGATCAGAAACCGTCACAACTACTAAGGAAAATGGCAGATCTAGGCAGCAACTCGGAAGTTTCAGGGCAAACACTAAGTAACCTGTGGCTAGCAAAACTTCCAGTAGCAGTGAGAGCAGGCTTGGCAGTTACGCAGGAGAAAAATATTGATAAATTGGCTGACATCGCAGATAAGATCGTAGAAAATCTAAACGCAAATAGTATCGCAACTGTGTGTACGAACATAACACCACCCAGCACGAGCCAAATTTTTGCCATGGGAGACCTACTGACCATGATCAACAACCTATCTTTGGAAGTGGCTGCGTTGAGAGATGAAAATAGGGGGAGAAGCAAGTTCCGTGGACGTAGACAATGGAATAGACACTCAAGGTCAAGATCAAGATCCAAAGGACCAAAGATGACTCCTGAACACCCCAACTGGCTATGCAAATATCATTATCGGTATCGGACACGAGCCCATAAATGCGAGAAACCGTGTGCTTGGGTCGAGAAGAAGGAAAACTAGAACCGGTACAGTCAGTACCGGCAGCCAACCACCGCCTCAGTGTTACGGACGAACAAAACAATATGCAGTTCTTAGTGGATACAGGTGCGAATGTTTCGATCATTCCAGCAAAATATAAAGACAAAAACAAGGGTGAGTGCACTAAATACAAATTGTTTGCAGCTAACGGCAGTGAAATAAAAACTTACGGTATAAAATCATTAATTCTAAATTTAAACCTAAAACGTGCCTTTCGTTGGACTTTCATAATCGCGGATGTTACGCAACCCATACTTGGGGCAGATTTTTTAAAGCACTATAAATTGTTAATAGATTTAAGTTCTAGAAGGTTAATTGACCAAGTTACGAGTCTGAACATTATTGCTTCCATAGTAGAATATGATCAAGAATCAATTAACACAGTAATAATCATCCTTATTATGATCTTTTAATGGAATACCCAGATATAACTAAACCCGTACTATACAAGGACGCGCCGTCTCATTCAGTTTGTCATTATATAGAAACTTCCGGTCCGCCGGTGTATGCTCGCGCTAGACCGCTGCCGCCAGACCGGTACCACAAAGTTAAATCTGAGTTTACATTGATGCAAGAGCTCGGTATATGTAGGCCCTCTAAAGGTGCGTGGGCAAGCCCCTTACATGTCGTTCCTAAAAAAGATGGACAATTACGTCCTTGCGGTGACTATAGGCAATTAAATACGATTACAAAACCCGATAGATATCCCATTCCAAGGTTACAAGACTTTACTTACATTTGTGCAGGTAAAAAAGTTTTCACTCGTTTAGATATTAATCGTGCTTACCACTGTGTGCCTATCGCACCACAGGATATTGAAAAAAACGGCTATAATAACGCCTTTTGGACTATTTGAGTTTTTAAGAATGCCTTTTAGCTTGCGTAATGCTGCCCAGACATTCCAAAGATTCATGAATAATAACGTATTACAAAATTTGGAACAACATGATGGTACGGAACCGTTTTATTTTTCTTATCTTGATGATGTTATTATCGCAAGTGATAACGAGGTAAGTCACAGGCAACATTTAAAATTAAAATTTGAGAGATTTAATAATTTTGGGATCACTATTAATCTTAGTAAATGTACATTTGGGGCATCCGAAATAGATTTCTTAGGGTATAAAGTCTCTGCAGAGGGAATTAAACCCCTGGAAGAGAAAATACAAGCTATAATTAACTATCCGAAACCGGAAACCGTAGAGCAGTTACGACGTTTTTTAGGAATGATCAATTTTTATAGAGCGCATTTACCTCACGCGGTCGAATATCAGAAAGATTTGAATACATATTTACATAATGCAAAGAAAAAGGATAAAACTAAAATTATTTGGACCGAGTCTGCCGAGAACGCTTTTTTTAAATGTAAAGAATGTTTACAAAATAGCGTTATGTTATCGCATCCGGTTTCCAACGTTCCATTAGCATTAATGACTGACGCATCTAATACTTGTATAGGCGCAGTATTGCAACAAGAAATAGAAGGTCATTGGAAACCATTAGGTTATTATTCTAAGCAGTTATCAGAAACTCAGCAAAAATATTCAACTTATGATCGTGAGCTCTTAGCTATTTACTTATCGATGCAATATTTTCGTAAAATGTTTGAAGGAAAAAAAATAGTTATCTTCACGGATCATAAGCCTTTATAATATTCGCTTTCTCACGAAAAAATAGTGAAAAGGAAATTCCTCGAAGAACTCGTCAGTTAGCGTACATTAGTGAGTTCACGACGGATATAAGACATATAACAGGCGATAAGAATATTGTAGCAGACGCTTTATCCCGAATAGAGACGATAGATTGTCCTAATAATATTAATTATGAAGATCTCGCAAAAGAGCAAAAGCTTGATAGTGAGTTATGCGAACAAGTAAAAAAAGCAAAAGGTAATTTACAATTTAAGGAAATATTTTTACCGAACTGTAAAGTACCAGTTATTTGTGATATGTCAACGCGAACGGCTCGACCGTATTTAACGGAAAGTTATCGGAAACTAGTGTTTGATAGATTACATAATTAAAGTCATCCGGGTATAAGAGCAACTAAATAAATATAGTTTAAAAAAGTCTGAACATTTTTGTTCCATTGGAATTGTTTCATCGTTTAACAAATACGCTGGTTTTAACCTATCAATAGAAACTAATGTCTTTTTCTCGTACATATCTAGTTCGAACGATTTTTTTCTCTTCTTAATGACCTTATACGGGCCTAAATAAGGAGGTTGAAGTGATCCTTTATAATACTTCATTTCTAACAAACACATGACTACACTTATTCAAATCAGGGTGTACAAATATAGTGCGCGAATCTCTCTGCTGTACATTTCGCGGCCTCAGATTTTCTAATAAGTTTCTTAATTGACTAACGTATTCATTATCGTATTTATTTTTATTGTTTGAACTATCATAAAAATCGCCTGGAAGTTTTAACTTCAGACCATACGTCAACTCGGCTGCGCTGACGTTCGTATCATTTCTCGGTACTGCGCGTAACCCCAATAAAATTATAGGTAGTTCTTGTAACCAATTTAAGCTATTATTTAGTCTTGCTCTCAAAGCTACTTTTAGTGACCTATGCCACCTCTCTATCATCCCATTGCTCTGGGGGTGATAGGGAGTGGTTCGTATCTTATCTATTCCTAATAATTTCGTAAGCTGTAAAAATAAATCACTCTCAAACTGTCTACCCTGATCGGTCGTGAGCCTAACAGGACATCCAAATCGTGAAATCCAATTTTCAAAAATTACCTGTGCGACGGATTGTGACGTTATATCTTTCAAAGGATATGCCTCAGGCCAGCCTGTATTTCTGTCTATGATAGTTAATAAATACCTATGTCCTTCAGATGTCATAGGCAGAGGACCTACTAGATCTACATGTATGTGTTCAAAACGAGCACTAGGCATGAAGTGTCCTAATTCCGAAGTAATATGTCGATGAACCTTGGTTTTTGACAACTAATATACATTTTGGTCCATTTCGCGATTTGTATATTCATTGACGGCCAATAATATCTATCTTTAATTAGTTTTTAACACGCTTTTATTAGCTTCACTTGTATGTATGTATGTAGGTATGTATGTATATATGTAGGTATGTATGTATGTATGTATGTAACCGACTCCTTTTGACTCGATTTTGACCCACTTTAAACGGACAGATTTAATTCAAACTTTGTACACTTATCAACAATCAGCGACAATATAATAATTTCATAGTTTATCTCATTATCCTGATTAGGATCACCAGGATTAAATAAATAAAAAAAAAAACATTTTTTTTTTTTAAGTCCACAAAGCAATACTTTTGAATTCAGACAACACGTATTGCTGCTAGGACTAAAAAGTTAAAAATAAATATAGTTTAAAAAAACTAAAAAACACGCTTTTAAAGTACTTCTAACTAAAAAAGTTAAAAATAATTCCTAAGTAAGCTGAAATTGGTAATGAACAAAAAACACTAGTATTATTGTGAAAAAGCGTGGGGCGCTCTGTGCCATATTTTTCGTCTATCGAGCAACCCACTGTTGCACTGTGGACTTAAAAAAAAAAAATTGTTTTTTTTTTTTATTTATTTAATCCTGGTGATCCTAATCAGGATAATGAGATAAACTATGAAATTATTATATTGTCGCTGATTGTTGATAAGTGTACAAAGTTTGAATTAAATCTGTCCGTTTAAAGTGGGTCAAAATCGAGTCAAAAGGAGTCGGTTACATACATACATACATACATACATACCTACATACATACATACATACCTACATACATACATACAAGTGAAGCTAATAAAAGCGTGTTAAAAACTAATTAAAGATAGATATTATTGGCCGTCAATGAATATACAAATCGCGAAATGGACCAAAATGTATATTAGTTGTCAAAAACCAAGGTTCATCGACATATTACTTCGGAATTAGGACACTTCATGCCTAGTGCTCGTTTTGAACACATACATGTAGATCTAGTAGGTCCTCTGCCTATGACATCTGAAGGACATAGGTATTTATTAACTATCATAGACAGAAATACAGGCTGGCCTGAGGCATATCCTTTGAAAGATATAACGTCACAATCCGTCGCACAGGTAATTTTTGAAAATTGGATTTCACGATTTGGATGTCCTGTTAGGCTCACGACCGATCAGAGTAGACAGTTTGAGAGTGATTTATTTTTACAGCTTACGAAATTATTAGGAATAGATAAGATACGAACCACTCCCTATCACCCCCAGAGCAATGGGATGATAGAGAGGTGGCATAGGTCACTAAAAGTAGCTTTGAGAACAAGACTAAATAATAGCTTAAATTGGTTACAAGAACTACCTATAATTTTATTGGGGTTACGCGCAGTACCGAGAAATGATACGAACGTCAGCGCAGCCGAGTTGACGTATGGTCTGAAGTTAAAACTTCCAAGCGATTTTTATGATAGTTCAAACAATAAAAATAAATACGATAATGAATACGTTAGTCAATTAAGAAACTTATTAGAAAATCTGAGGCCGCGAAATGTACAGCAGAGAGATTCGCGCACTATATTTGTACACCCTGATTTGAATAAGTGTAGTCATGTGTTTGTTAGAAATGAAGTATATAAAGGATCACTTCAACCTCCTTATTTAGGCCCGTATAAGGTCATTAAGAAGAGAAAAAAATCGTTCGAACTAGATATGTACGAGAAAAAGACATTAGTTTCTATTGATAGGTTAAAACCAGCGTATTTGTTAAACGATGAAACAATTCCAATGGAACAAAAATGTTCAGACTCGAATCAAACAAAAATAAATAATCAAGACTGTCAGCATGAGGTAATAGTAAACAGCGAAAAGTCTAACACTTATACCACACGTAGCGGTCGTACATCAAAATTGCCAGTAAGATTTTTATTGTAATTCATACTAAGCATTTTCTACTGTATAAATAATTAGAACAATCTTAAACAGTCATATTTGTTGTTAAAGACAGTCAGTAAAGATTTATAAAGTAGACATGGGTAAAACGTACAGTAAACAAAAAGAAGTTATCATTGCGCAAAATGGAGCAAATGGAGCGACCAATAGTAACTCAGAGATATTAACCAAAGTCGAGTTGTGCGGATCCCTCATGTTGGTTGTGCTGATTATTTCTTCGTTCCTGATTATTTATAGTTGTCTAACTAAATGTAAGAAAAGGTCGCAAAAGTGGGTAAAGAAGCAAGTCATGGCATCGTCCACGTCAGTACCTTCAATTGTTACTGCAAGTAACTTGCAGCAGGTACAGCCTCAACAACCACAGCAGGTTGTTTATACCCAGTGAAATGTGTGTGTCTTATAAGTATGTGTTATATGATTAGTACCTAATAAGTTAGTATAGTATATATATTTTTAAAATTACGATAAATATAGTTAATACAAAAATATAAAAAAAACAATGTTAGACAATACTATTATTCATTTATTTTTAAAAACAAAAGTGTATAATTACATTTCGCACAACTTCTCAAATTCAGAATTGCAGAGTTATAATTTAACAATAGCATTCATGTTATTAAGTTTTATATTTTGCTATTGGGTCATAGAACAAGCTGCATGGTTTGTGTTGTTGGTGTCCGGCCACAACGATGTCAAGAAAGGATAGCAGAATATAATCCAAACATATTATATGTTATGTGTAATATAAGAATAAATGATTGTGTTCGTAATGAATCAAACAAACTTTTCATAAGGCCCATTTACTAGGGTTTTTTATACAAAGGTAATATATTATTTTGAATGCACAGCGTGTGCTATAGCAAGATAGAATTTTGAATGAGTGAGTGAGTGAGCGCGTGAATGTATGCAGCAGTAGGTATACAGATTAATTATTGTAGGTAAATGAATGTGTCGTAGACATCCTCGGGGGCCTTGAAAGCTCTGGAGGAAGCTTTCAAGATCCTATGCCGTGTAGTCATCTGGTGAAGGCAGCAAACACAATCTGTTGATGGCTCGCCGTACGATGCCTTGTGAGGTGGATACATCAGCGACGCGAGGCACACCGTCAGTGCCGGGAAATAACTTCGAGACTCTTCCAAGGCGCCAGCATAGTGGAGGAGTCCTATCATCCTTGATGAGGACTAGCTCGTCTACCTTCAGTTCTCGACAGCGCACCTTCCACTTTGTGCGTTGCTGGAGCTCCGTGACGTACTCTGTTGACCATCGCTTCCAAAAGTGCTGACGAGCTTGCTCCAATCGCTGAAAACGGTCAAGACGATTTGTGCTATAGTCCAGAAGGTACGGCGATGGCAAAGACGTTAGTGGCCTACCAATTATAAAGTGGCCCGGGGTGAGCGGAGATAGGTCTTGTGGAGAGGGACTTAAAGGACATAAAGGACGGCTGTTAAGTATCGCCTCGATCTGAGCAAATAGCGAACTCAATTCCTCGAAAGTCAAGTGAATATTTTTTAGGACTCCAGAGACCACCAAAGTGAGGAGCGTATGCTGGTGAGAAACGGAATTCAATGCCTTCGCGAGATGCAGAGTCTTTAATGGAATCGCTATTAGACTCGAGGAAAGAATTTATTTCCTTGGCTGCTGCAACGAAATTTCTACCATTGTCGCAGTAAATCTTTTCAATGTAAGCAAAAACGCCTCCATTGATAAGTCACTGACTAACTCTAAATGAACGCATTTGTAGCGAAAGCAAATGAAGATGCAAAGGTAACTTTTAGTTATTTTACAGCCGCGTCCCTTGCGGTCTGTTATAAGAAATGGACCAGCAAAGTCGGTACCTATAGTGGAGAAGGGGAAGTCAGCTTCAACGCGATCTGCAGGTAAGTTTCCCATAATATTATCCATAGTGCGAGCATTGAAACGACGACAGGTTATGCATTCGCGTGCTGCACGTCTAGCTAGAGCCCTGCCTCCTATAGGCCAATAGCGTTCTCTAATGGATGCCAGGAGATGCTGAGGACCGGCGTGCAACAAGCGTGGTGCTCCTGTTTGAAAATTAATTTTGTTAAAAAGTGACCTGCACGCAACAATATTGGATGACGTTTGTCATACTGATAAGCAGACGACTCGATGCGCCCGCCGACTCTTAAAATTCCATTTTCGTCTAAAAATGGATTAAGAGAAGCGAGCGCGGCTTTAGAATTCAAAGATTTGCCTTTTCCTAGCTGTTCTAGTTCTATAGGAAAGGAATCTTTCTGGGCTAACTTTATAGCGACGCTGTGGGCGTTTTCTAATTCGGAAACTTGAAGTAGACCTCGCAATCTGTTTGATTTTATGTTTGATTTACAATTTTTGACGAACCTTAAAACTCTAGCTAGAACCCGAATAAGAGTAGTTAAATGAGAATATTTTGCTAAATTTACAGACAAGTCTGGCATGGAAGATGCGTCCTCCCCCCCTAAAGTGTGATGGGTCTTAAGCTCTGGCAATTCTATAGAGTCCGCAGTATAGGTGGGCCAGGAATCTTCGGATTCTAAAAGGAACGATGGGCCGTTCCACCATATGGATAGATCTGCCTGGTCTGGATCGACGCCACGCGAGACTAGGTCAGCTGGGTTGACAGAAGTGGGAACATAACGCCAGTCTGAAGGGTTTGTTAGTTCATTTATAGCAGCTACTCTGTGGGCAACAAACGTTTTGGTTTTATTAGAGTTGAGCCAACCTAACACAACTTTAGAGTCTGTCCAATACACTTGACGCTCAATAGGGCAACGTAATGCGGCTAAAACTGTAGCAGTTAGTTGGGCTCCTAATAGGGCAGCGCAGAGTTCGAGCCGTGGTATTGTCGTGGGTTTGATAGGTGCAACCCGCGATTTTGCACATGCCAGGTTGACCTGTACAACGCCACTAGCAGAAATAGACCTTAGATAAATACAGCTGCCAAAGGCCCGCTGCGAAGCGTCACAGAAACAATGTATTTGTACAGAAGATGCGTTATCAATTAAAATACACCTAGGAATTTTTAAAGAAGACAAACATGCGGATTTAGTAGAAAACTTTAACCAGGAAGTCCTTACTTCTGGAGGAACAGGTTCATCCCAACCAATTTTATGACTCCATAACTCTTGTAGCATTATTTTAGGTTTAATTGTGAAAACAGAAAGAAGACCAAGAGGGTCAAATATTTTAAATGTTGAGGAAAGTATAGTTCTCTTCGTGACATTTTCAGATGCCGAAACATTATGTTGAAAGTGAAATTTATCAGTAGACGGCGTCCAACCTATACCTAACGTGCTAGTTGCATTACTAATCATAAGATTACCACTTTCCAGGTCAACGGAGTCCGCGAGTAACTCGGGTAAGTTCGACCGATATTTGCGTAGATGAAAACATCCTTTTTCCAACTCAGAAGAGACTGAAAGAAGAATGTGACGTAACTCTTCCTCACTGCTTGCACCGGTAAGTAGATCTTCACAATATAGATCACTTTGAATTATAGTTTTGATCTTCTGATCTGAACATTCTTCGCCTATCTGCCAAAGAGAACGAGTAGTAAGAAATGAAGCACTAGCGAAGCCGTAAGTAACGGTGTTTAGACGAAGTGTCCTTAAAGGCTTATCTTCACTATCACGCCACAGTATGAGCTGAAGATTGCGATCAGACTCTCTGAGAAGCTGTACAATATCAGTACAAAGTGCCTTGAAGCCAGGGATACTCAAATAAAAAGCAGTACAAGATGCAGGAGTTTATAAACTAGATTGTGACTGCGGCCTCTCTTACATCGGTCAAACAAAACGAAGCATAGGGACCCGCGTTAAAGAACACATAGCTGACGTGAAACACCGCCGCTCAACGAAGTCTGCAGTCGCCGAACATGCTGAAGGCTCCAGCCATTATATTAGATTTGACCAACCACAGATCCTCGCTAAAGAACCCAAATTCCTACCTAGGATGTTTCGCGAGGCTATTGAAATTAAAAAACACCCTAATTTCAATAGAGAAGATGGCTGGAAGATATCACCTACTTGGGACCCAATAATACATAAACTCAAGGCCAAACCCAAGAGCAGCCCTGCAAGACATCAAGACACAGTGAGCTCATATTGCGTAGGTCGGAACTCAAATAATTAGTTAAAATATGAAGGTAGAACGAGCAACATCTACTGTCAAGACGAACGCCATCTCAGTCTGCCCGTGACCATGATACCTGCAAAGGTGTCGAAACGTCGGGACCTAAAATCTAAATATAAACCGCGAAAAAATCCGTAAAAAGTAGTTTTATTTCAATGTCTAACATTCGCGTAAACCTAAGAAACCAAAAAGCAGTACCTCAGAGCGAGACAATTTTAATTTGTTAAAACGAATCACTTATACTTTGCCGTGTAACGAAACCATTGCGCGATGTAATTCGATCCCAAAGCCATCTATCGAGCTATCCGGTACTAACCTTGCACAATATTGATTTTGGTTATGAAATAGCGTTGGGATCGATTACAAATTTATACACACATTTTATTTCTACACTAAACATTCCGCCCACCAAAAGGAATACGTTCCTTTTCTTACCGCCCACCATGAAAAAACTCAGCAACAAGAACAATGGACTGTATGACAATTTATTACAATACTAATAGAGTAGTGGACGGTTTCTTTACTTCGAATTACAATATAGTGGACAGATATAGCTTCAATTAAAACATAAAAAATACAACAAATTTTTATCAATAAAAAATTCGTAGAAGGATAACATACAAGTAAACCCTTTTCATAACAATGTGGAGTTCGTTTGAACTCGATCAAACACATAGTAATAAGTTGGATGACTACAACACATTTTCAAATCTTAAGTACAACTAGGAAATACATTAAAACCACAACCTTAGCAGAAAATACAACAAACATAATATAGGTATACAAGCTTACAGTTTCCAAATTTATATTTTTAACATAAATGGTTTTAAACATAACTTTCATTTTTAACATAACTTATTCAGTAGCAGGAAGAAAACACAATTTCGAAATTGGACGTTTAATCCTAGTGCCTTTACAACGAACAGTGACAACGCGCGTCAAGTTATCTTTGCCCGGATGTAGCTGCATAATTCTACCATATAACCACTTAGCCGGAGGTAAGTTATCTTCCTTTATTAAAACTACATCACCTATTTTACAATCAGGGTTACGAATATTCCATTTATGCCTTTGGAAGCAGTTTGTCAAATATTCCTGTTTCCATCTACGCCAGAAGTGCTGCACCATACGTTGTACTAATTGCCATCTACGTAAAGTACTAATTGTGGCATCTTCATAATTGTAGTCTGGGGCCACTACCAATGGATGACCCACCAAGAAATGTCCAGGAGTTAGTGGTACAGGATCTTCTGGATCGGTACTACCCTGAGACAAGGGTCGAGAATTGAGGCATGCCTCAACTTGTGAAAGGACTGTAGACAGCTCTTCGAATGTCAACGTAGAGTCACCTATGACGCGCTTCAGGTGATGCTTTACGCTTTTTACCCCTGCTTCCCACAATACACCAAAGTTTGGAGCGTGGGGAGGGATAAAATGCCATTCCGTTTGAGAGGTCGCAAGAGCAGCTGCGATGTCTTTAAACATCGAACTTTCTTGCTTGAAAAGGATCTGCAGCTCCTTGGCAGCGCCCACAAAATTGGTGCCATTATCGCTCCATATATGACGACACTGGCCTCGCCGAGCAACGAACCGTTTGAACGCTGCCAGGAAACCCTCGGTGGTTAAATCTGAGACAGCTTCGATGTGTACTGCGCGCGTGGCCATACATATAAATAAACAGATATATCCTTTATACGACCGCTGTCCACGACCCTTCGAGACTCTCATGTTAATGGGGCCCGCATAATCGACATCAGAGTTAAGGAATGGTTTGCTGGGTGTCACTCTGCAAGCTGGGAGCTCTCCCATAAACTGTTGTTTCGTGGTCGCTGCATATCGAATACAGGGAACACAACGACGTATATGAGCTCTTACAATATTCTTTACGCGACTGATCCAATACTTGGTGCGTATAAAATTGAGTACCAGTTGCTGTCCTCCATGAAAAGTCTTTTCATGAGCGTCGGCTACAATTAACTTGGCCAAACTTGAGTCATGAGGAATAACAACTGGATGCTTTGTATCCTCGAGCAGTGGAGAATATCGCAGCCTTCCTCCAACGCGCAATATGTCAGATTGGTCAAGAAATACATTTAATTTATATAAAGAACTTGTTTTATCTAATGAACCGTTATTTTTCAGGGCCGTCGACTCTGCATGGAACCATTGCTGTTGGCTTTGTCTGATACACACATTCAAGGCATCGCGAACTTCGGAAGCTGACAGGTAAGCTGCCACCTTAATGTTTGCTTTACGAGTTCTAGCTGAATGCAGAAACCTTTTACAGTACGCAACAACCCTCACTAAACGTGTCAATGCTGAATACCTAGTTCCCCAAATTACTTCAAAGTCCGGCACTAGGTTGGCAGTATGAACCTTAACAGGGTTTTTCTCTTCATTAGTGCATATTGCGCTAGGTCTTGTGTACTCTATCCGCTCATTTCTTAACCAAACTGGTCCTCGTTTCCATAGATCATCACTAAGTAGAATAGCTGGAGGTGCTCCTCGAGAAGCGATATCCGCTGGATTTTCTTTAGATTTAACGTAAGCCCATTGCGAGTTGTCTAGCAAATTAAGGATCTCTGAAGTGCGATTTGCCACGTAAGTTTTCCAACGGTTTGGATGATCATTCAACCAGGCCAAAACAACAGATGAATCAGTCCAAGCGTGTATATTAGCCTTTGGAACGTTCATTACTTCAGCTACTTCGATTAATAATTTTGCTACTATAACAGAACCACACAATTCCAGCCGTGGAATGGATATCTGCTTAATAGGAGCGACCTTTGTCTTTGCGGTTATGAGGTGCGAGTGTATTTGCGCAGTAGCATCCACAATGCGACAATACACAACAGCCGCATAAGCTATATTTGAAGCATCGCTAAAGCCATGTAGCTCTATAGCCATATCTTCTTCCCTTCTGCCTATCCACCTGGGATATGAAAATCCACTAGTTTCTCTAATTCTGATCTGTAATATCTCCACTCGTGTGAGAGATCTGGTGGCAGTTCATCATCCCAGCCTATACCACTAATCCATAGCTTTTGTATGAAAACCTTTGACGTTATAATGCACGGCGCTATCCATCCTGACGGATCATAAAGCCTTGATATTTCTGATATGACCGTTCTTTTTGTTTCAGTTGCAGCGGGAGGTGACATCTTTACAGAATAATCGAATTCATCAGTGTTCCGGTTCCAGGTAAGTCCCAGAATCTTAGTTACTTTATCAGTTTTAATTTCCAAGTCTCTACCAGAACTTTCCTTCAAGGTTTCCAATAAGGACATTCGATTGCTTGTCCACTTTTGCAATTGGAACCCCCCTTTTGCTAATAAACTATTCATTTCACTATAAATTATTTTTACTTCTGTTTCAGATATAATAATATAAATAATATAAAATACAAAAGCTATGGATTAGTGGTATAGGCTGGGATGATGAACTGCCACCAGATCTCTCACACGAGTGGAGATATTACAGATCAGAATTAGAGAAACTAGTGGATTTTCATATCCCAGGTGGATAGGCAGAAGGGAAGAAGATATGGCTATAGAGCTACATGGCTTTAGCGATGCTTCAAATATAGCTTATGCGGCTGTTGTGTATTGTCGCATTGTGGATGCTACTGCGCAAATACACTCGCACCTCATAACCGCAAAGACAAAGGTCGCTCCTATTAAGCAGATATCCATTCCACGGCTGGAATTGTGTGGTTCTGTTATAGTAGCAAAATTATTAATCGAAGTAGCTGAAGTAATGAACGTTCCAAAGGCTAATATACACGCTTGGACTGATTCATCTGTTGTTTTGGCCTGGTTGAATGATCATCCAAACCGTTGGAAAACTTACGTGGCAAATCGCACTTCAGAGATCCTTAATTTGCTAGACAACTCGCAATGGGCTTACGTTAAATCTAAAGAAAATCCAGCGGATATCGCTTCTCGAGGAGCACCTCCAGCTATTCTACTTAGTGATGATCTATGGAAACGAGGACCAGTTTGGTTAAGAAATGAGCGGATAGAGTACACAAGACCTAGCGCAATATGCACTAATGAAGAGAAAAACCCTGTTAAGGTTCATACTGCCAACCTAGTGCCGGACTTTGAAGTAATTTGGGGAACTAGGTATTCAGCATTGACACGTTTAGTGAGGGTTGTTGCGTACTGTAAAAGGTTTCTGCATTCAGCTAGAACTCGTAAAGCAAACATTAAGGTGGCAGCTTACCTGTCAGCTTCCGAAGTTCGCGATGCCTTGAATGTGTGTATCAGACAAAGCCAACAGCAATGGTTCCATGCAGAGTCGACGGCCCTGAAAAATAACGGTTCATTAGATAAAACAAGTTCTTTATATAAATTAAATGTATTTCTTGACCAATCTGACATATTGCGCGTTGGAGGAAGGCTGCGATATTCTCCACTGCTCGAGGATACAAAGCATCCAGTTGTTATTCCTCATGACTCAAGTTTGGCCAAGTTAATTGTAGCCGACGCTCATGAAAAGACTTTTCATGGAGGACAGCAACTGGTACTCAATTTTATACGCACCAAGTATTGGATCAGTCGCGTAAAGAATATTGTAAGAGCTCATATACGTCGTTGTGTTCCCTGTATTCGATATGCAGCGACCACGAAACAACAGTTTATGGGAGAGCTCCCAGCTTGCAGAGTGACACCCAGCAAACCATTCCTTAACTCTGGTGTCGATTATGCGGGCCCCATTAACATGAGAGTCTCGAAGGGTCGTGGACAGCGGTCGTATAAAGGATATATCTGTTTATTTATATGTATGGCCACGCGCGCAGTACACATCGAAGCTGTCTCAGATTTAACCACCGAGGGTTTCCTGGCAGCGTTCAAACGGTTCGTTGCTCGGCGAGGCCAGTGTCGTCATATATGGAGCGATAATGGCACCAATTTTGTGGGCGCTGCCAAGGAGCTGCAGATCCTTTTCAAGCAAGAAAGTTCGATGTTTAAAGACATCGCAGCTGCTCTTGCGACCTCTCAAACGGAATGGCATTTTATCCCTCCCCACGCTCCAAACTTTGGTGTATTGTGGGAAGCAGGGGTAAAAAGCGTAAAGCATCACCTGAAGCGCGTCATAGGTGACTCTACGTTGACATTCGAAGAGCTGTCTACAGTCCTTTCACAAGTTGAGGCATGCCTCAATTCTCGACCCTTGTCTCAGGGTAGTACCGATCCAGAAGATCCTGTACCACTAACTCCTGGACATTTCTTGGTGGGTCATCCATTGGTAGTGGCCCCAGACTACAATTATGAAGATGCCACAATTAGTACTTTACGTAGATGGCAATTAGTACAACGTATGGTGCAGCACTTCTGGCGTAGATGGAAACAGGAATATTTGACAAACTGCTTCCAAAGGCATAAATGGAATATTCGTAACCCTGATTGTAAAATAGGTGATGTAGTTTTAATAAAGGAAGATAACTTACCTCCGGCTAAGTGGTTATATGGTAGAATTATGCAGCTACATCCGGGCAAAGATAACTTGACGCGCGTTGTCACTGTTCGTTGTAAAGGCACTAGGATTAAACGTCCAATTTCGAAATTGTGTTTTCTTCCTGCTACTGAATAAGTTATGTTAAAAATGAAAGTTATGTTTAAAACCATTTATGTTAAAAATATAAATTTGGAAACTGTAAGCTTGTATACCTATATTATGTTTGTTGTATTTTCTGCTAAGGTTGTGGTTTTAATGTATTTCCTAGTTGTACTTAAGATTTGAAAATGTGTTGTAGTCATCCAACTTATTACTATGTGTTTGATCGAGTTCAAACGAACTCCACATTGTTATGAAAAGGGTTTACTTGTATGTTATCCTTCTACGAATTTTTTATTGATAAAAATTTGTTGTATTTTTTATGTTTTAATTGAAGCTATATCTGTCCACTATATTGTAATTCGAAGTAAAGAAACCGTCCACTACTCTATTAGTATTGTAATAAATTGTCATACAGTCCATTGTTCTTGTTGCTGAGTTTTTTCATGGTGGGCGGTAAGAAAAGGAACGTATTCCTTTTGGTGGGCGGAATGTTTAGTGTAGAAATAAAATGTGTGTATAAATTTGTAATCGATCCCAACGCTATTTCATAACCAAAATCAATATTGTGCAAGGTTAGTACCGGATAGCTCGATAGATGGCTTTGGGATCGAATTACATCGCGCAATGGTTTCGTTACACGGCAAAGTATAAGTGATTCGTTTTAACAAATTAAAATTGTCTCGCTCTGAGGTACTGCTTTTTATTTGAGTATCCCTGGCTTCAAGGCACTTTGTACTGATATTGTACAGCTTCTCAGAGAGTCTGATCGCAATCTTCAGCTCATACTGTGGCGTGATAGTGAAGATAAGCCTTTAAGGACACTTCGTCTAAACACCATTAAAAAACCAACACTACAGCACAAGTGAGTTGCCCGTTCTAAATAGTCTCAATCTGTACACAATATCACAAAAGTTCTTTTAAATCACCAAATCACGGGTCGGTCGGGGTCACCACTTTTGTAACTGGTCGCTACTTGTTACTTTATTAGCTGGGGTTGCGTGTGTGTACAGAGAGAAATAATACGTCTGCGAATAACTTACTTAAGTTTATTAATTACGACTGTTAATTACGACTGAATACAATACATATATGTATGTGTGCTGTAGTGCGGTATACAAGGCGACCACGGGACAACTGAGGTTCACAGCGCACTACAGTACCGATAACTCAAACATTGTGTCAGCATTCCCGCAACAAGCTCATAAAATGTTTCATTCATCAATATTATTTGAAAAATGTATAATATTTCTACACCGGATACGGTAGTATATGTGAAACATTATATTGTAACATCTGTAACTACCAGTTACTAAGAAATAAACGATAACAAAAAAAAAAAAAAAAAAAAAGATGGTTCAGTTTCCGGGTGACCGAATAGGACTATATTTCTTTGTCGTGCCTGTTTTTCGAGAAAATATAGACTTTTTTCCTGATTATCCACTTTCTCTTTGAGGTTTTCATACTTTTCTTCCAAGGTTTTGAATTTATCGTCTAATATATCCCCTCCCTACGTGGTGTCACAGTGATCGGGTGCGTTTTCTGTTCTCGCCGTATTTAAAATTGTAAAACAGTGGAAAAAGTAAACAAACTCTTAAAAAAGTCAGATCATTGTAAACCAAAGTGACAAACCGTGTAAAAGTTATAGTGAAATAACAACTACATCACCTCCAAAATACAAAAATAAACTTTACAATTTTATTGACAGTAAAATTTAAAAACTGCGCGAGATTTGGACTTTGAACTCTTTAGTGTGCACAAAGGATACGAGCCCGGCGACAGCAAATCTTAAGTGTTTTCTGTCCTTGTCACCTGTCAGTGTCATCCGTCAGTGTTAACCGTCAGTGTCACCTGTCATTGTTTGACATCATTTGTCATATGCTGGTAGCGTTCCAGGACCAAACTAAATAAGGAACTAGAGCATTGCCCACTTCCGTTTCACGCAGCTAATTTGACATTCCAGATTTCTCTAGTTGATAAATACTTAATGTGATACGTCTAATTAGTGATACAATACGAGCATATCGGCACAATAATATGGTCTCCTGGTAACGCTGCCACTGACTGATCCATTTTAACTGAGGACGAACGGAATATTTGAATGACTGCATACGGTCCCGTTAGTCTATGATCACCTGATACACCAACCAGTGACATCAGCTGCAGGGGAACACTATATACAGCCCTACACTACTCTTCGGCTAAGCTTCGTGCGAACATCCAATAAACCTCCTCGTTTTTCTAACCTCCTAGTACCTATAATGAATGTAACTGGCAATAACTCGCCCTCAGAATATGATATCTCTGCGCAAATGGATATTTCTGAGCATGAAAACCAAACTACTCCTCCTAACTTCGTAACTCAACGCTCTAAAAAAAGAGATGAGCATGAATATCGCAGTGATGACCTCCGGGCCTTCAAAGAGGAAATGGTCAACATGATCTCAAGTTTGATTGTACCGCAGCAAGACGAACTTAAAAAGATATATCCAACACTGATGGAAATAAAATCTACTAATGCCAGCATCGAGAACGCAATGGCCGCTCTCTCGGCTCAAAATGAAGACTTAAAAAAGAAGATTGATCAATTAGAAACCCGAGTGAAGAGAGACAACGAATATATAATTATCTTAGAAGAAAAAATCGAGACTTGCAACGAGGAACAAGAAAATCCAATTTTGAAATAAAAAACGTCCCAAAAGTCCAGCACGAATCCAAAGATAACCTAGTACAGATGGTGGTTACATTATCCCAAGCTGTAAATAGTACCATAGATGCCAAAGATATCACAGACATATACAGAGTACAGAATAAGCGTAGCAACACAAAGAACAGCACTATTGTGATCGAGCTGAACTCGACATTAGTTAAAACAGAATTTATTAAAAAGACGAAAGAGTTTAATAGAAACAGTAAAGAAAAAATCTGTGCAAAACACCTCGGATTCAAGACAGGAGAATATACACCAATCTACGTCTCTGAACAATTAACCACAAAAGGAGCCAGGCTATTTTATTTAGCCCGCGACCTAGCTAAGTCACGAGATTATAAATTCTGTTGGACCTCCTATGGAAAGGTATACGTTAGAAAAGACGACGCTGCGCCAACCATAATCATAAAAAGTGAATCTCAAGTGCATAATCTAATGCAACAAATATGACTAGTTTTAGGCATTTCTCAGCCTTGGTTACATGTTATTGTTTTTGTATCTCGCTCAAAATCGTATAACTCTAAGATTAATTGTTATTTTAACTTTTTACCTTATAAGCATAAGAATGTACATCAATCGCGCTCACTCTTAACACATACACACTCAACTACAATCTCATTGAAGTCCACTCTCACTCAAACAACTCACACCTCAATATACACAACTACACGATTCACTCGCTTCTACCCATTCACCCACAACTACAAAAATATGACTAATATTGAAAAAGACTGCACTCCACCCATCTTATATAATTATGAATAACACATTAGAAGCCATAAACAATATTGACAAGTCAGAAACTGCACTGTCTTTTAGCTGCTGTCCTAAAAATCTTAGTCGATTAATAAAACCAAATCCTGAGGATATTGTCATCGTGACACAAAATATACGATCCATTTACTCTAACCACAACGTACTGCTAATAAACCTGCATAGTTTAGAAACAGATATAAATCTCATAACATTAACTGAATGCAGACTCGACAACGCCAAACCCATACCCCAAGTACGCAACTATCTATCTTACCAAACCACCAATCACCAAAACAAGGCAGATGGAGTGGTTGTCTATATTAAAAGTACTCATAAGTCCACAGTAAGCGAAGTAAAACTGACACATGCATCCTGTCTTCAAATTAATTTTCACCCTGTGCTAACTGTCCTGGCTATCTATCGGTCGCCCTCAAAACCAAAATCCGACGAATTTATAATTTCATTAAATGACCACCTAAATACTATAGCGTCTAAGAAAAACATTATAGTCACAGGAGATATTAACATAAATTTGATTTATAATGAGGACGAAAATTGTTATGATCGAACAAACAGGTTAACCTATCTCAACATGTTGGCAACACCCGGCCTGCTTCCAGGGCATTGTCTACCCACTAGAGGCAAAAACTGTTTGGACCACTTCATGATTAAACTTGACCCCTCGAATACTACTGCGACCGTAGCTATATTAAACACTACTATTACAGATCATTCCATGGTTTTATTAAAATTAGCAAACAAAAAACATATAACTAAAATCGCTAAAACTAGAACTTTAATTAACTTTGAGAAAGCCTTGGAAAACCTAGGAGAAAGTAATTTACATAAATTATTAAACCTAACCGATCCAAATACAATCTGTGAACGATTAATACATACAATACAAACATGTCTTAAAAATAACACCATTATGACAGCGATACCGCAGAGGTGTAGATTGATAAAGCCATGGATGACGATCGGTTTACTCCGCTGCTTGCGTAATCGCAATGACATGCAACGCAAGCTAAAGATAGAGCCTCATAACGAAATATTAAAGATCACCTTCAAAAGATACAGAAACTACTGCAACTGTATTATTAAAAAGCAAAAGCGGAAATACGACAGAGACCAATTATCCATAGCGCATAAAAATCCCAAAAAAATATGGGAAACTATAAACAATATTACTCATAGAAAGCCAAGCAAAAGCCCCAACACGGACCTATTAGAGATTAAGGCTACTCCAAAAGAATCAGCTGACATTGTGAATAAATACTTTTCCAACATAGGTAAAATCCTTGCGAACGAGATAACTACCAGCACCTTCACAGAATACGGCCAAAACTATAGTCAAGAGTCACCTAGAGTTCTACCATTCTCATCATTTGCACTTTTAAACACTGACCAGAATGAAGTTCACCGCATCTTAATGTCTCTAAAATCAGATAGTGCCCCGGGCTGGGATGGCATAACTGTCAACTTCCTAAAGACCGCACATATTCTTGTCGTCCCAATCATAACTCATTTAGCGTACCAGTGCTTCGAACAAGCTACATACCCGAGCGCCTTAAAACTAGCTATTATAACACCGGTGCACAAGAGTGGAGATAGAGCTAATCCGTCGAACTATAGGCCTATATCCGTACTGCCAGCCATATCCAAAATAATTGAAAGATTAATTAATTCACGTCTTTTATCTTACCTTAACAAAAACAATCTTCTATCACCCTTGCAGTACGGATTTAGACAAAAAATGTCTACGGAAGATGCAGTAATGTCACTGGCCTCCACTGTAACCAGTCAAGTGGACAGCGGAGGCAGGTGCCTTGCTGTCTTCCTGGATCTTCAAAAGGCTTTTGACACAGTTTCTGTCACCACATTGCTGGACAGATTAGAATCAATTGGAGTAAGAGGTATTCCTCACGCATTGCTCAAAGACTATCTAAGCGAACGCAAACAGAAGATTAAGATAGGAAATACGATTAGCTCTGAAGAGACCGTCCAGTTCGGAGTTGGTCAAGGTAGTGTGCTCGGACCGACATTGTTCCTTATTTATATAAATGCCCTCTGTAATATGAGAATCGAGGATGGACATATTCTTTCATACGCAGATGACACTGCTATAGTGTTCTGTGGTTCTACCTGGGACAATGTCCGAATAACTGCCGAGCGTGGTCTGGCAAGAATAGCGGCTTGGCTCGACCACAGCCTTTTAACTTTAAACACCACCAAAAGCAACTTCATCTGTTTCACTAAATATAACTCCTCTCCACCTCCTCCAGAATTCAAAATTAAAATTCATAAATGTCGCTATCCTGTAAACCCAAATTGTACTTGCACAGAGATTAATAGAGTAGAATCTACCAAATATCTAGGTATCATGGTTGATCAAAGACTTTCGTGGCATAACCACACTGAATTAATAATGAAGCGAATGCGTAAATTATTCTGGACTTTCAAGTCATTGCGACACGTAATCTCGAAAAAACTCCTGCTACAGATTTACCTATCACTTGCTCAGTCCGTCCTGGCTTATTGTCTACCCATCTGGGGTGGTGCCACTAAAATTAAATTCCTAGACCTCGAGAGAGCTCAAAGGTCCCTGCTGAAAGTTATGTTTTTTAAACCCTTCAGATTTCCAACCGAGAACCTTTACCAGACTTCTAATGTCCTGTCCGTTAGAAAGCTTTACGTAATTAGTATAATTCTAACTAAGCATAAAAGTCTATCCTTCAACCCACAGAAGACAAAAGGCAGGAGGAAAAACATGGTTGCACCCACTGTCTCAGTAAAGTCTACATTTGCAAAAAGACAATATCCTAGACAATCATCCCATTTATACAATCTTCTTAATAAAGAACTTAATATATACCCACTAACCAACCGTGAATGCAAAAATGTTTTGACTAAATGGACTATGCTAAAGACCTACGACGAAGTAGAAAATATGGTGCAATCGATGAGACTATGACATTATTTCCGATCCCAAGATGTATGGTTAGCTAGGTTAGCTAGATCAGTAGTAGGGTTAACTCTCACCCACCACGCACACACATACTCTACCCCACACCACCACACACATTACACACATCCCAGCGCGTTGCTGCCTTTACAAAGCTTTTGTTCATTTTATTTAAGTTTATAATATATGTACTTATCTTGCGTAAACCAAATAACAGATGTATAACAGGGGAAAGGGCGGAGCATCCTAACACAAGCAATCTATTTGCTTAAAAGGATTCTCCTCATTGAAACTAGAATAAGTTATTTAAGTTGAAGCAATAAACTTTTCTTTTTTTTTTTTTTTATATATTATTAATATTTTGCGTTACTTACTCTGTTACGTTTTCTCCGCTTTTCTGGATAGTTATTTTTTCTTCATCTAGTTCTTTTTGGATATTTTGCAGTGCTTTTAGAACTTCTTCCATGTTAAAATAAATTTTACCTTTGTTTTTGTTTCAGTAGCGCACTCTTTTGACACACTTCCGTACTATTAGCAAGTTACCGGCTCGGCTCAATCTATGGATCGATTTGTCATTAGCCTAATCGTAACTTGTCTTTGTAGATCTTCCGCCGAATCTAAAAGCACTGTCAGAGACATGTCAATGAGAATGTTGTGGACGGACTTAAAAGATATGTTCACCTCACTAGCCAACTCTCTCAGACTCATACGTCGATTTTCGAGCACTAGCTTCTTGATTCTGTCGATGTTTTCTTTGGTCGTAGCGGTTGAAGGTCTACCAGAACGAGGCAAGTCTACTACTACTTCTCGGCCTTCTTTAAAAGCCTTATACCATTCATAAGCCCTTGTTTTCGATATACACGATTCGCCGTAGGTATTTCGCAACATTTTTAGTGATTCACCACATGAAATATTATTCGAAACACAAAATTTAAGGCACACTCTTTGTTCAACAATATTTTCCATTGTAAAAATCGCCGAGAACTCAAAACTATGACCAACAAAAAGTGTAGTTTAAAACAAATTAAATGACAGATCCCGCTCAAACTTTGCGCGCTAAATAAGTACAGTGCTACCAACATGCAGTAAAAAAATTAGGACGACCTCTTTTACGCGGGTCTTTTTATTGACATATTCCCGATACTTTTTACACAGAGTATATGTCAAGCCATAAAGGTTACCACAAACGTTAAAACCGGAAATAGCTAAACAGATTAATAAAATGGTAAAAGACGACATTATAGAAGAAGCTAACAATGAATGGTCAAGTCCAATTTTATTAGTACCGAAAAAAAGTAAAGAAAGAACTGATAAATAAATATAGTTTAAAAAAACTAAAAAACACGCTTTGTGTTTTGAAAAAGCGTGGGTTGCTCGATAGACGAAAAATATGGCACAGAGCGCCCCACGCTTTTTTTCACAATTATACTACCTAGTGTTTTTTGTTCATTACCAATTTCAGCTTACATTAGGAATTATTTTTCACTTTTTTAGTTAGAAGTACTTTAAAAGCGTGTTTTTTAGTTTTTTTTTAACTATATTTATTTTTCACTTTTTAGTCCTAGCAGCAATACGTGTTGTCTAAATTCAAACGTATTGCTTTGTGGACTTAAATTTTTTTTTATTGTTTTTTTTTATTTATTTAATCCTGGTAATCCTAATCAGGATAATGAGATAAACCTATGAAAAAATTGTCGCTGATTCTTGATAAGTGTATAAAGTTTGAATTAAATCTGTCCGTTTAAAGTGGGTCAAAATCGAGTCCAAAGGAGTCGGTTACATACATACATACGAGTACATACATACATACATACAAGTGAAGCTAATAAAAGCGTGTTAAAAATGGCGGCTGGTTGTAGACTATAGAAAATTAAATGAGACGATATGTGATGATAAGTTTCCCTTACCTAATATTAATGAAATTTTAGATTCTCTTTCTGGAGCCGTACATTTCAGTCACCTTGATCTTCAACAACTGTCAACAAGGGTATTACCAAGTGACCTTGGAGCCCAATAGTCGAAAGTTAACTGCTTTTACTACCGACACAGGTCAGTATCAAATGAAACGCTTACCTATGGGTCTCAAGATAAGTCCGAGCGCATTTAGTCGCATGATGTCAGTAGCAATGTCTGGTTTGACTTACGACAAATGCTTAGTATATCAGGACGATCTTATTGTATTTGGTAGAAATTTGCAAAGTCATAATCAAAACTTAATAAAAATAATGGAAAGACTAAGAAAAGTCAATTTAAAATTAAATCCTCAAAAATGCGAATTTCTTAAGAAAGAAATACTTTATTTAGGTCACGTTGTTTCAGATAAAGGTGTTTTACCTGATCCCGAAAAAACAGAAATATTAAAAAAATACCCTACACCTAAAACGGCAGACGAAGTTAAGCGTTTCGTAGCTTTTTGCAACTATTACCGTAAATTCATAAAATGTTTTTCAGATATAGCACTGCCATTAAATAAGTTATGCAGGAAAAATGAACCTTTTATTTGGACAGATAATTGTAAACATGCCTTTGACTATCTAAAAAACGCATTAATTTCGTCACCTATATTGCAATATCCTGATTTTACAGAAAATAATGAATTCATATTACAAACAGATGCTTCAGACACTGCACTTGGTGCCGTGCTGTGCAATAAAGATCTTAGACCGGTAGCGTATGCAAGTAGACCTTTGAATAAAGCGGAAAATAATTATCCTACAATACAGAAAGAGCTTTTAGCAATAGTGTGGTCTGTAAAATATTTTAGACCGTACTTATATGGTAGAGAATTCACAATAATGACTGATCACAAACCTTTACTTTATCTGTTCGGCATGAGAGATCCTTCAAGTAGGCTTCTTAAATTCCGTTTAATTTTAGAAGAATATGTACAAGTTTAAAATTATTTATGTACGAGGAAACGAAAATGTAGTTGCAGATGCTCTATCTAGAATATGTATTACATCAGACGAACTAAAAGATATGCAAGCGCAAGTGGTTGCTGTGATGACTAGGGCACAAAAACGAAAGAAAGAAAGAAAGAAGGAACAGAAAGAAAAAAAGTTTATTCGGGACAGACACAGGACACACAAAAAAAAAAACAATAAAAAAAAAAAATAACGATATAGATAAAAAGAAAGAAAGAAAGAATAACAAAAACTTAAAAAATAAAAGAAGGGAAAATGTGTGTCCCACCTGTACCAAACCGGACATTGCTCAGTGAACGCTGTGATGTTGGTATTAACATCACAGCACTGGTATTACGCAATGCCCGTGTAAGTGACGTCAGCGGCGTCGACCGAGTCATGAATGCAATACTTTAAAATTTTTATAAAGATACAAATAGTGTTTGGGTGTAAAATACATAGATAATGATAAATAAATATTAATTAAAATTAAATTAAGTCGCTCATATGTGATAAATACATATTTCACTGCTTAAATTGCAAACCCAAACCCGTCGCCATATTGTTTGGTTCGAGCTAGCGTCATAGAAGCGTCATAGGCACTACGTCGTGTCCGCTCACTCCGCTCCGTTCATTCTATATGGCGATTGGCGGCAATTCTTATAGAGAATTAAAGATGTGCACTGTGTAATAACTCAAAGCTTGATGAGGACTTAAATAAAAATAAGGATGACGTAGAGAAGGCGGTTCTTAATAAATCTCCTGACTATTGGTCTGGCCAACCAAGAATTGTGGATATATTAAGAAAACCGTACGACTCAGTCGAAATGAGTTTTATTGAAGGTAGCGAATTAAGTACATTGAGAAACGATGGTATGATAACTGATGTTAGTGAATGTTTTGTATTTTTAGCTAAAAGAAATATTATTTACATCAATCTTGATTTCAAGGCACATTTCTCGCGAGCCGAATTTGTGCAGAAATTAGGTTTGTTTTGTAAAAAGTTACATATTAAAGAAGTGTGTATGATTAAAAATAAAGATAATATAAATTTCATTAAAAACGTATGTGATGAGATATCTAAGTTAGAAAATTGGTCCGGACCGCGGATATGTATTTTGCGAGGAGTAAAAAGAATAACTGATGACAAAGAAAAAATTATAATCATGAATGACTTCCATTTATTGCCATCCAGTGGTCATGCTGGAGTGCGCAGAATGGTTAATACTATTAAGAAGATATATTATTGGTCAGGTATAGAAAAAGACGTACAAACATTTGTAAAAACAAGTGTACAAAGTGTCAGAAATCAAAGTATATCCGTTACATAAAAGAACCTCTGGTTGTTACTACAACAGCGTCTTCAGCTTTTCAAAAGATATATTTAGATATAGTGGGTCCTTTAGATAGAGACATAGATGGATATCTAAATTTATACAAGCTATTCCCTTAAAAAATAAAGAAACCGTGTCCATAGCTAATGCGTTTGTAAGATATTTTATTTTAATATTCGGAATTCCTGAAATAATAGCTACAGACAGAGGAACTGAGTTTATCTCCGCAACTATGGAAAAGGTATGTAAACTTCTTGATATTGAAAAAATATCTTCAACTGCCTACCATCACCAATCGATAGGAGCTCTTGAAAATACTCACAAAGGTTTGGGTGCATTTTTACGGATCCAATGTGAAAACCATACAGATACATGGAGTTATTGGTTACCGTATTGGTGTTTTAGTTTCAACAATACAGTTAATTCCGAAACAAATTACACGCCTTACGAACTTATTTTTAGTAAACTTTGTCGAATACCTAGTAGAATTTCTGTGTCTGTAGAACCATTGTACAATAGTGATAATTATTCATTGCAATTGAAATATCGTTTACAGTTAGCTCATGCCGACGCAAAAAATAATTTACTGTGTAATAAATACAAACGCAAGGAATTGTACGATAAATCAATAAATCCTGTAATATATCAGGAAAATGATCTAATTTTGTTAAAAAATGAAACGGGACGTAAACTTGATGTTATTTTCGAAGGTTCCTTTAGAGTTAAAGAAGACTTAGGTTGTAATGTTAGGATATATAAAAATAATAAGATAGAGTTAGTTCATAAAAATAGGACAAGACTGTACTTTCAATAAAATTTGTTGTATTGGTTAGGTGTAGTATTAGTATAGTTAAGACTATTGTTGACTTAGATTTTTTTGTAACATTGCAGTGTTATAAAGTATATTTTTAATTATAATTGATATTATAGGAACTCTCTTGTGTAGCAAAGTATAATAAAGTATTGTTAGATGAGTAAGGTAACGAAAAAAAAAAAAACATTTATTTGTTTTTTTTTCCCTCACCCCAGGAGGTGAAGTGTATGTATGCTCCCTTACAATAAGTAACGTAGTAAGTACGCTCCTTTAGAATATAAGTATTGTTTTAAGCTAAGTGAGCAGTTTACTTCAATGCGCATTGTACCAACATTCTTTAATGATAATATCCTGTCCCAGGATATTATATTATATTATATTCTTTTATGATATACATTAAAGTACACTAGATCAAACCGGTTGTCTGATTGAAAAGACCCTTGAACCCCCAACATTTCAGTATAATAACCTACTTCTTTGTAACTACAATATCATTACGTTCAGCGAAACTTGACTTAATTCAAATATACTTGACGGTGAAATCATAGATAGTCGATACGTAGTCTACCGCAGAGATCGAGATCCATCCCAATCTTCTAAAACTGATGGAGGCGGGGTCTTAGTCGCCGTGTCACGATCAATTCCATCCTACAGGTCTTATGAGTGGGAAAGTGACTGCGAGGACGTATGGGTCTGTCTAGATGTCGTACACAACAACAAACGTTCAAAAATTGCAATTTGTGTCGTCTATTTACCGCCGCCTATTAAGACAGATATCCTTAGCGCTTTTATAGACAGTGTAAATAAGGTAATGGACTTGGTTGACAGTATCTGTTTGATAGGTGATTTTAATTTAAGCGTGATTAATTGGACCAAAGATTGTAGCCTTTCGTATGTGATTCCTAGCAATGATGAAATATAAAGATAAAGATAATTATAATAGCCGTTTAGCTTCTATATTTACTGAATTTATAAATGTGTCGGGATTACAACAACATAACTCTATTGCCAATCATAACAACAAAATATTGGATTTAGTATTGACTAACATAGATTGTAAAGTAACTGAAGCTGACCAAATTAGTAAAATCGATCCTTATCACCCTCCACTTCAAATAATGTTAGACCTTAAACCTGTCCCTAGATCAAGTTGTGTACCTAGATCGGATTTCAATTTTTATAAAGCCGATTATAACGAAGTTTCTTGCAGCCTGAGTGGTGTGGATTGGTCGAAAATATTTAATAGTTGTAGGAACGTTGACGATATGGTCTTAAAATTTTACGATGAAATCGGCATGATTATTAATGAGCATGTTTCTAGACGCAAGCCTCGGAGAAGCAGTCATCCTGTCTGGTTTACGCGTGATTTAATTAGGCTGTTAAAGCAAAAGGATAAGTTAAGACATAAATGTCGTAAATTTAATAATCCTAGAGATAGACTTGAATATAAGAATCTTAGAAAAGTATGCGATAGACTTATGCGCAATTGTTACCAAAGTTACATGAGTACCATAGAAAATGATTTAAAAAATAATCCCAAAGTCTTTTGGAGTTTTATAAAACACAAAAAATCCCCTTCCAGTATGCTCCCCTCAATAATGCATAACGACAATAGGCAATACTCATCAAGTGGTCCTGATATTGCCAACCTGTTTGCATCTCATTTCAGCTTGGTCTATACGAAAGTTGGAAGCGTTGTATTGCCTCCAAACAGTTCTGATGATAACTGTGATGAGACATCGACAACATGCTGCAATAAATTAGCCTATTTACGTATTCAAGAGAGAGAGGTTCTAAATTGCTTAAAGCAACTAAATCCTAACAAAGGTGCTGGCCCTGATGGAATCCCACCTTATTTCATCAAGAAGTGTGCTTTACAACTTTCATATCCATTAAAGGTTTTATTTACCAAAGCAGGACGCCGCGCGTACAAAGAACCCCTCCGCCTGCTGCTGAACCTAACGACTTGAAAAAAACAGAGACTACTCCTGACCACTTTGGCACGAGTAACATATCATTCCGGTCGAAACGGCCGCGTGTAACTGATTCACCTAACAGCATGCCAATTGAAGAGACTACGTGCGATAACATGATGGTTCTAGCTCAGGACAGTCAATCGTATACTTTAGATGAAAAGCTTATCGCAACTATTCGCCGTGAGATCGAATCTGCGATTACCTGCCACATAAAGGCGTCATTTAAAACATATTTCGAGAATGAATTTATTAAAATTAAGGAGAGACTTGAGACGCTCAGCGAACTGAAAGACTCTGTAGATTTTATGAGTGAAAAGTTTGATGAAATGAAGGCTGAATTCGACTACAACAAGGAGACTATTAAAAACCTTAGGTCCGAGAATGACGGTCTCAAAAAGTGTGTGTCGGAATTGTCAGAGCGTATAAATATTATAGAGCAATTTTCACGGCAAGACAACATTGAAATAAACGGTATCCCAGAAAACAAAAGCGAGAATCTATTGAATACTGTGCTGCAGCTCGGGAATGTGATATCTCACGACATCCAAGAGCAAGTTGTTAAACTGAGGAGTATCAGAGTTCGTGACGGGATCCTTGCATCTGTCGCAAAGTTCAACCGGGACCACCCCCAGGACAAGTTAAACTCCAGGCAGTTAGGATATGGTGGACTAAAAACTCCGGTCTTCGTGTGTGAACACCTATCTCCTTTAAATAAGTCTATTCATGCAGAGACTAGGAAAACGGCACGTGAGAAGGGATACAAATACGTCTGGGTTCGCGATGGACGCATCCTTGTTCGCAAGGAAGATGGCGCTAGTGCCAACCATATAAAATCCCTGCAAGCTGTCTCACTATTGTAAGGGAATTCCTTGGGCATAAAACCGTAAGCGTTGTATTGTAATTCACAATTTACTATCAGAATCTAAGAGGTATGCGGACTAAACTCCATGATATAAATATTGCAGTCAGTGCTACTCACTATGATGTCATTGTAGCGACTGAAACTTGGCTTAATGGCAACATCAGAGATGGAGAAATCTTCGACACTTCATATAACATCTACCGAAGAGATAGAGCCTCTAGCTCTCTAGGAAGTAAAGAGGGTGGCGGAGTACTGATTGCGGTATCTAAAACACTCGACTCTGCCCGTGCTTGTCAATGGGAAACCGCGGCGGAAGACCTTAGCGGGTTAGGTTGAAATTGAAAAACGGCAAGAAAATTAACATTTGTGCTATATATCTACCCCCTCCAGTAACTCAACAGCAACTGGACTTGTTCCTGGACGCCACATCAAACATCATCGACACGACTAGTGAAGAGGTAGTTATACTCGGTGATTTCAATTTAGGCTTCATAGAGTGGGAGTTGGATCATAGCTTTACAAACGCTACTATAACTGCCTCTTCTACCTCTGCTACCTTCTTGCTATGGTAACAGCCTGGGGTTCTCGTTGGTTGATTTCATGTCGTCAAACTCTTTGTATCAGTACAACTCTATAAAAAATACTAAAAATAAAGTATTAGACTTGGTCTTATCGAATGTGCCGACTGGAGTTATAAACAAGTGCGGAACTCCTATTAGTAAAGTTGATGAATATCATCCTCCTTTAGAAATCGACTTTCAGTATACAAAAGTAGCTACACTAAAGTCTAGACTAACAAAAACCTTTAAATTCCGCGGTGCTGATTACGGATCAATCAATAGAAAACTGTGCGACATTAACTGGAGAAAGCTGTTAGAACCGTGTTTACATGTTGACCAGATGGTGTCTTGTTCTACGAACATTTAAATACAATAATTAAAGAGCTCATTCCTAAACGTAAGCCACTTAGCTGCAAATATCCACTGTGGTACACAAAATCACTCGTTAACATCCTCAACGAAAAAGCTAAATTAAGGGCTCGTTTTAAAAAATATGGTAATCCACGTGATGAACTAGAATACAGAATTCTTAGTGACCGGGCTCGAGCTCATATTAAGGAGTGCTATAGAAAGTATGTGCTGTTAACCGAAATTAGAATCGACTAATACGTCGCGTCACTATTACCGGATGAACTGACAACACTAGAGAGCATTGGGGAATGGCGGCGCGTGCGATTCTCGTTGTAGTAGTCTCTTGCAATGTCTTGCATTGTATAAATTAATAATAAGCATTATGGCGTCGCTGGCCTCTAAAAGTATTGTAATTGTAACGTTGTATCAATCCTTATGATAATATATTGTAAAGTTTAAAGCAACAGTGGTTTTCCTTCTAACATCTCAGAAGTGAGATTAGCGACCGACGCGTACCTACCGACTTGCCCGCTATAATGATTGTTCGTAATTTAAAAAGTTGAAAAAGTTATTTCAATTTGCAAAAAGTTATTTAATATTTAATTTAACGATATTATGGTCAAACTATATTGTTAAACATATCAATAAGTATGTACGTTATAGTAATAATTTATTAAGTTGTGAAACAACATGGTCGATGATACGGAAGATATAAGTATTGTTTGTGGGTAAAAATACTTATTGGAATCGAATAAACATGTGAATGCATGTGGTAAGACTTTTATGATCCTAACAAAGGACATTCGGTAATGTATCGACTTAAACTTATTAATATTATTATTGTGTTGTTATGTCTTACAAGATAACTTTAATAAAGTTTAATGAACAACTCAGTTCAAATGTACGGGTTCAATTTTACCCTATCAACTATCTGCATGATGTTCTTCATTTGTTTTATACAATAAAATAAATGTAAACAATGTTGTCAAACATTGTCTTCAGATAACAAAGTAGATAAACATAACCAAACATTTAAATTCATACATAATGGAGCTAATGATACATAATTTATACATCTTAATAAAACATATTGAAGTCCAATAAATCATAATGAAACAAAGTCATCCAGAATTCAGTTAACATGATGTATGTGTTGTGACTTAACAATTTACAACAACTTTAAACTTAATACTTGATCAATGATCATACATTAATATAATTAAAGAAAGTAATCTGTCATAACAATGAATAGATAAATTGAAAAATTATAGTATTATTTATTGTATGTTTTTTACAAATTATACTGCACATAATGCATTATTTGTTTCAATAAAACAAATAAAATTATGACACAATGGAAATGGTTAAATGTTTATAAATCTGAAGTTTTACAGGTCTTAATATGAGTGTTACCCAATGAAATTCTGTAGAGAGACAAACAAGTATATTGTGGTTATATGAAGTAATTATGCAATTAACTACAATAATTAATAGACCAGATCACAAGTGGAAGTTATGATCCAATATATCTGGCACTCGAGGAATACTATGAAGCAATTTAAATGAAAGGAAATAAATGCTAATAAAGGATGATCATCAAAGGAATTGTTAAGAAAATGTATTATAACTATTTCTGTTTCAGTTAACATTCCAAGTAGTATTCAATGTATTTTAAGGAATTAGTATGTGGAATAACTAAAGTTTAATACAAGATGATTGATTAATAACAATCATTTAGTGAGTTATGTTATGCTACCCCAATATAAAAGGTAGGGTGATAACAGGTATGATTTTACTATTTGATTTTATGTTGATTTTACTGTGATAAATAATTTCTCATGTTATGGTTTGTCTGAATTATACTCATAGAAGTCTACTCACTTTGGCTACGGTATAAAGATGGAGTATTCAATGTTTATTAGAAGTAAAAATTGATAAACAACTTTACAGATTATAAATGAATTATATGATATTCTTTACCTGGAAAAATGGTTAAGTGATGTTTACAGGAATATTTGATGTTCATAACAGTACAGAATAATATAAACAGGTACTAGTGTTAGTTGGAGTTAAATTGGATCTTACTCTTAGCGGTTTCCACATGTAACACTTGAAATTAGGGTTGTGCTGTGCTCAAAAGGGACTGTAGAGATTATGTTTTAATTTGTGGTATCTCATGTATTTTATGGAGTGTGGATTGACTTGTTGTGTGTTGAGTATTATGGACCAAATATTCAGTGCATTTATGTATTATTAATTGTATTAATATTGGTGGAGGAAGTTAAACTTGTTTCAGAAAGCTATTGAAATAAATGATTCAAAGAGTATAACAATATTTGTGATATTAAAGCTGGTCGAAAAATTGTTCTCTAAGTCACACTTGTTTCTGATATTGTCGAGTTGAGTTTACAGGAATGTTTCAGGAACTCAAAATGTTGTGAACAAATGTTTTAAAAACATATTATTATAAGTGATGTTAAAACTGGTGGTCAAAGTATAGCCAAAGTTAAACTTGTTTCAGAAACGTTTGAGTTTTCAGAAATGGTCTAGTATCAAAAGCTATTGTTTGCAAATAATTGAGATGGTACATAATATCAGTGGTATTGAGACTGGTGGAAAAGGTGTTGTCAAAGTTAACTTGTTCCAGGATTGTTTAATGCATATAACATTAATAAATTTGAGAAAAGGTGGACTAAGTGTTATGTCACCGGGATGTAAAATTATTTTTATGAACAATGTTAACATGATTGTATGCATGGTGAACATTGACTTAGGTCATGGAATTAATATTTTCTTAGTAAGATTATGTATTGTGATTTCAGAAAATTTAATATTATGTTATTAAGTTACCAGACACAGGCATTATGAAATATATCTTTGGCTTTGGAACAACATGCTGCTGTCTGTCGGTTTATGCAATAAGTGTGATAAACATAACAAAGGTTGTGTTTTGGCATTATGGTAACCAGCTGAATTTAACCATGAAAAAAAAAAAATATAAATAAATAAGGTAAAAAGTATTAAGGACCAAAATGATGATAGAATAATTTAAAAGGAATTGAGGTATGTTTACTTTTATTTAATGTTTTTCATCATGACTGATATTGGCTGACTGTTAGAACACCTTTCAACTGTTCTGTAAGTTTCTGTTGACTTAGTATAGAAAAGGGACTGGTGGCTAGCATTATGATACTGGCTTATGTTGAGGTTTATAATTTCTACTGTGCTACTCTTAATTAACTGGTGAGCTTTTAACTGTTTTGACGTCTTCAAAGATACCTGCCCAACAGTCGGACATAATATTGGATTATGGACTGTACTGGTCGACATCGTAATCATTCAGTTGATTGCTTGTGCCAAGATATGGGATTATTCAAATTGATGTGTATTACATTATGAAGTTATCTGTGGTTATCATTGTCCCACAACAGAGCTTTAACAATAGCTTAACTTTGTTGTCATCGTTTGACATTAATACTGCATGGTTGGAGACTTGGGACTTGGATTAGCTTTTACAGATGAGTGATGCTATGGCAGATGACAGTCACTCGGGACTATGGAAATGCTTACATGCAACTTGAGTTGAATATATTTATGGCCTTAATATTTATTTGGGATTTGGGACTTCGAATGGCTTTTGAAGTCAGTGATGTTTATTATGAGCAGTTGGCTGTCCCAACACTAGTTTGGTTTTGTATGATGAATAGCTTCGATACTCGTCTTGGCTAAAACCTTGACTAGCTTATGGTATTGGATAAAATAATATTAGATAATGTTTGCTTAGCAGTTTATCACCTTCGGGGTTTATGCTTTTCTGGCGTATAAATGCTTGCCCTCAAACTAGAAGTGGATCATTTTGAGCGACCTCTAAAAGATAAAGGACTGGTTGGTTGGAAGTTCGCAATACTGCAGAGAGGTAACATACTGCGCTGGTGTCTGGGTAAATAATCAATATTACCTTCAAATTGCAACTAGAGTCATTGATGATTTAAAGGTATGATTTCCATTTGTTTTTGGCTTGCGCCGATTGCCTTCGGGTACGAAAAGAAAACAAAAAAAAAGGATTTCGAACACTGTAGAGCATAACCCATTGTGCCGAGTGTGGGCAGAAAATTGGTTGTGGGTGGTGCATTCTTTGCTGGTTTGGGTTGTTTCTGTGTAACGACGGAAAGGCTGAGCGAAAATATCGATGGTTCTGATAAATGTAGGGTAATATTAGATTCTGAGATAGCTAACGATGCTCTGCTTTGATCATTAGTGCTCATGGTTCATACTCTGATATGCGCACACTGAACTTTTTTATCCATCCTTGAACGGGGCTCGCTTGGGTTGTCTTTGGGCGCAAACAGGTTGCATCCGGGCGTACACAAATTGCACTCGGGTCGTATACACACTACTTTCGGGCGGTATCACTGCCTAACGGGCCCTATATTTTTATTTTTCACCTTTGCGCTGAATTAGTTCCTACCTTACACATAGCTTAAATGTATATAATATTGCCGTAATGGTTTATCACATGGCCTAAGCGGCATAACACGTTGCCTCAGCGGCATATCACATGGCCTCAGCGGCATAACACGTTGCCTCAACGGCATATCACATGGCTTCAGCGGAATATCACATGGCCTCAGCGGCATAACATGTTGCCTCAACGGCATATCACATGGCCTCAGCGGCATAACACGTTACCTCAGCGGCATATCACATGGCCTCAGCGGCATAACACGTTGCCTCAACGGCATATCACATGGCCTCAGCGGAATATCACATGGCCTCAGCGGCATAAGACATTGCCTCAACGGCATATCACATGGCTTCAGCGGAATATCACATGGCCTCAGCGGCATATCACATGGCCTCAGCGGCATAACACGTTGCCTCAGCGGCATATCACATGGCCTCAGCGGCATAACACGTTGCCTCAGCGGCATATCACATGGCCTCAGCGGCATAACACGTTGCCTCAACGGCATATCACATGGCTTCAGCGGAATATCACATGGCCTCAGCGGCATAACACGTTGCCTCAGCGGCATATCACATGGCCTCAGCGGCATAACACGTTGCCTCAACGGCATATCACATGGCCTCAGCGGCATAACACGTTACCTCAGCGGCATATCACATGGCCTCAGCGGCATAACACGTTGCCTCAACGGCATATCACATGGCCTCAGCGGAATATCACATGGCCTCAGCGGCATAAGACATTGCCTCAGTGGCATATCACATGGCCTCAGTGGCAAATCACATTACCACAGCGGCATAATACATTGCCTCAGTGGCATATCACATTACCACAACTGCATTACACATTGCCTTCGGGGCGTTTCTACCAGTGGGCGTATTCACTATGGCAGTTGTCAACGAAAGCAATAATTTCTTTCTTAAATACTATGTGAAAATACCAATTTCGCATCGTCTAACGTCGATTATTAACGAGATATACTATTAAATAATTGGTCACCGATCATAGTCGATGATAATTTTGCGTTTATGCCATTATTTTTATTTACTGAACATTGCTTGGGTTGTCAACAAGCGATAGCAAATAAGCCTACTGATCTACGATTGCCTTCGGGGCTTGCTAACTGATCTACGATTGCCTTGGGGGCTTGCAAACTGATCTACGATTGCCTTCGGGGCTTGCTAACTGATCTACGATTGCCTTCGGGGCTTGCAAACTGATCTACGATTGCCTTCGGGGCTTGCTAACTGATCTACGATTGCCTTCGGGGCTTGCTAACTGATCTACGATTGCCTTCGGGGCTTGCAAACTGATCTAAGATTGCCTTCGGGGCTTGCTAACTGATCTACGATTGCCTTCGGGGCTTGCAAACTGATCTACGATTGCCTTCGGGGCTTGCTAACTGATCTACGATTGCCTTCGGGGCTTACTAACTGATCTACGATTGCCTTCGGGGCTTGCAAACTGATCTACGATTGCCTTCGGGGCTTGCTAACTGATCTACGATTGCCTTCGGGGCTTGCAAACTGATCTACGATTGCTTTCGGGGCTTGCTAACTGATCTACGATTGCCTTCGGGGCTTACTAACTGATCTACGATTGCCTTCGGGGCTTGCAAACTGATCTACGATTGCCTTCGGGGCTTGCTAACTGATCTACGATTGCCTTCGGGGCTTGCAAACTGATCTACGATTGCTTTCGGGGCTTGCTAACTGATCTACGATTGCCTTCGGGGCTAACGTTGTCTGCAGCGGTATAGATGTTCTGCACAACTTACCGCCCCAGACAACACCGTTCTTTACAGCTTCCTCGGTCGAAGATGTGCACGTGCCTGAGGGGTGAGCTGAGTTCCTGCGAGGACGCCGGAAAGTCAGGATCGCCGAGCTGTTAACCGAAATTAGAATCGACTAATACGTCGCGTCACTATTACCGGATGAACTGACAACACTAGAGAGCATTGGGTAATGAAGGCGCGTGCGATTCTCGTTGTAGTAGTCTCTTGCAATGTCTTGCATTGTATAAATTAATAATAAGCATTATGGCGTCGCTGGCCTCTAAAAGTATTGTAATTGTAACGTTGTATCAATCCTTATGATAATATATTGTAAAGTTTAAAGCAACAGTGGTTTTCCTTCTAACAGTGCATACAATGGAGAGCAACATAAGACACAATCCAAAGGCTTTTTGGTCATTTGTTAAGGCGAAAAATGCACAATCGTCCGCAATTCCATGTGTAATAAAACTAAATAATTCAGTGGCTGCTAACGGCGAGGATATTTGTAATCTGTTTGCGTCGCAATTCTCATCAACTTTTATCACACATGACAGTAATTGTGGGCAATCTACTTTGAGTTCCCGTAGGTTCCCTCAACTCACCCTGAGCAGAATTCACTTTACCGAGAGAGATGTACTCAAAGCCCTTCAGAGGCTAGATATCACAAAAGGAGCCGGACCCGATGGGTTGCCCCCGATCTTTATTAAAAAGTGTGCTCACTATCTTGCTTTTCCTCTGACACTTATATTCAATAGATCCCTTTCAACAGCCATTTTTCCGTCAGAATGGAAAAAAGCAAACGTTATCCCAGTGTTTAAAAAAGGAGATAGAGCAGAAGCGATTAACTATAGTCCCATTTCAATGCTCTCTATTTTCTCCAAAATATTTGAGGCTTTAGTATGCCCTGTTCTTACTTCCCACATAAAGGTACAGATCGCACCTCAACAGCACGGGTTCTGCAGCAAAAAGTCTACAGTCACCAACTTAGTATCCTACTTGAATCACTTGTCTGCTTCCGTGGACGCCGGTCTACAAATTGATGCCCTGTATACTGATTTCAGTAGCGCCTTCGACAAAGTCGACCACCAAACGTTGATATCGAAACTTGAACACCACGGTGTGCACGGAAATCTCTTGGAGTGGTTTAGATGATACCTAGATAAGCAAAAGCAAAGAGTAGTAGTAGAAGGTTATCACTCTTCAGAATATATTGCAACATCCGGTGTGCCCCAGGGGTCGCATGCTGGGCCAATATTATTTATAATTTTTGTAAATGACATATCAGACTGCTTCCGACATAGTCAGTGCTCACTATTTGCGGATGACCTAAAAATCTATCGCATTGTTAGCTCCCTCGAGGACGCCGCACTTCTTCAATGCGACCTGAACTCACTGCAATCCTGGTGTGAGACGAACGGTATGGTACTGAACGTGAACAAGTGTCATCATATCTCATTTACGCGTAAAAAACGCACAATACCAACAAGATATTCTCTTGCAGGTACTGTGCTGCAGAGGGTTGAGACCATTCGTGATCTGGGAGTGTTGTTTAGCAGTAATCTTTCTTTTAATTCGCACCTTGACAACATAATCACAAAAGCATCCAAAATGACGGGGTTTATCAAAAGAACCTGTGGGGAATTTAGAAGCACATTCGCTCTAAATACTCTTTACAACAGTCTTGTTCGTAGTACATTGGAATACGCATCCCCGGTCTGGAACCCATTTTATAAAGTCCATGCAGATCGTATCGAGCGTAGCATATTTATGGAAACGTGCGCGTATTGTTCCGATTTTAAAGAAAGGCGATAATAGCAACGTTAAAAATTATCGACCTATATCGATACTATCTACCTTCTCAAAAGTTTTTAAAAGTATTATATGCCCGATTTTAACGAAGCACACTAGATCCCAAATAGGAGTAGAACAGCACGGCTTCCAAGAGGAGAAATCTGTTATTACTAATCTCGTCTCGTATATAACTCCAGTAATGGAGGCAATAGACTGTAATAAACAAATTGACTCAGTCTACACTGACTTTGCCAGCGCATTTGATCTCGTGGACCATAAAATACTTATACGTAAACTACAGAACCAATATTTGTTTCTGTTATTTATTAACGACATAACTCATCAAGTTCGTCATTGTCGCTGCTTCCTCTTTGCTGACGATATGAAAATTTCGAGGCAGATTGACTCCTCAGAGGATATGGAACTTATACAGGCTGACTTAGATAGAATTTACGAATGGTGTCGCTCTAATAGGATGATGCTAAATGCCTTAAAATGTCAACACGTGCGTTTTACAAGAAAGAGAAAGGTAATAGAGACATGGTTTCACATTGACCACGAAAAAATTGAGCTTGTTTCACAAGTTCGTGACCTTGGAGTAATTCTTGACTCAAAGTTAAGCTTCATCCCACAATACGACAACATGGTTGGTAAGGCAGCTAAAATGACGATGATGATGATGATGGGGTTCATCAAACGCAACACCAAGGGCTTTAAGCACCCTGCCTCCAAGATAGTTCTATTTAATGCTCTAGTGCGAGTCTATTCAAAGATCTTTTACAAGACACCTCGCGTTTCTTGCGTCAGGCATCAGCAGTCGGTGTTCATATTACGACAGGCTTTTATTTTTTAAAATGTGTCTCCTAAAACGCCGTAGACAAATGATCGATATGCTTCTCCTGCAGAATGTCGTTAAAGGTTCCTCTTCGTATCAGGGTCTTCTGGAGCGTATTGGTATTAACGTCCCAAGAGTAAATACTCGAAGAAAACTTAGTACAGTTTTTTCTATTCCCCGCTATAGAACCAACTTAGGCTTGAACTCTCCAATAGCAAGGCTGATGTCTACATACAATGGCATCTGGAAAAACCTCGACTTAGATATCTTCCACGACCACCCCGCGCAACTCAGGCTAAAGATACTTGATAGTGATAAGTTATTGTCTGCGATGATGATTTTTCAAAGGAAATTTTGTTATTATGATTATTATTAATACATTTTCTGTTTGTCATGTTAATTTATTCTAAATAATAATAATAAAACTTTATTCCTAACAAAAATAATGTATATAAAAATAATGTTATTATTTTACCGACTTCATGATAGTAGGAGGTTCGTCTGTATGTTTTTTTTTTTTTTACGAATGTAGGTATTTATGTGAATTATGAACATATTTATTTATATGTACTAGTTTTTGCCCTCGGATTCGCTCGTGGTTTCGATCAAGTCTTTTTATAGCTAATTTTTAGGGTTTCGTACCTCAAAAGGAAAAAAACGGATCACCTTTTTGTCCGCTGTTTTGTTGATGTGGCGTCAACCTTGTTTACGCAATCAAAAGATATAGACGTTTATGTCACATTTCTCATACATTCGCAAAGAGAATCAAACCTACAGGGTACTTCCCGTTGACCTAGGATCATGGAATTTGGCAAGAAGCAATGATAAAAGCTGCTAAAGCGAAACTACATCATTGTATATATTATCTCAGAGTACCTAATGATTGTTGCTATTTATGTTTGAAATACATTAATAATTATTATTTGTTCACTTATTTACTTACTAACAGCAATCTTCCTTTCCCAATGATATCTAAGAAAGGGCTTCGAAAGGTTTGAAATAAAATGCATATACAGCGTGGCGCCACAATGGTGACATTAATTTAACACACGTGTAGGGCTAGTGCCCTTTAATCATAATAATTTTAATAGGTTAAAATAACTCGTAAACTGAAAAAAAAATTTTTTTCAAACAAACTAAATGATAAAAATGTAACTAAAATTGGGATCACCCTTGCAAAAAATCATTCATGATATTACTTACCTAGCTGGCTTACGTTAACTCGGAGCGGCAACGCGTCGCTTCACGCGCTGGCAACCGCGCAACACGTTTTGTACCTACTCGTGATCGGTCCGATTCTTTGACGGCGCGCGGCGCGCGGCGTATAATCAAAGAAACCGAGCAGCGGCGGGCGGCGCAAGTGATACCTACAGCGGAGTTGCTTAGTCAAACACTTATCATATCACCCTCTCTTGTTACTAATAGTTATAACTGTCATCACTAATCACTGCTTTTATTAGTTAGTTATTTGTCTTTATTATTAAATTTTCTTATTTTCAATGAGACCACCGCGTTGGTGGATGCAAAGAGCTAAACGGCGTTTCATGTTTTCCCGCACATTTGAAAATAAATTGTCAGTTAAAGCCATTGCCCTCAATTTCTCAAACGCATTTATTATTCGATTGCGTAATTGTTCAACCGAATCCACGTTCTCCGCGTACACATCGTCTTTGATGCATCCCCAGAAAAAAAAATCGAGTGGGGTGAGGTCAGGCGATCTTGCTGGCCACCTACGAGGTCCAAATCTACCAATCCATTGTGCACCAAACGTGTCATTTAACCACTGCCTGGCTGTTGTTACAGAGTGTGCTGGCGCGCCATCTAATTGGTACCACATTCGTTGGTATTGATGGACGTTAAGGTTATTTGTGTATTCTGACACCGTATCATTTAGTAGATTAAAAAACCTTTCTCCGTTCAAAGCCCCATCAATGAATACGGGTCCGATGATGTTGTCACCGTGAATAGCTGCCCAAACATTTACAGAAAATCTGTACTGATGGGCTGACTCCCGCCACACGCGCGGATTTTGATTTTTGGGTGCCCAATGGTGTAGGTTGTGCTGGTTCCACATGCCGTTTCTGGTGAACGTGCTTTCATCAGTCCAACAAATTTGGGAAAGAAAGTCACTGTCCTCTTCAATTTTACTCTGTAACCACTGACAATAATTCACTCGATCAATTTTATCACGCGATAGCAGAGCATGTACTTTTCTAAACTTGAATGGGTGCCACTTTTCGCGCTTTAATATCCTATGGACGGTTCTGTGATGTACTTGAAAATGCCTAGCGCTCTGGCGGAGGCTAGTTTTGGGTTGGTTTTGGAAATATTGCAGCACATTTTCAGTTAACTGGATTGGGTTTTGTCGTGTAGGTGGTCGATCAGGGCGTTGAGACCTAGGATCCACTGGCCGGTTTTCGCGGATGCGCTGAAGAGCTCCTACAATAGTGCGAGGATTAGTAGGGCACTGTCTTGAACCGCCATATCTCTCGCGATATGTCCTTATCGCAAGAGCGGCATTTTGACGACATTCTCCGTAAATTAGGATCATGTCCGCATATTCAGCTGCTGTGTAGTTTGGATGTGTATTTGCCATCACGATCACAAGTTTACACAAGCACTAATAACACAAATAAAAGCGTCCGTATCGCAGTACCATAATCTAATTACTCATTACACTAAAATAAATAAATAAAACAATAGGTAAGCGTCTTTTTCGCGGAAACATTTACAAAATTAGTCGACGTAATTATGCGCACTACTATGAAGAAGTGTGTCAAGGGCACGAGTTAGGCTAGCACTAGAAATGCAAAAAAAGAATTTGATTTCGCTGCGACGCGACGGGGTGGGGAGGGCGCGTCGCCTGCGCCGCCCGCTCGCCGACAAAGGGATATCTCTTTCCTTTAAAGTATTGCTTATTCATTTTAATTTCATTGATGCGATGTTATGATCCGTGACCTCGGCAGATGACCGCTGCGCGACAGTTTTTACGTACAGGTTGCTCCAAAATGCTATTTTATAAAACTTTAAATAAATCCGCAAATAATGACGTTTAATTGAAACATAATTTCTTCATGGAACGAAAATGTGAAAACGTATATGTGTGTTAAATTAATGTCACCATTGTAGCGCCACGCTGTATTCTTTTCAAGGAATGTATATTAAATAATAAAACAATAAAAATATATGTTTTTGTACAAAAAAAACAAAATAGGTACACTTTATTGTAACAGCTAGTATAATGACAAGTTTGTCTAGATTTTACCCAGACTTTAGCAAAATTTACAAATGTTTAAAGAAAGGTTTGTCCCGTACCTGTCGTAGGTTTTATTTACAAAATCAGATTTGTGCCGTAAGATCTGGGTTTGTGCATTGTGGATTATTATCCACAATGCACAAACCCAGACTGATATCGGTCAGATATCAATGAAGATGCCAAAAGGCGCTACCACGCTACCGTTTCGTCCCCGATAGCCGTAACGCCCCCCAAAACAGCAACGAAAGGAGTAGTAAACGAGATACATAAACGGTTAGGCGTCCCGTCCAAATGTGACACTCATGCGAGAGCCCCGGATCACCAACACATTCAAACACAGTCGTAATCCACATCCACACCCACAAAACGTTTACTCTTTGCGCTTCCATTTCTGCCCACATATTGCTACGCCTGGGAGCTCTGTTGCAGAATGCCAAATTCTCCAACACCTACACCTAGAGTGAACGGCTTTGGATTTCTTCTGCCGTTGACAAATCACACATCTCCTTGTATTCTCACGTCCCATCAAGTGCTCTGGCTCGTACATAATATCTCGCCTCAGCCTCACGTGTTCCACTGGTGCATGACTGATCTCTATTGAACAGGGGCGATGCCGTTTAAGTAGAGATTCAGCAAGCGCATAGCAATTTATCAGTCCGTTTCAGAGAACTTTGGTACATCACAAGCGCATTGTGTATACTCACATTCAGTAACCTTTTAAACATTTTCATGTACCATTTCACGCCTCTCTTTCGCTCCATCAGATACATGGAGAGTTTTTGATCTTTGAGATCAACACCCCCCATGGACCTGTTGTAATCTTTTACACATACCGGTTTCACCATCGGTTTACCAGCCCTAGTTCCAAGATAGGTATCGGGTCTGTGATAGGTGGATATTATATTCACCATCTTGGAGTCCATCCATGCAATGATGGATACGTCTCCAGAATGGCGAGATATAATAGTCCCCTTCTTCACTTTCTTCGACACCTTTATGTCACTAGGGACGTTTCGACGGTTTGCACGAAGGGTTCCTAAACAATCAAAGCCCAAACTCTTGAGGTATCGTGCTAATGATGGACAATTATAATAATTATCCATCACCACACAATGCCCCCGATGTTCAAGGCTTGCAGTAGTTCAAGAACCACTTTCGTGCTCTTCCCCCCCAAATTGACGCCAAGTGATGAATCACCATCGGAACTGTCATCTTTGCCCGTGTAGATTTGGAACTTAGCCATATAGCCAGTGCGGGACTCACGTAGCTCATATGACTTTATTCCAAATCGCGCAGCCTTTGACCTTATGGTTTGGACCCAGGACAAGCGGCCCTTGAATAAGTCAAAGACTCGTCGATGCTGATGTCAGGTCCTAGGTTGTACAAGGCTTCGAACTTTTTTCCGAGATGTTGAATAATAGGTGCCAACTTACCCAGCCTACGTGACACCCCTGCTGAAGAAGATACTCCAGATTGAGACAATTGCTGACTCTCGACAGCGACATTGTCAGAGTATACCGATTAAAGGACATAATACTCTTGAACCCCGGTAGTTGGAGAACTTCGTTTGATGTCCAATATTCAGTTATCAACGTACGCGGGTCGATAGCCATATACATCAACATCGCGAAAAAAACCATTATTTCGTCTGCATTAGTGTCAGTCCACGAATGAAGGCGAGATGATGGTTTCAAAGTCCCTGCGTTACGCATGGTCTCGATTGTCTGATGGGCATATCGGTTAGTTTCCGTGGCGATCAACCTTATGACATCCTCATCCCATATGTCGGTAAAGGCATCATAAGGCGTCTAGTAGTCTTTGATTGGCCCAGGGGTAGGACCTGAGAACTCCCCACGAACACCCCTAAACGAATCAAAGTCCGGTGACCACGTGGAAATAGCCGACGTACTCAAATAAGAATCGGCAGCGTCATCCATCCCCGTATCGATCTCGTTTACCAAACCTTGTAACGGTTCGTCTAACTCCTCGGTGTCAGGAAGATCCCTCCCGACAACTGGCATGAACGGGGCATCGAATTCGTCATCGAAGTCGCTGTCCAGTTCACTGCCATCACACCTAGGCACCACCTGTGAAAGTGCTGTCACCGTCGAAGTTTCTATCTTGTTTTACGTTATCTTGTTCGACGTCGAAGTTGCCTTTTGCGTGTCTTAAGTTACACAGTTCGACATAAGAAAAAATGCTCCCAAGTGTCTTAAGTCGGACAGTTACACTTAAGGGCTTGGTGAGGATTGGTCGATAAATTGTTTTGCTTTTAAATGAAAGAAATGGTTCATTCACTCTCTATTTTAATACTTTTCAACAGCAGCAACATCATTTTGAACGAACTAAACAATAAACAAATTCATTTGACATTCCACCGTTTGGCGTTTGCCGTGTTGACAAATTTGTGTGTGACCGGAGAAGAATTAACGATGAATAGAGGCAGAAAACGGTAAGTTTTCTTATAAAAATCTATATAGAATTACTGAGAAATAAGTGTAGATTCCGTGTTGAGTAATTGTTTTTCAAAAAGTTATGATTATACAGGCGAAAAAAGTGACGAAAGTTTAGACTTGACATTTTTTTTCCTTTATGGCCGTTGTGTTATGACATTTTTCTTTATAAATATTCTCGTAAATAGTTTAAAATACACATAATTAGTTAGCATATTTACCTACGAACATAATAATAGTAATAGATACTAATATAATTACGTATTGACATCATTTATTTATTTATTTATTTAAACTTTATGCAACAAATGTGTACATAGGCGGACTTAATGCCACAGGCATTCTTTCCAGTCAACCTTAAGATGATGCAGAGATAACATGGTAGGTGCATTCAATTGAAAAAAACAGTTAATGAAGTAAAATATTATAAACTGAACACTACTTATATTTACTTAATAATATATACCTACATAAACATCCATACACTAATATTTAACATACATACATACAAATATATAAATAAATATATATATATATATGTAATAAACATACAAACAATCATGATGATAATTCTGCCATTTTCTTGAAGATAAATTTCCGAACAGCAGTTTTAAAACATTGCTTAGTAGTGGACTTCCTGATTTCCAAGGGCAGCGCATTCCACAAAAGGATAGCTTGGATATGGAAAGAAGAGTGGATAGTGTCAGAAGTATGAGAAGGACAGTGAAGAAGAAGATTGTGAGAAGAGCGGAGATGTTTAGTGTGACCGGAACATCGGTATTGAAAATGAGGAATCAGATACGAGGGGGGAGTGGGAGAGTTGAGTAAGGAGAAAAGGGTCGTCAAAGCACGTAGCGATCTCCTCTGGCGAATGGGCATCCATTTCAATTCGGTCCTATACTCAGAAACATGATCGTACTTCCGCAGGTTAAACACAAATCTTATGCAATTGTTAATGAGTCGATCAAGTTTGCTGAGCAAGTCCGAATTGAGGTCGTAGTAACAGACGTCACCATAGTCAATAATGGGGAATATTAGGGCCTGCACAAGCATTGCTTTGGTCTTCGGCGGCAAAAAGTTTCTCAACCGGTTGAGATGGCGCAAAGTTCCCGTTACCCGCTTACTAACACTGGCAACCTGCGTTTGCCAACTTAGCGTGGTGTCCAAATATAGTCCGAGATTCTTGACATTGGAGCTAAGTGGAATCGCAACACCATTCAGCAAAACCGGGGGAAGGTTAACAATATCCGCCTTACCCACCATTAGAGGACTACCTACGAGAATAGCCTGACACTTCGTCGGATTAACTGACACCCCAAATTGGTTAGACCATCGATTTATTTCAGCTAAATCCCCATTAAGTCTGTCAATGGCTGTACGCAAAACCTCCGGCCGTGCCTGAGTGTAAACCTGAAGATCATCAGCATACAGATGATACGCACACTGAAGATTATAAGTGATAAAGTTTATGAAAATAGAAAATAATAATGGAGAAAGAATGCCGCCTTGAGGAACACCAGCCGTTAGAACACGCCAATTTGACATTGCCTCGTCAACACGAACGGCCTGCTGGCGCCCTCGAAGATAAGATGAGAACCATTCCAGAGCCCCGGGCGAAATCTTAAGATGGGAAAGGACGGATTCTAAGATTTCATGACTGACGACATTAAAGGCATTGGAGAAATCGATTAAAACCATGGCAGTGACCATGGTGTCCTGTATTCCCTCTCTAATGTCACCAGTCACTTTGAGGAGCGCTGAAGAGGTGCTGTGCCCTGGCCTGAACCCAGATTGCAAGGGACTAATCAGGTTATGTTGGAGGATGAAACTCGACAGTTGCTTGTGGACACAGGCCTCCAGCACTTTGGAGAGGAAAGGAAGGATTGATATAGGTCTGAAATGGGAGGGGAGGGTAGGATTTGTGATTTTAGGAAGGGGACGGACGTAAGCATAACGCCACAAGGAAGGAAATTGACCCGAGCATAAGGAGAAGTTGATTATATGGGTGATAGATGGAAGTATATACTCAAGGATCGGGATGACCATGCTTCGACTGATATCGTCATAGCTCACGGCCTTAGATTTAATGGAAAGGATGATCTTTTTGATATCACCCGTGGACACTGGAGAAAATTCAAATGTAACACTGCAGGGATGTGGAAGACTGGAAATATAGTTTACCGTCTGACGAGTGGTTTGACGATCCAAACTGAGAGTGGTGGAAAAATGGCGATTGATATCGTCTAAACCAATCGTATTAGGTAACTCTGTATGACGTGACTTACCGATACCTAACGATCCAAGGAACTTCCAAGTATCGGAGGCAGAGCTAGAAGTGATATTATCGAGAATATGGCGGCGTTTAGCATTGCGTATCATCTGGTTGCAACGATTTCTTGCTGTTTTAAAAAGAATCCAATTAGCCTCAGATCGATCCTTTTTATATTTCCGAAAGGCCCGATTTCTCCGTCTCATCGCCATACGTACACCTCTCGTCATCCATGGAGCTGGCGGACGCTTAACTTTCATAGACTTGATTGGTGCATGAATGTCGTAGAGGCTTTTAATCATATGGTTCAGAGTGGCCACTTTATAGTCGACAGTTGAGGCATTGGATACTTCAGCTTCCCACTCAAGCTTCGAAGCGTCGTCCCGCAACCTATCAACATCCATATTTGCAAAATAACGCATGTGCAGAACCTTAGGAACAGGGTTTAGGGGGCTTGAGGAGATAGGAAAGGTGTATCAAGTCATGATGGGAAAAACATGGAGCAGGATATTGGGCATGAGAAGAGACGAGGGAGGGATTAGAGGTCAACATCAAGTCTAGTCACGTATCATCACCAGCAACATTGCAGTGAGTAGGTTGAAGTGGTAAAACATGAAGACTGGCAGACTCAATGATATGGAGAAGCTTACGGGAACGATGGGAAGAGTGCAAAAGGTTAGTGTTGAAATCGCCCATGATGACGTGATGTCCATACTCTGATCCTATGGATTCCAAAACCAACTCAAGATCAGAGAAGTAGTCCACCAAGGGTGGACAGTAGACAACTCCAAGCAAGACCTTAACCCCTTTTATCCAAACCTCAAGGAAAATGTACTCAGCAGATGAACAGAAATCAGGAGGAGAGGTGGCAAGTATTTTATATGGAAAATTACTCCTAAGGTAAATAGCAACACCACCACCCCACCTTCCTATCCTATCATTTCTGATGAGTACAAACCCAGGAAGGGAGTAGCTGGTGGAAGGGAGATGAGGTTTGAGCCAACTCTCAGAAACCAGGACAGCATGAACATTAGCATCAGAGAAAGCTTCATAAAGATCATTGTAATGACTTGGTACACTCTGAGCATTTATGTGACATATATTCAGCAAATGTCTGTTGGATAGTGTAAAGGTCTGACGCATGTAATCACCAAGTGTATCACTACAGGAGCAGAAGCTTGTATTGGATGAATCAGAAGAGCTGTTGGCAGAATGAAAAGAATCATCATGGGATTGCATTATATAAAATAACAATACTATATACTAATAAAATACAAGATATATAAAGAAAAACTAAAAACAACTAAGCAATAAGATGGCACAGTACTAAATGAGATCTCAACACCACCCACCAGCTGTAACTTATTGAAATACAAAGAAAATGCATCTATGATTAACCTACAAGAAAATTAACAATCAAAAAGTCACTATAAAACCAAACAATGATAATTAAGGATAAAAAGCTAATACGTATAACGGAACGTAACCGAAAAAGGAATATTATATTGACAATGACATAACCTATAACTATTGAAATGTCAATGTCACTACCAACTCATTATTAATTTTGTAAAAAAGACGAGGGTGACAATTAAAACAAAAACAATAAGTTATAAATTGCTAACAGTAGGGTAACTAAACAACTTTGTGAACTTTATTAAAAGAGAACTTATTATTTATTTTTTTATTTATTTATTACCATTTAAAATATACAACAAAAGCATGGATATACATAGCATTCAAAAAACTACATAAGTTTGTAATTAATGCTACTACTTAGTCTACATCAAGAATAATAGGTATATATGTAGTAGTCACTAACCTATATTATAAAGTAGCTATGTATACTAAAATAATGGACTATTTGTTTAGTTTATGTATCGGCTCATTAACCTCACTCGAACACGTCTTCACTCTGCGGCGGTGGGTAGCAGACTCCTCCCCCACCCCGCACCCTGCGTGGGAGTGTAGGAACGAGACGACAGATGTTTGACAGTGTGTGTAGTTGTATGGTTGTGTGTGTGCGTCTGTTTGTATGTTCATTATGATCGTGTATGCTACATCCCTCCCTTACTTTTTTTTTTTTTCATTTTTTTTTTTTTTTTAATATGCTCATTTACGTATTTGTAATCAACTTTATTTATATATTTTCAAATCATTACTATCAGTTTTAATTCCTGTATATAATGTTAATTATTTGTATTTATGTAAATCATCAGTATCAATTTATGTTACTTCCTAAATCATCAGTATCAATTTATGTTACTTCCTTTCCCTCAAAAGAAAGAGTTTTTGTAGATTGGTCATCTTGCCCAGTGAGAGATTTTACCGTGGTAACACGGTGTTATAACTGCCAGCAGTATGGTCATGCAGCCAAGTCATGTCGGGAATCAACACACACCTTCAATAAAGGAATGTATGAAGACGGCTGAGGCACCACAATGCGCCACTTGTCTGCATTTCAAGAAGCCGAGCAACCACAAAACCTACCGACTGCGCCAGTGACTTTATTATCCTAACCGAATGTTGGCTTGCCAAACAATACAACGTACCATTAATGCCGGGATATAGTATGTACAAGAGTATTTAATTACAATCAAACGATGGTGTGGTAGTATATGCAAGGAACCACTACGATATATCTGTTGAAGAACCAAACATACTCGATTGTAACAGTCTGTTAATTAAAAATGGAACAAATTTTTCGATCCTAGCATTATATAGACCCCCCTCTTTTAGAAATATATACAAGTTTGTGGACTCTCTGAATAATACCTTGCAAGAGTTATCATCCTATAAAAACATCGTTTTGATTAGAGATATTAATATCAACATTCTTACGATGTAGCTGCACAGGAATACCTTAACCTCTGCTCTTTTCATGGCATGTTCCCAGCGCATTCGCTACCTACACATCAAAGTGGTTCCTGCCTAGATCATATCATGCTTAAATCGCGTTTCCCCTCACTTGCGCTTATTATTAACTCGACAATAACCGATCACAATGCTATCCTACTAACCTTAAATTGCAAATTACCCAAACAAGATAATACTCGCACAATTTCTAAATTAAACACAAATAAACTTGAAGAAGATTTATACAACATTGACTTCGACCCCGTTTACAATAATGCTGACCCACACCCCACAGTTTTGTATGTTATACTTAATCGAAAATGTGCAACAGGCAATTCAGAAAAACACAACCAATATTCGGCTGAGTAATAAAAATTATAACATAAAACCTTGGATCACGCCAGGTCTCATTAATGTATGAGACATAGGGATACACTGCATATGAAAGCTAAGCGTCACCCAGATAATTCCATATTGCAATTATCGTACAAAAGATATCGAAACTTTTACAATAATCTTTTACGAGTAGCAATACATTATCATCATTTACGCTATTAGATACTGACGAAACAGAAGTGCAAAGCATAATCATGAGTTTAAAGGACGACTGTGCAGTCGGATGGGATAATATCCCAAACAAAATAATTAAACAGTTCAAACACATTTTAGGGCCTCCACTTACTTATACTTTCAAAATTGCCTATCCAAAGTCATTTTCCCCAAGTGTCTCAAAAAAGCTGTTGTTGTTCCTGTTCATAAATCTGGCAGCAAAGATCAAGTGACAAACTATAGACCAATTTCCTTGTTGCCTTCTATGTCTTCTTCTTCTTCTATGGTTAAATATTTGGAGGATAAACTGATTCTTTCTAAAACTCAGTTTGGATTTAGACCTAAATTATCAACTGCCGACGCCGTACATCATCTGACTGACTATCTAGCACAAGAACTCGATAAAGGTGTTCGAATATGCTGTAGGAATATTCCTAGACCTCGCAAAAGCGTTCGACACAGTTTTTGTCCCTATTCTATTGCGTAAGCTTGAAGCTATGATATATGTGATAAGAGGTAACCAGCTGAAACTTTTCACTAGCTACCTAGAAGACCGTACTTAATGCGTAAGAATTGGCAATATACACAGTACTTATCAGAAAAACACTTCGGAGTTCCTCAAGGAAGTATGTTAGCATCTACTCTGTTCTTAATTTACATTAGTGACCTATGTAAGCTTAACCTAGATCATCGCATAATCATATCATACGCTGACGATACTGCTCTACTATTTTCGGCTGATTTTGAGATTAATTAACCAATGTGTCTGCCCCAAGCTTAAAAGGACTAATAACCCAAAATACCTAGGTTGTATAATAGATGAAACTCTTTCCTTTAAACATCATATAGGAGCTCTTAATAATAGAATACGTAAATTGATATTTACTTTCAAAAGTTACGATGCATTGCAAATGAAAAAAATAATTAAACAAGTTTACTTTGCCTTTTGTCAATCTATATTAACTTACTGTATTGCCGCATGGGGTGGAGCGGGCAAAACACTACTACTAACCATCAAGCGTGCCCAGAGTATGTGTGTATTCTCAAAGTATGTACTTTCCGCTCTTTCCTTTTCCCCACTAACCTCCTCTATGAATCGTGTAAAGTCCTAACAGTCCGACAGTTGTTCATAATGGGCATAGTATTAAAACAGCATGCAGCCCTTCCTTTCAGCACTGAATTTACTCATAAAAGACGGAAAAATTTAGTTTGCCCCCAAAATAAGAACACAGCATGCTTTTACGACTAAATTTTATGTGTTTCTAGGACAGCTTCTTTATAATAGATTAAATGCGATATAAAGCATATATTCCTCAAGTATACCCTCCAAAGCATGTCCTGTATCTCTATTATGGATTCATTTATACTATTTATCTAACAATTATATTGTAATAAAAAGGTTTCTGTTTATTTTAGATTTAGCTAGCACTGAACGCCTGAAACACAGCATTACCTAGTTCAGGCACACATGTAAAGTAGGCTGTATGTATTAAGATTTCATGTACCTTAGTATTAATTGTAACATTTTAATTTGAATAAAAAGTTATTATTATATTATTCCCGCTGCTTCCAAGTAAATTTACAACCCCCGCGTTTCCATCGCTCCCATTGGACCGCAACTGATCCTATATCACCTTCGCATTCGAATTTGTCGAGTGTGAATACCGCCTGAGTCATTGTGGTTTACCTGTAGGCAATGGGATATAGCGTTACGCAATTTAATGCATTTCGTAAATTCCCGTGATAATTACTAGCTCCATGGCCCGCAATTTAATGCTTAATTCCTTGCCTCGCAATTTAATGCTTAACTCCTTACATCGCAATTTAATGCTTAACTCCTTACATCGCAATTTAATGCTTAACTCCTTACATCGCAATTTAATGCTTAACTCCTTACATCGCAATTTAATGCTTAACTCCTTACATCGCATTTTTTTTTTTTTTTTTGCGACAGCAACTTCAGCGATATAAGCATCTATACAGATTCGCGTGGAAGCAAAACAGCAATATACGTGTGTATGCAGTTTTTTATGTTTTACCAATAAAATCATTAACTAACTAACATTGTCTGTCACTCTACGATTTCACAAAACATCCCTGTGTACTTGTGTTATGTCTGGTCGAAGGATACATTGGGAAAAGGTTCGCTGCCATAAATCAATTGGTAGTAGGTCTTATGGTTTTGTGGGGCCGCAAATTTATAAAAAAGTAAATGACCAACACAAAATTCTGCTAACCATATCTAAATGTAAATTTGTGGTAACAAAATGGCTTCTGACTTTGGACTATGACTTGACTGAAGACTTCATATCTTTATTATCATAGGTACATGACCAATCATTTGATGTATACGTCTATTTATATATTTTATTATTATATACCTACAATTATAACTATTTATATAAAAAATATATATTATTATACTATAACGGTTAATACTTTATTAATGAAATTAAACTTAAAATATTTACAATATTATAAAAACTAAGCCTACACAAGAACTAATTACACTCGAGACCTATAAGCCTTATGACTATTATGTTTTTTTTTTTTTTTTTTTTTTTTAATATTTCTGTAATTAAATTCATAACGAAACTGTCAGCGTAACGAAAGAGCCTGGAACTCACGACACATGGAATCCTAGTGTGAGTTTCAGGAATCAAACCATTGTACGTAATTTTTAAACAATAAATTATTCTATTCTATTCTATTCTTAACATTAATAATCCCTACGCAACAGTAGCAGCTGTGCGTTATTTGCCGGCCATAATCCCTTTGGTTAACTAGGCAAGTTATATTATTATAAGCTTATTTTAAGTTATTACGCTTCGGATATATACGGTTATCGAGGTACTTACATAATTAAATATGGTTCAGTATCTTCTATTTTTGTAAGTCATGTCTAGACAACCTTGCACATATAATAACACTATCTGTGCCCCGCGGTTTCACCCGCGCGAACGGCAATTCATACACTATCTTTATAAATTATAGCTTATGTGTTATTCCGATGTATAAGCTACATTACTGTAAAGTTTCATTAAAATCCATTCAGTAGTTTTTGCGTGAAAGAGTAACAAACATCCAAACAAACTTTCACATTTATAATATTAGTAAGGATATCCCTTAAATCACTGGAACATTATGTACAAATCCAAATGTGTACCCGAGTTTAACGCGCAACCGGTTTGACCCAAGCAGTTGGTAACCAAAACAAGGGCAACAATGGATAATTATTTCGTAAAATGGTGGGTAAGTAAAGTAATGCAAAATAAAATTGTTTGTTATGTTCTTTATTGCAATTAAAAGTATATACCTACAGTGGAACAAAGAAAAATAGCTCAACCATTTCCCTGTCCCGTGAGTCACATATGAACATTTCCTTTGTTTTTAACTATTGTGTCTACTGGCGGGACAGTTAAGTTGGTAAAACGTTTTTTTTTTTTTCCTTGAAACTACGATACAATAATAAAAGGTAGGTTCATAAAATATTAACTATCCGAGCATTTGTTTGATTCTACTTTATTGGCAGTTGAAATAAATAAAAATTGCTAGGGATCTAAAAAAGTCTTAACATTGAAAGAATATGTTTATTTATGAAACCAAACGACTTACTTTTTCCTTTTTATTTAAATAGGTCAAATAAATTACTTACAGTTCTCCGTCGTCGCCACAATGTAGTAGTCACTAACCTATATTATAAAGTAGCTATGTATACTAAAATAATGGACTATTTGTTTAGTTTATGTATCGGCTCATTAACCTCACTCGAACACGTCTTCACTCTGCGGCGGTGGGTAGCAGACTCCTCCCCCACCCCGCACCCTGCGTGGGAGTGTAGGAACGAGACGACAGATGTTTGACAGTGTGTGTAGTTGTATGGTTGTGTGTGTGCGTCTGTTTGTATGTTCATTATGATCGTGTATGCTACAATATACATTTATTTATTTACTTTACACTTTACATTTAGGATGTTGGTAACTGTATTCCCAATCCAATATCAGCATTCCAAGAGCTGCAGAAAGTGAGACTTAAGTTTAATTTTTATATTACTTTTAGTAATTGTGTTTCGTAAATCTGCGGGTAAGTTGTTAATTAAACGAGGAACTAGATAAGCTGTTGTGCGCTCACCGTAAGTATTGGTGGCACCTACTGTGCAAAGCCGGTTTCGAGCAATCGCTCGGGTGTATACAGGATGTTGAATTAGTTTCATTAAATTGTCATTAAAAAATTGTTCTTTAAGCAATACATAATTAAATTGAGTGTGAACGGGTAATATATTACAATGTTTGAATAATCCTTGATCATTATTTCTGAATTTGCTTTTTATATTTGATGACACAATATTTTTAAGAATTTTTAGTTGTAATATGTATATTTGGTTGAGATAAGTTTTAAAAGTCCTACCGTAACTGCTTAGCCCATATTGGATATATGATTCAGCTAAAGAATTATATAACATAAGTTTAACTTTGAAGGGTATTCGGTTCCTAAGAATTATAATATTAGCTAAGAATTGCCTTAACTTATTGCAAATATGCTCAACATGCTTGCTCCAGTTAAATTTGTTGTCGATCTCAAGTCCCAAATATTTTTGAGAAGCTACTACTTCTATACGAGGACAGTTACATGTCCCTCTATGAATGTCATGCAAACATTTATGATCGTGAGCAATTATATTTTTAGGAGAATAGCATTTTAGATATGGCGATTTTATTATTACTAATTTGGTTTTATTAGCATTGAGTACTAATCCAGAATCGTGGCACCACTTCAATATTGAGTTGAAATCAGATTGCAAACGATCACAAACATTTTGAGGGTCCTTATCAGCTACTACTAAAAAAGTGTCATCTGCAAACTGGTAACATGTGCTGTGTTCTATACAATTACTCATATCATTCACATAGGCCAGAAAGTGTAAGGGCCCTAGGACTGAACCCTGAGCTGTGCCCTCTGTAACTTGAATTGTCTTACTTAAGGACTCACTAACCTTTACTGAAAACTTTCTGTTATGAAGGTAGTTCTCGCACCATTTAAGCAAAGGGCCACGTATGCCACTAGATTCCAGTTTATGTATTAGATTTTTATGATTTAATGTGTCAAAAGCTCGAGAGAAGTCAATAAATAAAGCAAAAACTATTTTTTTCTGATTAAGGTTTCCATTAACTTCATCAGTAAATTTCGATAATAAGTCCGTGGTTCCTTTGCCCGATTGAAATCCGTATTGATTTGAGTAAATTACTTTATGTTCTTTATAAAACTTATGGATTTGTTGGCTTACGCATTTTTCAAAAATTTTATCTATAGAAGAAAGCAATGTAATAGGGCGATAATTAGCATAGTCATCTCGTTTTCCTTTCTTATAAACCGGTCTAACACATCCTATCTTTAATTCATCTGGATATAATCCCGAACTTACACTACAGTTGATCAAGTTGGCAATAGCGTTTGAAATATCAGAACCTATCATTTTAATATCAGATACTTTTATCTTATCGGATCCAGGTGCCTTATTTGAGTTAAGTTTTTTTATTATATCTAAACTCTCAACTTTGTTGCCAGAAGTTTTTTGAAATCGTAGACTGGAATTTATTGGTTCACAGTGAGTTCTGGGGTCTAATAGTTTGACACTACAGTTTGAAACAATATTTTTAACTGATTTATCAAATTCAGTTGCAAAGTTATTAGCGATTGTTTGAGTAGTAATACCATTAACCTCAAATGCCTTGCATATAGCCACATCAATAGACAACTTCACTCGTCCTTGCATCTGGTTTATTATTTCGTACACTTTTTTTGTATTTTTAAAGTTATTGTTAATCTCGTTAATATAATATGTGTTTCTTCTAGATTCTAATATTTTATGTATTTTATTTCGAATTTGATTATACTGTAACCTTAGTTGAGGATCGTTGTTACTCTTTTTCCAGGAATTAAATAATTCATCACGTTTGATGCAAAGACGACTGACGTTGTTGTTAATCCAGGGTAATGAACTTTTACAGAATTTAGTACATTTTTGAACCTTGCGGGAGGTCGCAATATCGGTTGCGGTCTGGAGTGAATTTCTAATAAAACTGTAAATTTCACTCGGGTTATTCATATCTTTTGTCGATAACCAGTCAATTTTTTTTAATTCCATTTGCAATGTTTCATAGTCAATTGTATTTTTTGCAACAACCTGTATACGTTTGGTAGGCACGTCATCAACGCAGGTAAAGATAATAGTGCGATGGTCAGCCAGTACTACGTCTAACACCGCTGAGTACGGACTTAATGTGGGGAATCGTGCAAAAAAGTGATCAATGCAAGATTTACTGACAGCGTTAAGTTTTGTTTCAATTCGAGTAAATTCTGAAATTCCACACATCAATCCGTGCTCGCTGAGTGTATCTAAATATAAATCTTTATGAGATGATATGTTTTTTAGGTCGATATTGGTGTCACCCACTAGTAAAAGATTTCGTTTTGAATCAAAGGAAGAAATATAGTTACCAAGTTCCTTAACAAAAATCTGTTTATTAGTATTTGGAGGCCTATATACTGAACATACTACTACATCCTGTTCTGAGTTCAATTTAATAATACCGGTTAAACTTTCAAAAGTATAGGTTTTTTGTTGAAATAAAGTAAATTTTAAGTGATTTTTAACGTAAACAATTATACCACCGCCTCTTTTATCAGTGCGTAGTTGAGGGTACATGTTATATTGAGGTATATTATACAAGTTAACGATTTTATCTGATATGCCAGCTTCTGTAATAACAATAACGTCAATAGGAAAAGGACTACTATGAATCATTTGGAGTAATTTCGTAAAGTTTTTAATAAGTGATCTTATGTTAACATGGATGCATGAGAAACTTAAGTGGCTTTTAGGAGGTAGATGCTGGAAATAATTACCTATAGTAGTACAATCAAATATTTCTATGATTTGAGTATCCATAGTAAGAATATTTACAGAATGTTAACTTAGCAAGAATAGTAAAAAAGAATACAAGTGCTATTCGAGGTTTGTTTATAAGGTCTCGGGATCTTTGTTTACATTTTTTAGAGCAAGATTGATATCGTCTATGGAGCGAATATAATGTATCTTGCTATTACTACTCTTCCTTATACAGACATTACCATCTTTACACCAAATATACTGATGAGATTTACCTAATTTGAGTTTAGCATTATACAATAAGGTTTTTAAATGCTTAGTGAGGGCTTCTCTGATGAAGACACGATTTTCCGCCTTTTCCTTAGGAACTTTTGGGTCCAGTACTCCTAAGGTGAGACTTTTCGCCTTACCAGCTTCTACCCACTTTTTCTGTACTACTTTCGTCTTCAGCTCCAGAAGAACAGGGCCCGGTCGATCCTTGGATCCTTGAATCCGACGTGACGCTAATATATCTCCAACATCCATGTCCAGTTTATCAGCAACAACTTCTATAGTTTTACAAAGACTTTCGATAGTAGTTTCTGGTAAACCAGCGATTTCCAAGGTAGATGAGAGAGATTTTTGTTCAAACTTCTTCACTTCTTGCTCTAATACAGCTACTCTTAGCTCCAAATTTTTGTTTCTATTTTGGAGATCTTGATTTTTTCGTTCAAGGTCTTTGGATCTCATAACATGACTTTTTATAGCCAGTTCCAAGTTTTTTATTTGATCCCCATAGAAATCTAATGTAGTTTCAAGGCTACTTATCTCTTCGCGAAATGCTTTCTTCACCTCTCTGCTTATATCTTGAACTAATTTCCTCGTATCAAGGGGCTGTGTAATGATGGGAGAATCTGTGATGGATTCATTTTCATCACCTTCATCCTCAGGAATTAAAAACGATGACCTACAAGATAGGTTTTTCATGCAGTCTTCACAGCTCCATTCAATACTAGTAGAATTTCGAAGGGTGTTTAGTTGTTTATTAGATAGTTGAGAGCACGAAGAATCGGCATGTACTATCTTCTCACATCTGCTACACTCTAATCCAGGTATTTTTTTGGTAATGTTTTTTTTGCACTTAAAGCACTTTTTTAATGGCATTGCGGGTAGTATTAAATGACCGTCCGTAGTCGTACAAAACAACCAATCACGATGACACCTTGATGTAAACTCCACTTATGTAACAACTTATGTAAGTATGTCTTACTATAATGCGATTACGCTCCATACGAAAAAGCTGTTTATTTAGGTAAGTAAATATTGCTTATTAGCCGAATAAATGATACATAATTATGCTAATTAGACAATGACTAAAACAATGTATGTTATTTTAGGACTTGCCCCGGGCTGCAGATGTTGGCTCGGCAGATACCTTAGGGTATTTCAACAGTAGCGGATCAAGTTCAGCCTGCGAAGATATTTTGTGTCGACTGCCATCGGAGGCTTTGATGACTATGACCCCGTCTTGGGTCCAACAAAACCGCATTCCAAAGTGCCGTCTCGCCCTACCAAATACAAGCGGCCGAGTACGGGTCAGGAACTCTTTGATGGCGACTGAAGATCCTTTTAATGCTGTCTTGGCCCTCCACACAGCAGATTTCAGTCCGACGTCACTGAACCTGACTAATACAGGCCGGGGTTGCACACTATCAGATTTGCCAAGTCGATGACACACCGTAATGGTTTCCGCTGTGATGTCCTTTAGCGACAGTTTACCTTGAAGAACATCAAGAATATGGGCTTTGCAGTCCTCCTTCGCAACTTCAGGGATCCCAGTGAAAATAAGCGCCTTCCGCCGACTCCTCATCTCTAAACCATCGGCTATCATGGCACATTCCTGAATCTGGGTCCGTAGAGGGCCCAACATACTAAACACCAGCTCACGGAAACAGCGAAATTCCTCAGCAAGTTTGGCAACGGTGTTAGTTTTTGGAACACTAGCCGTCTGGATTTGTGCCTCCATTTCAGTCATCTTGTTCAAGATGAGCTCCTCCAAGTTCTTCTGAGTGGCTTGAACATCAGCAAGTTGTACTTGAGACATTTTAGTGCTTGATGGAAGTGATTGGTCAATCAGTTGAAATTTAAGTGAAAGTGATTAGCTGGCAGGTGGTAATGTACAAGTGCTATTATTTACATAACACTTTACCTTTGATCTATAGTGATTAACAATTGTGTACTGCTCCCAAATCAAAGAAATAGTGTAAATAACCATTGATATATTAAAAGGAGGAAGATACGTTACGCGCTAACATTGCAATCAAAAAACCTGGACTCGGTCATCACAGTCACACACCTACAGTCACTGATAGACAAGGACAGAGTTATGAGCCGGCGCTGTCGTGCGAGCGAAATCGCATTAGCCGCCGAACGTTGCCGAATGTTTACGATTTTATGAATGACGTGTGGCATGTGGTCTCGCTCTCACAAACATGGCGAAGCAAACATTAAATATTATTGCAATTTTCAACAAATTAACATTTTTGGCTGTACTTACGAGTGGTAAGTAATCCCATGTGTCTTATTTTTCTTCCTTGTATTATTGAAACACTGTTTAGCTGCACAAGAAGTCATTTTGATGCGTATTTATAAAAAAAACTGAAATTATTGAGGTGTGTGATCATAACGACGTTCCATGCGCAACTGAGTGCCAACTACGGGCAATCACTTAGTTGAGTAGGACCAGGCGCTGTGACTAAGTAACGTATCTACCGCTTTTAAATACATCAATGTAAATAACTAATAAAATTAACAAATAATTTCTAGAGCACAGAAAAATCGCGTCTTAACTTTTTCACACCTACCGCCGCAAAAAAAAAGCATCATTATAGTGTGTCAAAGAGAAAAAGTCGTAAAATTGGCGCCAAAATCATGACGGTTGGCGGCACGTACGCACGTACGGTCTGCAAAAAAACTTGAAAGATTATTATTTTTAAATTTTGCTAGGATTTTTATTATTACGTAAACATTTCTTAGCGATTTATATCTGAATGTCGTACGTGGAGTATGTTATACCGTGGTACAGTTAGCCAATCGCTGACCATGCATTTACTTCAGTTGCCCCAAATTACATAATAATAATAATAATAATAATAATATCCTGGGACAACTCACACACGGTTATCTGATCCCAAGCTAAGCAGAGCTTGTGTTATGGTAACCAGACAACTGATAAACATACTTATATATTTCTAAATACATACATATTATAGATAAATTACACCCAGACACCAGAACAAATGATCATGCTCATCACACAACATTTGTCCTGGGCGGGAATCGAACCCACGACCTCCGGTATAGCAGTCAGGGTCACTAACCACTAGACCAACAGGCCCGTCAAACATCAGCCAACAAGCACGAGGCGTGGACACGAGCTGCTTACTTCAGTTGCCCCAAATTACATCAGCCAACAAGCACGAGGCGTGGACACGAGCTGCTGACACCGCGCAACGTTTCAACCATCTCGCCATCGCAACAGCCCCGGGTGACGACACTTCGGATCGATCGTCGAACGTAGTCGATACTCTTAGATTAATCATTAAAATTCAATAATTATAGTTTAATTAATTAGTATTAAATAATTTTGGTTTTTTTAATCCTCCGTCTGCAGCTTTTCGTAATTGGCGCAGTCGGTAGGATACTCGAAGCAGTGCGCGGCGCGTAAAAGGACTCTCGTATCTATCCTGTCGGCTCCGCATAGCCGCTGCGTGTGCTATCAAGCCTTCGTCGAGTATCCTGAACCACGGTAAGCTGTAGCCGGTGCATCCAGACATCGATGCAGATTAAGAAATACCAAGATATGAGACTGTAAGTACACTTGAATCGCTCTTGTGTTGCTTTCCTGTAATTTATACCATTCCAGTCCTACGTTAAATCCTTCAAAATTTTTCATCCTAGGCAATCTGGGTCTCGTTCCCCTCCTAGGGACGTAAGGTATAATAGGTTAGATATTCATAGAAATTTAGGTACTGTAGAAGAGGAATTCAGCGAGATGGCACAGCCTCAAAGAGACCCCATCGACGCTATTTTCAAAGCTCTTAGATTAGTCCCTGAATTCGATGGGAACCCTAATATTTTAACTAGGTTTATTAGTTTATGTGACGAGTTAGTCAAAAGATTTTTAAATCCCCAACCGGGACATGAATTAGACAACCAGTCTTTGCTTAACGGTATTCTTAATAAAGTTACGGGAAATGCTGCTAGGCTTATTAATTCAAATGTTATCCCAACGGACTGGAATGGCATCCGTACCGCTTTAATTAATAATTTCGCAGATCAACGTGACGAAACAGCACTTTATAATGATCTTTCTTTGTTAACTCAAGGGCATAGTACGCCCCAAGAATTCTATGAACGATGTCAAAATTTATTCAGCATTATAATGACATATGTTACGTTACACGATGATCTGTCTACCACCATAGAAGCTAAGCGTGCACTTTATAAAAAACTTACGTTGCAATCCTACTTACGCGGGTTGAAGGAACCTTTGGGTTCTCGTATTCGCTGTATGCGTCCCGTATCTATAGAAAAGGCGTTAGAATACGTGCAGGAGGAAACTAACACATTATACTTGCAACAACGTAATGATAACTTTCTAGAGAAAAAACAGCCGAGTAGTTCTCCCGCAGGTTTCCAATATAGATTGCAAAATAATCCACCCGTTCCGATATCGTCTTCTAAACCTAGTAATCACGCTATGCCTATGTCCATACCGGGCCCTTCACGCCACCTTCAAATTCAGAGCCAACAGCCGTGGAGGCCTAACAATATTAACGTACATCAACCCATCCGTGGACCATCACGTACGCAGCAGATGTTCAGGGCTTTACCGCCTAATTACGGTCCGCGTAGTAATGTATTTAATTTGCCGCCACGTAACATGCAAAGCGGTCCGGTTCCACAAAAACCTATACCTATGAGTGGCGTTAGCCATTTCGTTAGCAAGCCTATGCCTAGGGCTCATGACTGGGCCAGAACAGGGAACCCACCACCAAGTTACTATTTTAAATCGCGCGAATTAAACTTTAACGAGTGTCCAGACTATGAATACGGCCCCTATTACGAACATCACACGGAGTCTTATTTCAATGAACCGGAGTGTCACGATTACTACTATACTCACGCTAATGTTTATTACGATCAATCCTATTATAATGACATGTCACCGACAGACATCGAGCCTTCGGAAAATTCTAATCCGCTTGTCCACGAGGAGGATTTTTGCAAGGACCCGAAGTCCGACAAGCCAAAATAGAAATTAATATTCAAACCCAAAGGCAACTTCCCTATATTCAAATCGCTGACCCGCCCTTAAAATTTCTTATTGACACAGGTGCTAACCAGTCATTCATCAGCCCGGAAGCTGTACAGAAATATTACTCACATATAGTGTTAGATTATGAGCCGTTTGAGTTCGCGAATTTTCACGCTACAAGTAGGTCAAACAATACGATCACATTACCATGCTTTCCGGAATTTAATGAATCCGGTAATATAAAGTTATTTGTATATCAGTTTCATAACTACTTTGATGGGTTGATAGGATCGGATTTATTGAGTAAATGGGAATCAAACATAGATTTTAAAAATATGCGTTTTAATACCAGACACGCCACTAATATGATTCAGGTATACGATTCGCGTAACGTTAATCTTTATGAAGACATTATACCGGCTCGTTCTTCCAAATTAATTAAACTGCCTATTAACACACAAGACGGAAATGTTCTTATCCCGGAACAAATTATATCAAATTGCATCATAGGCGAGTGTCTTACATCAGTTAGTAACAGCCGAGGTATTCTAGAAGTAACAAACCCTAGCCAGCATGACGTCATATTCTCCGTCGATCGTCATGTTACCGCTGAAATGTATAATGTTGAATACACGCGTACTAAACAGCCGTCATCGCGTGCGTACGACGTAATATCTAAACTACGTACTAGCCATTTAAATCCGGAGGAACGCGCTAATCTAGAAAACTTATGTGCACAGTACGCAGACGTCTTTTATATAGAGGGCGAAGCACTAACTTTCACTAACCAAATTAAGCATACAATTAACACCACCGACGAAATCCCTATCTATACAAAAAGTTATAGATATCCTTACGTACACCGAGAGGAAGTTAGTCTGCAGAGTCAGAAAATGTTAAAGCAGGGTATTATCAGGCCATCACAATCTGCTTGGAGTTCACCCATTTGGGTTGTACCCAAGAAACTAGATGCTTCTGGTAAAACTAAATGGCGGCTTGTCGTAGACTTCAGAAAACTGAATGAGAAAACCATAGACGACAAATACCCGATACCGAACATTGCTGACATATTGGATAAGCTCGGTAACTGCCAATACTTCTCTACCCTGGATTTAGCCAGTGGGTTTTACCAGGTAGAAATGGATCCCAAGGACATACCTAAAACAGCATTTAACGTGGAGCACGGGCACTTTAAATTTCTAAGAATGCCCATGGGTCTCAAGAACTCACCCTCTACGTTCCAAAGGGTCATAGATAACGTACTTAGAGGCCTCCAAAACGTCATATGTCTGGTATATCTTGATGACGTAATCATATTCAGTACATCCCTCCAAGAACATATGGTAAACCTTGAAAAGGTCTTTGAAAGATTAAGGGAGTCTAACTTTAAAATCCAGTTAGATAAATCTGAATTTCTAAAATTAGAAACTGCCTATCAAGGTCATTTCATAAGTAGGGAAGGTATAAAACCTAACCCAGATAAGATAACTGCCATCCAAAATTATCCACTACCGAAAACGCCCACAGAAATAAAACGTTTTCTCGGATTAGTTGGGTACTATCGTAAGTTCATTCCCGATTTTGCTCGTTTAACAAAACCCCTCACGCAGTGCCTAAAGAAAGGATCAAAGATTACTTTAAATACAGAATATCGCAATTGCTTCGAAAAGTGTAAAACCCTCCTGACCAACGACCCCATACTTCAATATCCCGATTTTTCTAAGGAATTTATCCTCACTACAGATGCCTCTAACTTGGCCATTGGTGCCGTACTTTCACAAGGTCCGATAGGCAGTGACAAGCCTATTGCTTATGCTTCACGAACTCTCAATACTAGCGAGATCAATTACAGTACTATTGAAAAGGAGTTACTTGCAATCGTATGGGCAACCAAGTACTTCAGGCCATATTTATTCGGCCGTAAATTCAAAATCATTACCGACCACAAACCGCTTCAGTGGGTAATGAATCTTAAAGAACCTAATTCACGTTTAACACGCTGGCGTCTGAAGTTAAGCGAATACAACTTTTCGGTCATATACAAACAAGGCAAGTCAAATACTAATGCTGACGCCTTGTCTAGAATAGAACTATACAATGAAGAAACTAGTTCCGTAATAGTCAACCCCTCTACTAATCAACCAACATTAGATCAATCAGCAACTCTCACAGCTCATACCGACGCGGAAAACCCGATATTAGAAGTACCAATAACAGACGACCCCCTAAATAAATTCAACAGGCAAATTCACTTTACAGTCGTGGATAACTTTAAGGGTAGAACCACTGTCACAAAACCGTTTGAAACTCACACTCGTACAGCGATACAGTTGAGCAAATCCAATCTAGAACTAGACGTAGTGAACGCGATTAAGGAATACGTAAACCCCAAAGTAAAAACGGGTATTCTGATTAATCCACCCCTGGAAATGTACTCCATTATACCTATTATGCAAAATCACTTCAAAAGCTCCTCTATGAACCTAGTTCTTACTAAAGTAGAACTTGAAAATGTCAAAGAATATTTACGCCAGCAGGAAATCATTCAGAAGTACCACGAAGGTAAAACTAACCACCGAGGTATTACTGAATGTTACCTCGCACTATCTCGCCGATACTTCTGGCCCAAGATGAAGGAACAAATAGCAAAGTACATTAACGAGTGTCGTGTCTGTGGCCAGAGTAAATACGACCGTAATCCCATAAGACAACAGTTCCATTTAGTACCACCCCCAGCGAAACCCTTTGAAGTGATTCATCTCGATCTGTTCACAGCAGAAACCGAAAAATACCTAACGATTATAGACTCTTTTTCTAAGTATGCTCAAGCATACCACTTAAGAGACGGAACCGCAGTAAGTGTCATTCAGGCTTTGTTAACTTTTTGCACTCATCACGGAGTCCCGTTAACTATAGTTACTGATCGTGGCACAGAGTTCACCAATCAGCTGTTCGCAGAATTTACCAGATTACACAAGATACAACACCATAAGATTTTACCGCATACACCTAACGAGAATGGTATAGTAGAGCGACTACACTCAACTCTCTTAGAACATCTGAGAATACTCAAATTACAACATCTTAACGAGTCAGCGACCAACCTAATGCCCTATGCTATATTAGCTTACAACAGCAGTATACATAGTTTTACCAAGTGTCGTCCATTAGAAGTCATAAGCGGACACTTTGACCCTCGCGATCCTTTAAACATGGAGGTAACAGAACACCTTATGCAACAGTATATGCAAAATCATCGGTCTAAGATGTGTAAAGTCTACGAACTAATAAATAAAAGCTCTCTAAACCATAGGACTGATATCATAGAAAATCGCAATAAGAGTCGCGAACCGGAAGAATCATATAACCCTGAGCAACAGATATTCATCAAAAATCCCTTGGCTAGTCGTAACAAATTAGCTCCACGATTGACTCATGATACTGTATTAGCAGATTTGCCGATACATATTTATACTAAGAAAAAACGCAGTCCCGTAGCCAAATCCCGGTTGAAACGGGTACCTAAAAATACACGCTTGTTACAGGATGATCCTGACGGTCCTACTGCAAGCAGTAGCTGCTCAAGAAATAACACTTGAGAGCCTGGAAGATGGGGCAGGACTCCTCCCCTTTAAATTAGGGCCCACTAAAATAATTTCCCAGTACCACTCGTTTTCACAGTTTATCGATATTGATGACATCGGATTAAAAGTTTCAATCGTGAAAACCCAGCTAAGTAATATACAGCCTCAATTACACAATAAAACACGTTCCTTATACGAGCCCCATGTTAACTACCTTAGCAAAAAGTTAGATAAAATATCAGACCAATTAAAGACGTTTATTTCAACTAGTGTTAAAAGAGGAATTATAGACGGTCTAGGCTCTATAATAAAAAGTATTTCAGGTAACCTAGACTACACAGATGCTATACGTTATAATAACGCCATTAAAGTTCTTCAGGAGAACGAACAAGAATTAGCTTTGCAATATAATCACCATATAAGCTTAAGCAAGGACTGGATGTCGCACCATTCAAAAGTATTAGATAGTTTAGTTGAAAACCAACATAAAGTTGTTAAAGTAGTTAACGGCCTGATAAATACAACAAACGTAGCCAATATGGATTTAGTGGAGTTTGCCCATCTTGCTCAATTACTATTAATTCTCGGAGATAATATCGAAGAGTTGTCCGAGGAAATCCTAAGAATAGAGAACCTTCTAGCTTTCATTCATGCAAGAAGCAATCATCATTCTATGCTCAACCTTAATGCACTAAAAAGTATGTTAGTTAAAATACGCAATATGTACGATAAGGAAGAAATATTAGAATTAAATGTCAGAGACTACTTTGACTTAATTAAACTAGGCTCTTATTATAGTAACAATAGGATAGTTATAGTATTTAAGGTACCGATTGCCTTACCCAGAACTTATGAGTTATATAAGTTGTCCATTGTTCCCAATAAAAACCACGAGATTCTTATTCCACCCTCTCCTTATATAGCGATACACGAGGCAGATTTAATGTACATGGAGACAGAATGTCCGAAGGTAACTACTTGGTACATCTGCGAGAAGAAAGCCAACTACATCCATCGAGACCAGCCGGACTGTATTCAACAACTGATCACGGCTCAGAAGATAGACCCTACATGCAATCTCATCCCTGTCACACTCACCAAAGAAGCGTTCGAGCGTCTAGATGATAGACACTATACTATTTCACTACCCAGAGCCACGAGAGTGCAGACGTCGTGCGAAAGAAACGTTTACAAAACGCTACAAGGTAGCTACCTAGCAGTACTGCCAGTCCATTGCTTCCTAAAGACATCGCAATTCACCATCATCAACAACAACGATATTACAAATCGACAATTCACGAAGATTATAGACCTGCCCCAGCAAAATCTGGAACAAATCTCGTCTCTGCAACCAGTTCTGACTCTAAATTCAATAAACCTAGAGAATCTACACACTAGCAACGCCAAGATAACGTTGCAGCCTCCGATTGATTTAAAGACGTCATCAGATTCAGCCTTATACCACACAACGATACCGCTGTACGCCATCCTACTCAGTGCAACTGTATTTATTAGCTATGCACTAGCACGAAGATACTTATTAAAACGTCAACCTACAGAACCACTTGACAAGAAAATGAACCCAACAGAACACCAAGATGGCAATGCGGAAGCTGCAAATGTACCTAACACAGATGCAAAACATTATTCATCATTATTTTCGACCAAAGTCCTCAAATAACTGCTGAACTACGGCGGGAGGTGTTATACCGTGGTACAGTTAGCCAATTGCTGACCATGCATTTACTTCAGTTGCCCCAAATTACATCAGATCATCATTGACGGGCCTGTTGGTCTAGTGGTTAGTGACCCTGACTGCTATACCGGAGGTCGTGGGTTCGATTCCCACCCAGGACAAATGTTTGTGTGATGAGCACGATCATTTGTTCTGGTTGTCTGGGTGTAATTTATCTATAATATGTATGTATTTAGAAATATATAAGTATGTTTATCAGTTGCCTGGTTACCATAACACAAGCTCTGCTTAGCTTGGGATCAGATAACCGTGTGTGAGTTGTCCCGGAATATTATTATTATTATTATCAGCCAACAAGCACGAGGCGTGGACACGAGCTGCTGACACCGCGCAACGTTTCAACCATCTCGCCATCGCAACAGCCCCGGGTGACGACACTTCGGATCGATCGTCGAACGTAGTCGATACTCTTAGATTAATCATTAAAATTCAATAATTATAGTTTAATAAATTAGTATTAAATAATTTTGGTTTTTTTAATCCTCCGTCTGCAGCTTTTCGTAATTAGTATGTTCCCGATTTTTGTTTTTGTTATTTTTTTTTTGTTATTATTTTTTTTTTTGTTTACTTAGGCCGGTAATGAGGTCGGATTAGCTGATCAGACATTTTACAATTAGTGAAGTTTCATATTGTTTTTAGAATGGCGAAATACGCCGCTACGGAGCGGTCCAGGAGTGTGACCCCCGTAGCGGGTATAGAACGCGGACCGAACCGGCAAAGCGCGGCTCGGCGGGCCCGATTATTAGAAAGGCTTAGGGACACCCCGGTCCGCGATCTGCAGTCCCCACCGCCACGGTAAGTTTCTTTTTCATAGCTTTACCTACTATATTATGACGGGCCTGTTGGTCTAGTGGTTAGTGACCCTGACTGCTATACCGGAGGTCGTGGGTTCGATTCCCACCCAGGAAAAATGTTTGTGTGATGAGCACGATCATTTGTTCTGGTTGTCTGGGTGTAATTTATATATAATATGTATGTATTTAGAAATATAAAGTATGTGTATCAGTTGTCTGGTTACCATAACACAAGCTCTGCTTAGCTTGGGATCAGATAACCGTGTGTGAGTTGTCCCGGAATATTATTATATTATTATATTTATTTAGTTACAGTGGAGTAATTTGTATATCTTACTTTAGCCTCCACGCGCTCCCCGTTCAGGCGACACCTGGAGGGTCGCTCAATGTGCGCGGCGACTCCGTGCTGGTCGAGCAGACCCCAGGTGGTCGCCGCGCATCGGAGAAGCTAGGCAAGCCAGGCAACCCAGCCTGGACTTGTCTCTTTGGTAAGTTAATTCTCCTTCCTAGATGGTACGTGGGTGGCAACGTACATGGTTTTATTTTTATCATATTGTATTTACTCACAGTTCCGATGTGGTTGAGCGTGTGGAGGCATTGGACATGTCCGAGGACGAAGCAGCGGAGCTGCTGGAGTCGGATCCCTGGCATGTGATGAGGTGGGTGCGGGACCTGCCGGGGACCAGCGAGCTGCCGGTTGCTAGCGAGCTGCCGGGGGCCAGCGACACGCCAGGGGCCAGCGACACGCCAGGGGCCAGCGAGCTGCCGGGAGCCAGCAACACGCCGGGGGCCAGCGACACGCCGGGGGCCAGCGGCACGGTTTTTCTAGCTCCTCTCGCGCCTAGCGCCAGATCTGAGGTGACTGTCGCTGCCGAAGTTGATGTTCGTCCATCAACTTCGACGGTGACAGCACTTTCACAGGTGGTGCCTAGGTGTGATGGCAGTGAACTGGACAGCGACTTCGATGACGAATTCGATGCCCCGTTCATGCCAGTTGTCGGGAGGGATCTTCCTGACACCGAGGAGTTAGACGTACCGTTACAAGGTTTGGTAAACGAGATCGATACGGGGATGGATGACGCTGCCGATTCTTTTGTAGAAACATTTTTCTGCATTTAGGAGCATTCCATTGGACTCACACCACTGACTAATTTGGTCTAGATCTTTTTGGACTAGATTTATGTCAGGTGTTGACACAATTTTCTTGTAAATCTTGAGATCGTCAGCATAGAGGGAAAAGTCGCAGTTAATAATGTCTGTGAGGTCGTTAATAAACGTAATGAAAAGCAGAGGGCCAAGATGCGAGCCCTGTGGTACTCCTGATTTGGCATAATATACAAATGACTCGTGACCGCCAACTGAGACCACTTGTAATCTATCAATCAAATAGGATTTGAACCAGGGTAAAAGGGACCCGTGGATGCCGTACGATTCTAGCTTTTTTACAAGCAATTCATGGTCGACTTTATCAAAAGCGCTTGAAAAATCTGTATAAATAGCATCTACCTGGTATCCATTATCAATACTCATAGATACATCAGATATAAAGCAAGTCAAGTTAGTCTCAGTGGAACGACCATTTCTAAAACCATGCTGATGCGGTGACAAAATATTATTTAAGTGTCTGTAGATAATTGGATAAATAAGGGTTTCAAATACTTTTGCCATAATGGATAAAATAGAAATGGGTCTGTAATTTTTTATATTATTTACGTCACCCTTTTTGTACACAGGAATTATTCGAGATTTCTTCCATTCGGTAGGGAAAATTCCGTCAGAAAGAGAGCGATTGTAAATTACGGTCAAAGGTTCTGCCAGAACAGCAGCACATTTTTTGAGAAAGACAGGATGTATTAAATCAGGACCAGCTCCCTTGCTTGCGTCCAGAAGTTTTAACTTAGTAAATACCTCATTTTGAGTAATTTGTATATTACAGCATGACATATGATGAATATTAGGAATTAAAAAATTGAGTTTTGAAGAATCGTTAGTATGGTATACCGAAGAAAAATGAGAAGCAAATAAGTTGGAGATATTGGTACCGGTTTCAGCGATAGAGTTATTAAGATACATTTGTGCAGGATATGTAGTGTTATGATTGCGCTTATGTTTAACATATTGCCAGAAAACCTTAGCATTTTTTGTAACTGCATATTCAATATTTTTTTTATAATATTGGTGACAGCTATCAAACAACTTGGAGCACCTGTGGCGTAATATTTCAAATTCTATTTTATCTCGAGGGTTTTGGAACTTTTGATATCGCTTTCTAATCTTATTTTTTTCAGTTATTAGTTTAATGAGTGCAATAGAAAACCAACGTGGGTATTTACTCTATTTCTTGGTACGTTTTGGAACATTTTGATCAATAACGTTTCTGAGAACTTCATAGAAAACAGACACCATTTCGTCCAAATTGCAACAAGAAGAAAATCGTGATGACCAATCAGTGTTTTCTAGTTCCGTTAATATAGTATCATAATCAGCCTTAAAAAAATTTAACGTCATATTATTATTAACACGTAAACAAGCAGGAATTGATAAATCTATACAATATAAAATAGGAGGATGGTTATGGTCTATCTTACTCAAGGGATGTGATGGTTGGCTGATTGTGCAATTCTTACTGGTGCTCATAATTAAATCTAGGATTCTTTCGTTACAGTTCGATACATTGTTAACTTGATATAAATTATACATATTAATAAAATCCACAAGAGAGTACTCAAGTCTACCATTCATGTTACTAGGTATAGTATATTCAAGGCCGTTATTACTAATCCACTTTATTCCACCCAAGTTAAAGTCTCCCAATATAACAACATTATCCATCTGATTTAAGACACAACCAACACTCTCAAGGAAATCTGCCTGTGTATCGAACTTCGCTGGGGGAGGTAAATAAACGGCACATATGGCAAATTTTTTAGAAATATTGTCATTCGTAAGGTTAACTGTTACCCACAGTGACTCACAATCTGACTCCCAGTTAGTTGCGCGACTCGAGACCAAGTTCCTTAAGACTGCGATCATAACACCCCCACCATCTACTTTGGATTGCCTGTTACTATTATGATTAACATTCTTGCAAATAAGGCGATCTCTGCGATACACAATGTATCGTTCGTCGATAAACTCATTATTATTTATATTATTATTAAGCCAGGTTTCTGTAAAGACAATGACATCGTAAGATGAAAGTAAAATATTTTTATAAATTTCATTTGTCTTCGTTCTCATTCCTCGTACATTTTGATAGTAAATAGTGAATTTAAAATTTATGTTGGCAGGATAACATTGATACGGATGAAATATAGATCTAATCCTATATTAATATATTTTTACGTCATAAGTTTTAAACTATCAGTATTACGAATATGGAATGATTGAGTACTTTCCTCCTTACGAGTGTATATACGGCCGTTTCTGACCCACACAAATTTATACTTTGCCTCTCTAGCTCTTATTCTCGTAGCCGCATGCAGTGATTTATTTGTAGGTGTCAAGTGTTCCGACACAAAAACAGGGGCCTTGTCACCACCTAGACCAAGATGATGTGTATTTAGCTTTTCATCTGAGTTCTTTTTCTTGTTAAAATTATATACGGCTGCCAATAAAGAGTCTCTAACCCGCGGACTACGAAGTTTCATAACTATTGTACGCGGTCTAGGATTGTCTTTATCCAATTTTGCCACTCTTGTCACCTGTACTATATCCTCATCAACAACAGGCAAGTTTACAGTTTTTGCAAGTTGAATCATACAATTAGCAAGATTTTCTGAGCGGTGCTCAGTTATGCCATTAATTTCAACATTATTTTCACGAAGTTGTTGTTCCACCAAATTAAGTCTGTCTGAGAGGTTTTTTACAGAAGTGGATAGCGTTGCGTTGTCACTTTGTAGCTGATTAACAATATTATTGTTGGACTCCATGTGGCTTTTAAAATTTTCAAACTTTTCGTTCATGAAGTCCAGCGAATCACGAAAACCAGATATCTGCCCAAGTACTTCTTTAAACTTATCAGCTACAACTTCCTTGACAGTTTACCGGATAGTGTCCCTTATTTCGGTTTTGAAAGAACTGAACATTTCTCGTAAAGTAGTCTCATTCAATAATTTGCAGCATGCAGTATTAATCGGTGAAACATAAATATCAGAACCAGCATCAACTTCAGAAATATTCTCCGTAACTATGTCACGTTTTTCACTTGAGATATCAGACTGGGGTGAACACGGGTCTATGGTATTCAATGTAGACTTGTTACAACAATGATTACATTTCCAGCGTGCTCTCTTGTCGGCCGACATCAGGTTAAACTTTTTATCCGCAATAGTAGTATATTATTGGGCATTCTGTCCCACTTATCCGCTCATGCTTGCGCATTCGCGTCGTGGGACAGAATACCCAATAATATTTCTGGTAATTAGAACTTGTGCATTCTGTCCCACTCTTGTATACGACAGATACGGTGATATGATATTTCACCTTGTAGTCGATGAGATAGATCGAATAAATATTAATGTGATCAGTTTAATTACTCATTCTCATTCAAACTACGATACACTCAAATCATGAAATTTGTAAAACAACCACAGTCGCTGCGCTTTAACACAATCTGCGAGGAAGTTTGTAAGACCGATTTTCGTCATAGCGAATTATTGCCTAATTCAATACGATGCATCATATGCGGGCCTTCCAACTGTGGAAAAACAAATTTACTAATTGGTCTCCTTTTACATGAAAATGGTTTAAGATTTCAAAATGTGTACGTATATTCAAAAACCCTGCAGCAACCGAAATACGTTTTTTTAGAAAAGGTTTTACAACTTGTACCACTTATATCTCTTCAGAAATATCAGGGAAATGAAGAAGTACTAAGGGTTCAGGACGCAAAACCAAATTCTATTATTATTTTTGATGATGTTGCTTGTGAAAATCAAAATAATATGCGTGATTACTTTGCTATGGGAAGGCACAAGAACATTGATGCCTTTTATCTGAATCAAACATATAGTAAAATTCCTAAGCAGTTAGTTAGAGACAATGCAAACCTGATCATACTTTTTAAGCAAGATGATATCAATTTAAGACATGTTTATGAGGAGCACGTTAACACAGACATGACTTGGATAGAATTCCGAGAAATGTGTTCGGAAATTTGGAAAGAACCTTTTAATTATGTTGTGATCAATAAAGATTGTTCTAAAAATAAAGGATAGGAATAAGTTTGACACTTTTGTGGTGTTTGATTAAAACAACTTATATTTAAGTCGAGTATTTTTATGACATCGTTACTCTTCATACAGAGCTCATTCGATCACTATCTTCTTAACACAATGGAACAATCAATAAAAAGACAAATTGTGAATGCTGCAGAAGCTGTAAAGAAAAAAGTAAAAATGATGAGAAATATTGATATCGATAATAAGCAAGCATTGGAAACAGTTTTCAAGCCCGTGACTGAACCTCTTAAGTTAATTGCTAACGCTAATAATCATTCTCTGCATGCCGAAGAAGATGAAGAAACTAAAGTGCCATACAAAGAAACTATAATGCAAAAAAACAAAGTTGGTTTACAAAATAACATCGATCCAGTCGAATCTCAATCTGATACCGATAGTGATTCTTCATATCAATCACTTGTAGAAAGCAATCAAGGTTGTGATACATCATCCTGGTCAATATCATCAGAAGCATTAGCAGATGTTCCGTTTGGCGTCAGAGTAGAAAACGGGAAATTAATGTTAGGTTCAGCTCGCATCACAATCGATGATGAATATATTATACTAGCTGGACGCAAATTTCCAAATACACCTGGTATAAAACAGCTGCTGTTAAAAAAAGACGTTGTTTTAAGTTTGGTTTCAGACACTGATATGCAAAATTATAAATTAATGTTAATAAACACCAATGCTCATCGTCGGGACTATGATCCAAGTAAACCAATAAAAAGTAACAAAGGACATAAATATTTACAAATTATAAAACCTCTTTTCAAACTCCAAACACAACACAAAGGGAAAGGAACAATAACACTCACAATGTTACAAACTACTGCTACCCTAACTGTAATTTCAATAATTTGGTAACCAAAATTAAAAACATGAAATTAAATAAAAACTCTAACATTGTTTTATTAGTAGGTAACAGCATAGGCATTAAGAGAAAGGACATTGTTTATGGCATTGACACCTTACTAGGTTTAGATATAGGTAAAATTATGTTGTGTGCTTTGCCTTATGCAAACACATTAAGTAGCGACCACAATAAGTATGTGCATTACTTAAACAACACATTGTACATGTCTACTTGTTGTCATAGTGACAAATTAGTGTTTTTTGACACTAATCAATTTATTACTGGGTTTCAACTAACCCAAGAAACTATGTATCTTCCTAGAAGATATAAATTTTTAGTTGCTAGTTTAATAGCTTTTAATATTAACACAGTTATAGGAGATATAACGCTGAATAGGTTAAGTTTAGATTTAAGTAGTAATTTAGTTTGTTTAAACTCTCAACGCAGACAATAGGGAAGCACTCTGATAGCATTCTGCTGTATCATCAGAATATAAATCGCTTTTCTAGCAAAATTCTTGATATTGAACTTTTAGTAGACAAGTATTCAATTGATATTCTTTGTTTTTGTGAATCTTGGCTTAAACCAGATATGATGAATTTTAATGTAAATAACTTTGCGATTGCCAGTGCGTTCAGCAGACTTTCAGCTGAGGGGGGTGGGTGTCTGATTTTATGTAAAGATTATTTTAAGTTCAAGGAACGTCAAGACATCTCCTCTTTCTCTGTTGACCGCATATGTGAGGTAGCATGTGCAGAAATAGAATCTCTTATTGTTCTTTGCGTTTATAGGCCTCCCTCATCTAACTTGTTATCATTTTTAATTATAATGGAGGAAATTTTAAGTAAATTATGCCGCAATAATAAATCAATATATATTTGTGGAGATTTTAATGTTAATATCTTGATTGATTCGCCGGATAAATGTAAGCTCTTATCTTTATTTAAGTCATTTAATTTAAATTATATTTTTAAGGAACCAACGAGGATTACTGCAACTTCACTTACTTGCATTGATAATATATTTTCAAATAGTTCAGTGCTAAACTCTAGATTAATACCCGGTGTAAGATCTGATCATATGGGTCAATTAGTTACTATCAAAGCTAAAAGTAAATTACCTGTAGCTAAAGTTATTTCAACCAGGCCCTTAACTAATCATATACTAAATTCATTTAAAAATAATATTACATCAGCCCTTAATTTTAAATATTCTTTTTCTGGAGTTCCAAATAAAGATTATAATTCCCTATTTGGTATTGTACGGGAATCGTTTAACAAAACGTGTCCTCGAAAAGATGTTAAAATCAACTTTAAGCGTAAATTTAATGAGTGGGCTACTAAAGGCATAAGAATAAGTAGGGACGTTCTTTACGGTCTTTATGATGAAAAATCATTCAACACTAATCCTGATTTTCATAACTATGTTAGAAATTATTCAAAAGTATTTAAAAAAGTGTGTTTAGCGGCAAAATCTAGACTTATCAGCAAGCGTATAGACGGATCTGATAATAAAATTAAAACAGTGTGGAAGATCATCAATTCTGAAACTGGGAATAGTATTCAAAGAGATACAGACCTGTCTTTGGAAATCAATAATAAAATAATTTCAGACAAGACAGATGTTGCTAACGCTTTTGAAGTATTTTTTTCAAATATACCAGTAGAGGTAACGAAGTCTCTTCCCTCATCTTCTTCAAAAGCAGAATCAATATTAAAAACATCTATAAATAAAAGTTTTCCAAATTTTAATTTTACTCATGTATCTCCTAGTATTGTTAAGAAAACATTTAGTATGCTTAAAGTAAAGACCACTGAAGATTTATGGGGAATTTCTGTCAAAGTACTCCAATCCATAATTGACACTATTGCCCCGATTCTTGCAAAAATCTTTAATGACTGTGTTGATTGTGGCACCTTTCCTGATTTAATGAAACACAGTAAAGTAATACCTATTTTTAAATCTGGATGCAAGAATGATCCATCTAACTATAGACCAGTTTCAGTACTTCCAGCTTTTAGTAAAATATTTGAAAGAATGGTCCTTGACCAAATGATGTCACATTTTAGTAAGAATAATATTTTTCACGAGCAACAATTTGGTTTTACTAAGGGAAGGTCGACGACCGACGCCGGGGTTAAGTTAGTCTCTCACATTTTGGGAGCTTGGGAGGGTTCACAAGACGCCATTGGCATTTTTTGTGATCTCTCCAAGGCTTTTGATTGCGTTGATCATAAAACTCTAATCCTAAAATTAAAATACTACGGATTACGAGGACAATCTTTAGATCTAGTTTTGTCATATTTGTCAACAAGACAGCAAAAGGTAGGCGTAAACGGTGTGACTTCACCTGGGTCCTTAGTAAGAATGGGCGTGCCTCAGGGTTCAATCTTAGGCCCCTTTCTTTTCCTAGCATATATTAATGATCTGCCTTTCACAATGTCTAATTTAACGGATATAATTTTATTTGCAGACGATACATCTCTTATTTTTAAAATTAACAGAAAATTGCAAGACTATTCCAATTTAAATAGTACGCTCAACGTGTTGTCAGATTGGTTTTCAGCGAATAATTTGCTACTAAACGCTTCAAAAACAAAATGTTTAAAATTTTCACTTCCGAACGTTCGATCGCATTTGGATCTAAATCTAATGCTTGATGGTAAAAAACTAGAATTAATTAACGAAACGGTATTTCTTGGTGTTACTATAGACTCTAAGTTACAATGGGGCGCTCATATCAAAGCATTGACGAAAAGGTTAAGTTCAGCTGCATTTGCGGTACGGAAAATTAGACAGCTCACGGATATTCCCACGGCAAAATTAGTTTACTACGCGTATTTTCACAGCATTATGTCATACGGCGTTCTGCTATGGGGCTCTGCAGCCGATGTAAATTCTATATTCATCTTGCAAAAACGAGCAATTCGCGCCATTTACTGTATGGGCCCCCGCGAATCACTTAGAGAGAAATTTAAAGAAATAGGTATTCTCACGTTGCCATCGCTTTATATTATGGAAAATATAATGTACGTTCGTAAACATTTAGATAGTTTTAGTGTCAACAGTGATTATCACAACATTAACACCAGAAGTAAAAATAAACTAGTAGTCCCAAGGTTTAGACTAACTAAAACAAATACTAAATCCTTCCTAGGGAATTCTATTCGCTTTTATAATAAATTACCAGATAGTTTAATTCATTTAACTAACAAAAAGTTTAAAACGTGCGTGAAATCCAAACTAATAGGAAAGGCTTATTATAAAATCAGTGACTATGTAGAGGATAAAAGCGCGTGGATTTAGGACCTTCTGCACATGTGGCCTCCCTGGCGGTCCGTTAGTTCATTTGCCTCATCTTGTTGTTTCATCTTTCTCGATTAGCTTCCCCACGGTCTCTATTCGTAGAAACCTTTTGACATGCCTTGACATTCCTGTTAGGGTTTAGTTAGGACTACATATCTTTTGTATGTAAAGCTATTTAATTAGATATTTGTTTTTTCTTCTTTTAATTATTGAGTTTAGTCTTTTTTTTTATTATTCTCATTCTTTTCGCATAGGCGACCTTTGTAAATGTGACAACAATGTAAATTTGTTGCGTGTCCCTTTTCATTTTTCTTCCATTTTGGATGTTATCATTTACAATAAACTAAACATTTTGCTATTTACGCTGTTGTCGCATATTTGTATATTTTTTTATATATAATTGTATTTTTTACATTGATGTTAACCTTTTTTTTAAAAGAGTAACCAATGGAGTTTCTTGCCGGTTCTTCTCCATTGGAATGACATTTTGGAACCTGCAACTAGAGTCAGTAATTTAACGTTTTAAAAGAGCTTAAAAAGGCCTACTTGAAATAAAAATATTTTGATTTTGATTGATTTTGATTTTGACTACCTTTAATAAAAACTTGGAAAACAAACGTAGATTATGTATATTGGGACGACCCAAATGAATTGGTGGAGAGGTTAAAATTACTAATTGCATCCCGCGATGCTGGCAACACTGGATTAGACAATGAAATTATATCTATCATTGAAGAATTGCGTGAAAGTAAAATTATAAACACTTTAATAAATCATTTCGATTGATGAATATTTTATCATTTTACTATTAACCTTTGACTAAAGTACACTTTTAATATGAATGTAGATAAATTCGGACACTACATTCACAAAAGAATGCGTCTGTCAGAACTCTTTGATTGTTATGATAATGTCTTAACAAAATCAGATAGCGGAGAGTTTGATTTAAAAGCATCAAGATTAAGAGGAATAAGATCACCCATAGAAGCAGACGATGTTGCTAATAAAGATTATGTGGATCATTCCCAAGATAATCTCAAGAAAGAATTAAATAAACTGATTGGACAATTGCAACATTATATTCAACTCGATATAAAAGCAAAGATTTCAGACGTTTTGTCTCACTTGGAAGACAAGTTTTATACTAAATCAGAAATTGATAAATTCCTCAAGAAACCTTCGCAATGACGAAACAACAAATAGTTAACGAAATACACAAACAAGCACGACGAAATTTTGTTCGAAGACCTGTTATTATGAAGGGAATAGATGACTTATGGCAAGCGGATCTGATAGATATGCAAAATTTAAGAAAGTATAATAGAGGGTTTAACTACATCTTAGTGGTGATTGACTGCTTCTCAAAATATGCCTGGACTGTGCCTATAAAATCAAAAAATAAAATTTGTGTAACTAACGCATTCGAATCTATACTATACAGCAGTAATCGTCAACCTGTTAATTTACAAACTGACCTGGGAACAGAATTTTACAATAGCACATTTAAAACTCTTATGAAAACATACAATATAAACCATTACTCTACTTTTTCTACCAAAAAGGCTTCGATCGTTGAAAGATTAATCAAAACAATCAAAAATAAATTGTATAAATATTTTAGTTTAAATGGTAGTTATTACTGGTTAGGATTACTGGAGATTGTCTTAAAAACGTATAATAATACTAAGCATCGTACCATTCAACTTAAACCGATAGATGTAAATAAATCTAACGAACCTCTTATTAAAGATAACATAAAAAAAACATACAAATATGCATCACTAAAGTGGACGCCAAAGCTCAAAGTAGGTGACTACGTTCGAATAAGTAAATATAAACAGCATTTCGAGAAAGGTTATACTCCTAATTGGTCAACTGAACTTTTTACGATAAAAAATATTAAAAACACATTTCCAGTTACGTATCACTTAGAAGATCAACGAAAGCAAGCTATATTGGGAACTTTCTACGAACACGAATTGCAAAAGACTAGCTATCCTGATGTTTACTTAATTGAAAAAGTTTTAAAAAAGAAAGGAAATAAGTTGTTTGTGAAGTGGCTAGGCCTAAACAATGGAGAAAATAGCTGGATCGACAAAACTGCAATTTTAGGTTAAAGTTTATATTAAATAGGAAGTTTTGTTACATTTGTTTCATTACAACTTTGGTGATGCAAGGAGGTGGACTAGTTAATAGTATCATTAATAATTTACCATTTGAAGTTCATTTCATCATTTAGCCAATCATAGTCCACTGCTGGACATAGGCCTCTCCCAATTTGCGCCACAACACCCGGTCCTCCGCCCTCCGCATCCAGTCCCCTCCAGCGACCTTTTTCAGGTCGTCAGTCCACCTGGCGGGGGGGCGTCCTACCTTACGCTTGCCGAGTCGCGGTCTCCATTCTAGGACTCGTCTGCTCCAACGGCTATCGGTCCTTCGACAGACATGGCCAGCCCATTGCCACTTCAGCGAGCTAATTTTACGAGCTATGTCGGTTACCTTGGTTCTTTGTCGGATGACCTCATTACTAATTTTATCCTTCAAAGAGACTCCGAGCATAGCTCGCTCCATAGCCCGCTGCGCGACTTTAAATTTGTGGACTAGTCCAACCGTTAATGTCCACGTTTCGGCACCGTAAGTCATAACAGGTAGGACGCACTGGTTGTAAACTTTCGTCTTCAGGCATTGCGGTATAGGCGAAGAGAAGACTCGACGTAGTTTGCTAAACGCTGCCCAGCCTAACTGAATTCTCCGATCGACTTCCCGCTCGAAGTTGTTTCTACCAAGCTTGATGACCTGCCCTAGGTAGATATACTCTTGAACAACTTCGAGCATCGATCCTTCGACATATATCGGTCTCGGCATGACATGTTCATTGAACATGATCTTGGTTTTATCCAAGTTCATGCCAAGACCGACCCGTCGTGAAGCTCCATTCAGGCCATGCAGCATCTCGCTTAGTTGGTCCAGCGACTCTGCCACTATGACGATGTCATCGGCAAATCTAAGGTGCGAGATGTGCTCACCGTTCACATTTATACCCCGTCCAGTCCAGTCCAGAGTCTTGAAGACATCCTCGAGCGCATTGGTGAACAGCTTTGGGGATATAACATCCCCCTGTCTCACCCCCCGACGCAGCTCGATCGGATTGGTCTTATGGTCATGGAGCTGGACAGTCATTGTGGCGGTGTCATATAAGCATCTCAGCGCCTCGATGTATCGCCAGTCAATACGACATCGTTGCAGAGCATCCAGAACCGCCCAAGTTTCGATGGAGTCGAAGGCTTTCTCGTAGTCCACAAAGGCCAAACACAGCGGCTGATTGTACTCTTCGGTTTTCTGCACAATCTGCCGAACAGTATGGATGTGGTCTACGGTGCTAAAGCCTTTTCGAAACCCGGCTTGTTCTGGTGGCTGGAACTCGTCGAGTCTTCTAGCGAGGCGGTTAGTGACTACTCTCGAGAACAACTTGTAAATGTGGCTCAGGAGTGAGATAGGTCTGTAATTCTTCAGCAAGGTTTTGTCGCCTTTCTTGAAGAACAGAACCACCGCACTCCCGCTCCACGCTTGTGGTGTTAAGCCTTGATGAATGACGGAATTAAAGAGACTCGCTAGCTCTTTCAGGACTGTGGTCCCACCGGCCTTAAGGAGCTCGGTTGTAATTCCGTCATCACCCGGCGCCTTGTTGTTCTTTAGTTGTCTGAGAGCTGCCTCAACCTCGCCCGGGTCGACATCCGGGATGTCCTCGGTGTAATGGCGCGTGAGTGGGGCTCTGTGGTCATCTTCGCCTTGTCTCGATGGTTTAGTCACCCGTGATGCATATAGGTGTCTATAAAAACTCTCAATTTCCTCGAGAATCTCGAACCTAGAGGTGACGGTCCTGCCTGTGGTGTGTGGGGGGTTATGGGTAGCCAGGCGATGAGGGTTTACGAATAAACACGGACTCGCTGTAGGTTGTACAAGTATATTGAATACTGTTTAGTACTAGCACGATGATGTGTCTCCCAGTTAAAGAGGCGCGTATATATACAATATAATACGTGCCTTATAACAATCTTAGTATCTAACATGGTACATATCTTATCTTACTTAAATCTAAAACTAACCTAATCTACATCAAGATAAGTACGTGATGTCGTGACTACACACTACATCACCCTTCTTAAGGAAAAAAAAAAAAATATATAATTAAGTTTTTTTTTTTTTTTTTTTTTTTTTTTTAACTGTTACAATACAATTTAGTCCTATTTTTATGAATAACATCTACTTTACCCTTACATTGAATAATAACATTTGGTGATTCATCTTTTACAACCACAAATGGTCCATCGTATATACAATCGAGTTTACTACCAGTCTCATTTCTTACAAGAACTAAATCACCTTTCTTATAATTTATTGGATTTATATTTATATCGTAACAATCTTTCCTTTTTATTTTACTAGCTATTACATTTTGTTTTGCGTCGGCTTGCGCCCTTTGCAACCGATACTTAAATTCTAAAGGATAATTATCAAAATTATACAATGGTTCAATAGTTTCACCTTGTAAGTTACTTGGTAAGTTGCATATTTTCCCAAAAACTAATTCATAAGGCGTATACTTGGTTACGGTATTTACAGTTGTATTATATGAAAAACACCAATACGGAATCCAAGAACTCCATGGTGATGTATTATTATTCGTCTGTATTCGCAAATATGCACCTAAAGTTTTATGAACATTCTCTAACGATCCTATACTTTCGTGATGATACGCTGTTGATACCATTTTACTACTTCCTATAATATTACATAGCTCCACCATAACTTTCGAAATAAACTCAGAACCCCTATCCGTAGCAATGACTTTTGGTATCCCATATCTTAAAATAAAATTTTCTGCTAACGCCCTCGCTACCTCATTTGCAGATTTATTTTTTAATGGATAAGCTTCCACAACTTCGTAAGCTCACATTGCAAAGTCAATATGTATACGTTGCCATACTCATCCCTATCAAGAGGTCCTACTAAATCTAAATAAACTTTTTCAAAAGACGAAGATGCGGTGGTTGTTATGGTCATCGGTTCCCTAACATTCCTGTGATACTTTTGCTTTTGGCACTTTTCACACCTACGAACATATTTAATGACATCATGTTCAATTGATGGCCAGTAGAAATACTTTTTTATATTATTCACCATTCTACGTATCCCTGCATGCCCACTCGTAGGTAGAACATGAAAATCATTCATAATAACCCTCTTTTCATCGTTGTCTTCTATTCTCCGCACATCCGCTATTACACAAAATTTAAAACTCTCACATATCGATTTACCGTTTTCCTTTAAATATTTTGCCATCTCCTTTATAATACGATTGTTATAACAATTCTTCAAAATAACTACTTCTTTTATGCCATTTTCTAAACAAAATGTAACTATATCTTTCGACAACTCGTCTCGCGATGATGCCGATAAAGATTCATAGTTTATATAAATACTCGAGTTTTCTGGCATATACATTAAATTGCGCGACTTTGAAATTATTTTCGTACGAGAACTCTTCATTAACTTTTTCCACGTATTCACACCTATTTGAAGTACTTCAACGTCATTTCCTTGTTTCTTAAGAACTTCTACGATAGTAGGGTGATCAGTCCTACTAATCCACATCTGTCATATTGCAAACAACTTCTGAGGAAGTTGTATTTAATACCCTAATGGGTATTATCCCATTCCTAGGTCTAGCTATTACATTAGCCAAAAAAACACCCTTCTGCAACTCTTTCCTAATGGCTACACAATCGTCCGCTCTATTGACTGGAAAATACTTTATTACTTCACATCGCGGAGGTATATTCAATGAATAACTATAAAACTTAAGAGGAATTGAAATCATATTCCCTTCACGTTCCCTAAGTGTTAACTTGTTGTCCGAAAAATTTACAATACCACTATATTTTTGTAAAAAGTCTTGACCTACTATGCCAACTGATTTACACGGCAAATCATCAAAAACATAAAATTTATGCAAGAAGGAATATTTTCCGCTACCTAATTTTAAATTAACATAACCAATAGACCTTAAATTACCACCTACACCATTAATTATTAACTCGTCCTTAACAATCTTATAACACATCGCGCTTGATTTCAAGAAACCCTTTTTGATGGCTGATAGTGACGCTCCCGTGTCAACTAACATTCTGTATCTATTCTACCAACTACAAAATTAACCCAGTTAATACTATTACAAGCTAAAATATGCTTAATCCCGAAAAAACTGATTTCTATTAGGCTGCTCATCGTCGCTATACTGTGACCTTGATATTGCACCTGAGTCATGGCCGTCTGACGTATGTTCAAAACACGCTACATGCCTATGATTTTGCTGACTATGCCGACCGCGATATGTATTGCTCCTCACGTTACGACCTTGCGCTTTGTTGTTACATACGTTCGCATTTTTGCCCCTCTGGAATGTACGTTCAACAGCTGATTTTTGTAGTTCCTAATTATTCTTGGGTTAAACGCGTGGCGAGTACGAACTTTATTAAGAGCCCGCTATCGAGCTCCCCTAACATGGAACTATATAAACCTATGGCTTCTATTAAATCCTGGGTAACACTTTCATCACCGTTCATTTTCGGAAGCAAACTAGCTGCCGTTTTTAACGAAAACCTCTCCGAATTTTGCGACTCCATCTTTGTCTGTATCTCGCCTTCGTGCTCAAACTTAATAGTTTTCACGTACAAGTCTTCTATTTTATTTTGGAATCACTTACTTCTGTCACTCCGTCCATTCTGGTCAGGCGATCTGCACAGATTTACGAACCTCCCGCTGATTGATCTTCTCTTCGATCCAATTCTGGTGACATCTTCTGTACATCCAGGCTGCCTCACCAACGATACACAATAGTAAACACAGCAAAAACCAACAGCGCCGTCTTAAAAGCTGTCAGCTGCTCTTGCGTAACCGCTGCGGTATTTGTGCCACCCGCTGCCGTCTGAGCGTTGATCACCTCTTCCTTGGATGTCGTGCTCCTCATGGCCCGTGACCCGACGAGACGTGAAGATGACGGAAGTCGACTAAACTGCGACTCTGACTAGCCCCCGATTAGGCAGCTGTAACGCCGTCCAGCCGACTGGCAGGGTCGCCATGTGGTGTGTGGGGGGTTATGGGTAGCCAGGCGATGAGGGTTTACGAATAAACACGGACTCGCTGTAGGTTGTACAAGTATATTGAATACTGTTTAGTACTAGCACGATGATGTGTCTCCCAGTTAAAGAGGCGCGTATATATACAATATAATACGTGCCTTATAACAATCTTAGTATCTAACATGGTACATATCTTATCTTACTTAAATCTAAAACTAACCTAATCTACATCAAGATAAGTACGTGATGTCGTGACTACACACTACAGCCATCCCCGGTCCTCAGTTTCGCCAGATGGGGTCTACCTAATTGCTGAGCGAAGACTTTGGTGCCTCTATTTCGCTCAATCGCAGCCTCGATATTACGAGTGCTGCAGCGTCGGAGGTCACGTCGCGTCAGTTTCCTGATTTTCAGGTTTAAGGACCGCCTATCTGACGAAGACATCTGGGCGTCCGGCGTTTCTCGTCTTTCCTTCATAAGTTCGAGAGTCTCGGGTGAGAGCTTGGACTCCCTATTACCGCGTTTTCCGGGGAACAACCTTCGAGACACATTCTGTAGCGTTTTGACCACTGTGTCGGTTTTTTCGTCAACATTGTCCGTGGTTTCCAGCAGTGCGAAACGATTTTGGAGTTCCAACTGGAACTTATCGGAACCTAAAGCTATTTGGGGCAGCGTGGGTCGGAGAGTAGGTCTCATCATCCTAACTCTTTCAGCCTTAAGGTTGATATTTAGAGAGCCTCGGACGAGTCTATGATCGCTACCGGTATTAAACCTATTGATCACCGAGACGTCTCTAAATATATGCCGTTTGTCCGTGATGATGAAATCTATCTCGTTTCTCGTCACATTATCGGGGCTTCGCCATGTCCACTTTCTGTGGGGCTTCTTCTTAAAGAAGGAATTCATTAAGAAGAGCCCCTGGGACTCTAAAAAGTTGACCAACATTTGGCCTCTGTGATTTCGGCGCCCCACGCCGTTAGGACCGATTTTCGTTTCGCCGCATTCTTGTACTCCCACCTTGGCATTAAAGTCTCCCATAACAACGTTGTAGTGAGCCTTCCTGGTACCATGTAGTGCCTTCGCTATGTCTTCGTACATGGTTTCGGCTATCTCATCAGAGTATGTCGAGGTCGGCGCATATACCTGCACCACCTTCAGGAACTTCCTGTCGGTGATTTTCAATAAGAGGTACGCTACCCTTGTCGACACACTACTGATTTCCACAACGCTGCTTGTGAGACACTTGTTGACCAAGAAACCGACACCGCCCTGGGAGGGCCTATCACCTTCTCGGTAGTAGAACAGGTCACCTGACTCAAGGGTTATCGTGTCCTCCCCCTGTCTTCGGACTTCAGATAACCCCAAAATGTGCCAGTTTATGCGACCCAATTCTACCTCGAGTTCGGTGAGGTGTTGGTCCAGCCGTAGACTTCGTCCGTTATACGTCGCCAGGGTCAGTTTTTTGAGGTAGTGGTAGCCTCCCGTAGCCCGGAGATTCCTAGCACCCCCTGTCCCGCCGTTACCGCGACCGCTACCTTGGCCGGGAATAGCGGGACTACCGGGAACTGGGGGCCGTTTTGTGTGGTGTGGGCTCATACAGAGGTTTTGGCCTACTAATGCCACGCTGGCCAGACGGGTTGGCATAGGGTTTGGTCTCGAGTTTTCCTTCTCTAAGCAGTGGTTTTCGGCTCTGCTCAATTTTCCCTTAGTCGCCTTCTACGACACCCACGGGATGAGATGGGGTGGTGACCTTTGTATTCTTTAGGTCCGTCACCACACGGAAGTTCATTTGCCTGGTTACAATTATTGTGGACCTGGCACAAAACTTCAAAAACGTTTACTACGTGGTGATCGAGGAGTAAATAAGTTAGACGACGCTTGTATGCAACACGACATAGCTTATGCAAAACATACAGACCTATCTCAACGTCATAAAGCTGATTTACAACTTCTAAATATGGCAAAACAACGACTTAAATCAAAAGATGCTGGCAAAGGAGAAAAGCTTAGCTCATGGTTAGTGAGTAAAGTAATGAAAGCCAAACTTAAAACTGGTGCTGGCATCAAAACGTTTAAGAAATGTGTATCTAAAATAAGATCTAAACTCAAGAAATTAAAACACAATGATAGTAAATCATTAATCGACGCTGCTTATTCGGCAGCTATGAAAGTATTTCCAAACAATAAGAAAATTCGGATACCACGTGTGATACCTATCCCAAAAACGGGGGGTATTTTACCTTTGATCCCTATTTTTGCTGGTCTTTCGGCTTTAGGCACTTTAGCTGGGGGTGCAGCAGGCATTGCAAAAACCATTAATGATTACAAAGCCGCTCAGAAAAATTTGCAAGAAACACAACGACATAACAAAGCTATGGAGGGTGTAGCATTGGGCAAAGGGTTATATATTAAACCGCACAGAAATGGTCATGGTATATTTATAAAATCTTCAAAAAACTGAAATGTAAGCTGCCTAATCGTGCCCTAAGTAATATAGACATAATACAGTACGCATGTGATATCCCTCACTTCAGAGGAGTTTTTATGAGAGATCAATTACCAAGTGCACCAAAAGATATCGAATGTGGTATTGTTAATTTGGACGAGTCTAGGAACGAGGGGACGCACTGGGTGGCTTATGTTAAAGTATATGACTATTGTGAATATTTTGATAGTTTTGGTGATTTAAAACCTCCTAAGGAAATGATGCGTTATTTTAAGAATTGTAATGTTTTTTACAACTATACTAGATATCAGTCATTCAATACAGTTAATTGTGGTCACTTATGCTTGGAATATTTAAGGAATTTTTGGAATAAAAACATATAAAATATATAACTTTCTTTTTTTCTCACCATTCGCAAAATGTCACTCACTTTGTCAATAACAGGAAATTCGTCAAGTTTATCCACTTACTATCCTAACACCTTGCAATTAGATGGACAGTATGAATGTGCTTTATTACACATTTCAACATTTAACTCCATTCCAAATATTGATAAAACGAACAACAAGTTGTTCTATGGATCTAACGGTGTTATTGAAGTACCTGAAGGAACTTATGAATTACAAGATATTAATGATTACTTAAAATCTGAATTAAGAGATGCATCAATCAAACTACAGTGTAATAACAACACATTGAAAGCTACTTTGTACTGTACAAAAGATATAAATTTTATGAAGCAAAATACTTTTCGAAGGTTGTTGGGGTTCGAAAAACAAATTTTGGAAGCGAATAAATGGCATGTGTCACAGTTTCCAGTAAACATTTTACCAACGACCGTGATCAGGGTTGAATGTGATATTGTAAGCGGCTCATACATAAACGGTGAATCAAGTCACATTATTCACGAATTTGCACTAAACGTGCCTCCTGGATATCGGATTATAGAAATACCCAAAAACGCTATTTACTTCCCCATTAACCAGAGCAACATAAGCTGCATAAATATTAGACTTTTAGATATAAATAATCATTTAATCAATTTACGTGGTGAAGAAGTACAGTTGTATTTACATCTTAGAAGAAGAAATGATTGACTATAATAAATATGAGCATCAACATACTAAACACGTCAGTTGGAATCAAGGAATCAAACATACAAGAGCTTGCTCTAAGAAGAAAATAAAATTAACGAAAGACAATAAGGCATTCAAAAGCAATCGGCTTATTAAAATGAATATTTTAGACGTTTTATCGACTCCCTCTTACGATAATAGTGTAGAAGGCGTTGAATATCATTCTTATAAACCCTACGTAACTAGTTTTAATAGAAATGATGAAATCCGCATACCCATCAATCAACAGGATCTATATGTACTACCATCAGCAAGCACCTTGTATTTGGAAGGAACTCTTATCGTTAGAAAAAAAGATTCTAAGGATCCTGCTGCTACCGTTCAGTTTACAAATAATGCTTTACTGTACTTGTTTCAAGATATAAGATACGAGCTTAATGGAGTGGAAATAGACAAAATAAAGAATGCTGGCGTAACTACCACCATGAAATCTTTAATATCGATGAATGAAAGTGAATCAAAGATAGCTAATTCTTGGGGATGGAATATTGATGGTATAAAAAATATTAATGGAGGAAACTTTTCTGCTTCTATACCACTTTGTAACATTATGGGTTTTGCAGAAGACTTCAAAAAAGTTGTGATAAATTGTAGACATGAACTAATACTATTAAGAAGTAACACAAACTTGAATGCTGTAAAACTCAATACCGGCGAAATTATAGAAGACATTCAAATAAACAAAATTATTTGGCGTGTTCCACATATCAAAATATCAGATAAGGAAAAAATTAATTTCTTGAAACTGTTGGAAAGAGATCGACCGCTTCAAGTGATATTTAGAAATTGGGATTTGTATGAATATCCAGCTTTACCTAAAACTACAAAACATACTTGGGCGATTAAAACTTCCTCTCAAATAGAAAAACCAAGATATATTATTGTTGGTCTACAGACAAATAGAAAAAATAATTCAAGTTCTGACATGTCTCAGTTTGATCACTGTCATCTTCGCAGCGTTAGAGTGTATCTTAATTCAACATACTTCCCATATGAGAACCTAAACGCGAATTTCGCAAATAATAAAATTGCTTTATTATACGAACAATATGTTAAATTTCAACAGTCATATTATGGACGTCGTCCAGAGCCCTTGTTAAGTGAGAAGCAATTTAAAGACTTAGCACCTTTATTTGTTGTCGACTGCTCTAGACAACCAGATAATTTGAAGACAGGTCCGGTTGTGGACGTTAGAGTGGAAATTGAAAGTGATTCTGACATACCTGATCAAACTGCCGCCTACTGTCTTATATTAAACGATTGTATAATTGAATATAAACCATTGAGTAATACTGTGAAAAAAATATCATGACTCAGGATACCATCATATTATTCAGTCTCGCGCGCGCAGCGATAGCTAGCGAGCGTGGTCCCGGTTACGCAACAACAGCGTTTGTTACTTTTTAAAATGTCGACAACAGTGAAATGCGCTAGTTGTAATATCGTTATAAATGAATTATTAGCATATGTACAAAATAAAATCTCGATTACAACTGAAGACAGTTTAATAAAGATATGTTTGTCCTCGTTTAGTAGTGATCAAATTGATGAAGCAAAGACGTTGCTATTTGAATCTTTACCTGCAGAATATCGGAAAAAAGTACGAAAAGGACAGGGCAAAGAAAATCGGGACTTAATGGATATTATCAGTTTGTTCAAGGTGGTAGACAGTGACGTGATGCCAGTGTTTGTAGCCCGTGATTTGGAAAAACTGCCTCCAATAACTTTCGATCACCTAGACGTGTCTAAACTGCTGAAAGACCTAATTGTAGTGCAATCTGAGATCAAGAATATCAAATCTTCTTATGTCACTACAACACAATTGGAGGAAGAAGTAAAAAGTCAGTTGCAAAATATGAGACATTCTGGGCCCCCGTTTTCAACTGGAAATGTGAATTTAAAGAGAGGCGGTACGTGTGCCTATCAGGAGCGAGATAGTGGACCAATAGGTTTGTCTCATCTCAATGACTTTGCTATACTTGATTCCAATGAGATATCAGAATCTGACTCATCACCAAATGAGGATTTGAATTACCGAAGTATAATTGTTGCGAGCGATTGTATCGAGGGTATTCCGACAAATACAACAGTGTCGGTAGATCGTGAGCGGTTGGACGTCGAAGGAGCGGGGCGCTCGGTGACGTGTAGCACTGCACGAGTGACCGGGCAGGTCTGTGAGTCATCATCGCCCACAAATAACGGTGTATGCGAACAGCTGATTGACTCAAACAAATGCACGTTTGCTAATGCGTTGTTACGTTCAAATGGCAATAAAGATGACAACGAACAAGAATGGACGTTAGTACAAAAACGTAGACCAATGAAGAATAACCTTTTTTTTTTTTCGGCGGTAGGTGTAAATAAAGGTTAGACGTGTTTTGCGATTCGGAAATTTTAATTAATTCTTAATAATTAGTAAATAACAAAAATTTGATTAATTCTTCTTTTAAATAGTCATTAAAAGTTGTGACTTACTTTTGTTGCACATTTGATGTGACAATAGTTAAATAAAAACCACCTGCCAGCTGTTTACATACACTTCACATCAACCACATCACAACACAAAAATGTCTCAATTGTCTGAAATCCTCTTAGTACAAAAGAGCCTTGAGGAAACTTTCATGAAGAAGATGGGTGACCTGGAAGCACAAATCCAGGGTGCTGGGCCGGCCAAGGACACAGTTGCAAAAGTTGCTGAAGAGTTTCGGACCTTCCGAGAGCTCATATTCTCTATGATGGGTCTGCTGCGGCAACAAATAGCTGAGTGTGCCAAGCAACTGGATGTGTTGGAGACTAGGCACCGGCAAAAAGCTCTGGTCTTCCTCGGAGTTCCTGATGCTGACGGTGAGGACTGCAAAGCCGCCATCGTCGACATTGTAAATAACAGGCTCGCACTCAAAAGTTTGAGTGTGAGCTCAATAACAGCCTGCCATCGGCTTGGGGCGCTCAATAAGGACCATCACCGGCCTATTCTCGTTCGGTTTTCTAGTACCGAAGAGAGGAACAATGTCTGGAGAGCGAAGACAGGTTTGAAGGGGTCCTCAATATCGGTCAAGGAGTTCCTGACAAGGACCAGGCAATCCACATTTAGCAGAGCGAGGCTGCACTTTGGTATGAGGGCCTGTTGGACTCAGGACGGGGTCATTTGTATAAAGACTCCGGACGGCACTCGCCATAAAATAACATCCGGTGAGCAGTTGGCGCCTCTGATCGACAAATTCCCAAAATTGCAGTGTGTGTCGTCGTCAGCGGGTAGAAACGCGACTGCGCCTGCGGCTGAAAGAAGCCGGAAATAGTTATGGTACTGGCTGTCTTGTAACGATAAGTAGCTCACTCAATATTTATCTACTCACCATAGTTTTGCATTAAATCTTTATGCTCCCATACTTTATTATTGTAGTATCTGGCATGTAACGCTTTCTTAGTTCATAGTTTCTTACCCTCTTGTTTTATAAGTAACAGTCTTACAAATTTACCCTCGCTTCTTATTGTAATTATAACTTAAAATATAAATTATATGTTTACCCTTAAAATCATAACGCTCATTGCTTATGTAGTTATGTCACTGTCATCTATCACACAGATAAAACAGTAGTATAATCTATCAGCTGCAGTGACAGCTGTCAGAACGTCCGTGAATGTCAGTTGCGTTTCGTTCCACGAACATTTAAGTGCTTTGTTTTTTTTTTTCTTTTCAAGTTTGTAATATTACTGTAATTTAACTATCTAATTTATTACCATTTAAAATTGAGTGTGTTTATCGTTTCGCTCTGTTAAGTGTTCTGTTTTTCATTTTGTTTATTTTGTTGGATGATTTTTTGTTTTGTCTAATGTCTCTTGTGGTATTGTTAAGCTGGCGGGTGGTGCAGATTGAAAAATTGCACTATCATTAACTTTAATATTTATTTTAATCAGTGTTTTGTTGTTATTTAATTTATTTATTTTATATGACTTCTGATAATGAATCTTTTTGTTCTGCCATTAATTCCAGCTATGCATCAGATATAAGCTTTTGCTCTCTTGGTGATACACTTGGTGACTCTTTGCGTGACAAGTTTTGTCATTCTCCAAATAGGCAGCTTAATGTCTGCCACATTAATGCACAAAGTGTTCCAAGCCACTATAGTGAGCTTCACGAAGCTTTTGCTAATAGCAATGTTCATGCCATTCTGATTTCTGAAACCTGGCTCAAACCTCATCTTCTTTCAACAACCTACCCCCTTCCTGGTTTTGTTCTCATTCGCAATGATCGTGTGAATAGGCGAGGGGGTGGGGTTGCTGTCTATTTACGCAGTGATTTTCCTTATAAAATAGTTGCTACTTCTTCTCCCAACCTCAATGTCTCTGCTGAATTTATTTTTCTTGAGGTTTGTGTCAGTGGGGCTAAGATTGCACTTGGTGTGGTTTACTGCCCCCCAGGATCTGACTATTTCACTGAATTCGAATCGGTTCTTGAATCTATAGGGTCGGAGTATGCACACCACATCATCATGGGCGATTTCAACACAAATCTCCTTGTCCTTGATTCCCATCGGTCCCGCAAACTAAAATACCTTGTGGAGTCAGCCAGCCTACACGTTTTACCATTACAAGCCACTCACCACAATGTAGCTGGCGACGACACATGGCTTGACCTTATCCTCGTCTCCAAACTTCCTCTCGTCTCTTCCCATGGTCAATTTGATGCCTCCGGTTTCTCCCATCATGACCTAATTTATTTGTCATATACCTTAAAACCCCCTAAACCCAAACCTAAAATCCTCTCAATGCGCAGCTTTGCCCGTTTAGATGTGGAAAAACTGCAAAAGGATGCGGAAAATATTTGCTGGGAGCCATTGGTAGAGGCTAATACGCTGGATGAGAAGGTGTCTTTTTTCAACCAGGTGGTAATAAAGCTGTTCGACGCACACGCTCCTGTAAGGAAAATAAAATTAAAACGTTTACCAGCACCGTGGATGACAAAGGGCATAACTATGGCTATGAGGCGCAGAAACCGTGCTTTTCGCAGCTTTAAGAGGGACCGTACAGATGACAACTGGGCATATTTCAAAATTGCTAGGAACCGGTGTAACCAGATGATACGTAACGCCAAACGCCGTTATATTCACAATAATATCTCCTCAACTTCGGCTGCCGATATCTGGAAGTTCCTTGGAACTCTCGGTATCGGCAGAGCGCGACATTTGGACCTTCCAAGTACCATTGGGTTAGATGATCTGAACAAACATTTCTCCACCTCCTCTACTCTTGATCATCTAACTCAGCGTGATACCAATAATTATATTGCTGGTCTAACGCGTCCTGCTATAGATTGTTTTTCTTTTGCTCCAATCGCTTGTGGAGACATTAAAAAGATTATCCTTTCTATTAAATCCAAGGCGGTGGGCTGCGATGGCATCAGCCGCCGGATGATCGTCCTCATCCTCGATCAACTTCTCCCAGCCATTACCCACATAATTAACTCCTCACTGGACATCGGGGCTTTTCCGTGTTTATGGAAGAAAGCCCTCGTTCGGCCTTTACCTAAGATCCCCAATCCCTCTCTCCCTAACCACTTCCGTCCAATTTCTATTCTTCCTTTTTTATCCAAAACCCTAGAGGCCTGTGTCCATAAGCAGTTGTCAGCTTTCATTTATGAAAACAATCTCCTTAGCCATTTTCAATCTGGATTTAGACCTGGACACAGCACCGTTTCCACCCTCCTCAAAGTGATTGGCGATGTTAGGTCGGGTATGGAGGACTCCAAGCTTACTGTTTTAGTATTAATTGACTTCTCAAATGCCTTTAATGCCGTCAATCACGATATCCTTTCCTCTATCCTGTCCTATCTTATGATCTCTCAACAAGCGTTGGATTGGTTCTCTTCTTATCTTCGGGACCGCCAGCAGTCAGTCCGTGGTGGTGACTCTTCGTCAGCATGGAGTAAACTGGAATGTGGCGTCCCACAAGGCGGTATTCTTTCTCCTCTTCTTTTCTCTATTTTTATTAATCTCATAACAGTCAATCTTCAGTGTTCGTATCATCTTTACGCCGACGACTTGCAACTGTACTCCCAGTCCAGTGTGGATGATATTTCCGACGCTGTCGGCAGAGTGAATCGAGATCTTGACGCTATTAACAACTGGTCAAAGGCTTTTGGTGTGGCTGTAAACCCATGCAAGTGCCAAGCGGTGATATTGGGCAGCCATCGCGGGATCAACAAGTTGAATGGCGTCATCATTCCGCCAGTAATTTTCAACGGCGCAGTCATTTCATTAAGCTCTAGTGTCAAGGACCTCGGTTTATTCATTGATTCTACGCTGGGCTGGCAGACACAGGTTGCGAATGTCAACCAGAAAGTTACAGGAATCTTACGGGTACTGTATCGCCTTAAAAAATTTCTACCATCTACTACGAAGGCAATGCTGGTGCAATCCTTAATATTTCCCATAATTGACTATGGTGATGTGTGTTACTATGACCTGAATGCAGATCTCCTCAACAAACTTGACCGGCTTCTGAATAACTGCATTCGATTCGTTTTCAACACTCGGAAATTTGACCACGTTTCCGTCCACAGGTCACTGTTAAAATGGTTACCTATAAGACAGCGCCGTTGTGTGCGGGCCCTGACGTATCTGTTCTCTTTACTTTACTCTCCTAACTGTCCTTCTTACTTAACTTCTCACTTCAAATTCTTGTCTTCTAACCACTCTAAATGTCTTCGTTCTTCCAACAATCGGTTACTACTTTGCCCTTCCCACCGCTCTGATTTTCTTCACTCTACGTTCTTTGTCCAATCTATACTTCTTTGGAATTCGCTTCCTACGGAGATCAGGATGGCACCGAGCCGCTTTTCATTTAAAAAGAAGGTTCGTGATTACTTTTATGAACAAACTCTGGCAGAACCAACTTAGCTGTTTTGTTTTAGAAAAATCCCTTCATGTTTTATCAGTTTACCTGGCTACTTAGCTGTTTTTACTATTTATTAGAAGTCTTATGTATTTATATATATATATTTATTTTTATTTTATGTTATATATTTGTATGTATTTTTTGTATTAAGTATACATAATTTATTTACACTTTTATTTTTTTCTTAATTTTGTCTCGTGCATCTACCACGATTTGTTTTCTGCATCACCCTAAGGTTGACTGGCAGAGAATGCCTTCTGGCATTAAGTCCGCCTTTGTGCAACAGTGTGCAAAAAGTATTAAATAAATAAATAAATAAATAACCGTTTAAAGGGAAAGATGGGGTGCAGTCCAGTCGAAACCGAATATAATTTTAGGGCGGCCGACCGAAAAGTGCCCATATTTATCACGAACGTACATAAAGGAACGGCAGAATCTAATATATGCAAATATATATAGTAAAACTTCTGAAAATGTTAGTTTAGAGAAAATAGTAATGAAAAAGCAAAGTGACCATGATGCTTATAAATTCTTTGTATCAGCATCAAAACTACAGATATTTATGGATGTGAAACTATGGCCAAGTGGTATCATTTTCAGACGCTTTGTTCATTTTACGAAGAAATATTCGCCACAGACAGTAAATGTTTCTGATAACGGCCGTTATAACAAATTGAATGGCTAATGATGTTTATAAATTTGCTACCTTTAATTGTAAGAGTGTCAAGCGCTCTGTGAATGGAATACGTGAGCTGTGTAAAACATGTGACGTAATAGCTCTTCAAGAGACATGGTTGCTGCCAAGCGATATCTCGTACTTGAGCAGTATTGATGACGAGTTCAGCAGCACGGGGACCTCTGCGATGGACATGGCATCGGGCATGATACGAGGTCGTCCTCACGGCGGTCTTGGAATTCTCTGGCGGCAAAAAGTGTTTCCTAATGTGATAGTGGTTCAGTGCAATAATCCGCGAATATGTGCTATACGCGTAGTGTTGCCTGAGCGGTCTATAATACTGGTGAATGTTTACATGCCTGTGGACACAGCGGCGAATCTAGTCGAGTTTACGGACATCCTCGGGTCGGTAAGCGCTATCATAGACAGTTGTAATATTGATTGTGTATACATACTAGGTGATTTTAATGCGCACCCTACCGAACAATTTTATAACGAATTATCATTATTTTGTGAGGACCAAGAGTGGACTTGCATTGATGTAGAAATGTTGAGGGGCGATTCTAATTCGTTTGACTGTTTTACTTTTGTGAGCGAGGCTCACGGATCACAAAGATGGCTTGATCACTGTATAATTTCTAAGGCTGCGGTGCCGTCAGTCCGAGAAGTGTTTGTTAAGTATGATGTAATGTGGTCGGACCACTTTCCGATGATTTTGGAGTGTAATCTGGGCATAGTCTCACCTAAAATATTAGGATGTAAACTGTCTGTAAATGATGCTATATGGGGGGAAAGAAGTGTCGATCAAGTTAGTCAATACACGGCTGAATGCCATAGACGATTGAGACTTCTTGACTTTCCAGAAGAGTTTGTTAAATGTGCGGATTATACTTGTAATTCTTTGCAGCATAGACAAGTCATTAACAATTTGTATAACAATATTGTAAACATATTAAGAGAGGCAGCATTGTTTAGCAAACACAGTAAACGTGCACGTAGGAAAAAGAAACCTGTTGTAGGGTGGAACTTACATGTTGGCGATGCACACAGGGAAGCTAAGCAGAAATTTTACTTGTGGTGTTGGTTCGGTAAACCAAATTCAGGTGCCATTTACAGCGAGATGTGTGAGGCCAGGAATTTTTTTAAGAACCGACTGAAATGGTGTCAAAACCATGAAGAACAGATAAAAATGGATATTTTGGCCTCCCATCACTCTAAAAACAAGTTTCGATCTTTTTGGAAAGCTACAAGTAAACTAAATAGTAAACCAGCTACTCCTGTGTGTATCGACGGCGTAAGTGATACCAGTGAGATAGCTGAACTGTTTCGCCAACAGTTTACTGTTGAATCACCATTGGGGTCCTCGCGGACGGTGTTAAATGTTAAGAACGGTAAAAAGATCGGTTTTAGATGTTCAACAACTGAAGTGAATTTGATAATCAAATCAATGACTAGAGGCAAATCACCCGGCCATGACAGTTTGAGTATTGAACATTTACAGCACGCGGGACCCCACTTACCGAGATTGTTGGCTATGCTGTTTAACCTTTGTCTGAGTCATTCATATCTGCCTGAAGAGATGATTAAGACAATTGTTATACCTATCATTAAAAATAAGACAGCTGATCTATCAGATAGGAACAACTACAGACCTATCTCTCTTGCCACAGTAGTATCAAAGGTGTTTGACAGCATGCTTAACACACAGTTGACCAAACACATTGAACTGCATGACAATCAGTTTGGCTTCCGGGCCGGACTATCCACTGAAAGTGCAGTTTTGTGTGTTAAGCATGCTGTAAAATACTATACAAGTCGACAAACCGCCGTTCACGCATGCTTTCTCGATCTTTCGAAAGCTTTTGACCTGGTTTCCTACGATATTTTATGGAAAAAAATAGAAAACACTAATCTTCCATTGGACCTCATCAACATCTGTAAGTACTGGTACGGAAATCAGGTCAACAGCGTTAGATGGTCAGGAAGCATGTCGCAATCGTACAGGTTGGAGTGCGGGGTGAGGCAGGGGGGACTGTCCTCGCCAACCCTATTCAACCTGTACATGAATGATCTGATTATGGCACTCGGTAGCACTCGGATAGGTTGTCACATAGATGGAGTCAATGTAAACAATATAAGCTATGCTGATGACATGGTGCTATTGAGTGCATCTGTATGTGGCATTAAGAGACTGCTTGCGATCTGTGAAGAGTATGCCAAGCAGCACGGATTAAAATATAATCCACTTAAAAGTGAAGTCATGGTCTTTGAGGCCAGAGGAAACAGTACATGTAAATTGTTTCCCAACATAATGCTTAATGGCACAGCATTGCGAAGGGTTTTTAAATTTAAGTACCTTGGACATGTGCTGACCTCTGACCTCAAGGACAATGATGACATAGAAAGGGAACGGAGGGCGCTGGCAGTGAGAGCGAACATGATAGCTCGCAGGTTTGCACGTTGTTCGATAGAAGTCAAGGTTACACTTTTCAGGTCTTATTGTACCTCATTCTACACGTGCAGCCTGTGGGCTGACTATACTCAAAAGTCTTACAGAGCCCTCCGAGTCCAATTTAATAATGCTTTCAGGGTGCTGATGGGGTTGCCACGATTCTGTAGTGCATCGGGAATGTTTGCTGAATATCGCGTCGACTGCTTTTATTCTACGATGCGTAAAAGATGCGCATCCCTGGTGCATAGAGTACGTGGCAGCGCCAACAGCATCCTTAGCATGATCGCTAGTCGGTTAGACTGTACTTACGTCAATCGCTGCGGCGCCATTTGTCATGGAATGGCGCTGCAGTGATTGAGCATGTCAAGATGATGTTTTTGTGTTGATAGTTTTAAGCATTACTAACACTAGTCTATAAGAACATTGTTACTAACAAAATGGACACCATGGTCTGAATTAATAAAGTATATTATTATTATTATTATTATATTAGATGTTCAAGGTTTCAAAGATCTATGCAACAATTTTATAGTAAAGGAATTAGCGTTCGCTACTCGTGATTATACACAATTGTTCTTAGTGAAGCCTCCATATTTATTTAAATATTTAACTACTGAAGAAAAAAGACAGGTAAAGTGGTTGGAAAAGAACAGAGGTATTCGTTGGAATGAAGGATATATTGACTACAGAGAATTTTATCGCATAATCGTTCCCTATCTAGAAAACAAAACTATTTTAGTCAAAGGTTTGGAGAAGGTGAAGTGGATAAAAGACATTTGCAAAAATTGTAAAGTGTTAGACCTTAGTCAAGATCAGTGTTTAAATATGCTTGAAATGCATAAGATATACTGTAACGAAAAAACTAATTTTAATTGTAGTGTACACTCAAAACAATGTGCTCTAAAAAATGTGTTATGTTTGAAAAAGTATTTGGAGTGGTAATAAAGTGTATTGTTTTAGATTAAGATTTTAAAATAAAACTAACTTTTATAGTAAAATTGTATTTTTATTTCAAATTATACATCGTAAATACAAAAGAAATATAAATTAAACGAATAAACAATATAACAACAAAGAAATGAAAAATAGAATAATAAAAAACTGCACTAGATCTATATTATCAAAAATCACTGTCTATTAAAGATTTAGAAATCTTCTTAACTAAGGATTCTGTTTCATCCATAACACTGTCCATGGCGTCCCTTACAATGTACTGAGCGCTTATCACAACATTCTCATTTTCACTTTCACTGTCACTGGTTTGAGAATTATTGTTGTTGCAGAGATCGATAACAGAAATTTTGATTAACTTAAGACCTCGTCGTTGTAATCGGCTGACAACAAAAGATTTCGTGGCATTCTGTTTTTTTATCGTTTCTCTGCGACGCTGCTTTGGTTTTTTCTCTTTCGGTTTGAGTGCCGGTTCACTGCGACACAGCTCAGAGAATCCTTCGTAAGGATCCTGAGCATACTGGCTAAACACAATTTCTGAGTCAGATATCTGAAACAAGAAGATACACAAAAAATCATTTCAATACTTATGTGCACATACATAATTCACAAGTACGTCAGATTAAAATGTCTCACTTACCGTTGACATGATTATGTATAATATTGTAAAACCACTAGATACTAAACGATAGTAATATACCGTAAATAATAAAAACGAAACCAACAATCAACTTTATATAAGACGCTAAAATTGTTAGCTTTGCATTTAATTAGGTCTGTAGATTAGTTGTTTGAAAACCACTCTTTTGTAAATAGACTTAGAGCTCTATATAATAAAAAGGTATTAGTCTTAATTATAAACTGCAGTCTTGCACAATATTTCATACAGTAAAGAGCAATGAACTGTCATCATTTACACAAACATGTACACAGTGTATGAATAATACCTATAATATCGAATCATTGCAATCACGAATGTTATAAAACAATTGTTAAGGAAAATAAAACACTTTAAGTAAAATATTATATATTTAGCTTAGATAGTTCAATAAAACAAGTTGGTACTCAACAAATATTCTTTATTTATATGCATTTATTAACTAAACTTACTTTAATTTATATATACCTTTAATCTTATTTTACAAACATAAGTATTTTATTAGGAATACATATACATATATATATATATATATATACATATATATTTACATACTTATATATATACATATATATATATATTTTCTATAAAATTATATTTTTTAAATATCTTAAAAATACAAATTACATTATACCTACACGTTATATAATAAAACAATGAAACAAACATCAACTCAAATTACCTTTTAAAATAGAAGAATGCCCCCATGCTCGGGTTGCAACATTGCATTTGGATATTAAACGTTTATCATCGTTACTTGATAGCGCTACTTTATTTACACTTTGTGTAAATATTTCATGCTTAATTGATTTGAATAAGATATTTTTTCGATGGATTATGTCTCTATTAAATAACACATGCTGATAATCATCAATAGTTAAGTCACGTACCACACAAGACTTAATTCCTTTTGCTTTTTTAATGACCTTGTTCATCGTTTTTATTGAATATAACTTTGATCTCAAACCAACAAATTCAGTAATCAGTTCGCCACCCATTTCATCTTTAAACAATCCAGGGACTTTTTTATTAATTTGCGGTATCATAAATTCATTATTAATGTTGTAGTTGCTAGTATCAAAGTACTGTAAAAACTTATATTTAATATCTTTATAGAAATCATCCGTGTATATAATATATACAAAAGAATCCGTGTCTGTATAGCATAGTTGTACTCTGTTGCCGTAAAAAGGTTTAACTATATTATAATGAAAATGATACATGTGTGATTTAGATAGTTCTAAAACAGTAAAGCCTATGTATATTGGTTTATCTAATATTAAATGATCGGGTTTCATTTGTATTGCTACTAAGTTTTCCGATAAAACTGAAGCACTATGAAAATATGGATTGCTTATGAGTCTTTCAGCACAGATATATTTTTTGGTTTTATTACTCGGATCCATGAGTTCACTAAATGAACAGTCACTCTTTTTTCAGTATTTTCTAAAGTTTTTCCAAATACGCTATTGTTTAGTAACTTAAAGAAATCCTGTTCAAATACACTTTTTGCGTTTTGTCGTAATTTTGTATTTAATTCGATATATTCCTTTAAATATGCACTTTGTCTAAACGTAATGACTCTATGTATTTTACGTAATAATAAACCATGTTCAAGACATTTCTTTAAGTGCACATAATGAATCACATAGTTATACTTATTGTAAAGATTTGAAATAAGTTTTTCGGTTCTGCCCCCCGGCGGTATGCATTTTTCCGCACAAAAAGGTAAGTCGTTGTGTAAAATATGTAACGTTTCAGGGTACAAGAGATCTACTTCTAGTATAAAACCCCATTCTGCGTTATCTCCAATATTTTCTATGTCTAACTGATCTATTTCATGTTGATTTAAAAATCGGAAACCTGAGTGAGGTAAATACTGACACATACTATAGCCGTAAAGATTGTTACAGTCTATATAACTTATAAAACTCCGTGGTTTCGTTCGATCACACGATGACATATATTGATTATTAGCTTTTGCATAGCGATGGGAACACATACATAAACCTCCCCTAATACCGCTTTGAATCATTCGCACAATAGATAGGTCTGTTATGAGTTCTAATTTAACTCCTGTCTTTAAAAGCATTGCATCAAACGATAAACTAGGAGCAGTAATATAAAACGCTGGGTCGAGCTTATAATGCAACTTACAAGTTTTTCGAAATTTTTGAAATATATCCGTAAGTAATAGTACGTCAGTCTTTAAATATAAGTCAGTATATTCACCCATTGTCTTTATGTTAAATTTGCACCATACCGATTTAGCGTGGTTATAGTCCTCCTGTGAAATATGTTCATTACTTAAAGAGTTGAAAAATATTTTTTTTGCTGGTAACGTTTTTTCTTCATAGCATTTCCAATTGCTCATGTAATCGTAAGGATAAATGCCTTTACGGGTAAGTAAATGAAACTGATCATTTATAGGGAAATGAAAACGCAAGCTAATAAAATCATCAATTTGCATAGTTTTTGATAGCTTATCTAAACTGGTGCCTAAGAAATTAAATGAATCTAAAAATCTAATTTGTACGTATTCATTCTCGTTGATATGCATAAATTTGGAAAATGAAATATATTTTTCTTTGGTTTTAGGGATGATATTTAACTTGCCAGGCGTTTCACCTAATTTTTTAATAAAAAGATGACAGTCGTATCCTGACAAATTATGAAAAAATATAGGTATAAACATAGGCATCTTATATTGTAAATTACAATGTCGATGAGCTGCACCACGATAGCGACCAGTAATATGACAATGATCTCTGACTTTATTATTCCATAAAAGATTATCGCATATGTGACATTTCCAAGCTTTTTCGTAATGCATTGCGTCTTTCTCAGAAAATATAATTGAAACATTTTTAGTTAATATATTATAAATTCTCTTGATGTCTTCAGTAAGTAACTCTATAAATTTGGATACACAATCAATTCCACGATAAGTTTTGAATTCATTGAAATTATCATTGCATGATGAAACAATATTATACGCGAAGGCTGAAGGAATGTGTCGTTGTAAGCGTAACGTATTAGCGGTGTCCGATTCATGGCCGGAAATCGGTTCGAGTAATGTTTCGAAATCAGCATAGATAATGAATAGAACGTCTTGTTTTTTGTTATAATTTTTAAATTGTAAGAATGTTCCTTTTTCGGGCAAAAGAGTAACAACCCCCGCACACAAATGTTTTTCAAAACGATCTTCACTAGGGAAAAACACTAAACAGGTTTCGCAAAAATATATCTTACTATGATGCTTTGTTATTTGGCTTTTTACGAGGCGTGTCAAATCTTTAATAAGACAATAATGAGATGATTTTGAATTTTCCAAAAACAGTAAATGAATTATCTTGGATTTATGATTAATTTTATCGGATTTGTATAGAGGACCCGTTATAGTCTTACTATCTCTTAAACCGTAAATATATATATTTAAAAAAGGATTGTTTCTTTCAAAAGTATATATATCTGAAAAAGTAATTGGAAATGATATATCATTTACGTTCAAGACGTCGCGGAAATGAGGATACGATGTTACTCTCTCAGGATGCTTATTGGTTGGATATAAAGCGGCAACTACACTCCACAAAAAACAACACTCGTCATTATTGTGAATATTTAAACATGCTTTCTTATTTTTAATATATTTCGGTAAATCTATAAATTGTGATCCACTAAGAGGTTGGTATTTATTAATATTAATTTCTAGATGTGAATTATTTAAAAACGTCCATCCGCTATCCCTTTCTTCAAAATCATCAATTTTTTTTATTAACATCGATCCGGCTTTTTCATAGATAGACTTGAAATTGTAATTGAAATGAATAATAATTTTTTTTGTTGCAAAAGACTTTAACTCTTGTACATCATTTTTAAACATTAAAAAATAAGCGAAATATTCAAAATTAATTTTAACAGAATAATGTTTTTGAAGCGAACTATCAATTAAAGATTTAACTTGATCATGAATACTTTTTAAAAAACTCTCTGGATAAATATTTATTTCGGTTTTAGGTGCGGTAATCCGATAACTTGTAATACGTCCTTTCAAACAGGAATGTATCATTTCGACGTTATCATTGATACGTATAGTACTATTATTTTTATGCTTATTAGTTCGCAGATGGTTACACCAACGACGAAAATCCACCTCAATGTTGCAAACCGAACAGAATGGCATTTTCAGAAATACGTTAACAAATTTTCTTAAAAAATAATGAGTTACCTGCTATTTCTTGATATATAGATTAAATTTGCAACTGTTTAAGTACGTATGATTACAGCAAGTAGGTTTTCTAAACTTCACGCTTTCAATTTATTGGTAGTTAGCTTGCAAACCGCCGTGCTCTGAAATCAGATACATAATTTAAATTAATATACATAAAATGATTTAAATAAACGCCTTATACTTGCGTTATAGGAGACAAATTAAGACAAAAAAAAAAATTACAACTACAAATATTAATTATAATTTCAAAGAACTGTGAAACCATTCAATCATAAAAATTTGATCACTATCATGATAATATGATAAAACAATTACAAACCTTCAAATATTCACAAGACAACAATTTCGTCTTTTAATTATTAGATCTCCAAGTAAGATAACACTCTTCTTGCGTATTTTATGCTTCTGGATGCCACCTCTGCTGATCCACAATTCTTAATAAGTAATCGCCTGAAACAAAAAAAAAAAAAAAAAAAAACACATTTATTATATTATATTAATTCTTATAATGACTTATTCTGATAGTTAAATAATGTTTAGTAATAATGCAACATTGTAAATCAAATAAAAGTTACATCTAACAATTACCTTTTAACAATTCTGCTAGCAATTACGATAAATATTATAATAATTTATATTTAGTTAGTAGTCTAGTTCATTTAAAACAAAATATGTATTATAATACAGTTTTATAAATTAAAGACACATTTGCCAATAGTGATACCTAATGTGTATTTGCTCAAAACAAAAGTATCGTATTAATAATTGTAACCTCACACCGGAAAAATGAAAAAATTGATGATTTTCAATAGGTACTTTGATTGCGCAGTACACAACTGTATATTGCAAGAATGCAATTTCAAACAGGGTTGACATCCAAATGCAAATCAATCATATATTATTATAATTAGCTTTTCCTACATTTTAACCGACTTCCAAAAAGGAGGAGATTTAATATTCGATAATTTTTTCATTGATAACATAGATATTTTAAATTGATTGATAATATTTATTGTACCATAAAAATTTTGGAAACAAATCATATAAAGTTAAATTTTTTAATCAAATAGAGATAATTGATTATAATCTGTATATTTCTCTACATGTAATTACACCATAGTTTTGAGATGTTTTTTTTAATTGTCTATCAACCCTAGTCTTCATAGAATTTACCACTACTTGATAATTAATATTAAAGTATCATATTTAAAATAATAAGTCAGATTGTAGGAAATAATTTATCAAAACGCAGCTAATTTGGTTATGGTTAGCATTTTCACACTTTAACAGTAAAAATGAAATCGTTAGTTCATCGATAATAAGTGCTATGCATGATGATTATATTGACAGCCCTGAATCCTTTTGCTGCATTAGCATATAAAAGTTCATAGTTTTAATTTTTTCTTTAAGTATTATAATACGTACAAATAAGAAATGTTTCATTTGTTTATTGTTTTATGAAATAAACTTCCTTTTAATTTAGCAAATTTACATGACTAATCTGACTTATAAGGTAGCGTTTTCGGCTCAATACATCGGAATCGAGTTCGAGCTTCAGTTGAGAACCAAGTACATCGCTACAGTACAAGCATTCTACAGTTCAGTGCATCCAGTAATAGTTATATTGTTTTAATTATACTTCAAGTGACTGCTATTTAAAATGTAAGTCTTTATATTTTTTTATTGATTTCTTTATTCAATTTAATTAAACTTTACTGATATTTACTTTTAATCATATGTATCTAATTCTTTGCATTTATTCTATTGAATTTTATAGTTTTCTTATAAGTCAGAACCGATTATAAGTTCAAGTATTCGTATTTATTACAACTTAGTAAATTCCAAGTCGATAAACATTTTGTTTTTCCTTTCATTATAACAATTTCAAGTGATATTACTTAAACTTATTAAAACATGTTTAATAATTTTATAGGTCGGACTCTGAGTGTGATCAACGCCGCAACTCTACAGATGTTGAACGCAATGCCGAGCTCCAACCAAAACATTCTACCGCTTCGAGCAAGCGTAAATCTACTTCCGTCAAGAAATCCTCTGCTGGTTTAAGGTAATTATACAAAATTTATATGTATGTTTTAATGATATATATATATGTATATATGATGTATTGAGCCGAAAACGCTACCTTATAAGTCAGATTAGTCATGTAAATTTGCTAAATTAAAAGGAAATTTATTTCATAAAACAATAAACAAATGAGATATTTCTTATTTGTAAATATTATTATTATAGATATAGGTATATAAATTTCAACTTACTTACCTTTGATATATTCATACAGCATCGGTTAACTTATTTAACGTTCATTTTCATATTCTGATAAGTAAATTACAGCGAATTAACAATGATTTGTTTGTTTCAGAAAAAAGGCGAAGTCGTTGGACATATTCAATCTTAGTCGTGACCGTAGCGAATCTAAAGATCCTTCCTCGGTCGTATTGTCTTCGTTCTTCGTTAATAGAGTCGCAAACGGTAACGAACGTCGAACAATAAACGCGGTGGGTGACTACCTAATCGATTTAAAAGTTTACCAAACCAACGATGCACGCAATACTGATTCACTTGATCTCTGGAAGAAAGCATTGGTTCGGATAAAGTTCCAAACGGACGACGATACACCGCAATGGCGCAAGCTTCAGTCTCTAGTGCAATCGGTGGATGCAATGTGTGAGAACCAACCAACATTTATGTCGAATTAACCTGTAAATATGCTATAAGTATAATAAAATAATATATTGTTCATGATGTTTCCTTTCTCAGCTGAAACCTTTCGCATAAAGTTTACTGCAGCCGTTTTGCATTGCTAGTCGCAACTAAAAGCGGGTGGTGTGAAGCTAAATTCTACTGATTTGCATTCATTCGTAATTATTTATTAATTTTTCATTATAAAACTGTAGTTACGTATTCCATCCGACGTCGTGTACAATTTAATTACCAGAAATATTATTGGGTATTCTGTCCCACGTCGCGAATGCGCAAGCATGAGCGAACAAGTGGGACAGAATGCCCAATAATATACTACTCGCAATATTGGCGCATTTAATATCATAGTGCGATTTACAGTCAAGGCATTCTATAAATTGCCTAGTGGTATTTTTTTTGCGACATCCAGCACATTGAATATTAGGCATTGTATTTATTATATCAGGTAAAATAGCAATTCAAAATTAGCAGCGAGAAGTAAACCACTCCCAATGTCCCATGCGAGCTCAATAGCGTAAAATAATTAAATAAAGCTTATTCCAAGCGCAGCGGCTGTATATTGCTTGTTTGTTATTGTGGTGAAACGAAACGCAGTCAATTACGCGTTGCAGCAATGTGCGTTAGTGTCAATGTGTGCGTAGAAGCGAGGAATTTGCGGGTTGCCCTAGGTCATGGACAGCGATGAATTGTCAATATTTTAAAAATGTTTTTGCTTGTTACTCACTGATTAGGACGAGTTTCGATTCACTATAAACACAGTATTTAAGTACTTTTCACGATCTTTTATGTGGTATATGACACTTGTAGTAAAACTAACTTTAAACTGTTTTTTAAGGTTAATATTTACTGAGAGGTTACAAAAGATGTTGCTAGGATAACTTACGATTAGAAGTGATTTAATGATGGTACCGTGAAAGAAACGCATTAACTATTTTGTTATGTTCTTTTGGACTGATTTAGAGATACAAATTTACAGAACTGGTTGGTAGTTTTTTCTTCTAAATATGAACCCTTTTTTATCAATATCGCTGAAAAAAAACCACGGCCTCATATAAACCACTTAAGTTAAGTTAATAATAATCATAATAACAAAATTTCCTTTGAATAATAGTAAAATAAAAACATTTAATTATTTTCGTTCGAGTTTTTTTTTGGAAACGGTACCCGCGCCACTGTTTACTAGTGTAAACGCGAAGATGGCCGTCGGCAGTCATAAATTTGTATCAGTTGACAGAAAAAAAATTATAATTAAAAAAAATAAAAAACACGCCTGCCATGTCACGCACGCCTGCCATGGCACGGTTACTTGGAACAATTCATTACAGGTCCCCCGACTGCAAATATTTGACTTGTTTTTAATTTTTTAGTTCACTTTTTGACATGGCAGGCGTGTTTTTGTTTTTAATTTTTTTATTTAATATCTTTTAGTGATAAATAATATTTTATAGAGCGCTACAACACAAAAACATGACACAACACAAAAAAAATCGTTCGGAACCCTTTGCAGGCGATTTCGACTCACACTTGACCATTTTTTAATGTCCACATAGCCTATGTCACTCGGGATAACTCAAAGCTTCTAATGATACCACAAACATTGAAATCGGTCAAGCCTTTTAGAAGTTATGGTGGAATAAAGAAACTCACAAACATACATACATACATACCTACATACATACATACAAAACATAACACTCCTTTTTGGGCAGTCGTGTAATGAACCCTGAAAACATAACACTCCTTTTTGGGCAGTCGTGTAAAAAAAAATAATTAAAAAAATTAAAAAACACGCCTGCCATTTCAAAAAAAATTAAAAACAAGTCAAATATTTGCAGTCGGGGGACCTATAATGAATTGTTCCAAGTAACCGACCCCGACTGCAAATATTTGACTTGTTTTTAATTTTTTTTGAAATGGCAGGCGTGTTTTTTAATTTTTTTAATTATTTTTTTTTTATTTAATACCTTTTAGTGAACAACAAAAAAACCATGACACAACACAAAAAAATATATCGTTCGGAACCCTTTGCAGGCGATTTCGACTCACACTTGACCATTTTTTAATGTCCACATAGCCTATGTCACTCGGGATAACTCAAAGCTTCTAATGATACCACAAACATTGAAATCGGTCAAGCCTTTTAGGAGTTATGGTGGAATAAAGAAACTCACAAACATACATACATACATACACTCCTTTTTGGGCAGTCGTGTAAAAAGTTGTTGTGTCATGCAAATAGTGTGTTTAGTAGTGATATGTAATATGTTATGAATGTGTAAACATTATGTGCCATCGTATTCTAGTGTAGTTTTGGTGAATATATTTGTGAATTCGACGTAATGTGATAAAGTGTGAAGGTTATGTGAACGAAAATTATCAAATTGAAAACATATCACGTCACTGCAAAGTCATGTCAGTTTTATTTTATTATTCCGGGAAGGTATAATTTATACTGTGTTATTTTCGGTTTAATGGTGTAATCTTCGTTTTTCTGACGGCCTACCCAACGTTTATACCTAACTTGTAAAAGTCTCGACATTTGAGGCAATGTGCGTTTGCGCTGATCGACACGCGAAAGGTTAAGAGCCTCATAAATATATTTTTCAAATATCTTTGAGAATATTGACACTAAAGCTATGGGTCTGTAGTTGCCAATATCCTCTTTGTTACTTTTCTTATGGATTGGATTAACCACTGTTATTTTTAATTTGTCTGGAAATATGCCTGTCTCTATAATTAAGTTTAAAATATAGCTAAGAGGTTGAGCTATAATATTATGTGCTACTTGCTTTATAACCTTAGTACATATTAATGCCGTCATAGCCCACGCTCATAGTATTTTTGAGTGAATTGATAATTTGTAATATTTGATATGGGTCACTTGGTTTCATATACATTGAGTTATGTGTTGATGTCAAATACTGTTTATACTGATATTTATTTGAATTATTAATCGGTGTGATTTTTTCAATAAAATAATTGTTAAAAATGTTAGAAATTTCAAATTGATTTCTTATACTATTGCCATCAATTAAAATATGTCTTATACCTTCTTGAGGTTTATTTTGCTTAGAATTAGCATTTATAAGCTGCCATACAGTTTTTGTTTTGTTATTTGAATTATTTATGCGATGATGATTAATAGATTTTTGAGTTAACTTAATTATTTTCCTAAGTCTCTTAGTGTATTTCGCACCCTCAGTGGAAAAAAGTCATAAGCCAGAAATGACAATTTTTCAGTACGGCCAAAAAACTGGTTTTATGGAAATATTTACTTCGTCTTTGGTCGTAGAAGAAAGATTCTTATATCAAAAAAAAAGGAAAAAAAACATTACACTGCGTGTTGTTTTTAAATTAGTGCTAATGTTTCCAGTTTATTAGGAATCGTAGAAATAAGTTATTATGCTATTTTTCGTAATTGAAAAAACACATGGTTTTTTAAGCATCTATACTTAAGCCAAACTTTCCCGTGAAATTAAATATATTTTTAAAAGTAAGTTCAATTAAAGCTATTATGAACTTGTATCACTGTCAATTATTGCTAGTATAAGTCAGTCACTGTGCGTACGTAACACAGCGCGGTTGTGGCATTGCGTGTACTGATGACTCATCGCGGAGGACAATGACCTCGAATACTGTGAAGTGCGGGAATTGTAATATTGTGATTAATGAAGTTCTGGCATTCCTGCGAAATGTCTTGGGCTTCATGGATGAACAGAGTATACACCAGCTGTGTACTACGTCTTTTTCGGCTGATGATATCCTGCTAAAACCCTGTTGTTCGAGTCGGTACCTAATTCTAAGAAGATGCCGATTCGTCGAAAGGACGGAAAGAAAAAAGAGCTACGTGATCTGGAAGATATAATCTGCCTTATGAAAACCACAGATCAGGATTTGTTCCCAATCTTCGTAGCGAAGGAATTACACAAGGTCCCACCGGTCACTTTTGATCACGTCGATGCGACGCGGCTTCTTAAGGACATATTAAAACTGCAAAACCAACTCAAGGCGCTGGAAGAGAAAACCGTTACAACGGAAAAGTTTGATTTACTCAGGCAGGAGGTGGGTAATATGAAACAGGCATCAATATTAGATCACGCTTCTTATGTTAATGTAAATAGAAGAAGAGGGGCCTGTTTACAAAATAGTCAACATGATAGTGGTCCCATAGGTCTCCAATACGTGCCTATAACAGCGTCAAAATTATCAGCTGATAGTGAGGTCGATGACCACCCGGCCTACGTAAGCCACTCATCAACGCTAACGTCCAACGGTGAGGACGATTTTGTCTCTTTCTTACGGACACAAAAAGACGCGACAGAGACACATGGACACGTGGAGGCGCAATCTTGCACTGTGGTTTCGGATCGAGTGAGCGGGACGACAGGCGGAGATACTCAAGGACGCGGCGGCTGTGATGGTTCGAGCGGGACAGTGCTACGAACAGAATGTGTTGAGGCCGCGGTGAGTACCGCGGTTTCGCGCATGCCAGTCAACACATCGCCGGTTGCCTCTGCGCGAGCGCACACCTCAGTTGAGCCAGCGACCAGTGGAGAACGGTCGCTACACGCAGCTGCAGTTTTACCTGGTGTTAGTATGAATGCGCTCCAGATACCTAAAGCGAGTATGTGTAAGCGGCAGTCGAGCACAAAATGTGAACAAGAGGCAAACAAGTGTAGTGATACAGAATGGACGTTAGTGCGGGGCAAGACGTCCAAACGGTACAAACTAATTGGTCAGAAAGGTTGTGCAGCTACCGCACCGAATAGTAGGTTTAAAGCGGCTGACGTTAAGGTGCCTTTGTTTATTTCGAACGTAAGCAAGGAAACGAGTGAGCAGGACATAATTAGCTATATACTAGAAAAAACGAATGAGAGTGTTACCCTCAAAACAATAAATATAAAAGCTACAAAAAAATATAATAATAATAATAATAATATTCCGGGACAACTCACACACGGTTATCTGATCCCAAGCTAAGCAGAGCTTGTGTTATGGTAACCAGACAACTGATAAACATACTTATATATTTCTAAATACATACATATTATAGATAAATTACACCCAGACACAGAACAAATGATCGTGCTCATCACACAAAGATTTGTCCTGGGTGGGAATCGAACCCACGACCTCCGGTATAGCAGTCAGGGTCACTAACCACTAGACCAACAGGCCCGTCTTATAATGCTTATAAGTTGTATGTCTCTAAAACGAAACTTAACTTGTTTTTAAATAATGAATTGTGGCCAGACGGCATAACTTTTAGGCGTTTTGTGCGTTTTACGTATCAAAAGAATGAGGAAGAAAACCGGTTATAGTCGTTTTAATGATATACATTATGAACAATAGCCATAATAAGTGTTGTAAATTAGTTAGCTTTAATTGTAAGTCTATAAAACGCTCAATTGACTGTGTAAGGAACATTTGTAAGATGTCAGATATAGTAGCCCTCCAAGAGACGTGGCTTCTCCCTCATGACATTCCTTTGTTAGGATCCATCTGTGATGAATTTGAGTATACCGGTAAATCGGCTGTTGATACGTCTGCGGGTTTACTCGTAGGGAGGCCGTATGGGGGAGTGGCTATTCTCTGGAGGAAGGGAATATTTGAATCTGTGTCCATAATAGAATGCATGAGCCCTCGTCTAGCAGCTATAAAAGCTCTTTTTAGCGGTCGCTCCGTTATTATAGTTACAGTCTACATGCCAACTGACTCTTCCGACAACTTGCCTATTTTCACGGAAGTCCTAGGTGAGATCAGCGCAATTGTTGAGAGTGAAGGTGTTGAAAGCGTTTTTATTCTGGGTGACTTTAATGCGCATCCTCATGAGCTGTTTTTTAGGGAACTCATAAGTTTCTGTGCGGATCAAACCTGGCTTTGTGCCGATATAGAAAAGCTGGGCTATGCAGACAGTAACTACACTTTTGTTAGCGAAGCACACGGGTGCCGAAGGTGGCTGGACCACTGTGTTGTGTCTTTATCTGCGTGGCAAACTATTGTTAGGGTAGGTATAGAAGAGGATGTATTTTTATCTGACCACCTACCACTATATATTGAGTGTGACCTTAATTTAGTAAGACCGAAGAAAACGATGCAACATTTTCGCTATTATGATGTGACTTGGGGCGAGAGGGATGACTCGCAAATTACAAAATATCGTAATTTATGCAATGAGAGGCTGCGCAACATCGGTCTTCCTCATGAATTTCAAAGCTGTAGTTATGGGTCTTGCAATGTTGTCGAACATAAATGTATCCTGGATAATTTATATAAAACCATTGTAGATATTTTAAGTGACGCAGCTGTAATGACGAGCGAGAAGGGTAGGTCCAAGCCAAGGAGAGGCAGAGTGTTCTTAATTCTTAATTCTTTATTGCACACATAAACATTACATTAAATAAACAAATATTCATTAAATTTGATGTACACAGGCGAGCTTAACTCAAAATTGAGTTTTCTTCCAGCAAACCTTAGAGTGATAGTGAGATTATTATTATTAAGTGGTGAGGAAGATAGAAGTGTACAACTTCAAAATTTTAATATACATACACTCGAATACTACATATAGTACGTATATAATATGATATATATTAGATATAGACATACATAGACTACGTAACTCAAATTGAAAGGAAATGTTCTTTTATTTTTCTCCTAAAAACGTTTAGTGAAGGGCTATTACGTAAGGAATGTGGCAGTGAGTTCCAGAGGCGCACAGCACGAATTGTAAACGATTCGTCGTAACGACTAGAGGAGTGAAGAGGAGTGCGAAGGAGAAGAGAAGAAGAAGTACGACAAGGCTTACCCCTGGGGACCAAGAATTCAAATCGTTCCCGCAGGTAGTTTGGATATTTAGGGTTGTGCAAAACTGAGTAAAGAAGACAGAGAATGTGAGAATCTCGACGTTGGCGAATAGGCAACCACTTCAATATAGCCCGGAATTCCGACACGTGGTCGTACTTCCGAAGACCAAAAATGAAGCGGATGCACAAATTCTGCAGACGTTCGAGCTTATTTAGGAGTTCCTCAGTTGCATCTAGATAACAGACATCGGCATAGTCCAGAAGAGGTAGAAGAAGAGATTGGGCAAGAGTGATTTTTGTCTGAAAGGGCAGGAACTTCTGGAGACGCTTTAGGGAGTGAAACGAGCAAAAGACCCTCCTACTTACCTCAGAGACATGTGTATCCCATGACAGATGGCAATCCATGTATACACCCAGATTTTTGGCTGTTTTGGAGTAATCTATAGGAGTGGAATTGTACAGTATAGGCGGAAGAGATTGGTGATCCAATAGGTTGTAAAAATATCGGCCACCAATAATGAGAGCTTGAGATTTAGAGGGATTTACTAAAAGACCAAAAGATTTAGCCCACTGATAGATATTGTTAAGATCATTATTGGTGGCGGCAATTGCATTGGAAATATTGTCGAAGTCACTGTGGCGATATAACTGCAAGTCGTCTGCGTAGAGGTGGTATTGAGAAGAGAGAACTGTAGTAATAGAGTTTATGAATATAGAAAAAAGAAGAGGAGAAAGTACACTACCTTGGGGAACTCCCGCCGTAAGTCCGCACCACTCAGAGGAGACCTCGTTGGCACGAACAGACTGCGAGTGACCCCGAAGATAAGAGTCAAACCAAGCCGTTGCGGGAGGAGAGACATTAAGTGAGGAAAGGATCCCCAAGAGTATGTCAAAATCAACTGAATTGAAAGCACTGCTGAAATCCAAAAGTACCAGGACTGTAAGAAACTTCTTCTCCATGGCCAGTCGTATGTCGTCGGTAATTTTGACAAGAGCAGTGACAGTGCTATGGCCAGGACGAAATCCAGACTGATACGGACTCAGCAGGCTGTTAGAGGTAAGATAATTAGCCAGCTGACCCTGAACAACACCCTCAAGGACCTTGGATAGGACAGGGAGAATGGAAATCGGACGATACTGTGATACAGATGTTGGATTGGGGACTTTAGGAAGCGGTAGGATATGGGCTTTTTTCCAAACGGAAGGAAAGGAACTTGTAGTAAGTGAGAAATTAACAATGTGGGTGATTACAGGGACCAGATATTCAAGGATAGGAAGGAACATTTGGAGTTGCAGGTCGTCATCACCTACCGCTTTTGTGGAAATGGAAAGGATTGATTTTTTAACATCGCTCTCCACAACGACTTTCAATGTGAACGAGGTACATTTTGGCAAAGGCAGATTAGAAAGATAAGAAAGAGTAATAGATTTAGAAGAAATATCCAAGGTAACGGGTGCCTTGGAAAAGTGTTGTGTGGCTGGAACAAGCATGTTCGAGACGCTTACCGAGAGGCCAGGCTTAAATTCAAAGAATGGGTTATACATAATAGACCGACCTCCGGAGTAATATACGAAGAAATATTTGTAATTAAAATTCGTAAATAATTAAAATATCAATCCAAGACATATAAACAGCTGTGAAAGTGAAAGTAAATACAATTATCCTCAAGTGATACAATTTGTGACAAACAATAGGTACCTCTGCAATAGCTATTTGCATTGTTACAATACATTAGTGCTAAACGTAAATAAACACAAGAAAACCTGTGATCAAGGTGCTATTACTTCTATTATTACCGAGGTTAGTAATGATCATGGTTAAAAATTTAACTTTAAATGGAAACATAATCATATTTCTTGAATTCTTCATAATAAAAAACAGTTAAGAAAATATTTTTTGAAAAGTGGACTTTGGTCTCGACAAGCAGCGCCATTATTCCATTACGGCGAGTAGCAGAATTAGCCAAATGTCAAATTAGCGCCTCCTTGGCCCCTAGCGGAGAGAGGATAAATTAAAATTGGGTTGCCATACAAAATAAATATTTTTATTTGGTAGAAAAATTTAAACTATATCTACCATGATGGCTAACGAAAATATAACATTCAGGAAAAAGCTTAATGTGTTATCTACCTCTTCCTCCGAATTATCTTTATTTGATGCAACAGCTATGAGTATGCCCGATACTTCACTATATGATGATGAAACAATTGCCACCTTACGTGAAGAGATAAATAACTTAAAAATTAATTTACAAAGTGCACACCAGGAAATCAAGAACTTACTAAGTGATAATATGCAACTAAAATCAGATCTAGACAAATCTAATAAAATCGTAGAACTATACAAAAAAGTGAATTTGGGGGAAGTTAAGTGCAGCACTCCAGACGCTAAACGTAAAATACAAAAGATGACGAAGAGTGTGTGAAGTGAGTAGTCTAACATCCACGCCAGTGAAAAATACAAGAAACAGTAGTTTTTCTTTCATAAATTCAAAAGAATCGTCTGATAAAGAGACACAAACATGCGATTTCATTCCTCAAACACCGATATCAATACAAATAGAAACCAGACCAAAATTAACACCCTTCTACAGTCAATCACAACTAGCCAAAACTCTGGATAATAAAGATCTGCCCCAACAATCAAGGAACATACAACCAAAACATAGACTCTGTATCTTAAGCACCCATAGCAGTAAAAGCACCCTCACTGCAATTGAAGACACTTTCTCTGAACATTTTAACTATTGCCATTACGTAATGAACAATACTATCACAAAGGAACTTATCGAAAATATAGAAGAAAAGCTAGTGGATTTTACCCTCAATGACTACTGCATAATTTTCATAGGTGAGAATGACCTTAAAAGGTATAACAATTATATAGAGATTATAAACACTATCAAGAAATCACTCCAAACTATAACTCATACCAACAAGATAATTTGCGTGCCAACATACATAACGGGAGCACTTATACAGGGTGACTGGTGAAACACAAACGATTCTCGAGGACGTGATATTTTGGAATCATATATGAATAAAAAATATAAAAAAGAATAATAATATCTATTGACTATTTAGTAAACTTAGGTTAAAGTATTTATTAATTACGCAACGCATGGACACCGCACGGGCGTACGTGCTGTGCTATCGACACAAAGTACGTAGGTAGTTACATTGTTTACGCGACTACCGCATGCTCACGGGGTAGTAAGCTAAGTTTGATAAAGAAGCATGATCCGTTTTCCCTTCATACTTTAATGCTGGCTTAGGACAGGCAAAAATACCTAGGTATTTAAATCACCTATTTGTTGATTAGGTAAAAAGGTAATTTGCATTTTGAGACGAACGTGAATCAAGATGAAAATACCATTGGTATTTTTGGCGTATTTAAAAAATGGAATCATACCTATTTACAACGATTGAGCTTAATTAAAATACCTACTTATTTACACAACTACACTAACCTTAAAATTTGTTCAAAATGTGCACCTTCTCGCGAGATGCAAGCTTCGGCACGTTTACGCATATTGTCTTTTACACGGTTCAAAACAAATTAATCACTTTTAACAGTTAGAAAAGCACTAGTGATTCTAGTCTTTAATTCATCCCTGTTTGCATAATCTGTAGCGTACACAAGACGTTTTACCTCACCCCATAAATAAAAATCTAGTGGGGTGAGGTCTGGAGACCGAGCTGGCCATGGTATGGGCCCTCCGCGACCTATCCAGCTATCACCAAAGTAACTATTTAGGTACTCACGTACTTGAGTATGATAGTGCGCGGGTGCTCCGTCATGTTGGTAAAATAAGTTTCGATGATAACTTACAGGTACATCATCAAGCATGTCGTTCACCACACTGTTTAAAATGTCTAGGTATGACACACTATTCAGTCTTCCTTCGATAAAATACGGGCCTAACAAACAGTTATTTAGAACACCGGCCCACACATTAACACTGAATCTATGTTGATAAGCGTCCTGTTGCGTAACGTACGGATTTGAGTGACTCCACCAATGTTCGTTATGTACAATTAAAAATACCGAGTCTAGTAAATGTAGCTTCGTCTGTAAATAATATGTTTTTGTCAGTGTTTTGTAAAAACCATCGGCAAAAGTTTATTCGTGGCTCGTAATCACTGACACTGAGTTCTTGTACAGGTCGAAAATGATATGGGTGTAGCCCATTTTTGTGAAGTTGATTCCACACAGTCCATTGTGATACACCAAATCTTCTAGCAGCATTTCGTGTACTCGCTTGTGGGTTGTCCTCAAAGTACTGGAGAATGTCTTCGTGTAACGAGACAGGGTATGACACCCCTCCTCGTCCTTGTGCGTGTGCTGGAACGGTGAACTGTCCGTAGTCCCGTAATCTTTGGTTGGCGTTTAATATTACGCGGGGTGTAGGTATTCGGCGGCCGGGAAACATCTCCCGATAAAGATTAACGGCACCTGCCAAACTGTCATTAGCACGCGCATACGCACGAACCATATCGAGGTACTCTGCATTTGTGTATTGGTACGACATTTTTATCACATTCATACACTAAAGCGCGAACTATAGCGGAACACGGAACTCGGAAGTAGGAAGCGGCAAACACAGACCAGTCGGCGCGGCGCTTGCGCTTGCACTGAAGGGGAGGGGGCGCGTGGCCGCGTGCGCGGGCGGCGCGGCAGCAGCGGTGTTTCTTTCATGTTTTAACTAGTTTCAACCGGCGCGTGCTTAACCGCGTGATCGAGTCAACGTCGAGAAGGGATCCACACTTAACTTATTTATGGAGACATTTGGTCAAAAATTAAGTACCTAATTTTATTACATAATTATAATGAGAATCGAGTACTGAGTGCTCTACTTAAATATCGTTTGTATTTCACCAATCACCCTGTATATAACTATAAGGTCGAAATGTTTAACAATTTACTTTGCCTAGATTTACAAAATAATGACTATGCCTTTTTAGTTGATAGTAACCAGACGCTATCCCATGAGACAAGACGGGAAGAATTAACAATGATGGAATAAAACATTTATATAACGAGGTCCTGATGAATATTAAATCAATTGATTTAAAGTCATCAATTCAAGTAGATAATAAATCAAACGTTAATGTATCAGACTGTGAATCTGGTCAAAATGTTGATTCGAATAGTTTATTTCGTGTATAATTATGTTACTGTTCTCCATCAAAATGTTAATGGGTTACTTAATAAGTCTGACATGATCTTTGTTTGCGTCGAGAATTTAGCTTCTCAAGGTACTTTTATTGACGTACTTTGCATTACTGAGCACAACATGACTAACGGTGATGAAATTTACCTTAACGTGCCAAATTACAAACTGGCGTCACATTTTATGAGAGCAAATCGACACGGAGGCTCCTGTATATTAGTTAAAAACCACATTAAGTACAAGCTACTCGATGATATTACAAAACTCTCAACTACTAATTTAATTGAGTGTTCTGCGATTGAGCTTTTTGAACATGGACTGACTATTCTATGCTTATACAGGCCACCAAATCAATCAGTAAGTTCAATGAATAGCTGCTTAGGTATATTCAATAATATGTTGTCTAAAATTTGCTTGAAGGGTAATAAAGTTGTAGTCTGTGGTGATTTTAATATAGATATTTTAAAAGATACTAGGTTTTCAAAAGACTTCATAGAACTACTAGCTTCTTTCAATTTGAAACTAGAGTTCAAACAAGTAACGCGATTCACCAATAAGACTTGCATAGACAATATAGCCCACAATATACGTGGAGGCAAGGGAACTATCAAAGAGCTATCGATATCAGACCATTGTGCACAAATTCTTAAAGTTCCAGTTAAAAAAACGTGTACTATAAAATATTGGTATCAATTAAAACGAGACTATTCCCAGGATAATAGAGCAATATTTAAAAAATATTTAAAACAACTACCCTACAATGATGTTCTGGAATGCATAGATCCTAATGAAGCATTAAACAAATTTCACGAAAATTATCTATTGCTCTACAACCTTTGCTTTCCTTTAAAAAGGATAAAAGTTTACGCTAAGACAAAACCAAAATGGATGTCTCGTGGTATAAAGAATTGCAGCAAGCGTAAATGTGAACTTTTGTGGCAATATAGGAAAAATCCGAGTCATTCAAACAAAACTACGTTTAAAACATACGCAAAACGATACAAAACTATCATAAATCTTACAAAAAAGTCTCAGAATGATTTTTATATTCAGTCAACAACAAATAAATGTAAAGCGACATGGAAAGTAATAAATAACATAAAACATAAATTTCCAATAGAAAGCGTAAATCTATTAAATAATAATAATAATTTAATAATTGACCCCACAGATATTGCGCAAACCTTCAATGATTTCTTCCTTGACATTGATGTCAGCAATAACAATTCTAGCGGCGACTTACATATACTTTCAAACAGCATGACGTATAATTCTAACTCAATTTTCATGATGCCCGTAGGGCCTGACGACATACTTAAAATTATAAAAACCTTAAAGAACACTAATAGTACAGGTTATGATGGCATTACGACCCATATCATTAAAGACGTCGCTGAAATTATTTGTGAACCACTGTGCTACTGCGTCAATTTATGTATTGAAGAAGGCGTATTTCCCGACAAACTAAAAATATCAGTCATAAAACCAGTATTTAAAAAAGCGGACAAATCAAATTTAAATAATTATAGGCCCATAGCATTGATTCCTATTTTTGCTAAAATATTTGAGAGTGTCATACATAAGTGTTTATACACATTCTTCGAGCGCAATAATATATTCACTCCTAGCCAATACGGGTTTCGTAAAAATAAATCGATAAACTTAGCAATTTACAATTTTTTAACTAAAATATTGACTAACCTGGACAAAGGACTTCCTGCTGTGGCACTATATATGGATATGTCAAAAGCATTTGACCGTGTTGACCACAACATTCTCATGAATAAATTGTACGCCTATGGTGTGAGAGGAAATATATTTAATCTTATAAAATCATACCTTTCAAATAGGAAACAGTTTACTGAAATAAAACGATTAAATCCCTTAAGTCAAGTTGAAGAAGTTTACTCTTCCAAAACTGGAATTGTCAAATGTGGTATTCCACAGGGGACTATTGTGGGTCCCTTATTTTTTATTGTTTACATAAATGATATGCCTTCTCTAACAATACATGACATGACCCTTTTTGCAGATGATAGTACTGTTCTATTTGCTGACAACAATAGCAATAATTTAGAAACTGACATAAATCAAACATTATTGTCTCTTGTAAACTGGCTGAATAATAATCATCTTATGATAAACATTGACAAGACGACTATAATGAGCTTTAAAATAAGAACTAATCGCACCGCTGCTTTAAAAGTCCAGTATCGAGATAGTGACATCGTTGAAACTGAAGTAACAAAATTTTTAGGATTGCACATTGATAGCAAAATAAATTGGAAATCACACATAGACCAGATATGCAAAAAACTAAGCCAATTTTCATATGCGCTTTATAGATTAAGAAAAGTTGCAAGTACTTCAGCATTGTTAACAGCATACCATGGCTACGTCGGTTCTACCCTTAGATATGGAATAATATTCTGGGGAAATAGCACAGATAAGGAACGAGCATTCAAGGCACAAAAGCGCTGTATTAGGTCTATGTTTAATCTTCACCAAACTGAATCTTGTAACCCGTATTTCGTAAACCAGAAAATACTGACTTTGCCTTGTCTGTATATATTTGAATGCGCGGTATTTGTCAAACAAAATATTCATTTATTTGAGTATTGTTCCCGAGCACGTCATCAGGATAAGCTGCGCACAATACCTAGCAAAACACACTTTCTTCACGAAAGTATACTCTGCATGGCTCCGCGTATATTTAACCACATTCCGTGTTCCATTAGGTCTATCGCAGAAATAAAAATGTTCAAAAATGTTCTACACGACATGCTATTGGTAAAATGCTACTATTCGGTTAGAGACTTTTTAGCTGACAAATCACTTTTAAGATAGCCACGGTGCGCTCAGTATTGCAAGCATACTATCCTTTTTTTATTTTTTATTTTATTAATTTGTTATTATTTTTGTGATCATAATTTAATTTGACTTTTATGTTGTTTGATTATAATTTAATTTGACATTGTTTATTATTATAATTTAATTTGGAATTTTAATTATTTTATCTTGCATTATATCTCTATTCAATGTTTGTTCCATTATGTTGACTATAATTAATTTGACATTTTAATTATTTGCATTTAAATTTTTTTTTCCATATATTGACTATTATTTAATGATTACGTATGAACATAATTATATGTATTGTTTTTGTTTTGTGTATAATATTGTATGCCTATATCTAGGCGGGACATAGCGAACTTTTCTGTAATCTTATGACATCTATTTTTATTTTGTACCTGTGATCCACAATAAATATTATGATTGATTGATTGATTGATTGATAAAATTTTAATATCTATTCATAAATATGAAGATAAACAAAAAATGTTGGAGACCCGGAAAATATTTAAGGGTCGTCATTTATGGTGCCAAAAAAATAGCGAGCAACTAAAAATGGATTTTTTAGCCGAGCAAAGAGCAGCAAACAACTTTAGTAAGTTCTGGAAGGCCACAGGTAAGCTGGATACCAAGCCTGGGCTGCCGGTAAGCGTTGGTGGAATGAATGATCCAAAGCAAATTGCTAATATGTTCACGGAACATTTTCAAATACGATCACCCCTTGGCCCCTCAGGTACGATGACCGGTGCTGAGTCCTTCCGTGAGGGAGTGGAACCGGTAATGTATTTCTCGACGAAACAGGTCGGGGCGGTAGTGAAAAATATGAGTAGAGGTAAATCACCCGGACAGGATGGACTCAGCATCGAGCATTTTAAGTATGCTGGTATTCACTTGCCGAGGGTCCTGTCCCTGTTTTATTCAATGTGCATTAGTCACTCGTACCTACCGGCAGAACTAATGAGAACGATTGTGGTACCGATTCTCAAAAACAGGACTGGGGATATCTCGAACAGGGAAAACTACCGACCAATCTCTCTTGCAACTACCATTGCTAAAATATTGGACAGTATGCTTGATTCGTGCTTGGAAAAACATCTTAACTTGCACGACTCACAGTTTGGGTTTCAACCTGGGCTGTCCACTGAAAGTGCAATCCTAAGTCTCAAGAATACTGTTCAATATTATATAGATCGTAAAACGCCGGTGTATGCCTGTTTCCTGGATCTTTCCAGGGCTTTTGACCTTGTGTCATATGATGTGCTCTGGAGGAAGTTGGGGGACAGGAATGTACCGGCGGAAGTTCGTAAGATTCTTCAATATTGGTATGCTAACCAAACGAATCATGTGAAGTGGTCCAATAGTCTCTCTGAGGCTTATGGGTTGGAGTGCGGGGTGAGGCAGGGAGGGTTGACTTCACCCAGGCTCTTCAACCTATATGTGAATGACCTCATGGTCGAGCTCAGCGGTATGCGTGTTGGCTGTCGGGTGGGTGGTATTAATATTAACAGCATCAGCTATGCGGACGACATGGTGCTGCTGGGCCCGACTGCAGGTTCTATCGGAGAGATGTTGAAAGTTTGCGAGGACTACGCAGCTAGGCATGGGCTCGTGTATAACGTGAAGAAATGTGAGTACATGGTCTTTGGGGTGGCCGGTAGGCGTACAGATTATTCACCTAACTTTACCCTAAATGGCTTGAGCATAAGAAGAGTAACACAATTCAAATATCTGGGACATATGCTTGCCGACGACCTGAAAGACAATGTGGATATTGAAAGGGAGCGCAGGGCTTTGGCGGTTCGCGGTAATATGTTGGCTCGTAGATTTGCCCGCTGCACGGACCAGGTAAAAATAACGCTTTTCAAAGCGTATTGTCAGGGTCTGTACACGGGTGGTCTGTGGATCAACTACACCAAAAGGACGCTAGATGTCCTGCGCGTCCAGTACAACAATGTTTTTAAAATGCTCTTGGGACTGCCCCGGTTCTGCTGTGCGTCAGAGATGTTTACGCAGAACCGTACTGACGGCTTCCACGCAATTGTGCGGAAGAAAATAGCATCTGTGGCAGCTAGAACCCGGGTCAGTGGCAACAGCATTCTGGAAACAGTGGCTGAAAATGTGTTTTCCCCTTTTATGAGGCATTTTGTGGAGAGGATGACCGGTTGAGAAACTGGTTTCGTCGTCTTTGCAAAATGACTCATACCTAAAATTGTTATTTTAATTTACTCAATACTCAATATCTTTATTGCATTCCAAAGTGTACATATGTAAGTTTACATTAGCTGGTGGGTTGTAATATAGACACAATTTTGGACCCTGTAGGGCACAGCATAGCATAATTATTATGGAAGAGAGGAGGAAGAGCACTGAGTGTTTACTTCTAATACTAAAAATATATACTCAAATACTCAAAATCTATATTGGCATTCCATTATGTACCCGATAGGGCGCAGCTTAAAGAATTTCCTTAGCTATATTTATATTTATGTTTTGTTTCATTTCTTGAACGATTTGTCTTCCATGTACTCTTTTACTGTGTAATAACATTTAGTATTGAGGAATTGTTTTAATTTTTTAATAAATATTGTAGTTTTAGGTTCATCTTTTATGTTTTTTGGAAGATTGTTATAAACTTTGATGGAGCTTACTAAAGGACCGGATGAATGTAATTTGAGTGTTGATGTTGGTAAATTTAATCTATTTTTATGTCTTAAGTTATATTTATTTTGAATTTCTTCGCGGGTGTTATAAAATTCTGGGTATTTTCGGACAAATTTACAAATTTCTAGAATATATAAACAAGGAAGTGTTAGTATTTTGTGATTTTGGAATTGTGGTTTACAGCTGTCTAATTGATCAATATTTGTTAGTATTCTGATTAGCTTCTTTTGCAGGGTAAATATGGTATGTGAATCAGTACTGTTTCCCCAAAGTATGATCCCATAACTAAGCCACGCTTGGGCGTATGCGTAATAGGTGACGAGTGCCGTTAGAAAGTTGGTGGTTTTCTTTATTTCGCGTAAGGCGTAGGTAAATTTCGAAAGTTTTGCTCTAATCTTTTGAATGTGACATTTCCAGTTTACGTGTTCATCTATTGACAATCCTAGGAGAGTGAAATTGTTAACCTGTTCTAGTTTAGTATTATTATAAGTATAGTCAATTTTTATAGGGTCTCTTTGATGTGGGTGGAAGGTAATTAGTTTGGTTTTGGTGAAATTAATTTCTAGGTTGTGGTTATCCATCCAATTTATAGCTGTTGAAAGGAGGGTATTTAGTTTGTAGTTTAAATTTTCGTTTATTTGATAAGGGGTGAGTATAGATACGTCATCTGCGAACAATACGCACGGACCATTTATTGTTTTAGGAAGATCGTTTATGTAGATGAGGAATAAGAGACATCCTATGACACTCCCTTGAGGGATTGATGCATTTATGGCTTTTACATTGGATTTTATTTGTAATATTTCTTTAGTTTTATTGTTGAAATATTCTATCTCGACAACTTGCTCTCTATCTTTCAGGTAAGATTCGAACCATTTATAGGCATTTCCACGGATTCCGATTCCATGTAACTTATTTAGGAGTATTCCGAATTGCACTTTATCATATGCCTTGGTCATATCTAATAGTAGACCGATAGCGTACTTTTTATTATTTATTATATTTAAGGCTTCTTGTATAAATTTGTAGACTGCCAATGTTGTGGATCTGGTTGTTGACAGTCGTCTAATATTTTATATTTTTCGCAATATGAGTATACTCGTTTACACATTGCCTTTTCGAATATTTTAGATGCTGTGGGAAGTAAGGCAATAGGGCGGTAATTGTTGATGTCTGTTTTTTGGTTCTTTTTATGGATGGGTTTAATTAAAGCTGTCTTAAGTTCTTTTGGGAATTGTCCTTCTTCAAAAGATTGGTTAATTAGTAAGTAAAAAGGTAATGTTAGTTCATCTGCGCAAATCTTAAGCAGGAATGGAGGCATTTCGTCTACACCGTAACTCTTTTTATTTCGTAGGTTTTTAATTATTTGATTTATTTCATACCCGTCTACTGGGCTGAGGAACATGGAATTTTCTGTGGGACAAACAACCGGGGCTCCCTTCGGTTCGGTGCCGGAACTGCAAGTGTTTTCGCCTATTGATGCAAAGAAGTCATTAAAAATATTAGCTATTTGTTTTGGTTCGGTTATTATGTTGTTATTTATTTGTAGTTTCAGATTGTTTTTATCTTGTTTTATTTTTTTATTAGTTCTTTTGTTTATTATACTCCACATCGTTTTTACTTTATTGGTTGATGTACTCATTTTGTTTATATATTGTAGTTTTTTTGATGTTGTTACAGTTTTTTTTAAGATTTTTTCGTATTTTTTATAGTACTGTGTTAGAATAGGATTTTTTGTTTTGAGAGTAATGGTTTTGAGTAATCTCTTGTTTTTAAAAGCTAGTTTGATAACTTTAGTCAGCCAATATTTTTTAAATTTAGTTTTTAATATAATTTTTATTTTAGGTATACAAGAATTTAAGATGTTTTGTACTATATTTTTAAAATTTGTATAGTTTTCATTAATGTTTTTATTAGTGGTTATTATATCCTGCCACTTTTGTTTACTAATTTCTGATTTGAATTTATTGATGTTTTTTTCATTATATAATCTCTTTCTCGTGTACCAAGTTACTTACATATTATTTTTAGTGTTTTGTAGTTGCATGTGAAAAATAGTAGCATTATGATCAGAGAAACCTAATTCTTCAACTGTAGTGTAGTTATTTTTTGTATTAAAATTTGTGAATATCAAATCTAGACATGTTGAGGTAGTTTGTGAAATACGTGTAGGTTCTTTTATATGTTGCATGAATTTGTATTCTAACATGAAATCTAAAAATAATTTAGTTTTTAAGCTGCTATCTAAAATATTAGTATTTAAGTCTCCACCTAATATTACATAATGTTTACTGTACTTACTATTTATGAAATACATAAGTTTTTTTATTTGGCACTTAAATACTTCTTCCTCTCTTTTATTCCAATAAATAGTTATAATAAGTATTTTTTCTTTTGGTAATTCTATTGCACAAATTTTAACACAATATTCAATAGACAAATCTCTAATATCACAAATCTCTTTATATTCTAAATATTCCTGTAGTAGAATGCAGACGCCGCCGCCTCCTCGAGTGCTTCGACAGTAGGATGCTGCAATTTTGTAGCCGTTGAAGTGAATATATTCCATTTTTTCTTGCGACAGCCACGTCTCAGTAAAACATATCACGTTGTATTTTGGACTATCATCGGTGAAAGCTTCAATTAGATGTAGTTTGTTATTTATACTTTGTATGTTCTGGTAAAGTATTTTAAAGTGTTCTACGGTGGTTCCGAAATGTATTTGTTTGAGTTTCTTCGTTATAGTATTTGTTAGATGAATGGGTTTGTATATATCTTTCTATTGGTTGGTTTGTTAATTTGGTGTTCTGGTATGTGTTTGCGTATAAATCTGTCTCTTCATTTGTTGATACATATTTGCCATCGATGTATAATTTATTGTTTCGTATTATGGCGTATTGGCCATTTTTCCGTGCTTTCATCATGTCTTCACGTAATGTATTTCTATATTTCCGTTCGTTTTCATTTAGGTATTCAGACACAAATAACCAAGTGCCTTGGAAATAATTTCCGTTCTCTAAAATGTACTTGGTCATTTTCTTACTTAATAGCTCAATAACTATGGGTCGGTTTTTGTTATTGTTTCTTCCCATTCTATAGGTTTCTTCTATGTATCCCGTCAGATCTACATGCAGTATTTCGTAAAACATGTTAATCAATCTGTTGTGTACTTCATACTCAGGCTCATTATAATACTCAGTGAAACCATAAATTACAATTGTTTTCGATTTATTTTCTGTGTACTTAGCTTCTGGAGTAATTTTTATGGTTTTCAATTTTTTTATTTCATCCTTCAGAATTTCATTTTGTTTGTTTAGATCCTCAATCTTTTTGTTAATATTATCTATTTCTCGTGCTTTTTCATCGTTTTGCTTAGATAATATATTTGTTCTTCCTTCAAATTCTGCTTTTAGTTTAGAAGTAGCTTTTTTTATTTCATCCTCAATTGTATTTTTAATTTCAGAGATTATATATTTGTTGTTTTCTTGTAAACGTTGCATAATAATTTCGCTTAAATTTTGAAGTGAAAGATTAGCTGTCGTATATTTTTCCTTATCTTCTGAGCATATTGTATCGCCTAGGAAGCTCGAGTCTTCGGATAGTGTCGTATTATTATAGTTGTTAACCGGCTTTTTCCGCATAGTTATGTTGTTTTCAGGAGTTTTATCTACGGTTGGGTGTATTGGTCGTATTGGTGTATTTACGTTGCCGGTTTTTGGTATTTTACATCGGCATGTTTGGCATATCCATAAGTTCCTATGTTCTGGGGTCATGCTATGAAAAACACTGGCTGAAATATTTGCGCACTGCAGGTCATATTTGTATTTACAGAAGCAACAAGCAATGTTTTCAGTATTTGGCAGATCTTGTTTACATCCTGCACATAGAGATTCCATTTTTGTAATAGTGCCCTCTAGTGAGTAATGACGTTACGAACTCGATAAATAGTGTAATGTCTTTTGTCAAGGTTGCGATACTGTTATGGCTACTCGACGCTAGATGGCCTTGCTTGTGTTTTGAGTATGTTCGTTTGTTGTTTAGGTTCCCTTTTTTGTTATTAATTTGATCGATAAATACCTTTCTGGTGCGATATAAGGCAATATCCTGCTTGTTGTTTCAAAAACTTTGAGTAATATGACACTGCACTCTTTTAGATTTTGAAATCGAGTTTGAAAAAGTTCGTTGGCGTAAACACAATTTGTTTGTTTATATCACTTTTTCTGGTAGGGTTTCTTTGAAATATAGATTTTATCACTGTTTGCAACTGAGTTTTACACTTTAATTTAGTTTTTATAGCGATAGATGCACTTAAACTATTTATTAACATTTAAAATACACGGAGCTATTGTTTACGTGCGCACTGCAGCCACATGAGTAGATAAACGGAACAGAGGCAAAGCTTCGAACAACCGCTCGAATCGGTTGCACGCACACAAGCGCGCGGGGCATGTGTGCGTGACCACTGGCCGCTTGTCACATACGCGGCGAGACTGGAAAAAACCAGTTTACGCTGGCACAGCCAGTGTACAATCTAAGGGTCAGTCCGACGCACGCTGTTTGTTTTGTTAGTTGCAAGTTTAAGTTTTTATAAGTTTAGTTGTAAAAACGTGGTATTATATTAATAATAATGGTTGTTTATTGTACCGTGTGTATGAATAATAATAGAGAAAACAAAAATATATCATACTTTAACTATCCCAAGGAGTACAATTAGGTAAGTAAATATTTGGTTATTACTTTTTCAAGCAAGTACCTTTATTTTATTGTATGATCCTTTTTATAATAAGAAGAGAGTAATTTGTACAACACGGTAGGTATTTTTTATTTAAAAAAAACAAAAATTATAAAAAGAAAATTCTTAGAGTAAGTAATTTGTAAACTATTCTAACATACTATTATATATTCTATTATACTGACTATTAAAACTATTTAAAAAACGTTTTGTTTGATTTGTCTTCACCTATTGTGACTGTAAGGACGGGACTTGGGTGAAATAAAGAGATGTTTATTGTTATACGTTACGTTTATTAATGCCGTTCACTTCTAAATGTTACAGTATATATTCTTATGATCTAATGCTTAATTACTACGTCACATGACCTACCAAAAAAAGGAAAAAAAAAGAAATATTTTACTTTTTTTTTTTTTTTTTTTTTTTTTTTTTTTTTTTTTTTTTTTTTTTTTTTTTTTTTTATATTACTATCTGTCATTAGGTATTATAAGTACAACATAAACACGATTAAATATTTATATAGGTTAAACAATTTTCGAGATTATATAATTCAAAAGATTATTTATTACTCTAATAACCAGTTAATCTTATAATAATATGATTGTAGTATCTCATATTTATTTCAATAACTAAACTTAAAGCTAAACAATAAACAATGTCATCAGTACAAATCTTCATTTGATACCGTACTATTACAAACAAAAGTGTTACATATACATAAATTTATTTATTATAAAGTCTAGTTCTATTTTTATGGATAGTTTTTTCTTTGCCCTTAACCAAAATAATAACATTTGGAGAAATATCTTTAACTACTGGAAATGGACCTAAATATAAGGGTTCAAGTTTGTTACAATTCTCATTTTTAACTAGTATTAAATCTCCCTGTTTATATGATATTGGATTTAAACTACTATCATATTTGTTTTTTCTGACAATCTTGGAATTGATAAGATTGTTTTTAGCATCCATTTGTGACTTTTGTAAACGATATTTTAACTCAACAGCATAATTATCAAAATTATAAATCGGGTCTATTGTTGTAGTAAGGTTGGAAGGTATGTTACATTGTTTTCCAAACACTAGTTCATAAGGCGTAAATTTTGTACTCGACTGTACTGAAGTGTTATACGAGAAACACCAGTAGGGTAACCATGAACTCCATTCCTGTGTTTGACTGTTAACTTGCATTCTCAAATAAAAAGTTAAATGTTTATGACTATTTTCTAGTGAACCTAAAGGTTGATGATGGAAAGCTGTAGACTGTAAATGACTTACTTGTAAAATTGCACATACCTCTTTCATGATGGTGTTGACAAACTCGGTTCCTCTGTCGCTTACTATCTCTCGGGGAATGCCATATCTAAGTATAAAATTATTTACCAGCGTTGTGGCCACCGTACGCGCATCCTTACTCGCTATCGGATACGCCTCGACATATTTGGTAAGGTCACACTGTAGTGTTAAAATGTAATTGTAGTTATTATCTCGTGGTAAAGGACCTACTAGGTCTATGTATATTTTATCGAAAGCTGAATTTCCACAATCCGTTATAACCATAGGCTCTTTTACTGTATTTAAATACTTGAAACGTTGACATTTATTACATTTCATTACAAAATTAGTAACATCTCGCTCTAATCCACTCCAAAAATATTTTCTTTTTATATTGTTTAGCATGCGTCTCATACCTGCGTGCCCACTAGTGGGAAGAATATGATAATCGTTTAAAATAACTCTCTTTGTATCGTCGTCAATAATCTTTTTAATGCCTTTTACTACGCATAAGCGGGGTCCGGACCACTTAGGCAATTTATTTATATATTGAGCTAGTTCTTTGATTACTTTTTCGTTATATTCATTTTTAATTATATACAAAGTATCTATTTTTAAATCAGCACAAAATAAATCCATTTCTCTCACAGAGACCGCTCGTGTACGCTGTGATTGAGTAAATAGTTTTACATAAACCGTGCGATCTGACGACGAATACGCATAGTCACCACTCTCTAAAGACACATATTTTTTTACTTTCATCCATTCTTTTTCATTCACAAATACCAATTCCGTATAATCCCTTGGTAGTTTTAACATTTCTACAACTCTCGGGTGATCAGTCCAATCGTTTTTAGGAATATTAGCCACCGAAGTATTATTACAAGAATTTTTCTCCAGCTCCCGTCTCTTCGCTCTCGTAAGTACAGATATAACGTGTTCATTCATCGACCGTAATTCTTCACAAGTCACTTCTATACGCGACAATGCATCTGCAGCTACATTATCGCGCCCTTTCACGTAAACCACTTTATAATCGTATTCTTCAAGTAATAACCGAAATTTTAATAATCTACTGGAAGGATCTGTCAAATTATACAAAAATACCAATGGCCTATGATCCGTCTCTATAATAAATTGTCTTCCGTAGAGATAAGGCCTAAAATATTTTACGGACCACACTATCGCTAACAATTCTTTTTCTATTGTAGGATACCTGCACTCGGCCTTGTTTAAGCTTCGGCTGGCGTAAGCGATTGGCCTACGATTAGAGTTACACAAAACTGAACCTATAGCGTACCCTGACGCATCGGTTTGCAAAATAAAAGTATTACTGTTATCAAACAAAGGATATTGCAATACCGGAGGCTTTACTAAACACTTTTTTAACATAGAAAATGATTTCTGGCAATTTTCATCCCAATTATAACTTACGTTTTTACGACACAAGTTGTTTAGTGGTATGCAAATTTCGGCAAAATTTGGAATAAATTTCCTATAATAATTAGAAAATGCTACGAAGCGTTTTAGTTCATCAGAATTTTTAGGAACTGGATAGGTATTTAAAACTTTAATTTTTTCCGGATCAGGTTTAATACCATCAGCTGATACAACGTGACCTAAGTATAATATTTCTTTTCTAAGAAAATCACACTTGTCCGGATTTAATTTTAAATTTACTTTCCTTAGTCTAGTCAAAATATCTAACAAATTTTTATTATGCATGTCTAAATTTCTTCCAAAACAAATAATATTATCTAAGTAAACAAAACACTTGTCATAATTTAGTCCTGACATTGCTACTGTCATTAAACGTGAGAAAGAACTGGGACTTGTCTTTAACCCCATCGGCATACGGGTCATCTGATACTGTCCGGAGGGTGTAGTGAATGCTGTATACTGTCTACTGTTCGAATTTAATTTTGCCTGATAGTATGCTTGTGTTAAATCTAATTGCGAAAAATATATTGCTCCAGAAAGTGAATCTAGTATATCGGTTATGTTAGGGAGAGGAAATTTATCATCCATTATGCGGTCATTTAATTTCCGAAAATCGACAACTAGCCGCCAACTTTTGTTACTATCCTCAAATTTTTTAGGTACAAGTAGGACCGGACTAGACCACTCACTACTCGCGGGTTCTATAATATTATTAGAAAGCATTTTTTGAATCTGATTTTCAACTTCATTACGCTGTGAAAATGGCAACCGGTATTGTTTAATGTAAACCGGATCCGCATTGGGTTTTAACTGAATATTTTGTTCGTAAAGGTTACAGGTGCCTAATTTATCTCCCGGTAAGTAGAATACGTCAGCAAATTTTGCACAAATGTTTTGTATACTTATAGATTCTTCCGCGTTTAAGTGCTGTAGTTTTATCAAAGATAATAATTTTCTAACTCTTTCTCCGCTTAAATTTTGTTTTTCGAATGAACAAATAGTATAATTATATAAATTATCAATGTCAGGTTTAAAATAACTAAGTTGAACTTCTGTTTCACGCGTATTTAAAATTTGTATTAAGATCTTTCCTTCTTTGGGTTGACAGATACTTCCAGCAATAAATACGCCATCGCATAACTCTTTCGGAAATACAACGCAAGCCTCACACAGAAAACAATCAACCTGGAAAAATTTTTCACACCTTGGTGGTATTGTAATAAATAAGTTTTTACCTAATCTTCCTAATTGTAAACCGACAGTAACCGAACTGTCGCACTCATTTATTGTCAACGTATTATGTTCATAATTTAAAACACAATTATACAATTTTAAAAATTCTTGACCAATTATACCGTCTTGTATACAAGGCAGATTCTTTAGAACATAAAACTTATGATTGAATTCTTTTCCACATATGGAAAATGGTATGTAAACATAACCGTCGGTGGTCGATTTGCCACCAATACCATTAATGGTTATGCACTCTGGGTGTATCGGAATATTCCAGTCTCTAATTGCATCGTATTTCATCACTGACAAAGAGGCTCCCGTGTCAACTAGAATTCTATATTTGGTATCGAATATTGTTAATTCTACGAAGTTATTATAGTTACATGTTAAAATAAATTTAGGGTCGAAAAAACTCTACATCTAAATCTTGATCGTTTGTCGACTCGCCTTGAATATCATTTCTCGCTTGATCTAGTAAATAAGTATTATGCCTGTTATTGCGATTATAGTTTTCCGAATTCGTTGCCCTGTCATAATTACGTCCACGTCCTCGCGAATTTTTAGCAAAACCTCTACCGCGACCTCGGTAAAAAGTCCGTGAAGGTTCCTGGTTCTCCGGAGATGGTGGCGGAGTTGACCTAAAATTACGGTTTTGAGTATAACCACGACCTCGGCTTTGTCCCCTATAAAATTTATTATACTTACCTCGATGTTGAGTCGTAAAAATTGTTTCCGATGCTGTGCTGTCACCTTGACGCCCCCGTTCTTCATCTTTAGCTGCGCGTATAACGTCCTTCAGTTTTGAATAATCTCTAGCCGCTAAAATGGTACCCAATCGACCATTTCTCAAGCCTTCTGTAAACCGCTGAATAGCTAGCTTTTCATTTACCGGTCTAAACATTTTATATGCAGCTTCCTCTCCGACAGCTTGAGATATAGTCAATTCAACAAATAAGTCCTCTAGTTTCTTACCAAATTCCTCAATACTCTGGGACCCTTGTCTGGACTGTAATAGCTCCAACTGAAGCGCCGTTGCAGAATGTTTAGTCAGTAAATTATTTTTCATGTCGTTTATAAGATCTGTGGAAGTATCATAGTTAGATGCTAAACGTAATTTAGCATGTCGGGATAAGCGAGTTTTAAGCACAAAAGATATTAGTAATGAATCATGTTCCTTTTTAAGGTTTTGGCTATAAAATTCAATAGCATCTATTAATCTTTTAGTACATTCTTCTTCTCCTGTCATCACAGGTAGAAGAGAAGTTGCAGTTTTTATGTCAAACTCAGTCATGGTGTTTACGGAACTTTGTTCGTTTTCTTGACAAAAATTCTGAATTTGCTTATAGTATGTCTCTATTTCCTCACAAATAATCAAAATATACTTTAACTCCTCCTGTTTAACATAACCTTTAGACACCTTTATATCTAAGTCATTACGACATATAATGTATTTTTCAAACAAATCATTCGTTTCTGAATATTTTTGCTGTAACAACTTCTTTGTTCTCTTTACCTTACTTAATTTTACTAAATTCGTTTTAATATTTTTAATTAGTTTATGAATTTCTACTAAATCAGACATTGAATATTTTAATCTTATACAATAATAATATTAAAATGTAAAAATACTATTCTAAATCTGAACTAAAATACCTCTCTTCAGTGTCCATGCCGAACCGTTTGTAACACTTCACACACATTTTCACTTGTATCACATGAAGAACTTCTACTCGATGTTTACGTCTGTCCATCCGAGTTTTCGCACAAGGCTAAACGTTTTGGATACTGGGCTCCTTGCTCCTTGGCTCACGCCTTGGGCCAGAACGCCTAAAAGCATTCCTGGCTATTTCCGCTCGCATCCAGCCTACGTGGCAGCGTCTATATAGCTTATATAATCCGAATAAAACTCCGAATAAAACTCCGAAAATCAGGATGATCAACATCACCCCCAGTATTAAATTAGTTACTGATTGGTTTTGATGCAGCTGCGCAACATCAGCCGCATTTACGCCACCTGCGGCGTTTTGTGCAATCACAATTTCTTCTCTACTTTGTGTTTTTCCCATTTTTAAAATTACTTAATAAACTTATCACTTTGTCCGAACAATAACGCAATCCAATGTTTAATGTCATTATGTTACTAAGCGGTCTACTGAGCCCGGAATTTGACACCGAACCTTAACTGGCAGGGTCGCCATGTAAGGACGGGACTTGGGTGAAATAAAGAGATGTTTATTGTTATACGTTACGTTTATTAATGCCGTTCACTTCTAAATGTTACAGTATATATTCTTATGATCTAATGCTTAATTACTACGTCACAGTGACAACCCTAACAAAATAGGTAACAATTTTGCACGTTCTTAAGAAGCTTTGCCTCTGTTCCGTTTATCTACTCATGTGCTGCAGCGCCCTCTCTCAATTTATATATATATACTAACACTAGGTATAAGGTACTTTACTAACACTACGGATCTCTGTTATCTGATTATTTGAAATAAATTATTATTATTATTATTATAAGTAAGATTACTGCGTTTTTTCTTTTGTAGAATTTGTTGTTTATGTTAAGTATCTAACACTCATGCCTATTTTCAATTTAAAGGCTTGTTGAGAGACCTTAAGTAAACAATAATAATTATTTATTCCATTATGTGTTATAGAAATTTTACATGCATATTGACAGATATTACCGGAGCCTAAATATTTACGACAAAAGGAAAAAAATTACATTCACATTTTCTATCAAATAATTTTTGTTATATCCAAAATAATCAGCATAGCTTTGGATACAATTAAAGTATGTAACATAAAAAACAGTATTGAATAATAACTGCCAAGATATAATAATAATAATAATAATATCCTGGGACAACTCACACACGGTTATCTGATCCCAAGCTAAGCAGAGCTTGTGTTATGGTAACCAGACAACTGATAAACATACTTATAAGTATATTTCTAAATACATACATATTATAGATAAATTACACCCAGACAACCAGAACAAATGATCGTGCTCATCACACAACATTTGTCCTGGGCGGGAATCGAACCCACGACCTCCGGAATAGCAGTCAGGGTCACTAATATTATGTATGTAATATTATGTATTTACAGTGAAGATTACCGTTATTAATATTTTTTGGATATTTTTTTTTAATATTCAGGTTTAACTTGTAAAAATTATTAAAATAACAATCTGAGCAATTTTCACAACTCCATTTATAACATATATTTAGACTCTCATAAAATTGAATGCAAGAAACATTAACAAGTCAACAAAAAAAAAACACTTTTGTATCTCTTTGAATCAAAATACTGTTAGGATAGTTTTTATTAAAAGGTAGTTGGTTGTATATTTATTGTTGACTAGTGATATGTTAACAAAATAGGGCCTTTGAGACATGGCCTGTACCTTTTGTTTTAAAATAGGTAATGATAAAAATACTTATAATTAAATATAAATCAAATATGTCATAATGAGATCATTAATTTAATATTAAATAAACTAAAAAGTTATTCTTCAGATGAATCAAATACCTCCAAATTTGTAGACTCAGTTGCTGGTAACAAACTGCAGAATGTTTGGTAATGTGGGGGTATAGAATTCGTATCACATAGGTTAATTAAATCTTTAAACAATGCGTTAGAAATAGGTAACAATTGAGTATGCGTGTGGAAGTTCATCAGAATCCACGATATTGACATTATTCGTTTTACGTGTGCGCGTTGAAGTACGATTTATCGTATCTAATCCAAAATATTCATTGCTTTCGAAATCGTATTTAAATAATAGTTCATTTGGTGCACTGGGACTTGTTTTCATTTCTTTTGTTAGGGTATACTTCCAACACTTCGTATTATGATAACTAATTATGTCCAATATCTAAAACATTGCATTTGAGGATACCAAGAAACTAAAGACAACTTATGGGAGCGGCAACTATCGGTATAGAGGAACGGAATTTATAATGGAGAACACCAAGATACTTTTCGAACTCTTTTAATTTCTTTATGCTTTCAATTCAAATAATATACGTTACACAATCACATCTTTATTCCTTCCTTAACACTAATTACAATAAATTACAATAAATCAAACATAATTAACTATTAATTTACCTGTAATATTACAGTAGCACACAACTTGTCTTCACTCACTATAAATTAGGTGCAGAGCACGTCTTTCTCCTCTGACGGTCGATAACCAAAGAGGACGCGTTGCCGCGTCTTCTTTCTAATGACAGTTTTCAATGTTGCCATTACAATAAAATTGATCTGCACTAGTTTAATATTTAAAATGTTGCCAGTAAAATAAACTAATTATTTGCTTTCAATTAAACCTAACACTCGACCATCCTGACTATGTGCATGTCCCCATGCACAATTTCAAACAACAACCTAACACTTGGCTCTATTGGTTTGACTCTCATAACAGCAGTATTAGCAAAACATTTAAAATCACATCAATCAAAATAGATATATAAATGTAAGTATTACATCACAATCATGTACAAAAAATCCTAAAAATATCTTTATTTCACGTAAGCCTTCAATCTACAAAAGCACTTATACAACATCAGAAGCTAGTGCACTGTGAACCCTCAATTCTCACAGCAAAATCATTATACATCAATATGCATTTTACCTAGTTATTGTGAACCCTCAATTCTCACAAAACTTGGCAATACTTGGTTTCACTTTTCTATTCTAGTGGCGTGAACCCTCAATTCTCACATCCAATAGTATAGATTCATACTCATATCAGTTCATTACATAATCAAGCCATTACAAACCCTCAATTCTTACAAAGACTTAATTATATACTTCCAGGTTTACTTAATTGGTGTAAACCCTCATTTCTTACAACCAACTAAATAAATTCAGTACCTCTCAGTTCATTACATAATCAAGCCATTGCAAACCCTCAATTCTTACAAAGACTTAATTATATATTTTTAGGTTTACCTAATTGGTGTAAACCCTCATTTCTTACAACCAATTAAATAAATTCATTATCTCGTCAGTTTCCTATCGTAATAGTATTCATATCTTATTTAATCAAAGTAACAATCATCTCTCATTTGATACATTCATATAAAACATTATTGCCAAAACATTACAATACAAATCTAATCATTAATATCGGTTTCTCTATCATCATCATTGCCATCATTAGTATCATTATCAGCATCATCATCAGTATCATCATTATTTAACTCTAAAGAAGCTACATGAACCCAAGGTGACATACGAGCAGCAGCAATTGTTGTTTTACGTTTATTTTTACTATTAGTTAAGCCCGGTATGGCTGCGACTTTATAACGGTCATTCTCTAATACATCTACTACTCTATATGGACCTATATAAGATGGCAAAAGCTTTTTACTTTTGCCATCGTTGTTAAAATTAGTTTTGCTGATTTTAACTAAATCTCCTTCACTGTAAACGCGGAAAGGACGTTTGTTCTTGTTATTAAGTTTCTGTTTGTTCTGCTCTAAGTCAATATTGTCCTTAGCCGATTCTCTAATTAACGTAAGATTTGATTCATCTCGAGTTTCTGTTACTATTTCATTTAACCTAGGGTCTATTTCAGACTTCATACCAAACCCGAACATAACCTCCGAAGGTGTCTTACCGGTCGTCTTTTGGAGAGTATTGTTTAAACCCCATTGAATAGCTCCTACTTTGTTATCCCAATCCTTTTCATTATCATTAAGATTCTGGGCTGTTAGTGCACTAAGAATTGTGCGATTGTACCTTTCAACTTGCCCGTTTGATCTTGGGCTAGCTACCGCATTTAGTACATGTGTGATACCCTTGTCTAAGCAAAAACGTTTAAACGCATGTGACGTAAATGATGTTCCACGATCGCTTATAATGCGATCTGGATTACGGAAAGTATAAAATATTTCTTCTAGAGTTCGTATCGAAATTAGTGACTTAGTGCTTCTAACCGGTTTAATAAAAACAAATTTCGTAAAAGCGTCTACTATAACAAGAACATAGCAATTACCTCGTTTTGACCGAACAAATGGACCCAAGTGGTCGATGTGAAGAGTATGAAAGGGTACCTCTACTTTTGTTATCGGATGTAGGTGACCCTCATTTGTGCTACTCTTTTTGGAATAGGCGCACTCGATGCATGCCTGGACGTACTTCTTGACAAAACGGGACATTTTCGGAAACCAGTAAGTACTTTTAATTCGCTCCAGGGTCTTTTCAACTCCAAAATGAGAGTAGAGAATATTTCATCATGATTCTTACGTAATATCTGCCACCTTGCTCCCTTGGGTACCACCCATCGTAACTGGGTTTTATCCCCATCCAAATAACGGAATAATTTATTATCCTTAACACAATAGTTGTCCCTCATATACTTTAAGCCTTCTGCATCCAGGTCACTAACTAACGTATCATGGATTCTACGCAATTCCGAATCACCTAGTTGCAAAGTGGCTAACCAATCCTCACTATTTATGGACATTACTACAGGTAATTGCTCAGACTCTACTAACGTTTCTACATCGTGAACGGGATTTCGGGATAATGCATCAACATGCTTCATTCTCGTCCCTGCGCGATATTCCACCGTACAATTGAATTCCTGCAAAAGTAACCACCATCTTGCTATACGGGGTATAAGATCGCGTTTGCTAAATGTTGAACGCAGCGCACTACAGTCTGTTACAACCTTAAAATTCTGACCTAACAAATACACCCTAAATTTCTTGAGTGAGCATATTACTGCAAGGGTCTCTAACTCGTATGCATGAAAGTTCCTTTCTTCAGGTGACGTTTGGCGACTATAATAAGCCACTGGTAGGAACATGTCGTGATCATGAAGCCTTTGCATTAATATACCACCAATACCTAACTTGCTGGCATCAGTGTGCAATTCGTACTGAGCTGCTGGATTATAAATCGCTAGTATGGGCCTATCAATTAATCTATTCTTTAGTTCCACGAACGACTGTTCTTGCTCTTCTCCCCACTCCCAGGCAACATCCTTTTTAAGAAGTTTATTTAAAGGATGTGAAAGTATCGCAAAGCCCTTAATAAATTTTCTAAAATACCCTACTAGACCTAAAAACTGACGTACTGAATGTTGGTTGAGGGGACGAGGAAAATCTAAAACGGACTGAGTTTTCTTGTCGCCAGGCCGAACACCAGACGCGCTTATCTCATACCCTAAATAATTAATCTTTTCTTGCAAAAAATTACACTTGGTTAAATTAAGTGTTAAATTGGCCTGTTCTAATAATTTCAAAACTTTCTCGAGTCTTCCTAAGCATTGCTCTACGCTATCACCGTAAATTAAGACGTCATCCATATATGCTGTAGCTTCTGTGAACCGAGACGAACCTAGAACCCTATTTATCGTGCGCTGAAAGACGGCGGGAGCATTTGCCAATCCAAACGGCATACGGTTAAATTCGTATTGTCCGTCTGGAGTGACAAAGGAAGTAAGTGGCTTTGAGTTTTCTGAAATCGGCACTTGGTAATATCCGGATATCAAGTCTAATGTGATGAAAAATGCTTGCCCTGATGAACGGGCAATTTCGTCCTCGATTACAGGCATAGGGTATCGCTCCTTAACTGTTATCGAATTAAGCATACGATAGTCCACACACATCCTTACCCCGCCATCCTTCTTACGAACCAATATAATTGGACTCGCGTATTCTGAAGTAGACTCGTTTACAATTCCCGCGTCCAACATCTCACCGACTAATTCTCTAACCTGTTCGCGTTCTTTGTGGGATAGTCTATAAGGACGGTAGACAATAGGTTTGCGACTATTTAATTCTATTTCCATCTCAGTGACATTAGTACAGCCTAGATCTTTTAAGGACGCCGCAAAACAATGTCTATACTTTTGTAATAACTTTAACAAATCTTGTTTTTGAGAATCGCTTATTGTATTGCCTATATGAACGTTACTCTCATCAATTTTGTTTTGGTCTGATACAGTTAATACTTCAGCCGTCGTCGTGAGTATCCGATTAACTATTTGTACTCTAGTACCTCTTGCTACAACCGTCCCTTCTCGCAAAAGAACAACCTTCATCATAGGTATAACGTCTATGTGTAACAGACCATTGTTTATATAATGAACACCTCCATTAACCAAAAATTGTTGATTGGGTCGCCCTATAACTTTACTATCGAGTAAAATATTCCCGGAATAACTTGAATCTGATCTAACTTTGACAGTAATTGGACCAAAAGCTTCTACGTCAGCTGCAATTATTAATGGTATACTTGCGTCCTCTATCAGACTAATTTTATTTAAATCCGAGCAAAAGCTATTCTCATAAAAGATCATTTCATTTGCATTCTTATAAACTAATATGTGCGACTGCTCGGTAAACGATTGGCCTACTAACAATGGAAAATCCAACAACACGTCCTCAACTACATGACATACGACTTTTGCTCCTACACCGTCTATATACAGATCGACCTCAACCCTACCCAACGAGTGTACAATTTCGTTGCCAAAACCTTTTAAAGATAGCGTTACTTTGTCCATATTTAATTTCAATTCGTCTACAATTGTTAGTGTTATAAGCGAAACGTCACTACCAAAATCAACAAAACATTTTATAGAGACTCCGTTTATCGTACAATCCTTTATATACTTTGCATTAGTGCGAGTAGTTGATATTAGCATCGTCTTTGAGATAGAATCAGCCTTATATTTCTGGTTGGATGAAACGTCATTCTTGAGGGTACAATGTTCAAATTTATGACCATAACGATTGCATTTTGTACATTGTACTAGCGGCTTAGGACATTTTGAATAAGGATGACCCTTCTCTTTACAATTAAAGCAAAATATTTGACCTGTAAATGCTCGATTTTGTGGTTTACGAATTGAATTACTGTCAACTTTACCGTCGCTTTGTTCATACTTCGATTTATTCCTATTATTAGGCTGAATAACTGTCTGTGTAATGTCTTGATTACTCATCAAAAATTGAAGAAGTTGATCAGGCTGAGTACAGCGTAATGCATTCGCGCTAGACCTCATAGTTTTATCGCTTAAGCCATGAATTAGACAATCAACTGCATGCTTGCCAATTATGTCACATTGGTTTAACAGGGCTAACTTTTCATAGTAATAAACGTCTAGGGGTTCATTATATGCACTTTTCCTACGTAGCATATTCTCCAAAGACTGACCATAATTTAGTTCGCAGGGGAAAGCGCTCATAAGTTTTTCTTGCCATTCAGACCAGCTAAATAAAATAGAGTTTTGGCTTTCATACCAAACTTTGGCCAATCCTTGAAGTTTCTGCATGGCAAAGTGAACTGTTGTTCGTTCGTCCCACCCGTAGACAGAAGCACACTCATTAACCTTCCAGTAGGTCAAGCACGAATATTTGCGAAAAGTTATTCGTATCGAAATCGAGTAACATTTGTATGAGAATTGTACAGCGCCCCTATCGGGCGTAAAAGGAAACAAAACATGGCAGCACGAACGATTTTAGCGCGCTCTCGTAATCGAAATCGAAACGACATAGTAAACGAAACTCGATACTTATAAACAATTGTGAGATTTTTGATAGCACGAACATTGTTTTGACGTACGTTAATGTAAACTCTCGAAGGCTGGCTAACGAGTATGCTCGAAACATTATTCACTTGAAAATAGTCGGTGAGAAAGGTTTCGAAAAGTGTAAAAATAAAGTTTTAACCGTGTTTATGTTTTGTTTGAGTTAGTTTTGTAAATAAAAGTGTTTTAAAATTATTTTTTAGTTATTGGAACAATTTATTAATAGCTCCAAAATAATTTAAAATGCAAAGACCGCCACTGTATGAACGTAGTACCATATATTATTTTTTGGCGGCAAATTTACTAGAAAATTATGGATATCAATCACGAGAAACAAGGTAAGTACTTAAATCACATTTTATTTATTTGCATACCTATAGAATTAATGTGTTTGAAAAAGATTTGAGTTGCTTATATGTTTTTTTTTTTATCATTATAGAGAAATTACGCGCAGAGCAAAACTTAGGAATAGAATTAACCCACTGGACATAAATGAAACCGAATTTAAAAATAGATATCGCCTAAATAAAGAAGCTTTTAAGTTCCTCTGTGAGCAACTTCAACAAAAAATAGCATTAAAATCGAGTTCTAGAATAAGTCTAGAACTTAAGGTACCCACTTTGATGCTACATAAGTATACCTATTCAATTTCTTCTACTTGTATTTCAGTATTAAAATGGAATATACCTAACTAAACCTTATTTAGTATTTAATATCACAAAATAGGTATCTATAAAGCTAATAGTAAATTGTTACATCCTAAAAATCAAATAAGTACCTATAGCGCGGGAAATTTTAGGTATGGCTATATGTTGCTATGCGATAGAGATGGGCTTAAACGTTAAAAAATAATAACACTGCTAAATGCTAATGCTAAAAATAATTAACAGTTAAAATTAGCAGTTATTTTTAGCAACTGTTAAATTTAGTCACAGACAGATTATAGTACCTAGATAACAAACTCGCGTAAACCTTCGTAACGAAAATCAGTCTTTATTTAACACTAGTTAAATATTATAATAGACTATTTCCAAATTCAGCAGTTAGCACTTAGCAGTTAATTAAATTAACACGCTCGACCTTAACATTCTAACTGTGACTGAACAGTGAACACTAAAATAATACAAAATTAGTAGTTGCTAAATAGGTAAATCGCTAAATTGAAAACAATTCAATAGAGACGGAAACGGAACCCGTGTGTCGTGTGTCCTTTTCTTTGTTGTTGTTGCCGTCGCGTCTGCCTGCGGCCTGCAGTAGTGGGATAAATTGAGACAAGTATATATCCGGCGTCCGTGTTTGGTGCGGATGGGTGCGAGCACTGTCCAGCCACTGCCAGCAAGACTTAGAGAAATTAGTAATTACTCTAAGCAGCAAGACCATTCAGCGTTGTAAACTTAGCGACTTTGACTTTCTCGCTAAATTAAGCGACATTGTCATATTAAAAGCGACATTTTATTTGTCTTTAGTGACAAAAATAATCTATCGTATTTTCTAACGACTTTTTACCATCATTTGTTCACTGTGATTTTATTCATAGTTTTAGTTGACTTTGTAAACGTTCTTATTTTTTGTCTATGATTATTACCAACACAACAATGCTACCAGTTTTGTTGTGAGTTGTGACTGCTAAATTTAACAGCTATCTCAGAACTTATTTAACAGGTGTTGACTGACACTAAAAAAATTTAGCAGTGTTAATTTAGCAGCTTATTAATTTTAGACCCATCTCTACTCTACTATGCGATGTCGCCATGCGGTAACGGCTAGGCGTCGCCGTTACCGCATTTATAGTTCGTGTATATATATCAATAAATGATTATGTTTTTAAAGACTTGATATTAAATAAGTAAATATTTTATGTTACAGGTTCTTTGTGCATTATCTTTTTATGCCACTGGGTCATATCAGCGAATAGTAGGAATGGCTAAATATTTGGGCCAAACAACAGTGAGCAAATGTGTGAAGGAAGTCACTGATGCTCTTGTAACTCCAGCAATCCTTAACACCTTTATAAGATTCCCAAGTACTCGAGCTGACAGAGACCTAATAAAAAGCAAGTTAGTATGAACATTGCAATATCTATTAGGGAAAATGTATCTAAGTATTTTTTTGTAGAAATATGTTTAAAACATAATGTTATAGTATATTATTATGTAACATTAATTTCTAATACTACCATATGATTGTCTATTAACATATATTTATTTTTGTCTTACAGCTTTTTTGCGAAGTACGGTTTCCCTGGAGTTATAGGATGCATTGATGGATGCCATTTCCATATTTTTACACCCAGTAAAGAAATTGAACATTTATTTTATTGTAGAAAACATTTTCATTCACTAAATGTACAAATGGTAAGCATTTAGTTTTTGTAATTACATAATAGCATTTATGTATGTATTCTACCACTTTACTATGGTATATCAGTATACCTACTAATGGTTTACTCTTTATTTTAGATATGTGATAGCGACTGCCGAATTTTAAATGTGAATGCAAAGTATGGAGGAGCCACCCACGACGCTTTCATATGGGAAAATAGCCTAGCTAATAACTATATGCAGGAGTTACATCGAAATAATGAACATGTATGGTTATTAGGTTAGTAACTAATAACTATCAAGTGAATTCATCCATCTTCATAAATAAATAAAAATGATTTGCCGAATGTATATAATTCTAATCTAATGTAGACATAATTTAATTTGTAATTTCATAATTTTCAAACGACTATACTAATACTTAATTGGATAATTCTTTATTTGTTGTATTCGTTTTAGTCAAAACACGTTTTTTACTAAAGTAAAATAATTGAAAAATCGGGTAAAAAAATATGGGGACACAAAGTTCGCTAGGTCAGCTAGTTTAGTTTTAAAGTTTTGAATGTTTACAGGTGATTCCGGCTATCCACAACGCCCCTGGTTAATGACACCAATTCCGGATGCCGCTGAGGGGACTCCAGCATACAAATATACAGCAGTCCATGGAAAGACGAGGGTGGCTATTGAAAATACTTTTGGCCGATTAAAAAACCGATGGCGTTGCTTATGCAAAGATCGCACACTCCACTATGGACCCGAGAAATGTGCAAAAATCATTACTGCATGCAGTGTGTTGCATAATTTAGCCCTAAAATTTAAAGTACCTGAACCGGAACCAGCAGAACTCCAAAACATGCCTTTATCTTTTTCTGACCATCTTTTTCAGGAAAATGGAGGAGATGACTTAATTAGGGGAAGGGCGATAAGGAATATTTTAGTAGATAGAATTAATAGATTACACACATAACTTTACTTTTTAATTAATAGTGTTAAAAAATATTTATTATAATAATAACTTATTATAATATATAATTAAAAAATAACCTTATCTAAGTCTTTTTTTCCATAAACCTTACAAAAACTTCCATAGCCTCTCTCATAAAGTCCAACCATTTAGCCTGTAATCGCAATTCATCATCTCTCTGTCTCACCCTTTCTTGCATCTCTAATTCTCTAACTCTCAATTCCTCTGTCCTAATCCACAACCTCTCTTTCTCTAATTCTTCATTGGCCCTATCACGCTCTCTAGCATACTCCCTTGCCTTTCTATCTGCTTCTAAAAACATTTTACCTAATTCTAAATGCTTTGCCTTTTTTTGTGGTGGTGGTTTCCACGTCTCTTCTGTTGGTATTTGAGGAGATGGAGGATGAGCCTCAGTTGATGGGAGAGCAGGGGTTTCATCTGGTGGACTCGGTGGTGGAGGAGGAGCCACTGTTGGCTGATTGCTTGTGCCCGGAATATTCCAATCTGTAAAACATTTATTAATGTTGATTAGACTAGTCCTTTTTCTTATTAGCAGAAACTCGAGTTCTCATAGAAACATTTACTATGTAATGTGATATTTATGTGTGTATATTGGGATTTATGTAAAAATAATGTTTTTTTCAAGATTTGACATTGAAAAAAATTTATAATGCTTTTATGTAATTTAGGGATGCATAAACATACAATGCAAATATTTGTAACTACAAGACATTAAACATAATTATATTAACTGATTAATTATTATAAAAGTAAGATTCATATTTACCTATTTCATAATCATCCACATGTGCATCAGGAACTCTCATGTCTGATGGTTGAAAAATTTCAGCAGCTTCCTGAAATAAAAAAAAAAAATTATTAGGTAGGTAATAAAAAAAAAACAATTTTAAAAGTAAGTAAGTAGCTAACCCGTTGAAACCCTGCTTCTTCCACCACCATGCCAGTAGCTGCTTGCACTCCAATTATCTGCATGACTCGGTTTTCTAAATCGGTTAACGTTAATTGGAGTGCTGGCCCTCCACCAGTGCCACTAACGGCCCTATTAATTTTGGCACACTTCTTCTTGCAATTATTTTTGTAATCACTCCACACCTTGAATTAAACAGCAATAATTTAAGCAGGAATTCCAAACAAACTTACACAAAGATATTGGATAAGTACTTAAAGCAGAGACTTAAGAGTGACTATTCAAGTGCCCCAACAACAAAAAAAATTAGCGTCACTTGAGTTAACATACCTTGCGCCATTTCTCCTCAGACCTAGATTCGCCTGTGCCTTCACTATTTAATTTATTTGTGAGTTCTTTCCATTTAATTTGTATGAAATTTCGACCTCGTGGGCCGCCTGATGGTTTAGACAAATCTCCATTTCTGGAATAGAAATAGGATTGCACGTTAAAATACTTCACACTAAAGATTATGCCACTCAAACTTATTAAAACTGTTTACTTACGCTTCCATGAATTCAACCATCATTTCATATTGCGTCTGACTAGTTCTCATATTGGCACTTAGGTAATTATAATATGTAGAAAAGAAAAAGGCTGTGGACGTGTAATGAAAAATTTTCAAACTTAGCCTGGCTTGGCGCCCTAACACGTCGGATGTCAAGTGGGTGCGTTCGGTACCCGTAATTTTTTTTAAATAAAATTTTCGAAACTATGTTATATTGCTGAAGATAATGCCACTTTATAATGTCTAATAATTAACTTTGGATCTCTTCTTTATATAACATTCAGTTTTTATTTAAATTTAATAATAATAAAACGTTTATTCAAAGGTGAAAAAAATATTAACAACTTGATTTAGTTTTCGAACGCACGATTCATTCAACAATCGTTCATTTTGCTCACTATGGCGCGTCCCTATTTACATTAGCATGACGTCACCTTAGAATTCGAATCGAGTGTTCGATAGTGCTTCGAATGCGCTTCGTGCTGCCTACTATCGACAGACTCTGTTTTCGAATCGAGGCCTCGATACATTGTCGATTCGAAATCGTTTGATATTCGTGCTTGGCCTACTGATCCAAATATCAGTTCTCTGGGTCTTAACCGACGGATCAAAACCCGGTAAAATATTTTTATGATTTATAGTACTAGTAGGTAATGAGGTGCCTGTTGTCACTGGTTGGGATTTCAATGTTTTAATAATGTCAAAGAAATCTTTAGAATTAAATTGAGGGCTACGTGACCTTGTATTCCTCGCGGCGAGTCTGCTGCCCTCCCGTTCTCGTTCATCTCGACGGCGTAGTCGGCTACGCTCCTTGTCCACATCTTCTGCAAGCACACAAAGCCGCGCGCGTTGCCTGTCAAGCTCCTGTTCACGTTCACGTAGACCCACGTCCAAACTCTGCCTGGCATGGCTGCGACTCTTCTCCCGCTCACGCCTACTGCTGGGTCTATGATTGGTCCCACTGCGACTCCGCTCACGCTCGCGTCTCCGATGGCTGGGTTCCCGGCGGATACTGCGTTCGGGACTTCTGCTACGGCCACAGTGACTCACATGGCGGCGGCTACGACTGCGACTCTGGTCTGTCCTTGACCGAGCATCTGCTCGGGTCGGTGTAGCCAGCCGACGCCGAGACGTTTCACTGTCGCGTGGCATTATCTGAAACTTGACCACAAAAGGGCTTGACTCCTTTTCGAATAAATCCTGAAAAAGTTAAAGTCTCTAATATCTCGTAAACGGTAAGTCGTAGCTCAAAAATAACAAAATTTCGCATCCCCGTAGACCCCTGCTAGGGTCCTCCAAATTCAATTTACACGAAGAAAAGTTGACCCCACTAGGGACCCCGCAAAATCAAATACACAAGAATAATAGAATTGACCTCTTGACCTCTAAAATAACTTGCTAGGGGCCACCAATATCAATTACACACAAAAAAAAATATTGACCCCACTCGAGACCCCAATATCAAATGCAAAAAAAAATCAAAAATTGACCAAATGTATTTCCAAATTGCAGATAAATTTCAAATAATTCTCACACTCATTTAATTACAACAAAAGGAAAAAGATGTGATGTGGGTATTTACATTTTTGGTAGCGTATGATACCTTTATTTTAATGCAAGGCAATTGCGGGCTATTATCCCACTTCTGAAATGTTAGGGTATACTTCCAACACTTCGTATTATGATAACTAATTATGTCCAATATCTAAAACATTGCATTTGAGGATACCAAGAAACTAAAGACAACTTATGGGAGCGGCAACTATCGGTATAGAGGAACGGAATTTATAATGGAGAACACCAAGATACTTTTCGAACTCTTAATTTCTTTATGCTTTCAATTCAAATAATATACGTTACACAATCACATCTTTATTCCTTCCTTAACACTAATTACAATAAATTACAATAAATCAAACATAATTAACTATTAATTTACCTGTAATATTACAGTAGCACACAACTTGTCTTCACTCACTATAAATTAGGTGCAGAGCACGTCTTTCTCCTCTGACGGTCGATAACCAAAGAGGACGCGTTGCCGCGTCTTCTTTCTAATGACAGTTTTCAATGTTGCCATTACAATAAAATTGATCTGCACTAGTTTAATATTTAAAATGTTGCCAGTAAAATAAACTAATTATTTGCTTTCAATTAAACCTAACACTTTAATTTGTGAAATAAAAACTTTATTCCCGTTTGTATCATGCGACCAATTTAGTTTGTAAAAATCTGTGATTCACTTCTACGTTAAATACACGCGACACATATGTATGTAACAATTTGTATTAAATATTTGGAACATGGTCTTCCATACTCTCTAATACAAACTTTCTTAGAAAATTTCAAAGAAAAGGTTCTTAGTCTACCGCAATCTAATGTGGTTGTTTTTTACTATAAAAGGAAATACCCTGCATATAATTTTACTGTGATTTAGTATCTCGACAAGGTTTTTGTTATCTTTGGCATGCACAAATTGCTAAAAGGGGTGCCAATGAGATCGCTAGTTGTTTATACCATTTCATTGAGTCAAAAGTTAACAGGGATATAAAGCCTGTTTCACTATTTCCAGATAATTGTTCAGGGCAAAACAGAAACTGGTTCATATTCTCGATGTATATATTATTATGTGTCGCGTGTATTTAACGTAGAAGTGAATCACAGATTTTTACAAACTAAATTGGTCGCATGATACAAACGGGAATAAAGTTTTTATTTTAGACGGGCCTGTTGGTCTAGTGGTTAGTGACCCTGACTGCTATACCGGAGGTCGTGGGTTCGATTCCCACCCAGGACAAATGTTTGTGTGATGAGCACGATCATTTGTTCTGGTTGTCTGGGTGTAATTTATCTATAATATGTATGTATTTAGAAATATATAAGTATGTTTATCAGTTGTCTGGTTACCATAACACAAGCTCTGCTTAGCTTGGGATCAGATAACCGTGTGTGACTTGTCCCGGAATATTATTATTATATTATATTATTATTATTTTACAAATTAAAGAAATGAAAACAAGTCCCAGTGCACCAAATAAACTATTATTTAAATATGATTTCGAAAGCAATGAATATTTTGGATTAGATACGATAAATCGTACTTCAACGCGCACACGTAAAACGAATATGTCAATATCGTGGATTCTGATGAACTTCCACATGCATATACTCAATTGTTAACTATTTCTAACGCATTGTTTAAAGATTTAATTAACCTATGTGATACGAATTCTATACCCCCACATTACCAAACATTCTGCAGTTTGTTACCAGCAACTGAGTCTACAAATTTGGAGGTATTTGATTCATCTGAAGAATAACTTTTTCGTTCTTTTAATATTATTGATATCATTATGACATATTTGATTTATATTTAATTATAAGTATTTTTATCATTATTTTAAAACAAAAGGTACAGGCCATGTGTCAAAGGCCCTATTTTGTTAACATATCACCAATCAACAATAAATATACAACTAAGTATCTTTTAATAAAAACTAGCCTAACAGTATTTTGATTCAAAGAGATACAAAAAGTGTTTTTTTTTTTATTGACTTGTTAATGTTTCTTGCATTTACTTTTATTAGAGTCTAATATTTGTTATAAATGGAGTTGTGATTGAAATTGCTCATAAAGTTATTTTAATAATTTTTACAAGTTAAAGCTGTATGTTTAGAAATTCATCCAAAAAATATTAGTAATCTTCATAGAAAATACATAATATCTTGGCAGTTAATAGTCCTTTTTTAATCCCCCGCAGAAGTATGCAGTCTTATGCTTGGGTGTTAAGAAAGGTCTCAGATAACAAAGCAGTTATTGTTCTCATTTCATATTATTTTAAGTTAATAGGAAGTAAACACTCATATCGCTGCTACATTGTTATCAATTATTATTTTTAAGTTTGTATGTGCATTTATAATATAATTTTACCTGATTAATAAAACCAAAAAAAAACGTTTTCGTGTAAACAAGACCAGCGATGTAAAAAAAAAAAGAAACGGATTAGAAGCATAATATTTGTTGCTGTTTATTTTGATCATTTTAATTTAACGATAAACGTCATAAAATGTAATACGTAATATTATTCGACACATTTTTTGCGTTAAAACGTTTATTCTATTTATCCCTTAGAAAAAAGATACTGTATTCAAAATTCATAAAACAAATTTTCTAAACAAATTTTCTTGCATAAATTCGTCAAATTCTTCAAGAAAAATATGAAAAAAATCTGCAATATGCATCTTTAAACGTACTTTTCAAATATGTTAAAATCGGCAATTCAACGTAAAATCACTTATGCTTTTTTTCCACTGGGGGTACGATTTAATAAGTTCAATTTTGTTTGCCGATGTAGGGGTTTTTCTATATTGCCACAGAAGCTCACGTTTTCTGACACTGCAGACCTTTATCCCTCGTGTTACCCACCTTGGTTTCCTATGTACGCACACGGTAATAATTTTATGGGGGAAACACAGTTTGTAGAATAATTCAAATTCATTCAAGAAAATATTATAAGCCATGTTTACGTGTGTGATAAAAATCTGCCAGAGTCAATTGTCCCATATAGTATTTAAACTTTTCAATGTTAGTCTTACAATAATCCCTTCTAGTAATTTTCCAACTTTTTAACATGGCATACCTCTACAAGATGCAGGAGTTTATAAAGTAAATTGTTACTGCGGCCTCTCTTACATCGGTCAAACAAAACGAAGCATAGGGACCCGCGTTAAAGAACACATAGCTGATGTGAAACACCGCCGCTCAACGAAGTCTGCAGTCGCCGAACATCCTGAAGGCTCCAGCCATTATATTAGATTTGACCAACCACAGATCCTCGCTAAAGAACCCAAATTCCTACCTAGGATGTTTCGCGAGGCTATTGAGATTAAAAAACACCCTAATTTCAATAGAGAAGATGGCTGGAAGATATCACCTACTTGGGACCCAATAATACATAAACTCAAGGCCAAACCCAAGAGCAGCGCTGCAAGACATCAAGACACAGTGAGCACATATTGCGTAGGTCGGAACTCAAATAATTAGTTAAAATATGAAGGTAGAACGAGCAACATCTACTGTCAAGACGAACGCCATCTCAGTCTGCCCGTGACCATGATACCTGCAAAGGTGTCGAAACGTCGGGACCTAAAATCTAAATATAAACCGCGAAAAAATCCGTAAAAAGTAGTTTTATTTCAATGTCTAACATTCGCGTAAACCTAAGAAACCAATATGTAACCCAGTACGGACTGGACATGGCAAATAAAATACGCCGATTTGAAGATCTCAAGACTAAGCGCGCAAGATACACAACATCTTTAGCATTCTTGAAGAGATGCCGTGACCACAATCTCATCCCAACATGCCTCAAGATATCACCCAAGAAGGACATACGAGGGAGCGCCAAGATCCTCAATTAGGCAAGCAAAAAGTTACTCGTCCTCAAAATTCATGAAACTCGTTCCGATTTACAAAATTTAAATAATACCGTTGAGATCGTGACTAATGATTTGAAAACAGTTTTATCAACTTTTAATTTTAATACTTGCTTCGAAAAACTAAATAAGCGCGAAAACACCGAATACCTCGAAAGCAAACAAAAATAAATTAGTAAATATGAAAAACTAAAATTAAAATCAAACGCGTCAAACAACACAACAAACGAAAACGGAACGCGCCCGTCAAACGTCAACCAATCACGCGCAGTTATAAATCTGTCACAACAAACATTAGATACACCGACCGTGCAGGTTCTACAAAAAGGTTTAAATTTCGCCATAACACCGCGTAGGATACCGTACGAAGATATTATTTGCAATGTTGAGACTTGCCTGTTCAATAACAACGTGAGGAAGGAAGATTTGGAGGCGATACGCCAAGATATATCATCTGTCTTACGTCGAAGTGTAGTGCCCAAACCAAACCTCCCTAAAGCCCAATATCTCGCTTTAAAGAACCTCAAGAACAGACAAGATGTAACTATACTCCGTGCAGATAAAGGAAACGCTACGGTTATCATGGATACATCGGACTACAATGCTAAAATACAAGATCTATTGTCGGACGCAAGTACATATAAAAAAGGTGTTAACAACCACCACCACCTTGGTTAACCCTAGAATACTAATATAATTTATATACTGCTTAATACTAATGATCGCTTGGGAGGCTACCTTAAGAAAAACAGGAAAGTTAGTTTTACACTTTTTTTTTTTAATTAAAAAAAAAATCATCATAACAAGGTTAACCTCTGCCTTTCTTAAACATATTATTAAATTCTTGAAAATAGTTCAATCAGTCTTTTAAATTGAGCCTTAAACTTAACAGTAATCTCACTTACTTTGGCGACATAGACATTTGGTATTTAATAACAAATGTACTAAAAATTAAATAATTATAGGAACAAAAATTAACAAACACGTTCTTTGAGAACCATTCTTTGAAACTATAACAAAAATAAATATTCTAACAATCACATTTTCATGGCACATAAGTTTAAAATCAGTCTTATAATTTTTTAGCACAGTCAATACAATGAGGAGATCTATGTTCTAGACAATAACTTTTATTGCATTTAGCACAACAATAATTAATGCTCATGCGCCTTTTCTTTGCAGGACAAATGCTGCACATGCTTCTCTTGCCTTTTTTTTATTGAAAATTCTTCATTGCTCTGTACATTTTCACCAGAATTCACTGTCATCAGAATCGTAGTCTTGCACTTCTAAATTATCCTCGGTTTCACTCTCGGAGTCCGCATCCAACAAAATATTTTCAATATCCTTGTCGTCCATGTTTATCTCCAAATAAAGTATTTATTAAAATCATTTTATTATATAAACATCTATATATATAAAAGAAAGTCGTGTTAGTTACACCATTTATAACTAAAGAACGGCTGGACCGATATGGCTGAAAATTGGTGGGGAGGTAGCTTAGAGCCAGGAGACAGACATAGGATACTTTGATACATTTAAAAAAAAAAAAACAATTAGGTAGTAGGTAGGTAGGTAGTAGGTAGGTAGGTAGTAGGTAGGTAGGTAGTAGGTAGGTAGGTAGTAGGTAGGTAGTAGGTAGGTAGTAGGTAGGTAGGTAGATAGGTAGTAGGTAGGTAGTAGGTAGGTAGGTAGTAGGTAGGTAGTAGGTAGGTAGGTAGTAGGTAGGTAGTAGGTAGGTAGTAGGTAGGTAGTAGGTAGGTAGGTAGTAGGTAGGTAGGTAGTAGGTAGGTAGTAGGTAGGTAGTAGGTAGGTAGTAGGTAGGTAGTAGGTAGGTAGTAGGTAGGTAGTAGGTAGGTAGTAGGTAGGTAGTAGGTAGGTAGTAGGTAGGTAGTAGGTAGGTAGTAGGTAGGTAGTAGGTAGGTAGTAGGTAGGTAGTAGGTAGGTAGTAGGTAGGTAGTAGGTAGGTAGTAGGTAGGTAGTAGGTAGGTAGTAGGTAGGTAGTAGGTAGGTAGTAGGTAGGTAGTAGGTAGGTAGTAGGTAGGTAGTAGGTAGGTAGTAGGTAGGTAGTAGGTAGGTAGTAGGTAGGTAGTAGGTAGGTAGTAGGTAGGTAGTAGGTAGGTAGTAGGTAGGTAGTAGGTAGGTAGTAGGTAGGTAGTAGGTAGGTAGTAGGTAGGTAGTAGGTAGGTAGTAGGTAGGTAGTAGGTAGGTAGTAGGTAGGTAGTAGGTAGGTAGTAGGTAGGTAGTAGGTAGGTAGTAGGTAGGTAGTAGGTAGAAAAAATTGCATTGCAACGCATGCCGGGTACAGCTAGTTTCGTAATAAAACACAAACTGAAAAACCAGTATACAAAAAAAAAGTTACCTTTAATACTAATGATCGCCTGTCAGGCGATCTAGAGGTCTATAACTCGCCAACGGTAAGATCCCGCGGGACGCGCGTCTGCTATCCAACCACATGAGTAGATAAACGGAACAGAGGCAAAGCTTCTTAAGAACGTGCAAAATTGTTACCTATTTTGTTAGGGTTGTCACAATAGGTGAAGACAAATCAAACAAAACGTTTTTTAAATAGTTTTAATAGTCAGTATGATAGAATAGTTTATAAATTACTTACTCTTAGAATTTTCTTTTTATAATTTTTGTTTCTTTTAAATAAAAAATACCTACCGTGTTGTACAAATTACTCTCTTCTTATTATAAAAAGGATTATACAATAAAATAAAGGTACTTGCTTGAAAAAGTAATAACCAAATATTTACTTACCTAATTGTACTCCTTGGGATAGTTAAAGTATGATATATTTTTGTTTTCTCTATTATTATTCATACACACGGTACAATAAACAACCATTATTATTAATATAATACCACGTTTTTACAACTAAACTTATAAAAACTTAAACTTGCAACTAACAAAACAAACAGCGTGCTTCGGACTGACCCTTAGATTGTACACTGGCTGTGCCAGCGTAAACTGGTTTTTTCCAGTCTCGCCGCGTATGTGACAAGCGGCCAGTGGTCACGCACACATGCCCCGCGCGCTTGTGTGCGTGCAACCGATTCGAGCGGTTGTTCGAAGCTTTGCCTCTGTTCCGTTTATCTACTCATGTGATCCAACGCAGCGCGGGGGGTCCTGAGTTGGCACGAGCGCACACGCCGCTATCGCCGCGCAGTTTTGTATTTGACGACCTCCGTGGTCGAGTGGCGTACGCACCGGTTTCAAGTTGTCGCTAGCTCTGAGGTCCCGGGTTCGATCCCCGGACGGGTCAATGTAGAAAATCACATCTCTACATTGTCTCGGGTCTGGGTGTTTGTGGTACCTTCTTTGTATCTGAATTCCATAACACAAGTGCTTTAGCAACTTACTTTGGGTTCAGAACAATGTATGTGATGTTGTCCGCATTAAAAAAAAAAAAAAAAAAAAAAAAAAAAAAAAAAAAAAAAAAAAAAAAACATAAGGTTCTAATTTTGATTTACAACGAAAAATGTTACGAGTGGCGGCCTCGCAGGCGATGGTTAGTATTCTAGGGTTAAGAAACACTCCGAAGCATTAAGTCTAGATGTCACGTACTTAATACCTACATGCGCGAAACCACCTAAACTGTATGGGTTACCCAAGATACACAAACCAAACGCCCCGCTACGTCCTATTGTAAGCCAAATCGACACACCAACCTACAGATTGGCTCAACACGTTGCGAAAATACTCTCACCACTCAGAGGCAAGACGAAAGCGTTTGTGAAGGATTCATACCACTTTGTCAATGAGATTAAACATCTACGTCTACATGACAATAAAGTAATGGTTAGTTTCAATGTACAATCCTTGTTTACATGCCTACCAGTTAAGGATTATACTGAAATTGTTTCCAAGAAGCTAGCAGAGAATAACTTACCTTTAGAATATGCAGAACTCCTTGAACACTGCCTCACATCTGGCTACCTGCTGTGGAACAACAATTTCTATGTACAAATAGATGGTGTAGCGATGGGCTCGCCTGTATCCCCTGTAGTTGCCGATATATTCATGGAAGATTTCGAGGAGACAGCCTTAAAAACAGCTCCTTTCACTCCCAGGTTTTATAAACGGTACGTAGATGACACTTTCACAATTTTACCATCTAATCAAGTAAATGCATTCTTAAAACATCTTAACTCCATCAATAACAAAATTCAATTCACTATGGAGTTGGAGGATAATAAATCTCTTGCCTTCTTAGACATATTAGTCTAACGTAATCCTGATCAGACAATAAGTCACACTGTGTATCGCAAGAAGACCCATACAGATAGGTACCTAAACGGTGAATCTCACCACCATCCTAAACAGTTAGCTACCGTGGGAAAATCTTTGTTTCAGAGAGCACACGGACTCTGTAATGACAGACACCTTGCCGCTGAGCTTCAACATGTCAAGCAAGTACTGCGAGACAACAAGCTCCAAATTCCACGGCCCCGTCACAGAAACCGAGTGAAGCCAGCCACAGTTGATCGTTTACCTGCTGTACTACCATACGTCAGAGGTGTCACAGACAAGATTGGCTACATCCTGAAGCGAGCTTCAATTAAAACATACTTCAAGCCGCCCAAGAAGATTAGTCAGTCCTTACCATCTGTCAAGTGTCACATACCTCTACAAGATGCAGGAGTTTATAAACTAGATTGTGACTGCGGCCTCTCTTACATCGGTCAAACAAAACGAAGCATAGGGACCCGCGTTAAAGAACACATAGCTGATGTGAAACACCGCCGCTCAACGAAGTCTGCAGTCGCCGAACATCCTGAAGGCTCCAGCCATTATATTAGATTTGACCAACCACAGATCCTCGCTAAAGAACCCAAATTCCTACCTAGGATGTTTCGCGAGGCTATTGAGATTAAAAAACACCCTAATTTCAATAGAGAAGATGGCTGGAAGATATCACCTACTTGGGACCCAATAATACACCAATAATGCACAGGAAAAAAAAAAAAAAAAAAGTGCGAATAGAACATACTATAGTGAAAATAGTTAAAAGTTTTAAAAATCAACAAGCTAACCGGTGAGTGCATGACAAGACATTTTTACGCACTGCGCAACGAATTCGCACGGTTCGGCAGTGCGCATAAGCACCTAAACCGCTTGCTCCGGCTCCTGATGACGCATACGACGGCGAGCGCCAAAGATAAATCAACGCAGACGGCGCAACACTTTATGCCTTGCTGATATTGCCTCTGTGGGGTCGAGCTTATATTACGACATTTTTGATTAATAATATTGTTAATTCAAGAATAATGGCAAAAAAGTGCGGCGCTTGCAGTTCAACTATAACAGACAGCTTCTTTATGGAATGCTCGAATGAAAAATGCATGAAAGGGTATGATTTGAACTGTCTCAAAATTGATTTAGATGCTTTTAGAACATTTACCCTAGCATATAAAAAGAAATGGGTATGTCCGGAGTGTGTTTGCTTAAATCCGAAGCGCGGAAATATAGATACGCCGGTGAGAGGGGATACCGTCAGACTACACACAACCATGACACCTGACAATGTGAACACCCAACGAGGAAGCCGGGTTCAATTCTCGCCGACTATTTTAAGGGACGTGGATTCCGTCTTACTGGATGAACTAAGGCAGTTTCGATTGGACATTATGGCCCGTTTGGACTCTCAAGCAAATGCGATTACTCTCATGCAAGATCAATATACACAAACAAAAAATGATCTTGACAAATTAGTCAAAATAATGACGGTGATAGAAGAAAAAGTCAATCTTCAATTGGCCCACAATACACAACCTCAAACATCATCCACCATCATTCCACCATCAAAAGAGGCATCAACTAGCTCTCACTCTTCATTTGCTGAAGCCGTTGGTCAAAAGAAAACCAAGAAAACTAAAAAAATAATTATACGAATAACCAACCAACCGCCACAATCCATAATGTAAACAAGTGTGGAGCCACGAAATCTGGTACTAACGTAGTTGAGACACAGCCGAGTTATACTAGCGCCCAAGACGCTGTTGAACAGTCGGGACATGAAGAAGAAACTAGCTGGACTACTGTTCAATATAAAAAACCGAACCGTTTGTCCAAAAATGTGACAATTGGAAGAAATACGGAGATAAAAGGAATAGTGGCTATGGAAAGAATGAAATATCTGCATGTATGGCGCCTACATCCGGAAACCACACTAGATGCAATGACGGATTACGTAAAAAATCTATGTGGGCCAGACGCACCTATGAAAATTGAGAAGATCAAACATAGAACAGCACGAGATTACTCATCTTTTGTCATAGGCGTATCCGAAAAACACTATACCTTTTTGAATAATGCGGAAGTTTGGCCACTGAATGCCGAATTTAATGAATGGATTTGGTTTCGTAGACAACCCATCAGCCTGCTCCGTTAGTAATAATGTAATTGAAATATATTACCAAAATGTCCGGGGTCTTCGAACTAAGCTAGACAACTTCAGAAATAACTTAGAGTCATCCGCCTCGGACTTATTCGCAATTACTGAGTCTGGCTGCAGTGAATCCATACAAGACGCGAGCGGATGGTCGAAAGCAAGGCGGCGCGCTTCTCGTGGCCACACACCGGTTCGAGCTACGACAACTACCCATCTTGGACGCGTCGATAGACACTTGTGTTTTCGAAATAGTTTGTGCAACGGTACATTTAAATAAACGTTTTTTATTTGTGTGTTGTGTTATCTACATTCCGCCAGGTAGTTCGGAAATTGATTACATGCTATTATTTAGAATATTTGAGTTCACTCAAAGTAACACGGTATCCAATCATTTAGGTCGTCAGTTGGATTTGGTTCTGAGTGCGGGCATTAGCGGAGGAGTGACGGTGGCGGCGGCGGATGAGGCGCTGGTGCCGGTTGACGCGCACCACCCGCCGCTCGCGATTAGCGTGCGTCCCGCCTTCGCCCCGCCGACGCCGACGTCCCCCGCCGTCGCCAACGATTCTAGTGCACACCATATTAGACCACAGTGGAATTGGAATAAGGCAGATTTTCAATTGTTATATTCTAGGATTCTTTCTATTGACTGGAGTATGTTGTATGGAATGCATGATTTGAAAGAGATGTTGAACTTCTTTTATGATAACATTAATTGTATTATAAATGGGTGCGTGCCTCGGAAAAAGCTTAGGAGTGGAAAGTCGCGGTACGTATACCCAGTATGGTACACAAGAGATATAATAACTAATATTCAAACTAAAGCCAGACTTCACAAACAGTTCAAAAAAACTAAGTAGGATAGAGATTATCACAAATTTGCGGCGTGTAGAACTCATATCAAAAAATTTATAGAAATTGCGCATAAAGAACATAAAAATAAAATTCAGTGTCAATTTATAAAGGATCCAAAGCGTTTTGGCAGTATATTAGATCTAAAAGAAACGCACTTAGTAAGCAAAGTATCATAAAAGACGGTCAACATCTATCGGATGATGAGTGTGCTGGGCAGTTCGCGAACTTTTTCGAATCGGTATACAGCAAGGAGCCACCCCAACTAGATGCTTGCGCGGCGGCGGTGGAGGTCGGCGCGACCAGTGCATGTGTACACATTAAGACGCTGAGTCTTTCAGAGGTTCAGCGGGCGCTGGGGAGTCTCAAACCAAAACGTTCGTCGGGCCCAGATGGTATACCAGCGTTTCTGTTCCGAGACTGTGGGAGAGTATTGGAGGAACCATTACTTCACATTTTTAATGCATGTTTAGAACAAGCGACGTTCCCTCATGGATGGAAGATAACGCGCGTTATTCCGGTTCCTAAAGGAAAACCAAGTTCGGATATCTGTAACTATAGACCAGTGGCAGTACTCTCGACGCCTGCTAAAGTACTGAAGTCGGCTATTCAGCGCTCCGTTCAGGGACAAGTGCGCGCGCGTCTGTCAGACGCGCAACATGGGTTCCGACCGGGGCGCAGCACTGCCACAAACCTACTTAACTTTATGGTTCAGGTGGTACCGGCAGTTGACGCTGGGGTACAGGTAGATACCGCGTACTTCGATTTTAAAAAGGCGTTTGATACCGTGGATAATGACGTCTTGTTAAGGAAGCTCGCGAAAGTTGGATGTACATTACCTCTGCTACAGTTTTTCGCTAGCTATATGAAGGATCGCCAGCAATATGTAGACTACAATGGCTGTGAATCTCAACCGTATTACACAAGATCTGGCGTGAGCCAGGGCAGCAATTTCGGGCCTCTCGAGTTTATTATAATGATAAATGACTTACCGGAAGTCGTCAGACATGGCACTTGTTTATTGTTTGCAGATGACTTGAAATTGCTGCTCGAGGTTAGGAATCACTCGGATTGTGAACGCTTACAGGATGACATCAACAGAGTGGTCGAATGGAGCAATAACAACAAACTGCATTTTAGTGTGGGTAAATGTTCGGTGATGTCGTTCACTCGCACGCGAACTCCTTTGGATTACCAGTACAAGGTTGAGGATGTGCCGATGCAACGTGTGTCTCAGGTACGATACCTGGGGGTAGTCTTCTCTCAGGAACTAACTTTCCGTGAGCATATCATCAAAATATGTAAGACGGCATACAGAAATCTAGGTTTCGTACTCAGGCAGTCTCAGGGGTTCACCAACATCACAACACTCAAAGTGTTATATGACGCATTAGTCAGAAGTCACCTCGAACATAGTGCATTCATATGGGCTCCTCATGAGGCGAAATATTGTGGTACGTTGGAACGTATCCAAAATAAGTTCACGAGACACTTGTATTACAACCTGTATGGGGTATATCCATTGTACCCATTGATGTACCCTACACTATTTGTTCTGGGTATGGTAGGGTATAATACTCTAGGGGTACGGCGGGAGTTTTCGCTCGTAGCATATGTAGTGAAGCTGCTACGTGGCGTGGCGTATAATCCGGGAGTGCTGCGACACCTACAGCTTTGCGTGCCAGACCGGTACGTGTGGAGGCGGCGGCGCCCGCCCCTGCTCGCTGTGCCTACAGCCAGGACCAACTTACTGGCGAGAACTCCTCTCACTAGAGCCATACGTGTGGTCAATGAAGTTCACGAGAGGGTTGATGTATTGTGGTGCAACTTGAGTGAATTCGCAAAAGTTACACTATATATAACAAGTTATTTAGATTAAGAATATAGTATATTAAGTATTTCATAAGGTGTAGATTTAAGGTTTAGTTTGTAAGGCCAATCTATCGCATTGGATCGCAGATCTGTAATGATAGTTTTAGGTAAGATTTTATAAATAAATAAATAAATAAATACATAAACTCAAGGCCAAACCCAAGAGCAGCGCTGCAAGACATCAAGACACAGTGAGCTCATATTGCGTAGGTCGGAACTCAAATAATTAGTTAAAATATGAAGGTAGAACGAGCAACATCTACTGTCAAGACGAACGCCATCTCAGTCTGCCCGTGACCATGATACCTGCAAAGGTGTCGAAACGTCGGGACCTAAAATCTAAATATAAACCGCGAAAAAATCCGTAAAAAGTAGTTTTATTTCAATGTTTAACATTCGCGTAAACCTAAGAAACCAATATGGCATAATCTTTTAACATTACATTTCAAAATCTGGGCGGTATGGTCAGACAGAGCGAATTCTAAAACTTCCGCTTTACATTTACTTTTAAGATTATGGGCAAAGTTGTCTATGCATGTCTGTGATTTTAACCTAGTAGGTTCTCTTAATTGCAGATTAAGGTTATAGTTTAGAAGGAGACATTCAAATGCCAAAGTTACATTATCTTGCTTTAAAATGTTTATATTAAAATCGCCTGTTATTATTAATTCATGCTTACTATAATTTTTCCGTATGTATCTAAGAGCACAATTAAGTTTATCAAAAAATACATTAAGATTAGAGGGATTAGGTACACGATATATGCATAGAACAACAATCTTGTAATCTACCAGTTCAGCTCCACAACATTGAAAACCAGTGGAAACTGAAAGGTCTACGACTGCTGGGATGTTTCGCCAGGAGTGGCCCATCTTGATATAGATACATGACCCTCCTCTCTTAGAATTGGGTCTACTATAGCACGTCGCAAGCCTGTAGTTGGGGATCATGCAGCAGTCCTCATGCCCTGACATCATGAAATGTTCTGTTAAACATATCACATCAATACTGGTTTGTTTGTCTAGTAGATCATGTAAACACACAGTTAAAATATTTGGACAATAACCCTGCGATATTTTGATGAAGTAAGTGAAAGTTCTTATGCCCAAAAAAGCTGATCTTCTTCTACTGCTAATGGCTTTGTTTGAGAAGATGCGCTTGGTGTGACTATCAAAGGATCGGTCTTTCCTGTTGTAGTTTTGCAGCTAGGATCTCCTATTTGCTCCAACTCGCGAATAAGATGATATAAATCATTAAATATAGTTACCATACCTCTCTTGTTTATGACGCCGAATCGATTAAACATGTCATGGTCATACGTCAGGTTCAAGTTCGAGTCCAAACAATAGGCATACTGATGTGTTGTGTTGTCCAGATATAGTAAATTTTTGAACAGTTCTATTCTTGAATTAAATAAATTAAAATTATTAAATAATTTAAATGTCGGCACCATGATTATAATACTACGGGAGCTAGCAACGTTTGGAAAGTAAGAATTTTAGGTCAGCTGATTTTGTGATATGTCGTCCTTCTTGCTCTTTCGGTTAGAGTCTGGGCTATCTGGCTGGCGGTAGTGGTTGCGTTGTTTAGTGCGCATCCTACCTGTCCAGGTGATAATCCTGGATTGGGGCGTAATTTTTAATTTTTTGTTTTTAAATAAGTCTACCTGACATACTTTTTTTATTGCCAGACATTTTTGACAATGCTAATTATGAGCCATACGCGATTTTTTTTTTTTTATAAATATTTTAAAGTATTTTATAATGTCTGTAAATTTAATATTATGTTATTTAAAGATAAGAAAAACTTAAAATTAATTTGCCAGATATTAATTCAATTGTTAAACCTTGAATTAAAATAAAAAAGTCATGAAAAGTATTGCAGTATGATGCAAGTAGTCCGAGAGAGATAGTTAAAATGCGAGAGAGATAGACAGCGACAGTGACGCAACCGGCAAGATTACAAGATGGCGTCAGTCTAATGTCACATGTTTGTTTTTGTTTTTACCCGACTGCCAAGAAGGGTTATGTTTTTCGCGCGTATCTTGTATGTATGTATGTATGTATGTGTGTAAAATTCTTTATTAGGTACCTCATATCTTCGAAACAGCCGAATGGATTTCAATAATTAGGGTATCGTTGGATTCGTATCGATTACCAAAGTGTTCTTAGCTTAGAGTATAGATAAGAAACTAAAGAGTGAGCCTATCAGGGTATGAATCGTAAGCACTAGTATGAACTAGTTTTGTCGTGAATTTTGTATAAAGATCGAGGGCGCCGTTTTAATAAATAAATGCGGACAACATCACATACATTGCTCTGAACCCAAAGTAAGTAGCTAAAGCACTTGTGTTATGGAATTCAGAAACAACGAAGGTACCACAAACACCCAGACCCGAGACAATGTAGGAAAGTTGATTTCTACATTTATTTATTTATTTATTTATTTATTTATTTATTTATAATAACCAACTTGAATTAACAGCTTAAAACCACACACACAAGTTATAGGTCTGTACAAAAACATAACTACTTAAAAAGAACAAATTAAACATACTGACAAGCACAATTATAAATACAAACAGAAACAATAGAAATAATATAAAAATGTAAACAATTATATGTACAAATAAAAACAACGACTCTGTAACAATAGACTCTAGGTAACGAGTAGCAGTGCTAAGGAATGTCAGCTCAGTAGTCGCAAAGACATCTAAAGTATCATCAAATGATATAATGTTATTTATGAGTGTAAGTGCTACATATAATGGACTAGCCTTGAGGGATTTGGATGTTTGGGGCACAGAAAATAAAGGACGTAGCCGAGGGCGGAGTGTATGACGGATAGGTAGAGGGATATTGAAGGAAATATACTGTAAGAGCGAAGAGTTGAAGTGGGAACCACGAATAAGGCGGATGAAATATTTTACCGTGGCAAGATTTCTCCTGACTTCTAAGCATTGGTAGGTTACCATACCTAGTACAAAAGGTGTAGGATACATATACGGATAATACCCATATAATTTTAAATAAAGATAGCGAACAAAAGACTTTTGGACCTTTTCAATGACTAATGTATAGACTTTCTCGTGCGGGTTCCAGATTATACTGTTGGTTTCAAGTATACTGCGAATGTATGAGTTGTATAAGAGTGTGATAGCTAGTCTATCATTGAAAATTTTGGCCTGACGTAACACGAAACCTAAATTTTTGCGGGATTTGTTACAGGTCTGAAGTATGTGCTGGTTGAAAGTTAGGTGTGGGTCAAAGTTTGTACCTAGGTCTCGTATAGTTGTTACACGTTTTAAGGGTTCGTTATTCATGGTGTAGGTGTAGTGTATGGGTTGTGTGGTTTTTGAGAAAGTCATGATAGCGCACTTACTGATATTAAGGCTGAGGTTGTTAACCGTACTCCAGGCGTGTATATTGTCGATGTCAAGCTGTAGTATAGCTGTATCGCTAGAGTTAATTATTGGTAAAGCTACTTTAAGATCATCAGCGTACATTAAAACTGTGGAATGTTTTATATGTGTAGGTAGATCATTAACAACTATTAGAAAGAGTAGAGGTCCGAGATTAGTGCCCTGTCCTATGCCAGAGGTGACCGAGTAGCACTCGGAATTGGCATATTGATATGTAACATACTGCTTGCGCCCTCGTAGGTAATTCGCAAAAAAATTAACCAGCGGTGCGGAGAAACCTGCCAAAGCTAGTTTATTTAAAAGAATGTCGTTATCTACCCGGTCGAAAGCCTTCTGAAAATCAAAATAGGCTACATCGATTTGCTTTTTTTGACAGATATTTTCTGCTAATAGCGTAGTTATATTGAGCAAATTAGACGTGGTTGAACGACTTTGCAGAAATCCATGCTGCTCATCTACGAACCACCGTCGTAGTTGTATATATATTTTTTTATAAAGTACCGATTCAAATATTTTACCGAATACGGATAATACTGCTATTGGTCTATAATTTTTAATTTCACTTTTAGGACCGCTTTTATGAACTGGGAGCACTCTAGATGTTTTCCACTCAGTAGGATAAATATTGGAGGAAATAGATAGGTTGAAAATAAACGTTAAGGGCTGTTTAAAGATATCGCACCCATCCTTAACTATGAACTGAGGTATTCCGTCAGGCCCTTGAGTAGATTTAGGGGGTAACCGAGCCATAGCGCCACGCAGATCTGATTCTTGTATGTGCTCAATGTTCACCCGCCGAGATGCGCAGTTAAGAGATACATTGACCCGACCGGGGATCGAACCCGGGACCTCAGAGCTAGCGACACCTTGAAACCGGTGCGTACGCCACTCGACCACGGAGGTCGTCAAAATTTATCTAAAACATTAATATTATCCTAACAATGTCAAAACCATCGATATTTTCGCATATAAGTCTGTCGTTGCGCGAAAAATAACTTAAATCAGTAAACGAATGTACCTACTAGATACAGCCGAAAAAGTGCTCTCGCTTGGCACAAAGGGAAACTAGCGATAGTAGCGGTCTATAGTATATCTAAAGTCTATGGTTCTTAGATATGTCACGTCAAATAAAAACCAACATGGCGTCCACGAGGTGCCATAGATTGAGGTAAAAAAAAATAAAAAAATATGTTTGCTACAATATGGGTATCAAATTAAAGGGCTTGTAACGAGGATTCCAAAATAGTATATCATTTACGTATAAAAAAAATACTATGTGAAAAATTGTTTTTTATACAAACTAAATACATACTCGAATGCCGTACGCTAGGTGGATCGCCAGTTCCATCACCATGAAAGTACATAAAAGCCTACCAGGGCTGCAAGTTTGTGCTGATTTTTTCTTATGTTTAGTTTCGATTATTTTAAAGATTTAAGCATACATAGGGACAGACAGACAGCTTGTTTTTATACTATGCAGTTAAAGTGATTAAAAAGTTAAGTACCTATTTTATTACCCGACTGCCAAGATGGGTTATGTGCAGTTGAATCAACAGAACAGTTTCGAAACATTGCGCGCGCATGGTTCGCGGCGCGCCTATATAAAGCGGGCCGCGAGCCGCGTCTCGTCTTGTATCGTTCAGGTATTCGTAACGAATGGACGCATTCAGTCTACGCACTACGTTCACTTGAATATCGGGTCGCAAATACATGTTATCACAAAACCGTGCTTTTTAGCGCGAATATTTACTTTGAAAAAAGTACCTATTAGAAAATAAAAAACGTATTTTTTATTTAATTAGTTCTACTTATGTAAAGTATTTTAAATTAGTTATGTAATCATTATTTTGTAGGTAGCCATTTTTTATCTCCAAGTTAGGTTTAAAGGAATATAGATAAGGTTTGTTTTGTAAGTATTGATTTCTTTTTTCTGCATCTTATTGTATAACTACACTTCTACATATTATTTTTATGTACTAAGTACATAATAAATATATAAAGCCGCAAGTGATATAACATAATTATATTACTAACATCTAACGCAAATAGTAGTTTTCTTTTGAAATAATTGATACTTTTTTTTTTTTCTATTTTATTTCTTTGTGTTTTCTTGATTAATTAAATACCGATTTTCCAAAATGCCTTTATCTCGGAAAACAAAATGAGCTAGTACTGCTAAGGAAAAAATTAAAACTGAATCCCCGCGATCACGTAAAAAACGTCTTAATAAAATGTCAGAAAGAATGGCTTTAATATATAGTCAGCTTTCTCAGGAGTCGAAACAAAAAATATCAAAAGAAAATAATGACCGTAAACAAATCAGGCAATCAAAAGAAACTACGGCTGAAAGAGAGCAAAGATTATCATATTCAAGGAAGAAAAATTCTGATACTCGTAAAAACGAACCAGTATCGACTCGTGCCGTTCGATTGAAACGGAAGAGGGAGTACGAGTTTTCTAGGCGTGTAAGTGAGTCTCCATCATCTCGATCGGCCAGACTAGAGTCTATGAGGGAATATGTTTCTTCTAGTCGAGAGAACGAGTCTCCTTCTCGATCAGCCAGACTAGAGTCCATGAGGGAATATGTTTCTTCTAGTCGAGAGAACGAGTCTCCTTCTTCTCGATCGACCAGACTAGAGTCCATGAGGGAATATGTTTCTTCTAGTCGAGAGAACGAGTCTCCTTCTTCTTGATCAGCCAGACCAGAGTCCATGAGGGAATATGTTTCTTCTTGTCGACAGAACAAGTCTCCTTCTTCTCGATCAGCCAGATTAGAGTCAATGAGGGAATATGTTTCTTCAAGGCGAGGATGCGAGTCTCCTTCATCTCGAACAGCTAGATTAAATAATAAAATAATAATAATAATATTCCGGGACAACTCACACACGGTTATCTGATCCCAAGCTAAGCAGAGCTTGTGTTATGGTAACCAGACAACTGATAAACATACTTATATATTTCTAAATACATACATATTATAGATAAATTACACCCAGACAACCAGAACAAATGATCGTGCTCATCCCACAAACATTTGTCCTGGGTGGGAATCGAACCCACGACCTCCGGTATAGCAGTCAGGGTCACTAACCACTAGACCAACAGGCCCGTCAAGATTGAATCAAATATCCCAAACTTACACTCAGTTGTCTCCTGTTTCTCGTGAAGAGAGATTGTCTGTCATGAGGAATAGATCTCAAGCTCGAAGACAGTTGTTTTATGGATTTGAAGAAGCAATAGCGCAATTAGCTGATGTACCATGTTATGTTTGTACGAAATTATTATATCCAAAACAATGTCGTAATTTCAATGTAACTACTAATATAACGGTACTACCTTCAACTGCAAGCAAAATATCAAAGAACCAATGCCCTTCAAATGCATTTTGGAACAATATGATCGTAGCGCCCATTCCAGACGAACTTTCTTGTCTTTCTAAAATTGAAGTGAGGTTGATTTCAAGAATAAAACCATTTATCAAAATGTTACGTCTAGGTGGTCGCTATGGACATCAGGGGTTCAAAGGACAAGCCATATTATTTGCTCAGCAAGTTGAAGAAGTAGCGGAACAACTTCCTTTATCAGGGGCAAATATGGGCCTTCCTATTGTGACAGAAAGCCTAGAAAATGTTACTAATAATAGAAGATACAGCGTAGATACCGAAAAAATTAAAAAAGCACTCGTATGGCTAGTACGAAACAACCGTTTATACAAGGATGTACAAATAAATTTTGCTATTAATGATGAAGAATTGCATCAAAGCATTTTACAGGTTATAACAATATCAGAACCCCAGACAGAATCTCTCCTCTCTCCGCAAACACATTTCAAAGAGATAGATAGCGAGAAGACTATTTTACGAGGGACATTCCATCAAGGCGATGAAAGATTCGGGAGTTCCAGAGGACGTCAATGCACTGCCATGGCTGCTGCAGCTATTGCTTACTCCAAAGTACAGTCTGTGTCACAGTGGAATACGTCTGATGTAGATCGTGTCCTCTTCGCAGGAAATACATATTTTATTGAATGTTTGTCAGGTTTGTCAAATGAGCCACAATATTTAAACACCGAAGAGCTGTTGTCTTCAATTTGTATTGCTTCATCAGAGTTGAATTTAGAAATACAATCCGATACTGTTGTTGGTGTCATTAATTCTAGTGCACTTAATGATTTAATTGAAAGTTACTTCAACGGATTGATCGGAGGATTAGAAAGTTTTTTCTTGAATCACAGTAATGGCATAATTACATGTGAAACCCAGATATCCCTTCCAATAATGCATTTAAATAATGAATATTACTTATTTGATTCTCATGCCCGTGGTCCGAAGGGCCACTTTGCTGGAAAAAATGGAACAGCAATGGTAATAAAGTTCATTAACCGTGAGAATTTGTGTAGTCATCTCTGCATAGCTTTAGGAGTACGTAGACAGCGGAATTTACAGTATTCTATTACAGCAATCAAACCAACTGTTGCAAGAACCAACAACATGTTTAATGAAAACGTATTAAATTTATCTATTGTAGAACCTGACTTTGATGGGTAAATGAGATGCGGTGTTTTGTACGGAGCCCTTAATGGGCTATGAGGTTATGACTTCGAAGGACCGTAGCGGGTGCGGGGAAATATAACTTTTTACGCGGATGTTGATATATAGAAGCCTGACACACAGTATGACTTGACTTGCAGGGAAGGATTAGGAGTTGGGACTTACTTGCTGACTGATGTGGATGGTGCGCGTTGCTGCAGGCCTGATGTGCTGTAGTTCTTGGTTTGCACTATCACTCACGCACTTTTGTCCATACCTATGTGTGCCGGCTACACAGTATACATTTTTAGCGGGTAAATATATAAGCGATGACTTAAACTGCAGTTAAAGTATTAAACTTGCGGAGCGGTGTTGCCGTGGTTGGTTTTTCGAAACTTCTCGACTGTTGGCCGTAGGCGCGCCGCGATTGGCGCGTGCGGCGAGTCTTCCTTCTCTTTCTGCTGTATGAAAGCGGGATAGGAGGGAAAGGGAAGGATAGCCAAGTCATACTGCAGTCGAATAAAATTGTTTTGCGTTCGGAAATTGAATGATATATTTTTAAAGATTTGCGCGAGCATTCTCCCCGGCTTTGAGGATATGTAGTATCCTCAAAAGGAAAGGAAATTATATAGAAAGCAGGCTTAAAGTATTTTAAATATGTTAGGAAACTATAAAAAAGTTTAAGTTTAAATTATGCGGTAATGTTACTGAGAAGGTAAAGGACATAGTTTGACAACAGGTCTCTTGAAAGAGCCACTACATGTCTTCACCATGGCTACGCGGGTTGTCCCATCCTTGCCGGGAAAAACTTCAGTAATTACACCCATTGGCCAACGTAAAGGAGGGACATCATCCTGATGTATGAGAACCACTGTACCAATCTTAATATTGTCTACGGATTTCAGCCATTTTTGTCTAATTTGAAGATTATGTAAATATTCTATTCGCCATCTCTTCCAGTAACTACAAACCATTTGGTCAAGTAATCTCTTGCGGCAAGTTAGAGACTTCGTCGTGTCGGGAACATTCATAACGGGCAAAGAAGTCAATGGAGAACCCATTATAAAATGAGCGGGAGTAAGCGGTTCTGGATACGGATCCTCATTCAGGACACAAAGCGGTCTGGAGTTCAGAATTGCCTCAATCTCGGTGAGAACAGTCGAAAGCTCCTCGTATGTAAGAATTTGAGAACCGATAACACGGTATAAATGAGTTTTAATTTATTTAATATTAGATTCCCACAACCCTCCAAAGTGGGGAGCGCGGGGTGGAATCATTTCCCACTCTATGCGCTAGCGGTCAGCAAGTAGTTCTTGCAATTAAGCCTTGGCTCCAACGAAATTTGTTCTGTTATCGGAATATAAACAATCTTTTAAAAGCGGAAATAAAGGTATCAGATGACAGGTCTGTAACCAATTCAATATGAGCTGCCTTGGTAACGAAGCAAATAAATAGGCATATGTAAGCTTTTTTACTTCTTTGACCTCGGCGTCTACATAATGTAACCTTAATGGGACCAGCGTAGTCCACACCCGTATGAACGAACGCTTTGGTCTCCTGTACGCGACAAGCGGGTAAATCAGCCATATTTGGGCTGGGATGTGAAGGAGAAACTTTAAAACAAAAGTTACAAACGTGTAATCTTTTTCTTATGACACCTCTAGAGGAGAGGATCCAGTACCTTTGCCGTAAAATAGAAGTAAGAACATTTGCGCCAGTGTGGCAATGAATGCGGTGATAATAGTCTATCAGAACATTCGTGAAATTATCATTTTTTGGCAAAAGAACTGGATGCTGAGCATCATAGGGAAGATCAGCGTTTGAAAGTCTGCCTCCGATTCTAATTATACCTTGCTCGTCTATGAAAGGATCGAGCCTTTTAAGTTGTGAGGAAAGTTTTTTATGATTAATCTCTTCATAAACGTTTTCAAAGTGATGTTGTTGAATGCAACGAATTAAGTAGGTCTCAGCGGCCGCCAAATCACGGACAGTAATGGACATGTGTGATTTGTCCTGAGGAATAATGCGTAAAAATTTTAGGATGTATACAATTAGGTATGTGTAATATTTTATTTAGCGAAGTAAATTTTTGAGCGAAATGATATATTAAGTTAAGTTCTGGAGCGGTAGATATCAAAGTTAAAGATTTATTATTAAATTCAGGCAGTTGTTCGTTGCATGAAGAGACAAAGGGAGTGATAGGCCACACTCCCTTTTGGGCAGTCGTGTAAAAAGGTTTCAAAATAATGAATATTTATTTTATGCGCTTTCAATTGTTGAACTTTGTAAAGCTCAACAAAATGTATCAGTTTGTGCAAAATTACGCATGAATGGTGCACAACCTAGCGATGTAGTACAAAATGTACATTTGATGATGCGTAACATTCGCGGTACTTCATCATATTGGCACAAAGCTTATACAGATCTTAATCGTAATGATTTAAATTGGCCTGATATCTTGAAGGCCCTCTTAGTTGCCGATGGTCGACCTAATATTCTCGTTGAAGAGCTCACTTTTCCGGAGAAATTACGTTTGGTTGAACAGTATCCAATTACTCTATCAAGGCAGTTTATGATCCGAATAAATGCTTTATTCAAACGGCTCAAGCAGAAAGAAAATCCACTTCTTGGAAAATGCTTAGCAGACTATTGGTGGCGTGTGGAATTTTAACTACGTGGTAGCCCTCACGTACACATGGTTGTGTGGTGTGAGCAAATGCCTTCCTTTGACAGTCCACAAGGCGTTGAACTACTAGACCAAGTAGTCACCTGTAAAGTACCAGATCCAGTAGAAGATAAAGAAATGCACGATTTGGTCATAAAATTACAAACACATAGACACACTCAAACATGTTTTAAAAGGAATACGATATGTAGATTTGCTTTTCCTAAACCAGTTTCAAATGTGACTAAAATTTTAGACGAAGAGCAAACTGCCAATAATAAAGGTAAATTTTATATTTTGAAAAGAAAAGACACCGAAACTATGATTAACTCATACAGCTCTGAAATATTAAAGTTGTGGTCTGCTAACATGGATATCCAACCATGCGGCTCGGCTCTTGGTATAGCTTATTACATATCTAGGTACATTTCAAAATCGGAGCCTGCAGAAATTACATGTTCAATAAGAGAGGCTATTAGACGAGTACGTGAGCAAGGTGGTGATATTAGCAGACAGGTTTTTGCAATACAAAATTACATTTTGACACATCGCGCGAAGTATCGGCATGTGAATGTGCGTTCCGTTTATGTCATTTAATACTACGAGATAGTTCTCGAAAATGTATTTTTGTGAATTCGTGTTTTCCAGAAGAGAGATATCGTATGCTCAGAATTGACAGTGATTGTTCCGAACCTTTTAAAAATATTTTTGATAGATATGTGTGCAGACCTCGCTATCTAGAAAATCTCAGTTTAGGAGAGTTTGCCATTTGGTATGAAGCAGTAACTAGGCACCAGAATAACATCGACGGTGACGAACAAGACATGGATGCTTATGAGAATGAACAGGATTATACGAATGATCAACATCAATACATTACATTGGTTTCGGAGGGGCGGACTACTGGCGGACACCAACTAAGGTTATCCCGCAGTCTACCTGGGACGATCTCCTAATATTGTTGGTACGTGCGTCTTGCGTTCGTGTCGCTGGTACACACGTACCCCACGCACCCCTCAATGCGTACTTCAGAAGTTATTGACGACCTATACGGGGTACACCCCCACGTCTCTAACTATAGGATGTGACGTCGTGTAGAATCAATGAAACACAGATGACATCTTGAGAATCTTGAGAATTCGGGTTTCGCCTTGTTCTTGTGTGTTCACTACCGGAGCTGAGCTGCGACTGAACTGCAACGAAAAGTGGCGCTGTATTTATACAGCGCAACTTTACCGCCGCGTGCCTCACTCCAATTAGAGTCTAATTTTGATTTATCGAGTATAAAATCTGAAAATACCGAATTAAAAGAAAAGGTTCAAATATTAGAGGCTAAATTACAATAATAATAATAATATTCAGGGACAACTCACACACGGTTATCTGATCCCAAACTAAGCAGAGCTTGTGTTATGGTAACCAGACAACTGATAAACATACTTATATATTTCTAAATACATACATATTATAGATAAATTACACCCAGACACCAGAACAAATGATCATGCTCATCACACAACATTTGTCCTGGGCGGGAATCGAACCCACGACCTCCGGTATAGCAGTCAGGGTCACTAACCACTAGACCAACAGGCCCGTCAAATCATTTAATGCTAGTAATACCAACACTAACACTGAAGTTACTCCGGTAACTAGCCCGCTACCCGCTATCGCCGCACAACAAGACCTCATCCTTGAGATGCAAGAACGTAATCGACGCTTGAACAATGTTATTGTAGTGGGTATTCCGGAAATTAATGAAGCAAATTCTACCTTACGAAAGCAGAATGATCAGAAATTGGTTATGAAATCTATTAAAACTATTTACGATAACTGTCCGATGCCTATATTTACAATGAGAATTGGCAAATATCAGTATGGCAAAAACAGACCGATAAAAGTATGTTTCGAGTCCTCAAATACGGTCAAACATATTTTTAAAAACAGATCTACACTAAGCAAAGATTTTCGTATTTACGCCGATCAAACAACTAGTCAACAAAACTACCTAAAATACTTGTAAGATGAGTTATTGCGCCGTGAAAAAGAAGGTGAATCAGACCTAACGATAAAATACATTAATGGTAATCCAAAAATAGTACAAAAGTCTACAAAAAACTCCACTCCCGAAGTACAAATTTAGATAATGACAATAAAATTAATTATTATATAAAGTCTAACTTTGAAAACTTATCTATTTATCAGTCATCGTTAAAAATATTTTATGCAAACATTCGCAGTGTGCGAACCGCGGGAAGATTTGACGAATTAAAATGCATCTTCAAGGCCATAAATACTGTAATACACTTGATTATATTAACAGACGTGGATTCAATCAGACTCGGAAGGAAACTATTTTATATTAGAGGATTATACGCATGTTTATAACTACAGAAAAGATAAACGGGGAGGTGGCGTTTCTATTTATATACACAAAAGTTTAAAGTATGACTTATCTGAAGAATTATACTGTGACGGTATTCATTACGTGTGGGTGTACCTACCTCGTTTTGGCCTACACGTTGGAGCTATTTACAAACCGAATAAAAGAAATACAAAACAATTCATAGACACGTATTCAGAACAGTTAGAGAAATATAAAAGAGGTTTAGTGTTTGGCGATTTAAATATAGATTTATTGAAGAGTGGGGGCGATACCTTAAACTACCTAACGATGTTACAAGAATCTGGTTATGAAATATTAAATAAAATACACGAAGATTATTGCACACGACAAACAAATTCTACAAAAACTATTCTGGATCATGTTTGTTCTACGATAAATAATGGCGCTTGCAATTTAACAATAATAGACTCACCTCTATCGGACCACAAACAGCTTTATTTAGAACTTGCCAAATATAAGTTCTTATTCGTCGGTTGCGATGCGCGGTCTAGTACGGTCGCGTGTGCGCTGCTACGCCTGAATATTATATTCGCGAATCGCGCGGCTTTAGCCGCTGCCCGGTTTCCGCTATGAGTACTCAAACGCTCATAGCCAATGAAGTTCTGGCATTTATCAAACATGCTATTGATTACATGGACGAGGTCAGCATCTTGCAGATCTGCAAGTCATCGTTCAAGGAGGATGAGATTTGCAGTGCCAAGTTGCTGCTGTTCACGACGCTTGGCAAACTCAGCCAGATGCCGTCTCGTCGAAGGGACGGCACAGAGAAGAGCCTCCAAGACATCGTGACGTTGTTAAAGGAGACCGACCCGGACGACGTGCCTGAATTCGTGGCGAAGGATCTGCACAAGCTGCCTCCCGTCACGTTCGACCACGTAGATGTCACCAGGCTGCTGAAGGATATAACACTCCTGAAGCAAAGCCAGGTCGAGATGCAGCATCAGCTGGAGGTGTCCAACAACACCATCAGTGATCTACGGGCAGAAGTAGTGTTATTGCGCAATGCAATTTCTGCAAGTAGGTCACCTAGCAACGCGAATGTGAACACGCGTCGCGGGGCACAAAACGCCTCTATCTGCAGTTTCGAGTCGGCGGGCTCGAATGCGTCACCAGCTGCCGAGAATGCAAGCGTTGTAACATGTGCCGCGGCCGTCCCTGCCTCGTCACCGGTGGAGACGACGACGTGTCTAGGTTCGACGACCCCCAAACGAGCCTACGCAGCAATTGTAGCCGCCGCTAAAAAGCCTGTTGAGCCACAAAACTCGCAGGTTAAACTAGCGGCAACTTATTGAGAAACAGAATCAAAATATGATTGCATTGATTTCTTCGTTGCAACCACAAGAATCAAGCTATCGCTTCACCCTGCCAGAGTTTAACCCTGATAAAGAAGAAAGTGATGCGAGGTCGTGGAGTGCAACGGCGGATATTTGTTTTGAAGAAAACCCACCACATGGAGGCCGTCTCATTGTTATCATCAGCAAGGCCCTGAAAGGTAGCGCGTCAGCATGGTTGTCTCAGATATCATACCCTGGGATAACGTGGACGGAATTCAAGGACCTGTTTACTGCAAGGTTCATATCTACAGACACATGTGCAGGTACCCTCATAAAATTACAAAATGAAAAACTAAAAGATAACGAGTCGCTAGCTGCGTGTGCGAGTCGTATTTATCGTTATTACTTCCTTAATGAATCGTTGGAAAGATTGCACCAAAGAACAGATCGCCGTAGCAACTGCCCTCGCGCATATTTCACAACATGATTCGCGACTACAACGTCTTGCTTTTACAACTGAAATTACTACCCGGCAACAGCTACAAAAAGAATTACAGGCGTTTACGTATCACAAGAGAAAAGCGCCCGCAGCTGAGGCGTTGTCGACATCCGATAGCAAACGAGCAAAATTCTACAAACATTCATCACCGAAGTGTTTTAGCTGCGGGAAATTGGGTCACCGGCAGGCTGAGTGTAGATCGGAATCCAAAAACTACAAGCCAAGGTCACCTGTGAAATCGACCGTAACTTCCACTTCTCAACGTGTAGATAAACCATCAAGCATTAGATGTTTTAAGTGCGGAGAGTTAGGACACGTGGCGAGCCGCTGTACTACGAGGACCGGTACCCGTGGCGGCAGTAATGACACCAGTGCGAAAGCCGAGCATCGGGTCGACTTGTGCGTTGTAGAACCTCCTACTGGATACCTTCAACATCGCGGTGAGTCTTTTCTTTTTACCTATGATTCTGGTTCTGAGTGTTCATTAATAAAGGAAAGCTTAGCAACAAAATTTTGTGGACAACGAAGTTATAATATTGTTTCGCTAACTGGTATCGGCCAAGGAAGCATAAAATCAACAGAACAAATTTTAGTTGAAGTCATAATTAATGAGCACTCATTAGAATTATTATTACATGTGTTACCTGACATTTATTTACGCAGTAACATAATGATTGGTCGCGAATTAATGTATTTAGGGTTTTCGATTATGATGACGAGTACTAGTTTTCATTTATTAAAAAATAATGTTGTTAATAACTGCACCATTCAGAACTCTTCTCTTGATTTTAGTTGTATTGATACAGATATACCCTTTGAACATAGACCGCAACTTATGAAGATATTAAATCATTATTCAAATTATTTTGTAACCGGTATGCCAACCACACGTGTCACGACGGGTGAATTAGAGATACGTTTAAAGGATCCGAGTAAAACAGTGCAAAGACGTCCCTATAGGTTATCGGTTGAGGAACGTAACATTATGCGAAATAAAGTTGATGAGCTTTTACGTGCAAACATAATTAGACCAAGCTGTTCACCTTTTGCTAGCCCGGCTTTGTTAGTTAAAAAACAAGACGGGTCCGATAGGATGTGTATTGACTATAGAGAACTCAATGAGAATACTATTTCAGATAGATTTCCCCTCCCGATTATTACAGATTTGATATCGCGTTTACAAGGAGCCACATGCTTTACTAAACTGGACTGTGCTAGTGGGTTTCATTTAATTCCTTGCCATGAGGAGTCAATAGAGCGTACGGCCTTTATTACTCCTGATGGTCAATATGAATACCTGACTATGCCTTTTGGTTTAAAGAATGCTATCACTGTATTTCAAAGAGCTATTGTTAATGCATTGGGAAACTTGGCACGCGATTACGTTTTCGTTTACGTTGATGACGTCATGATTCAGGCAGAATCGGTGGAACAAGGACTAGACCGACTTAATACTGTTCTTGAAGTACTTACAAAAGCGGGCTTTTCTTTAAATTCAAAAAAATGCTCTTTTCTTAAAACTAAAATTGAGTTCTTAGGTTATGAAGTGGAAAACGGTAATATTAGGCCAAATAAGCGAAAAGTAGAGTCCCTCACGGCGTTACCACCACCTGAAACCATTATCATCAGTCGGCTGCGATGCGCGGTCGAGTACGATCGCGTTTGCGCTTTTACGTCTGAATATTATATTCGCGAATCGCGCGGCTTTAGCCGCTGCCCGGTTTCCGCTATGAGTACTCAAACGCTCATAGCCAATGAAGTTCTGGCATTTATCAAGCATGCCATTGACTACATGGACGAGGTCAGCATCTTGCAGATCTGCAAGTCATCTTTCAAGGAGGATGAGATTTGCAGTGCCAAATTGCTGCTGTTCACGACGCTTGGCAAACTCAGCCAGATGCCGTCTCGTCGAAGGGACGGCACAGAGAAGAGCCTCCAAGACATCATTACGTTGTTGAAGGAGACCGACCCGGACGACGTGCCTGAATTCGTGGCGAAGGATCTGCACAAGCTGCCTCCCGTCACGTTCGACCACGTAGATGTCACCAGGCTGCTGAAGGATATAACACTCCTGAAGCAAAGCCAGGTCGAGATGCAGCATCAGCTGGAGGTGTCCAACAACACCATCAGTGATCTACGGGCAGAAGTAGTGTTATTGCGCAATGCAATTTCTGCAAGTAGGTCACCTAGCAACGCGAATGTGAACATGCGTCGCGGGGCACAAAACGCCTCCATCTGCAGTTTCGAGTCGGCAGGCTCGAATGCGTCACCAGCTGCCGAGAATGCACGCGTTGCAACGTGTGCCACGGCCGTCCCTGCCTCGACACCGGTGGAGACGACTACGTGTGTAGGTTCGACGACCCCCAAACGAGCCTACGCAGCAATTTTAGCCGCCGCTAAAAAGCCTGTTGAGCCGCAAAACTCGCAGGTTAAACTAGCGGACAAGGCAAAAAGGGGTAAACGGAGCCTGTCAAAAACAAAACAGGTTCTGAAAAGGCAGGGTCCAGAGAAGGACACGGGCGACAGCGATGGTTTCATCAAGGTGGAGAAGAGGAAGAAGAAGAAGCCTCCTTGTCGGAACCAGTGCGGTACTGCGGTGGCAGGACCCAACATGTTGCTGCGTCCAGCCGTACCGACAACGCTGCTGTACGTGTCCAGAATGCATCACTCCACGAAGGTTGAGGAGGTCGTGGAATACATGCGCGTCAAGACCAACTGGACTTTGAGGGTCGAGCTGTTGGAGCCGCGTCACAAAACGAACTTCAAGTCGTTCGTGGTGCGCGTTCCGACACATCACCTCGAGAAGTTCCTCAAAGAAGAGTTTTGGCCGAAAGGAGTTATGTACCGCCGGTTTCGTGGCCAGCTACGTAACACCAGTCAGCGAAACACGACGCCGACACCTCGTGTACATTAGTATTAGTTAATTATGTTATATATATTTATAGTATTTCTTAAGTTGTATAATTGTAGTATAGTATTGTATATATTTATATGGGCCTTGATGCCTGAAATAAATGGATTATTATTATTATTATTATTACACAATTAAGGCAATTCCGACGGGCCTGTTGGTCTAGTGGTTAGTGACCCTGACTGCTATACCGGAGGTCGTGGGTTCGATTCCCGCCCAGGACAAATGTTGTGTGATGAGCATGATCATTTGTTCTGGTGTCTGGGTGTAATTTATCTATAATGTGTATGTATTTAGAAATATATAAGTAAGTTTATCAGTTGTCTGGTTACCATAACACAAGCTCTGCTTAGCTTGGGATCAGATAACCGTGTGTGAGTTGTCCCAGGATATTATTATATTATTATTATATTATATTATATTATTATATAATTCATAGGGTTAGCTTCTTACTTTCGACAATTTGTTGCACAGTTTGCGAGTTTAATGGCCCCACTTTATAGATTAACGTCCCTAAAGGGAAACTTCATTTGGAAACCGGAGCATGAAAATATTAGACAAAAAATTATTGTAATATTGACCAATGACCCGATTTTAAAAAAATTTAATCCTAGTCTCCCCATACAACTACATACAGACGCAAGTTCAGAGGGGTACGGCGCTATTTTATTCCAAACCCATAACGGTAAACGACACGTGATTGCTTACTTTAGCAAACGCACTTCTCCCGCAGAATCACGATATCATTCTTACGAACTAGAAACACTAGCGGTTGTAAATGCTATTAAGCATTTTAGACAATACTTACATGGACATAAATTTCTAGTAGTAACAGATTGTAATTCCCTGAAGTCTTCCCGAAGTAAAGTCGACTTAACACCTAGAGTGCATAGATGGTGGTCCTATCTTCAGTGTTTCGATTTCGATATCGAATATAGACCAGGTAAACGCATGGCACATGCCGACTTTTTATCTCGAAATCCTTTACCGTCCTCATCGAACAATAGTCGCCCTAGCAGTAGAATAGAACCCAAACGAGTAAATATAGTCGAGCTCTCTCCAAATTGGTTGGTTGCTGAACAGCAACGAGATAACGAAATAACTAAAATTGTTGATAATTTGAATAACTCTAGGATAGAAGATAGTGTAGCCAACACGTATGTCCTTAGATCTGGCGTACTGCATAGAAAGGTTCAACGTAATGGTAGGACACGGTGTCTTCCAATTGTACCACACGCTTTGAAATGGTCCGTCAAAAACAACATTCATGAATCCATTATTCACCTTGGGTGGGAGAAGACACTCGAAAAAGTATATGACCATTATTGGTTTGAGGGAATGTCGCGTTACGTAAAAAGATTCGTGGAAAACTGTGTGACGTGTAAAGTAGCTAAGTCCCGATCAGGCAAAGTGCAAGCCGAGCTTCACCCCATACCTAAGGTTACATCGCCATGGCATACTATTCACATAGACGCCACCGGTAAACTTAGTGGAAAAAATGACGTGAAAGAATACGCATTTGTTCTAATCGATGCTTTTACAAAATTTGTTTTACTATATCACTCTACTAATATCGATACAAAAAGTAGCATACAAGCGGTTTCCAATAGCGTAGCTCTTTTCGGTACACCCACTCGGATCATTGCTGATCAAGGAAGATGTTTTGCGAGTAAGGAATTTCGTGAATTTTGTGACAGTAAAAATATAAGCCTTCATTTAATTGCGACTGGCACTTCTCGTGCGAACGGGCAAGTTGAGCGAGTCATGAGTGTATTGAAGTCGATGCTTACAGCTGTAGAGATAAACTCAGAAAAATCATGGCAGGATTCTCTAGGGGACGTGCAACTAGCCCTCAATTGTACCGTCAATAGGGTTACAAAATGCTCACCACTCGCAATTATGATCGGCAAGGTGGCCAGGCCACTTTCTTTGATGACTAGCGATATCGAAAATGATGAGATGTCTATTGATCTAGGTGTACTTAGAGAAAATGCTGCAAGCAATATAGAAACATCTGCTGAATATGACAGAAAAAGGTTTAATAGTTCAAAGGCAAAGCTAAGTAAATTCACAGTAGGCGAGTTCATATTAATCGAGAACGAAGAGAGAAATCAAACCAAATTAGATCCAAAATTTAAAGGTCCATTTAAGATAGTAGAAGTTCTGGATGGTGACCGTTACTTACTAAAGGCTTTAAATTCAAAACGTACCTATAAGTATGCGCATGATAGAATAAGGAAAATGCCAGAAGCTAAAGTACTCATAGAATTAAGTGAAAGCTGTAAATTACCGAATTCTAATAATGAAGGTGTTTCGAAACCACCACTTGACGTTGCTGCGAATTCTCTTAACAATTAAATTTGTGAATGATTACAATAGTCACAGGGATGACTATCTTTCTTTTTTTTTGTTATTGTTGTTCATATTATCACAGGGATGATAATGTTTGTGTGCGCAGATATGAATTGCGCATCAGTCACGGGGATGACTGTCTGATAAGATGATAGTCACAGGGATGACTTTCTGTTAAATTATTTTAGTCACAGGGTTGACCAAAGTGTGTGTGCGCATATTTGTCGTGTTTTTAAGTCATCGACTTGTTAAGGGATAATTTGCAGCAGAAGTCAGTTACTTTCGTTGAGTAGGTTTCAATAACTATGTAACCGAATATTGTATTTAAAGTAAAATGATTTAAGGACAAACGACTTGTTTTATTGGCTCCAAGCAGACTAGGTCAGATGTGGCCGAGCGTGAATGATACTGTGCGGTATTTCCTTTTGTTTCAGATTAGCACACGAGGACGTGTGCCACGCAGGATGACCGTGTCGCATCCGGATCATGAGTACGGATCGTCAACTACACACAAACGTCAGGATGACGTGTACAGAGCCTAGAGTTGGGAGGGATAACATTAATAAAAGTGGGTGCACTCGGTAACCCGGGTTCAGTTCTTATACTAACCACATCAAAGTGTACCTACTTGCCTAGGAACTGTGCTGTGTGATTAATTAACAAGTAAATAGTGAAATAATTATAGTGTATTTAATTTGTTATTTGCCTTACCTACAATAAATCATTTTATAAGTCTACGAAGAAGTTATTTCTCACCCGGATCCCTGCTTATGCCCACAATGAGTGACCGAGAGGACAACGTATCTCCGATATATATTTATAGTATTTTTAAGTTGTATTAGTATAGTATTGTATATATTTATATGGGCCTTGATGCCTGAAATAAATGGATTATTATTATATTATAAACACTGTCATAAGCAACGATTACAATATGAAGCCATTGACTACTCAGACTTATATCAAAGCACGCTGGAAGCCAATTTCGTTACCTTGAATCACTCCTATTCCGAGCTGGAAAAGTTTATTGTCAGTCAAATTAAAAACATTACAATAACGAAAACTAAAATATTGAATCTGCCTAAGGAAAACTGGATAAACAAATCAATACTAAATGGAATACAGCAGCGAAACAATCTATGGCATTTGCTTAAAAAAGATAAGAATAATGAAGACCTGAAAAAAAAAATCATATTAGAAAGAAATAAAATAGGCGCTTGTATAAGACGTACAAAGGAAAATTACTTTTATAATGAATTCAAACAGTGCAAACATCCTAAAAAACTTGGAAATTATTAAACTCACTTAGTCTTGTAAGTAACAAAATTAATAATAATTGTGCTCCTTCGAAATTAATAGTAGATTCAAAGAATATAGTTGATACTTTTGAAATTTGTGAACATTTTAATATATTTTTTTCTTCTGTGGGCCAAAACCTAGCTAGAAAAATTCCTAAAACCTATACTAATAATTCCTATTATACTCTTACTTATCGTACTAACAAGGTCAGAACAGAATTAACTGAAATGAAGCCGTGTACCCTATCAGAACTATGGAAGATTATAAACGGCTTAGATACAAATTCTAGTACTGGTATTGATCAAATTAGTACAAAGTCGTTAAAATGTATTGCGGACATCATATCTGATAACTTAGTAGTATGTATAAATAAATGTTTGGATTCCGGAGTCTTCCCCGACAGCCTCAAGCTAGCCAGAGTTACACCCATCTTCAAATCAGGTAGTAGGACTGAAGCGAGTAATTATCGACCTGTATCAGTTTTATACGTAATATCGAAAATTTTCGAAAAAATTATGTACTCTAGACTTTACGAACACTTAACAGAAATAAACTACTTATACGAACATCAGTACGGTTTCAGACCTAAATCAAATACCTTGTCAGCAACGATCGATCTTGTAACGAAAATAAAGAATCATATTGATGAAAAAAAAAATGTTTTAGGTATATTTATTGATTTTAAAAAAGCCTTCGATACAATCAGTCATGAAATTATTTTGCACAAATTGAAAGATTTGGGTGTAACAGGTACAGCACTAAAGATCATTAAATCATATTTGGCAGATAGGTATCAAGTTGTAAAAATCGAAAATCAACAAAGTAGTCGTAGGAAAGTGACTTGTGGAATCCCACAAGGCTCGGTGTTAGGCCCATTACTTTTCTTAATATATCGCACACCTAGTTAAAGACTAGCCCAACTCTAAATATCACTTTTTTCAGAAATAAAAAAAAACGTTTAATTTAATTTATACTTAGTATATTAAAAACATTCTTATAGGTTCTTGTGTATAATTTTACGCAGTTAATTATTGTGATAATTGTTTTCCATCAAATACAACTAATACTTTATAATTTCGGTTTTTTAAGTTAGGTTGATATTCAAGACAAAATCATTGTTTAATATTTTTACTAAGTTGAATTGAGCTCATATTACTGGCTTTTTTTTAATTAGTGTGCTATTAATCTGTATTTGTATATCTAGTATTAACCACAAATAGTAGTGTATACATTATTTATTTTCGATGCGATTATCATAATAAAACAAATATATCAAAAAAGAAATTACCTTTATTTAGGTTACAAAGAAACAAAAAAGCAACACTTTTAAAAATCTCTATAAAAATTCTATAAAGCTACGAATAGGTTTGTGAAAACATAAACATAGTTATATTTAACATTAAATTGTATCAAAAAAGACATTTAGGAACATACAGAATTCCTTTTAACAACATATTTAAGGAATGTCTGTGATTAAAGACAATTATATTCAACTAGTATTATTGCTCGAACTAGCATTATCTTTTAAATTAGAACAAAATCAGTTTTTTTCTTCATCAAAGACATTACACAATTACTAGTATAATAATATGTTTAATGTCTTTGTTCTTCATTAATGAAAATAATAAAACAACGTAGGTCATTTCTTCCAAATTAAATAATGTAAAATCTTCAAATTAAATTGGCAAGTCTATCAAAAATACCTTTAACAATAATATAATCAGACTTTGTCTTTGGTACTTACTTAATCTATAAAATAGTTATTAAGATCTATGACCTAATAATCAGACTATAATGTTAAAAATTATAAAATAGGTATCCAAAATTTCTAATCCTAACACCTATTAAATCACAGAATACGATTAATAATAACACTTTTACCTCCTACTAGTACAACTTTATAAAATAATCAGACTTTGTTCCTATCATAACTAATAATCAGTACTTAGTAAATCACAGTTTAATAATATCAAATAATACACTTAAACCCTGTTCTGAAAAATTATTCTACAGCAAGTGCATTTTTGTAATAAGAATCGAAGTACATCTGGGGAATAATTTTCTTATTAATTAATTCCAGAATGTCCCGCTTTTTATTAGCACCCAACGGTATTTTTTGCACATACGCTTGTTTCAAATTTGAAGAAAATTCGTGATTTTGAGCTCGCCTTAGATTTCTTACAAACGCTTTCTTAAAAATCGACTCTTCATAAGAGGTTTTATAAAAAAATGACATCGGTTGCTGCTTTTCAACGCGTAGTTGTTTAATATCATGCCATTTGATTTGTTCTCTGTCTGCATTTACTGTGAAATTATTACCCCACTCTTCTTGAAGGGCCTTCAGATCATAGAACTTGTCATGTGTTAGTTCTTCCACATGATAAGGATTCCCAGTCTTTTTAGCTGACCTGATCAAGGTAGCGTATTGTTGTGGACAGTATATAGGACCTGATTTAGTATAACGTTTGATTTGTTTTTCAATAACACTGTGCACATTATCTCCCTCATTTTGCGAATGCCCGCGCACCAAAAATTTATGTGTAATGGAGTTGACTCTCATGGTTGAAACAGCAAAAGCATAGGCTGACAGTAGATATTTATTTTTCTGCTGACCACAACAATTGTCGCTGTAAAATATAATATCTAAATCTTTATCTGATGCATGTTTCTCAACTAATATTTTTATATACTGTAGCACACAAGATCCTATTTCCACAGCGCCACGTTTGCCTTCAATTTCATCCCAAAAAAAACAGAATACATTTTTTGCAAATAAATCGCTTATAGTGAAATTTAGACAATTTATTCTCGATTTATAATAAAACAAAGATGCTTGACCTTTGGGAATTTGCATTACGGCTTGCAGACCATAAACCGCAACAAATACATCTGTTCTTTGCTTGTCAGCATCCTTTTCTGTTCTAGACAATATCTTTTCTTTCAAATGTTGCTCATAAGCCATCTTTAAGTTTTGTTTTGCTTCTTCATTTGAATTATTGTATGTTTCGCAAAGGTCACACGCATCTTTTTTCGGGATGTGAAAAGAAATATTAAATTGTGTATTAAAAATACGATTAAAGGTTGTTGATGAAGCAAAGGGTAGATTTTCACTTTCCCGTAGATCTTTATAATCTCTATATAGATCTGCAAGTGATTTTTCACTTGTGATGAACTCCCTTGTAGTTTGTGCTCGAAGGTAATGCGACTCTACTCTAGGGATAGAGTTGATAAATGTGACAACACTTTCTTTTATTTCATTATCTATTTTGGTATGGTTGCCATGCTTTCCCCTTTTATCATCTTCCATAAAACCACCTTCTTGTCGTTTAGAAAGAGCAGTTTTAATGCATTGATCGCTGATACTAAGAGTAGCTCTAAAGAATGTTTTGCAGACTCTAACACGAATGCCGTCAACATCAAAGAAAAACGCAGAATTAAGTGCTCTAAGATTTTGAGTACTGCTGTATCTATATTTAGGCTTAATACATTCAGTATGTCGTACGATAAACTCTCTCTGCTTTTGAAGGTCGCCCAACTTCCAAAAACTATCGAAAAAAGTTGTGCGTAAATATTCATTTATTTTATCCTTGCATTTTAACTTGCATTTATCGTTACATGGAGGCTTGATCGCTCTTTCAGCTACTTTCTTTTTAGTTGAACTTTCGTATGCTTTACCCGCATTTCGTAAAGCCTTCTTAGCATTTATGGCCCAGGCTGCAGGGTTTCTTACTCTTTTCTTACATCTTTGAAAGTTGTCAGTGGCAGCAGGTGGCGGATTAATAATTGGCTGCAATGTGGAAGCTTCAAGATGATCATTGCGTGAAAGGTAGTTAGTATCCGATACAGCAGAGGTCACAGAGTTATTACCTGTTTCTTTGTTACTGCTATTGGTTCTGGTAGAACTATCCGATGATGAACTGCTGGAACTATCCGATGACGAACTAGAACTTGACGAACTAGAAGAAGTAGAAGAGCGAGATCTTTTTCTTGTAATGGGGAAGAGTGGACGGTGAGTTTCCTTTTCGGTAGGCAAAGTGTAATGCGAATCCTTATCCGAGTCATCAAAATCGCTACCCTCGCTGTTCACTGGTGAAATAAAGTAGGATGGTCTCACCTGAGATCTGTTTGACGTAGATTGCGGCGTTATTGAGTTCTTTGCCAACCCCCCATTATGATTCGCTAAGACATCTTCCATTACCTTAGTGTTTGTTGAAGGTGTTGGTGTATTCTGTTGCGGCGCTATTTCCATATTAGTGCCCTCTGGTTCATTTGGTATAATTTCTCTCATGATTTCGGGGCTTGTTGAAGGTGACGGTGTACTCGGTGTGTTCTCTTGAGGTTCCAACTCGTTATCATTGCCCACTGGTTCATTTGCTATGGGTATTTTTGTCACTGTGGTGCTCGTTGAAGGTACTGGTGTGCACTCATGAGGCTTCAGTTCTACATCATTGCACTCGGATTCACTTAAACCAGATGCCATGGCCTTTTTTAGCAATAATAGACCACGACCCTTCATTTTCTGAAATATAAATCATTAAGTTGATTTAGCCACAAAGACAACACTGACTCAAAAAATAATAACTCGAAGTCGACACTAATTCTTAATAATATTTTTAGAATCACTGGCACAAATAAAACTTCAATGCAAAATATGCCTATATTGAAACGAACTGTAGCAGCTATAGTTACAATAATAAGTGCGATTTTCGTTTAACCAACAATACTCAAATAATTCAAATATTTTCAACAGTAATAAGCTATTTTTAGTTAGTAAAAAAAAAATACTTACGTTTGTAAACAAACACTCCACTAAGTCCAAATAGTAAAAAAGTCAGCCTTATTTTATATATATATCAACCAAGAAGACTAGGCTAACTAGAAATAATTTACGTATTCAATACGCGGTCACCATGAATACACGCTCAACTCGAAATGTGATGGTCTTTAATTGAACAGAGAGCACCAATCCCTTTGGCTAACAGGTCGCAACCGGTAATGCGCGGGTGTTGTTGGCGAGGGGTGTGGGCCGCGCGAGTCAGGAATAGTAGCTTATAGCGCCATCTTCATTTTATTTATGAAACTTTTTCAACGGGTGTCTTTGGAGATTATGTAGTTTTGAACGTAGATTCCCGTAATGGTAATAAGTCATTTCCGAATTATTTCGAGTTGCGTGACTCTTTAACTAGGTGTGCGATATATCAATAATATTAGCAAAATGGGCCTTGCGGGACATATAACTTTGTACGCTGATGATACTTGCCTATTTTACTTTGGGGAAAATCTATTAGATTTAATCAGTCGAGCACAAGATGATCTACACAAATTTAGTATCTGGTGTCAGAGCAACTTATTAACAATCAATGCAGATAAGACCTCGTATATGTTATTTACTGCTAAAAACAAAAGGATTTCACAGCACCCTCTACTGACTTTAAATAATACTATTCTTCGACGCTCACACCAAGAAAAGTACCTAGGCCTGCGGTTGGACGACAAACTTTCTTGGAAAGACCATATTGCTTACGTAAGATCAAAACTCTCGTCACTTACTGGAATACTAAAGAGAGCGGCAGGATGTATTCCTCATGCAGTACGAATGAGCATATACAACTCTATGGTAAAATCCCATCTAGAGTACTTAATTGAAATTTGGGGGTGTGCTGCTAAGTCGAATCTTAAAGATCTACAAATATCAAAATAAAATAATAAAAGCATTATTTAGGTATAACCGGTTAACTGAGACACGGAAACTGTACCGCAATACAAAAATATCGAATCTAAAACAAATATATACTTACTCTATGTGCATATTGGTGAGAAAGATAATAACGGGCGAATTAAAATCTGACATTAAACTTGACCAAAAATCATTTCATCATTGTTTAAGAAATACTAATAAAATTAAATTGCGACGACACAGAACTAACTATGGTAAAAAAACTATAACATACGAAGGAGCACAATTATATAATAACCTACCTAATAATATAAAGGATAGCAAATCACTTGCTGCATTTAAAACAAGACTAAAACAACATATTTGTGAAAATGTATATTAGATTTACTCGATCGCTTAATGTTAATTTAATCAATTATCTATATTTAAGCTCATTATTAAGTGAACTGTATATTGTTCTTTATGAGTAATAAATTCGTTAAACCTAATTGGAGTCTAATTTTACTATGTGCAAAACCCTTTTCTCTCTTTATTTATTAAATACGTCTTATTGTGTATACAAAATGTGTTTCAAACTATCCTACACATGTCCCTTTATCAATACAAATGTATAACACTAGCCTATCTTAATTTATTAACTAGTTATAGCCCCAGAAATGCCAAACTTCCTTACTTGTTTAATTGGATATTACGTTTTGTCTCGTAATTCCTGAACCCGTTATCCGATTTAATTAATTTAAAAGGATTTGGCATTTCTGGGCGATTTCCTATATGATAGACATATTACAATCTTAATTATCACAATAAAAATTCGATTTTCGACTTACGTAATTATACAATTTTCAATTTTTGAATTTCAAAACTTTTCTTACTTGCTATCATTTACAAGATATACTTGACTATTCTTATTAGTAAAACATAAAAACAACAACATAATATATCTAATAAGAAAATTAATAAACAAAAACAAAATATAAAAATAACTCAATGAACAGGTGAGCGGCATGAGCGCAGTACCCCACCTTCTGAGTTTCGTTCAGTTTGTATCTTCGCTTAGCGCGATACCCTTGCATGTAATCTTTATTTGTTGTATCTATCTGAGAATACTTACTTAATTTATATTACACATGATGTTCTTACTTATATTATAATTTGAGTTCGTCGCCGACATTCTCCCCCTCGTGCGTAGCACCATCCTCCTGGCTCGGCGATCTCCTCGGCACCAGCAGCACCACTCGCGAACTGGGTCTCCGCAGCACGCCGCCTCTGGTCTCGACGTCGATGATCCTGGTTCTTCCGTCTGGGCCTGGATACACTTGCTGGATTCTGCCGCGTGGCCAAGTGCACCTTGGCAGAGTGTGGTCGACGATCAGCACGATGTCTCCGACCTGCAGGTAGGCGGATGACGTTCTTCCTTGTGTCTTCCTCGGCAGCAGGGTGGGTAGATATTCGCGCAGCCAGCGTTGCCAGAAGTGATCGGCAAGCCGCTACGTCACCTTCCATGTGTGTCTTCCCACCAGCTCGTTGTCACCGAAGTCGCCAAGTCTCGCTGCGCCGCATGATCGTCCAAGGAGGAAGTGGTTAGGAGTGAGTGCTTCCTCCTCGGGGTCTTCGGAGAGGTGAGTGAGCGGTCGAGAGTTGACGATGTGCTCAGCCTCTAGTACAGGGATGCACAGACCACGGCCCGCGGGCCGCATGCGGCCCGCCGGTCGAATACTGGTGGCCCGCCGACAGCAAAAATAATACTCTCATACATTCGAAAAATATTGAATTCTATTCCAGAATAAAAACAAAAAAAAATATGTTCGAAAAGTAATTTGAATCTCGCGCGCGCGCTCTTAAGTGCGCTTATCGGTGCGCCGTGCATGCGTCGGTAACAGCGGTCGGTAATGTTTGTGCCGATCTCGGTTAAATTCGTTTTCTTGAGGAAGCGCCGCGGCCGGCAGCGCGGCGACGACGGCAGCGCGGTGGCGGCTTATCCACGGGTTATATTGTTAGAGCAAGCGAGATAGCAATAGTCCCGAATTCCCGATTGCTCGCGTAGGTAGATCAGATACACGAAGCTTCCAGAGTCGGTTTCGAGATTTCTCCAGACAGTTTTCGACTCTATACGCGCGGTATAAAAGCCACGATAACCGCAGCGACCGACAGTTCGGTTTTAATTTGAGTAAAGTGTCAATAGTTCTAGTGTAGATTTTAACTCGACTAGCCGGTGTCATATATTTTGATCCACATTCAACGTAGATTTCCCGTCAAGTGCCGTGTATAATTGTGTTGTGAAATCGTAAGTAAAACTTTGTTATTAATAAGTGTTTCCCTACATATTTAATCAATTATTTTTGGTAATTGACAGCCCGGTTGGTCTAGTGGTTAGTGACCCTGACTGCTATACCGGAGGTCGTGGGTTCGATTCCCACCCAGGACAAATGTTTGTGTGATGAGCACGATCATTTGTTCTGTGTCTGAGTGTAATTTATCTATAATATGTATGTATTTAGAAATATATAAGTATGTTTATCAGTTATCTGGTTACCATAACACAAGCTCTGCTTAGCTTGGGATCAGATAACCGTGTGTGAATTGTCCCGGAATATTATTATTATTAATTTAAAAAAGGATGGGTAATTTAAGTAGGTACTGTAATTGTTTTTAGGTGCTGTGTTAATAATAGCCAGGATTAGAACGCAACATGGACAAGCCAGGGCCTAGTAAAAAACGTAAGGTTAAAGATGAAAATCGGCAGTTTCAAGAAATTTGGACTGAGAAATACTTTTTTGTATGGTCGCATAACAAAGTCGTTTGTTTAATTTGCAAGAATTCTGTTGCGATTGCAAAGGAATATAATGTAAAAAGGCACTATGAAACGCAGCATCCTACTTTTACCAAGTTTACAGGCGAATTAAGAAAGCAAAAAATGTTGTCTATAAAACGGGAGCTTACTGGTCAGCAAGCTATGTTTACAAAACCTATTCAAGATTCAGAAACAGTTACAGAAGTTAGTTATGAAATTTCTCGAATGATAGCAAAGCGAAGTCGCCCCTTCAATGATAGGGATTTTGTAAAAGAATGCATAGAAATTGCCGCTAAGAAAATGTGTCCAGAAGCAGCAAAAAAGTTTGAAAAAATTTAACTGAATCGTATGACTATCCAAAGACGAATTATCTGGGGGCACGGCAGTGCCCCAGCCAAGTCTCGAGCAAAACGGGCACGGCCGTACCATTCTTTTCTCGAAGCGTTTCGCGGCTATTTCACCCCCCCTGTATCATCGATACGGACAAAGCTAGGGGTTTAGGTTTTCGATGACCTACAGTAAGTATTAAAACAAGCTCAGCCTCAAAATTACATGACATTTGAACCAATAGTTTACGAGTTATGAGCGATCAAAGTTACACCATTTTGTCACTCACTGACTCACTCACTGACCGATTATCAAAAATCTAAGGTACTTCTAGCAAACTTAGAACCTTCAAATTTGGCACCAAGATAGGTTTTTAGCTACATGTAAAGGAAAAATTATAAAAACGGTAATAATTTATATACCTTAGTAAATAATATGCAAATATTTGCGGTTTTACAAGAACATGGTAAGTATATGAATTTTGACTGCATTGTTAACTTTTTTCTTTGTTTATGTACAAACAGCAAATATTTTTTATAGCAATTTTGTTTATTTATAAAAAGAAAAGAAAGAGACCTACAAAAATAAATGAGATCCCACCAAAAACATTCAATGTAAAAAAAAGCCAAGTCTCTCTATGCAATTCTTCCATCGTAAAAAGTTTTGAGATCGCATAGGAGCCAAGTCCTGTTCAACTTAATTTGTAATAATAAATCAATATTTTGTGACTATATCAATAGTTTTGTTTACATTACAATAATAGTGACTTGGCCATGAGCACAATAAGAAACAAAAATAAAACGGCATATTTGGAGGAGTTACAAGTAAATAATAAATAATATCAGGACACCTTAACCGACAGTCGGTATCATCCAAGATCAGTGAACTGCACATGCACTATGGCGCATGTTTAGTCCATAGTGATCTCAAATTCCAATCAGTTACAAAATCATGTCCATAATATATATAATAAGTAAATTTCACGGTATTTGCACGTAATTACAAGGAGAAAACGACCGTTAACTTGTGCTCATGGCCAAGTCACTGTTATTGTAATGTAAACAAAACTATTGATATAGTCACAAAATATTGATTTATTATTACAAATTAAGTTGAACAGGACTTGGCTCCTATGCGATCTCAAAACTTTTTACGATGGAAGAATTGCATAGAGAGACTTGGCTTTTTTTTACATTGAATGTTTTTGGTGGGATGTCTTTGTCAGGTAATATTGCGGAACAATTAAATGAAAAAACTAAGATCATTGAATTTTTTTCATTAGCACTCGACGAATCCACTGATATTAGTTCCACAGCTCAACTTCTCATATTCATACGAGGTGTTACTCAAGATTTTGAAGTCTTAGAAGAGTTATTAGGAATGTGTTCATTGAAAGGTCAAACCAAAGGAGTTGATAATATACTCAATGTACTTTTGGATGAGTGTTCAAAAACTGACTTATCAAAATGATCGGGAGTTGCGACTGACGGTGCTCCTTCGATGATTGGTGTCAATTCTGGGCTAGTTACTTTGCTGAAAAAGCATCTGCAAGAAAAAAACATAAACGCTGAAGATCTCATGCAGTTTCACTGCATTATACACCAAGAAGCCCTCTGTTCTAAAAAAAATGAATTTCAAAATGTCATGAAAGTGGTAGTTTCGACTGTAAATTTCATAAAATCACGAGGACTCAATCACAGGCAATTCAAACAATTCCTTGATGGCATCGAAAGCGAATATGGAGATTTACTGTATCATACAGAAGTAAGGTGGCTAAGTCGTGGATTGACACTGGAACGATTTCTAAATTTAATAGAAGAAATTGGAATATTTCTGGCGGAAAAGCAAAGGGATGTCCCGGAACTTAAAAATCCTGATTGGTTGTGTGATTTGGCTTTTTTAGTTGACATTACAAATCATTTGAATGTCTTGAACACACGGCTTCAAGGCAAAAATCAACTGATATCCCAGCACTACGCTCATCATATGTATCATCCTTTCAATGCAAGCTGCCACTTTTCAGATCGCAATTGAATTCTGGAAATTACAATCATTTTCCGAATTATAAGAAAATGGCTGAAAAATTCAACAAAACTGCGATTAATTTCAGTTATGTAGAAAAGCTAGATATTTTGATTCAATCTTTTCAAGACAGATTTTCGGAGTTTAAAAAAGTGAAATTTCTGTTGGACATATTCAGCAATCCTTTCACGATTTCAGTTGAAAATGCGCCAGAGTCAATGCAGTTAGAAATTATCGACATTCAAAACGACCAAGATTTACGCAACAAATTCAACGAAGGAGACTTGCTGAACTTTTACCGCTGCATTGATAAAAATACGTACAAAGAGTTGCGCATAAACGCTCTGAAATGTGTCAGCTTATTTGGTTCTACCTATATATGTGAACAAACCTTTTCAATACTAAATAATAATAAAACAAAAAATCGAAACCGCCTTGCAAACGAAAGTTTGGAAGCAGTTTTACGTGTTACTACAAGTAAATTTGAGCCAAATATATAAAAGATTGTAAGCACTATGCAGTGCCACGCTTCAAATTAATAAATTCTTTTTCAATTTTAATACATTATTATCTATTCTTTATTGTCTTTAATTACCTTATACTTCTGGCGGCCCGCCATCAGTTCATAATTTGCCCGAGTGGCCCCTAGTCTTAATAAGTCTGTGCATCCCTGCTCTAGTAGGAGGGTGTGAAGAACCGCCTCTCGTGGATGCCTTTCGTTGAGGGTGGCATCTAGTGTGGTTTTGATGGATCGCACCAGACGCTCCCAAGCGCCGCCCATGTTTGGCGCGCCAGGAGGGATGAACTTCCACTGCACGCCGATCTTCTCTGCTTCTGAGACAAGGTCTTCAGTCTTCATGCTCTGTCGCGCTTCTTGTAGTTCTCTGTTGGCGCCGACAAAGTTGGTCCCGTTGTCAGAGTAGATGATCTTCGGCTTCCCTCTTCTTGCAGCGAATCTTCGTAGAGCCATCACCATGCTGTCAGTAGAAAGCGATGGCACAAGCTCGATGTGAACAGCTCGCGTCGTTAGGCACGTGAATAGCGCGCCCCATCTCTTCTCGTGGTGTCTTGCTACGGTGACTGACATTGGCCCGAAGTAGTCAACGCCAGTGCACGTGAAAGGTGGATTGCCGTGCATTAGCCGTTCAGCAGGTAGGTTGCCTGTCGGCAGCTCTTGAGGCTTCGTTCTTCTTGTCCGGCATTGATGCTTGATGCCATTGACATTGATGCTGGACTGTCTTCACTGCTGACCTCAGCCCCAGCACCCAGTAGCGTTGTCGGACTTCGTTCATCACCGTTGCGTGGTTCCCATGATTGAAGCGGCGATGATACTCTTCTAAGATAAGTCGCGTAGTCTTTTCCTTGCTGTCGAGCACGATAGGTCGCTTGTAAGTTCTTGACACACCTTGTATCGCGTCGATTCTTCCTTTCACTCGCAGGAGGTCGTCTTCCAGCACTACGTCGAGTCGCTTCAATTTGCTGCTGCCCTCGAGTTGCTTCCCCTTTCGTAAGTGTCTGATGTCTTCTTGGAAACTTCTCATTTGGCACCTTTTCAATAGCAGTGTCTCGGCGTGCTCTAGTAGGTCTGCACCCAGTGGTAAGTACCTCCTTCCTTCCTTCTTAGACGTTGGTTGCCTTCCTGTAGCCGGCGTCTTCTTCGTAACCAGCCTCCAAGCTGGGTCGGTCTTGCTGACATTGACTCGGCCCTTAGGTCGGCAGAGTCTGATGAACTGCAACATCCTCGCTGTGGCTCGCCAGAGTCTTGTCCATGATGAGAACTTCTCGAGATCTGGAGTCGGGTCGACAACGCTTGCTATTGCCACGAGGTCTGTAGACTTCTCTTCTCCGGTGACTTCTTTCTTGAAACTCCTCGCTGCTGGCCAGTGAGCTTCTTCTCTTCGTAGGAAGTCAGGTCCGGTGTACCAGCGATGACTGCAGTTGAAGTCCTCTGGCACATCACGCGTTGCGGTGTCTGCAGGGTTATGCGCCGTCGGCACCCACCTCCAGTCCTGTGGCTTGGTGAGGTCTTCAATCTCAGCTAACCTATGAGCGACGAACGTTTTGAAGGTCCTCGGGTCTGTCTTGATCCAGGAGAGCACGATGCTAGAGTCCGTCCAGAAGGTCTTCTTAACCACTTTCAGGTCCATCTCTTATTTTATTTATTTATTTTATTTAATAATTTATGTACACACAATACATTAACAAACAATATTTCTCTTCTTCCACAGCATGCGCCAGCCGACTTCCCAGGAGAGCAGCTTGCAGTTCGAGTCTAGAAATCGACACTGGCTTCAACGGAGTTACTCTCACCTTGGCTGCCACCAAACTGACGAGGTAAGTACCATCCTGTTTTTGCATTCTCCAGTAGACAGCAGCTGCATACGCCGTCTCGCTTGCATCCGTGAACGTGTGCAGCTCCCCCTCGGTGCTATGTGGCGCCAGACATCTCGGGATCTGAAGATCTTGAAGCAGCTTCATCTTCTTAAGGTAAGTCCTCCAGGTTTCGTGATCCTTGTCTTCAATCTCTTCGTCCCAGCCAACACCACTGCGCCATATGTTCTGAAGCAACTTCTTACCTTGCACAAGTACAGGCGATACTAGTCCCAGCGGATCAAACGTGGACATGACCGCACTGGTAACTTCTCTCTTCGTCGGCACCTTGAATCCTCTTGCAATCTCCTCCGGCGTGTTCCGAAGGTTCGCCCTGAAGCCGATGGAGTCCCTTTCCGTGAACCAGCGCAGTCCCAGCGTCTTCTCTTCCTTCTCACCGAGGTTAACTTCTGTCTTCTCAGCCATCTCGGTCTTCATGTCTTGCAGCAGCTCAGGTTGATTTGATGCCCATCCCCTGAGCTCGAAGCCCGCCTTCTTATGTATAAGATCTACCTGCGCCGTCACTCTTCTGAAGTCCTCTTCTGTATGAAAGCTGTGCAGGTAGTCGTCCATGTAGTGCTTCAACTCGATTGCCTTTGTAGCCTCCGGATACTGCTCCTTGAAGTCTGCTGCGTTTCTGTTCTTTACATAGATGGCTGTGCTTGGAGATGAAGTAGCACCGAAGATAACCGATATCATCCTGTATTCCCTCGGTGACACGTCGCGTCTATCTCCTCGCCACAGGAAACGCAAGCTATCTCGATCTTCTGGCCTAATACGTACCTGAAGGAACATTTCCTTGATGTCCTCTGTCCTCTACGAAACCTCAGCAGCACGCCGAAGAGTGACTGTAGTAGATCCGGTCCTGGCAGCAAAGCATCGTTGAGACTCCTTCCTTTGGACTTAGCCGCAGCGTCGAACACGATGCGAATCTTCTTTTTCAGAGGATGTACGACGGCGAAGTGCGGCAGGTACCACTTCTTCCTGGAGTCTTCTTGTTGTGTCGGAGCCTCTTCTGCGTATCCACTGTCCAGAAGATGTTGCATCTGCCTCTCGTATTCCCCTTTTAGTTGAGGATCTTTATCGATTTTCTTTTCTATGTTGACTAATCGATTCCTGGCAGAAGCGTAGCTCTCCGGCATTCCTTTCGTCTTCATTCCTCCACAGGTGACCAGCCTCAAATCGTCCATCTTCTAACCTCTTGCAGGTTTTCTCCAAGATGGCGAGCGCTTGTCCCTCAGAGTCCGTTGTGGGTCTTCGCGGCTGTACACCAAGCGCCTCGATCGCGAAGTGATCCTTGATGGCCTGATGCATCTCTTCTTCCGCCGTGTTGACGCGAAGGCATGTGTTCAAAAACTGTACCTTCTTTACAGCTCCGCTGTCCGTTCCATGCAGTACCCAGCCAAGTTCTGTCCTCGAAGCAACTGGCTCTCCTGGCTTACCCTTCCTTACTTCCCGTGACACGATCAGCTCCCAGTTGTCCTGTCCGATGAGTAGCTGAGGTCGCTCTCCTTCGTAGTGTAGAATGTTGGCGATCTTCTTCAAGTGTTTACAACGCTTGATCCTTTCTTTTTCTAGAAACTGTGGTGCCAGCTTCAATCCCTCCATGGTCCGAACTCCTCTCATGACCTTCCTTCCTCCCTGATGCACACCCTTCTGTTATATCTTTGGAGGATATACTGGTGCCAATTAAAGTCCCGAAATTTAAAATATACGTTTAATTACAATAAATCGACGGGTCCTACGTATACTGGTGTAACCTGCAAAACAGCGAAATACGTTTTTTTGCACCAAAAGCCTTAAAATTACCTTAACTTTATATTCTGTAAAAATTATATTAAATTATCAAGTATTTTCAAAGATACAAACTTGTAAACTAATATAAGTGACATTATTTTCAGCCACACGACCATCTACACTGATATAAGTCACTTGCACCAGTGTAGGTAGTCGCGTGCGCCGCGACTCGTCAGCACAAGTGTCATTTACTCTAGTATGCGCGCGGCTACGGAGTCGGGAGCACGTTAAACACTGGTATAACTGCGATGCGTTTTAGTTTACGTACTCATTTATTAAAAACTATTCAGATATTGTTTGTCTTGAGTAAGTAGTGGTAAGAAGTCACAAGAATGAAGCGCTCACGAAGTCAATTAATGATCAATTTATTAGAAAATAAGTGTAGTAAAATAAACACTCCAGAAAATTACAAAGGTAAGTATTAATTGACATTTTAAATAGTATAATGATATTCTTTGTATTGTTTGTGTAGTGTAAGTTTCTACTACATTATACTATATTTTCTTCAGCTTTCTTCGTAAATCGTAAAAGTGGTATCTTTCGTCTGGGGCCGCCACAAAAACTATTTAAAGCAGACAGACCATTTTACTTTGCACTTAGAGATAGGTCGATGACTCTATTTAGTGTAGTTATAACTCAATCTTATAATCAACTAGCGACCCGCCCCGGCTTTGCACGGGTGCAATGCTGATACTAAATATACTATCTATTATTTATTATTATATATCTATCTATTTATTATATGTATATGCGACGCACTATTTAAAGGCACGCGCCCCCCGGCTACCCGGCCGGTACCGGCGCCGCTATGTCCCTGCATTTTAAATCTAAAATATTCATTTAAATTACATGTTGTAAAGGGCCATATTGATCTATATTATATGCACAATGTATTTAAGGTACTTAATTGGATAAGGATTAATGCTGTATTGCTTAAAATAGCATTTTCGTAAATAAGTAATAAGTAAAGGATAAAAAATGGTTATTGTGGGTTATCCCCAAGAGATAGACATATACCATCGCGGACTTTTTTGTAGACCTTTTTAAGGCGTACAATACTATAGAACATTATTTTGATCTATCTCGTAGGGTTCAGCCAGCGTTTGCAATGTAAGTGCAAAAAATGTGCTTATTTACAACCTTACATTACAAACCTCTAGATTATATACATATAAACCTTCCTCTTGAATCACTCTATCTATTAAAAAAACCGCATCAAAATACGTTGCGTAGTTTTAAAGATCTAAGCATACATAGGGACAGACAGCGGGAAGCGACTTTGCTTTATACTATGTAGTAGTGATAGTGATAGTGATTATGACATTGTACTTATGTTTAATTACTCAATATTATTTATTATGTATATAGCAGTTTCGAATTTCCAGATTTTAAAGTATTTTATGTATGTAATTTTTCATTTAAATACGGGTAAGAAAAAGTATACGTAATAAATAATACTCTAAAATCTAATTTACCATCTATTTTCTACTTTCTTCTTTCATCAGAAACTATGCCAATAAGAGTTTTTTTATATTTTTTAAACTTTATGTCAGCTATTTTATTTTTAATTATTGATGGACTTGCACATTGCCAAGTCATATGGAACCTACACACTAGCAAAATGATTGTACTTTTTTTCAGTATTGTTATGTTGTGTTTGTTTTACACGTATGTTACATTATTACGATACATATTCGTCACAAATCGATATTTCGTTAAGTGCTGAATCGGCATGAAGTATATTATTATATGTTACTGTAAAGGCCCGAACTACGGGCCTTTACAGTAACATTTTTTCAACATTTACCGTCCTTTAATGTAAATCCTAAGATTTATCAAGAATGGTGGTAAACGTCCGAATCGCAAACTTTTTCGGACATTTACCATTAAGAATTGGTAAATCTTAGGTTTTACTGGGAAACTTATGATTTACTGTAGTTTGGGCTTTTACAGTAACTTAATTATATAGCATATTATATGTTATTATCTAGTATTTTATTAATTTATAATAAAGTATTAATTATATTATTTACTAGTAGTTTTATGCTATTAAATTATTAAATAATTTAAATATCTGTAGCGAACCGATTATGATATTTAAAGGCCTGTCTGTATCTGAAAGTAATAAAACTTTGAGTTTGTCTTGACATTCATATCAAGACACATTAACATCAAAATAACAACACCTATTAAGCATAGGTCTGGAAAAATCATTTATTTGAAATAAACTTCTATTTTGTATTTTTAATGTTTTTTTTTTCATTTCCTGCCACACCCATTCAAATATTTAAGGTTAATAACAATGCAAAAAACTGTTGCAAGTAGTTTTTTAGTACAGAGTAAACTGTTGTAAGTGTTTAAAAGTCGATTAAAGAAGATGTTAGTGTTAATATTGTAACCTCATATTAATCAGTAGATTGGAAATAGCATGTTAAAAGAGTAAAATCCTTAAATTTTCCTTTATTATAAGTATAAGCAAGTACACTATATACTGGTATAAGTGGCCACTTGTATCAGTTTACAGGTTTTACCATAGTAAAGAAAACAAGCTACATCAATGCAAGTGATGCTATTTTCCAAAGTATAAAAAAAATAAGAAAAACCAATAATGCAATCTTTTTCCTTAGATATTCAAATATAAGACATCAAAATTTCAAGTATTTCCATTGATTTATGACAAAATTACAAGCTTTAAAACCTTTGAACCGCTCTCCTGAACAGTTGTGTTTTTGCACTTGTACTAGTATACGTAGGACTCGTCGAAATAATGTTACACGGACGGTGATTCACGGGCAAGCGTGGGATGACAGCTCATCTTCTATTGAGTGCAATATGCGCCCTGTATAAAATATAATAGTTGCAATAGTGAACGCCTCTTATTTGCTATTACATTTCTTGAAGGCGTTTACGCCTGAACATACTCCCGGCCATTGAAAGTATGCTTTCAATAACTCTTAAATTCCTCCGCGGTAGGTAGCCTGCAGAGCCGTAAGAGCGAGCGTCGCACGATGGTATTGGTGAGAACGTCTGTTACTCGGGAAATTCCATCAGGTCCAGATATGAGACGAGTAACTCGACCGAGTTTCCAAGCGAGCGGGGGCGCGTTGTCATCTGCCAAGAGTACCAGATCTCCAATGTCCAGCCTTGACGTGTCTGCCTTCCATTTCGTCCTCTGTTGCAATTCCGATAGATACTCTCGCTGCCATCTCTTCCAAAAATGTTGGTGCGTCCTTTCGAGACGCTCATAGCGTCGCAGCTGGCTTTCTTTCACATCTTCCAGTTTAGGTGTTGGCAGAGCAGTCAACGGTCTCCCAATGATGAAGTGCCCTGGCGAGAGAGGAAGGAGGTCGTTAGGATTGGAGGAGAGAGGACACAAGGGGCGGCTGTTGAGAATAGCCTCCACCTGTGCAAAATTATAAAGTTGAAAAAAGTTGAAAAAAGTGCTGTATAAAGTTGAAATTTCTTCGAAAGTGAAGTGGCTGTCGCCAATAACGCGCCTTATAAAATACTTTGCCGATTTGACACCGGCTACCCATATGCCACCGAAATGAGGAGTGTAAGCCGGAATGAATTTAAATTGAATTGATTGTTGACTTGCAAAATCAGACAAAAGCTCCTGATTCTCCGATTCGATTGAATAGGTTAGGTTAGGTTAGATTTTTAGTTAGTTAGTTAGGCGAGCGACGACATATGTAATTCAAAATTTATCTTTAGTAACGATTTCGTGCTATTTGTAGATAACATCTATCAGCTGGTAGATGTTGGTTTAATAACATAATATGTCGTCGCTCGCTACGCTCGCTCTGTTGCAAGATCACAATTAACCTTTTTTTTTTTTTTTTTTTTTTTTTTTTCGGGGGGAAATCCTCATGGACTTCCTCCGCCTGGGGAGAGGCGGAGGGGCGTGCCGGACTCTTACCGGCTAAAACCCCCCGGTGTCTCCTCCTCGCACGTGCGCGTGGGGTCGCGGGAATCCAGATTCTTCCGCAGCCCCACACTGGTGCCGGCCCGGTCTGTCCGGGCCTCAGCTTCTGCACGGGGTAGTGAGGTGTACAACCACCCCGTGCACCGCCTCAGAGGCGCGCGCCGACACCCGCGCGCGCCTCCGCCTCGGGTCCATGGAATAGGGGGCGGGGACTTCCCCAAGTACCTCGCCCCTGGACCCATTCATGGGGGGCGGAGAAGGGCGTTGTCCGCCCTTCCCCTGCGCCCGGTGCGTCTTCTGCGGCCGGGGAAGGGAGTCGAGATCTCCCTCTCCCGTTCCGCAGTCTCCTTCTGCGACATCACGTCCTCGCAGAAGGACACCACCGCGTCCCACGACTCTGCGCTACCGACCATACTCCGCACTACGGCCGGCAGCGACAGGTCGCCTCCTACTTCATTTGCGAGGACACGGCGCTGCTCCTCCCAAGCTACGCACTCGGCGAGCGTGTGTTGCGCCGTGTCCTCCCCGCAATGGACGCAGTGGTGGCACCGAGCGTCCGGCTCCCTGTCTATGCGACACAGGTACTTGCCGAAGCATCCATGCCCCGACAGCACCTGCGTCACTCTAAACGACAGGGAGCCGTGCCTTCTCCCGAGCCAGTCGTCGAGTACTGGCCGGATCGCCTCGACGGTAGCGAGGCCGGCGGCAGGGTGCAAAAGCCTTTGCCGCCATTCCGCCACCAAGACCTGACGGAGCTCTCCCCGGCGCAGCTCGATCTGCCGCTGCACCGGCATCGAGCCCCGTGCCCGCTCTTCCTCGCGCCATCGGTACAATGACGCGAGTATATTCGCCTCTAGGTCCCAGGGCGGAGATCCGGCCAGGACACAAGCCGCCTCGTGGGAAATCGTGCGGTACCCGCGGACGACTCTGACGGCCATCGCCCTCTGTGGCTTGCGCAGAATGGCGAGAGTGCTGGCCGTCAGGTCGAGCGCCCATACGGGAGCCCCATACAGGGCCATGGACCGCACGATTCCCACGTACAACCGCCTACAGGCGGCGCTCGGGCCCCCCATGTTGGGAAGCAACGTTGAAAGCGCGCCCGCCGCGCCCATGAGCTTGGGCGCTAGCCGCCGGAAGTGAGGCCCGAATTCCCAACGGCTGTCGAGCACCAATCCTAGGTACTTCATGGTGAACCCGACAGCTATCCGAGCCCCACCGACCACGATGTGTGATCCCGGCGCCGGCGCCCGTCGGGGGCCATGGAACACCATGGCCTCCGACTTGTTTAGGGCCACCTTTAGGCCCAGGCGACGGATGCGGTTCACCACCTGTGACACCGCAGCCGTGGCTATCAACGTCGCTTCCCTGTGCGAGCTCCCCCGGGCAGTGACAAGCGTGTCGTCCGCATAACACGTCAAGTCTACGCCCGACGGGAGCTCGCCTCTCAGCACCCAGTCGTAGCCGATGTTCCACAGGAGCGGTCCTAAGACCGATCCCTGTGGGACACCGCACGACATGAAGTGCTGACCAGCACCGTCACGTCCCCTGTAGGTGACGCATCTGTCCTCCAGATAAGCCCCTACTGTACGGCGGAGGTAGGGAGGCACGCAGTGGTATACCAGCGCCTCCCGAATACAGCTCCAGGGTAGGGTGTTGAAAGCGTTGGAGATGTCTAAAGACACCGCCAACACCACCCCACCCCGGGACACCGTCTCCTCCGCCAGGCCCCTCACGCGCATGATGGCGTCTATGGTGGAGCGCCCCCGACGAAAACCGAACTGGTTCTCGTCCAGGTCCGGCCCCTCTCTGCACAAGTGGCTGACGAGGCGATCTGCGATAACTCGCTCAAATAGTTTGCCCGCCTCGTCGAGCAGCACTATGGGCCGATACGCGGACGGCGAGTCCGCGGGGCGCCCCTCCTTCAAGATCACAATTAACCTAACCTAACCTATTGATCTCTGTCACAAAGTCGAACATAACCAAGCAATGGATTTCTGGGCCTATGTCGGTTCTGTACTAAGTCGAGGGTCTGATTTGCAGTCCACAACAAGTTGTCATGTTGCATGCAAACTTATAATTTATCTTCTAACTTTTTGTATAATCATCAATTTGGCAAACGAATCATTTAGTCATTTGAATTTTTTTAAAATGATATTTTAGCATTTGATTTTTTTCCCAAGTGAAACATTTGCGAAACCAGTAGTTTGTAAAATGATTGTTTTTAAAGTAATATGTTTGCCAAATGAAAGTTTGTCAAATAATTACTTTTTCAAACGTTGTTTGTCAAATGAAAATTTGTCATTTGTTTTTTGTCAAACAACAGTGAACCACAAACAATAACACGGTCACATTTTGCTTTAGACATATGCGAACAAACCGTATACTTATACAGACTGGTCTGTAGTCATACGTAGTTTGCTTTAAAAATATGCAAGCAAACTGTATACTTATACAGACTGGTCTGTAGTCATACGTAGTTTGCTTTAGAGTTTTGTTATTTTTAAGAACACAAAGTGATCGAGTACAGACTATGGGTGTCTGTACTGATATACACAATGGCAATACGCGTCCCGTCCACCACAGCGCCATTGATATAAATCGTTTAGCATCTACGCCCCTTGAAATTAAGTCAGCAGGATTAGAATGCGTTGGAACATATCGCCACGCTAACGAAGAAGTTAATTCTTTAATTTCAGTAATACGGTTAGCTACATACACCTTTAGTTTACTGACATCGCAGCGTATCCAACATAATACTACTGTGGAATCACACCAGTGCACCAGTATGTTGGGCTTGCGCCGAAGCGATTCCATTACTGCCCGCGTGAGTGTAGCGGCGAGTAAGGGCCTGGCCATAGCTTCTGGCGGTGCGGCGCGCGGTGCGGCGGGAGGTGCAGTGAGCGGCGGGATTTGCGGTGGTAAGGCAATTTTACATTAAGTCAGTAACTGACGTCAGTCCACTGCCGAGTCAGTGCTGACCTGGCACTGCCATCGTGTAAATTGATTTCAAGTCAGTACAGTATTGTCGCGTCAGTACTGACTTCAATATTCCCGCTTCATATTTTTGGCGTCAGTCCGCTCCCCCCGCCACCCGCGCCAGCGCAACTGACGCCGTGTAAATGCCGAAGTCAGTCGCTGCCGCTCTATTGTACGGGGACCACGCTGCGTCGCACCGCATCACAAAATGACGCGAAAACTGAGCGAGACGGAAAACTTAAAGCTTATTCAACTATACCGCGATAATGAATGCCTGTGGGATAACAAATCAGGAAATTATAGAAATAAAGAAATGCGTGCAACAGCATTACAGAATATTGCACGAGAAATGAATTTAGAAGGGTTTGGCCCTACCGAGGTCAAAAATAAAATTAAAAACTTGAGGGCAACTTACTACTTGGAACTGGATAAAATAAAAAAGTCCTCAAAATCAGGCGCTGGTGGAAATGTCTATACTCCAAAGGTGAAATGGTTCGAAGAAATGGACGCTTTTATAAGAAATGTATCTATACAAAGGAAAACAACAGTAAGTACCCACAATATTTATTTATTTTTAGTATTCAAATAAAACAAATATAATTTAAGAAATTCTGTTAAACTGCCACGGTACACTTCCATTCGTCATAAAGTAATTTTTCAATAAATCTCTTCTCTCTTTCGCATTTACAGAATGGTTACCTCTAAGTTGATCAGTTATACTTATCAATGGAGTTATTTCCGATCGCCAAGTACCTGGTATTATTTGTCCTTCAGAGTCTTCTCTGTCTACACAAGTAGGTGTTATGTAGGAGTCAGTTTTTTTTCGCAACCAATTATGAAGGGCACAGGATGCACAGACAATTGCATCAGTTGTGTTCAAACTGGTGGGAATTGCTTTTTCGAACACACGGAATCTAGAAACTAGAATTCCAAAAGTATTTTCCACTATACGCCTCGCACGAGATAGTCTGTAATTGAAGATTTTTTCACTAGTAGACAGTTGCGAACCTGGATACGGTTTGAGTAAATAAGTATTTAACGGAAAAGCTGCATCGCCAACAATGATTCCATCCATTGGCAGTAATCCATCTTCTAAACGGCGATAAATCGACGAATTTTTAAAGACTCCCCCATCAGAAGCTCTGCCATTCGCACCAACATCGATGTATGAAAAACAGTAGTTATGGTCTGCAATAGCCATCAAAACAATACTACTGGTTTTTTTATAGTTGTAAAATTCACTTCCACTATTTGGTGGCGCTTTGATAGTGACATGCTTTCCGTCAATTGCTCCGTAACACGAGGGGAAATTCCATCTGGTGTTAAATCCGTCTTCGATAATTTTCCATTCATCCTCTCCATCTGGAATCTGCAAAGGAAAAATAATAAAAATGTATTAAACAAACAATAAACAATCAAATATATTATTAGTATAGATGTGTGGTGTGTGTAGGTAGGTATGTATGTATGTAGGTAGGATTGTAGGTATAAGGTTTGTATGTATGTAATTAGCTATACGTTATGGTAGTTATACTAATAATTTACGCATAGTAGGGTATTTTATATTTTTAAATTGATTTAGGTACTCGTTATTATAACTAATTACTTATTTTCAGGATAATTCGAACACTCCCAACAATATTCCTGTTTCTGGTGATGATGATGAAGATGAGATAAGATTTAACCCTGAAAATAATAACACTGCGAATTCACCAGCTTCAGAATCCGGGCCGACCACACAAAACTCCAATCAACCGACAAGACCGAGGTCAAAACGTAGCAAACTGTCTCAGATGTCCGAAATGATAAAAGACATAAAAAATGTATCACATAGTATCAATATGCCATCAGACGAAGAAAGTGAATGTGATATTTACGGAAAGCATGTGGCTTCTCAGTTAAAAAAACTCTCTGAGGAACAATGTATACTTGCACAGGAAGAAATACAAAGAATATTATCCAAATGTAGACTGGCAGATATAGAAAAGAGAAGAAGAAACGTGAATATTTACCCAAATACACACTTTTCTTCGAGTTCTACTACTCGTACACAGCCTCAGCAGAACACTCCTAGTCCAGCTTCTACGACAAACAGCGGCAGCAGTAGTTCCTTAGGATTTTATCCCCCCGATGTAACTCAGATGACTGCCTCAAGCAACAGTTCTCTGGGATTTTATCCCACCCAGTCTACACAGATAGCTGTCCCCAGTAGCAGCTCTTTGGGAAGTTACTTTTCATTGCCAACTCAAAGTCCAAGATATGTAGATCCCAGTCAGGTGATCATCCGTACCGCCTCTAATACAGCTCTTAACGATAATGTTGAGTGTGAAAGCGACAGTGTGACTGATGTTATTAAGTATGCTTTTGATTCAGCTTAGTACCTACTTTTGTCTAGATTATTATGATTTATATGTGATTTTTTTGATAACCTACTTTAAGTATTTTTCGAATAAATAACGTTCTTACCTTAATCTGTGTTTTCAATGACTCATATATTGCCCAACACACTTCCGGTATTAAATTAGAAATAGATGGTATCGATACACGATAAAAGTGACTGAGATTTCGAAACGACATTCCAGAAGCCAAAAATGTCAGCGTAATTTCGAGTTTCACTTTGGCTGGCAAGGCGTCTCTCATAAATGTGTCTTGACGCTGAATAGAGCTTGATAGCAACATAAGCAAATCGTCAAAGTTTTTTGGCGTCATTCTCAAAGCCAGTTTGTATTCCCCAGGATCTTCCATTCTCAACTGGGTTAACAACAGAGCAGAACCTCCAGTTTTATCTCTGTCATCTATCCATTTTCTTACCCAAATTCGTTTCTGTTTAGATATCTCTTCTTCTAACAAACCAGTTAGTTCTTTCATCATCACAAAGGTAAATTTTCTCAACAAATTATTAACTTTGATTTTTTGCTGTTTTCGAGAATTCATTTTTCCGCACTGACTTTACGAACGTGTGTACACCAAAAGAAATATCCTCGACTACTGACGAAATACTGACTGCTTGTAGACAGATAGAGTCAGTTTTCGGCGCCAGCACTGACGACAGCTACTGACCCTGTGTAAATCTGCCTGTATGCCATAGCTCGACTAGTTGCGACTGCGGCGGCGTCAGCGGTGGACGTATTTAGAGAACGGCTAAACTATTAAAATGGTCCTATCAAAAGTGGCACAGTATTGCCTTGAATCAAGTGCGTTCTTACCTCAAGATATCATTCAGTCAAGAATAGGAGCACACCCAGTTAATCAGAGAAGGAGAGAACTTGGCGAATTTCACACTCTTTATTATGAATATAGGAACTATCCCGATATTTTTTTTGATTTTTGAAAATTAAATTGCCGTATCTAATTAAATTACTTGTAAAACAATAGGTAATAAATACTTAAGTACCACTATTACCAGGAAATTGTTGTTTTATTTCTACCCAATTTTTTTTTATAATATGCCTATATTTATGATGTGGATTTTTTGACATCCATATTGCTGGTCTACTCAGTATTTCACTAATGAATTGTTCCGTTTCCATTACTTTTATAAACTGTACGCGCGGTAAAAACAAAATTATTTGTTTCGGTCGCGCGATGTCTGAATGCGTCCGCCGATGCCGCCGCTCGCGCCGCTCTGAGCTGTGGCCACCTCGATACTCGCTAGTACATTTGTTTCACTCGCACACCGCACAGCCCGTCGCCGCCGCGCGCCCCGCGGTAGGTTGTCTACCATTTATTTTCGCCGCTCACCGCTTGCCGCGCCGCACGCCGCGCCGCAATTCGCGCCGCGCTCGGCTGTGGCCACGGGGTTAGGCTGCGCAGAGCTCGAGACGCGGTATGGAGGTGGGTTTTACTGGCGCCACTTTAGACTTTGCGCACAACAATCTAACTGTGACGTCACCATTAATATTTATGCTCCTCATATAAACGCATGCACCATAAGCGTGTTTTGAAGCGTCGCTAAACGAATGTAAGTCAATAACTTCTGGCGATTCACCTAAAACTAACCTTGGCACTTGTAAAGTAGACAAATATTTTATATTTTCAGTAAATTTGTTCCAGTCGTCCTTTATCTCGTTAGGAACGGGTTGGTCCCAATCTAATTTTAACTGCCAAAGTCTTTAGAGCATTATTTTAGGTTTTACTACGACTGGACTTAATATACCTAATGGATCAAATATTTTGAAAGCGTTTGACATGATAACTCGTTTTGTTATGGTTTGATCAGTAACACTTGAGAATCCCTTTATAGGAAAATGCAACACATCACTAGACGGGGTCCAGCCCAATCCTAGTGTGCTTGAGGATTCGCTAAAAACTAACTTATCTTGTTCATTTATAAGAATATTGTTAATAAAAAAAAAATTAATTAAAAAAAATAAAAAACACGCCTGCCATGTCAAAAAAAAATTAAAACAAGTCAAATATTTGCAGTCGGGGTCGGTTACTTGGAACAATTCATTACAGGTCCCCCGACTGCAAATATTTGACTTGTTTTAATTTTTTTTTGACATGGCAGGCGTGTTTTTTTTTTTTTTATATTTTTTTTTTATTTAATACCTTTTAGTGAACAACAAAAAAACATGACACAAACAAAAAAAAATATCGTTCGGAACCCTTTGCAGGCGATTTCGACTCACACTTGACCATTTTTTAATGTCCACATAGCCTATGTCACTCGAGATAACTCAAAGTTTTTAATGATACCACAAACATTAAAATCGGTCAAGCCTTTTAGAAGTTATGGTGGAATAAAGAAACTCACAAACATACATACATACATACATACATACATACATGAACCCTGAAAACATAACACTCCTTTTTGGGCAGTCGTGTAAAAATAGAGGAATTATTTGTTTCAAACTTTCTTAAATTGAAGCAAGCAGATTTTAAGGCTTGAGATACAGAATTATGAATGTAAATTAATTCCTGTGCGTCATCTGAACCCGTTATAAGGTCATCTACATAGAAGTCCTTTTGGATGATGTATTTAATAAGCTCATCATCCTGCTGCTGCCCAACCTGCCATAAACAGCGGGTACTCAAGTAGCTCGCACTAGCTGTTCCGTAGGTTAAAGTGTTGAGCTCAAAAGTCTGAATGGGGTCAGATTCCTCTTCCCTCCATAGGATGCGCTGCAGATGTCTGTCATCTTCATGTACCAATACCTGGCGATACATCTTTTCAATATCACCGGTAATAAATATTTATATTGCCTAGAACGTATCAGTATGGAAAAAAGAGCATCCTGCACGTTTGGACCTACCATTAATATGTCATTCAGTGAGCAACCGGAAGCGGGCGGCGCGGAACCATCGAATACCACACGAAGCTTGGTAGATTCCCTTTCCTGTTTCAGAACCGCACGATGACAAAGGTAATAACCTACGCTTAATGCGCCTTTAACGGGTCCCGCCGATAGATGGCCTAAATCTGCATATTCTTTTATGAATTTTGCGTATTCTAATTTTAACGTAGGGTTTCGTCTTAGCCGCTTTTCCATATTTATCAAGCGCTTTCTAGTTAACTTGTATGTATCGCCTAAACAATCCTCGGTATCCTTAAGCGGTAATTTTACGCAAAATCTACCTGTATTAGTTCTCGTTGTGTGAGCGAGAAAGTGCTTTTCACATTCGTTTTCACTCGTTATTTTTGAATTTACAGGCATTTCTTCCAGGTCCCAAAATTTTGTTAACATTTTGTCAATGCTATCGTTATCTTCGGAGATAATACTATGGTTACAGTGTACGCTTTTACTAGGCGTGGCTGACTGAATGGGACCGGAGACTATCCATCCTAATTGTGAACTTCTCAGCTTAGGATTATTGACCCCTAACGAGAATTGTTCGTTACCTAAAATATCCCAGAATATATCTGCACCTATCAATATATCTATGTTGTCTGGTTGATAAAACATGGGGTCAGCTAACTGAATTTTATCAGGTAGCTGCAATAAGCTGATATCAATGGGAACCTTTGGCTAGCGCCCCGTCAGTTCCTTTAGAACTAAACATGAACAAGTAATATTGAATGAACTATTTATTGACTGTAGCCTAATATTACAACTTTCATTTACATTATTGTTCGGTGCATTACCTATGCCAATGACCTTTAGAGTGTCAATGGGATAAGATTTCAATGCTAATCTGATCTTTAGGGACTCAGTTATAAAAGACGATTGACTACCGCAGTCTAATAGTGCACGAACCTTGATCTTTTGCTGATCAAGTGGATTCAATACCTCGACCATGGCAGTTGATAATATAATTTGACTTGTATTTTTGTTACAATAGCTTGATACAATCTCACCCGGCCCTTCAACGGTGGCGAGTTGATTTGTCGACCTAGATGCTGATGGCTGGTGTAGCAAGCTATTATACCTTTCAGTACAACCGGGCTGTTGGCAATATCTTAGATAAGATAAGATAAGATATCATTTATTTGCTTGAAATATGGTACAAAAGTTGTTAAATAATAATACAGAACATGACATATTTCACCCTGGTATGGGCATGCAAACATTATTAAATTATTTTTACTGATATGCACTAGTGACTACATACTTAATTATACAATGAACATTAATGAAGGATCGAACATAAAGAACTTACTTATTACTTTGATACAATGCTTTAATAAGCTCCATATCTGCAAGAGCTGTCATTATGGAAATCTTTGGTAGAATAATAACTCTCTTGAATTAACCACTTTCGTAAGGCACAACAAAATGGTTTGTATGGTAAATCAATAATCCCTTTAGGCAAGCAGTTAAATATAAGCGGCACCATATAAGCACAACTTTTCCTATAGAGCTCTAACTTAGGGACTGGCATTTTTAATGGCAGGTGAGTGATCGGGCGTTTATGCGTGTTATCGTTGGTAACAAATAGATATTTGTAGTATTTTACAAATTTTGCAACTTCATATATGTAAATACTTGGAACAGTTAGAAGATTCTTTGATTTAAACACGGCTTTACAGGATTCTGACCATTCCATGCCAAATAATGCACGAATGCACTTCTTCTGGGCTATAAAAACCCTCATGATTTCGGAAGAATTTTCCCAGACAACTATGCCATATCGTATTATGGAGCAGATATAAGCATGATAAACCATCAAAGAAGTTTTCCTTACCATCAAAGAAGTTTGCCTTAACTGCCTCGTTGGCCTAGTGGCGCTAAGCGCGACTGCTACGCTAGAGGTCTTGGGTTCGATTCCCAAGTCGACCAAGATGTTATTGGGTTTTTCTATGAAATTCTCAGTAGCAGGTCGGAGTTTGGATTTGAGCCCGGTTAGTGGCAATAGGCTCGCCCCCTATTACATGTGACTTAAACATACCGGAGAACTGTGGGTGTACATTGGTACACCTCTGCCTAACCCTTCGGGGATACAGGCGTGATGGTATGTTTATGTTTATGTTTATGAAGTTTGCCTCGATGTTACATCTTTTACTTTTCGGAGTGCAAAGACAAATTTGTTAATTTTCTTGCATAGACTGTTAATATGTTCCTTCCACGAGAAATGTGTGTCTAGAGTTATACCTAAGAATTTTGCACTCTGTATCTGTTGTATTAGAGTGTTTTTGTAACCTATATTTAGATGTGTATGTTTACTTTTATGTTTTAAAATTAATTAATTTAGTTTTTTCTATATTTATTTTTAGTTTATTAACATCGAGCCATTTAATAACATCGTCTTAAGTTTTATTTATTTCAGCTTCATATGTATTCCTGTTTTTACAATCCAAGATGATTGTTGTATCATCTGCGAACAAGACACAGTCATGTGTAAGTGCGCATGGGAGGTCATTAACGTAGATTAGAAATAACAGCGGCCCTAAGATGCTTCCCTGGCACTCCAAAATAGTTTATTCTCAATTCAGAATCGAATTTAACTACAGTGTTAGAATTGTTATCAAATTTAGTTATTCTAGTGAGCTGTTTTCTATTTTGCAAATATGACCGAAACCATGACAAGCATGAACCCCTAATTCCATAGTTTTCCAATTTTGAAATGAGCAAGGAATGATCCACGTAGTCAAATGCTTTACTTAGATCTAATAGTAAGGCAGATGTGGGAATTCTATTATTAATATTATTGATAATACGATTTATTAAAGTGAAAGTGGCCAATTGTGTAGATTTACATTTCCTGAATCCAAATTGTTCTTTTGCCAAAATGTCATATTTATCCAAGAAGTTTAAGATTCTTTTATACATAATCCTTTCGAAAACCTTGGATAGAACAGGGGTTAGTGCAATAGGCCTATAATTATTTCTATCGAGCTTCGACCCTTTTTTATATAACGGTTTTATTATAGATAATTTAAGTTTATCTGGGAAACATCCTTGTTCAAGGGATAGATTAATTATATGTGCCAAAGGTTCAGCTATAAACAGCGCAATACTTTTCAGCAAGTCTGAATTGATATCGTCATATCCTGCGCACTTAGAGTTTTTTAACGAATGAATAGTATTGAAAACTTCATTTGCAGTAGTGGGATTTAAAAAAATACTAAACTCGTAATTTTTTAAATTATTTGCATGGTGTTCAGACTTAGCGTTAACAAATGTATTATTTTGGACGACATCTATAAAGAAATTATTAAATAAATTGGCTATATCAGACCCAGTTGAAACTAAATTGTCCTCGTCGACAATGTTTTCAATGAATTTACTAGCCCCACATTCGGAATTATCAACATAGCGTTTAACTATGTCCCATGTGGCTTTACCTTTGTTTTTAGAATTAGTAATATACTTAAGGTTACAAAGAGACTGAATGCCAGTAATACATTTTCTTAATAGTTTTGTGTATTTTAAATACGAAGTTTTATTTATGCTATTTTTATTTAAACAATAGTTGAATTGTAAAGTCCGTTTAGTTTACAACTCATTTTTAGGCCTTTCGTTACACAAGTTAATCTACCAGCTCTAACACTATTCTTTATTCTAATCAATGGAAAACAAAGTTTATAGAATAATATCAATTCATTGTGAAACGAATTGAAAGCATCATTTGTGTCCGATATAGTATGTATTTCTGAAAAGGTCATACTACTAATGCATTCAACAAACTTAGCTAAGTTACTTTTACTGAGATCATATGTTGTTGTAAAGTAGTGCTTAACTATAGTTTCTTTTGGTTGTATTTCAAAATCAATCGTTTGTGCTGTGTTGTGATCCGAAAGACAAAAATTATGAGTCTTACCTACTGCTGTTGGGATGTTACTTAGAATATTGTCAATACATTTGTTTAACCTTGTAGGTTCCCGAATGTGACATTGAAACCCGTAGTTTGATATGATTTCTAAGAATTGAGTACTTATACTATCGTTAACCAATGTATTAATATTAAAATCACCGCATATTATTATTTTATGTTTTTTATGTCGAAGATTAGTTAATGTTTCATTAATTTTATCAAAAAATAGTTTTACATTAGAATTTGGAGTTCTGTAAATACAGATGACTATAAGTTTTAGCTGAGCAATTTCAAGACAGCAAATTTCGAAATGTTTTTCAATACTCAGTTCATTAATATCGAGTAATTTAGCACCCTGAAAATCATTTCTTAACAAAATACAAGAGCCCCCTCTGCGTTGCATTTACCGAGAATAAATGGATGTTAAATGGAAATTATTTAGTTTAAGAAATTGTTCTTCGCCCCTTATTATAAAATGTTCTGTTAGGCATACGGCTATGACACCTTTATTAGAGTCGTGTAATTCACTAAGGGCTATGTCTAGTTCATGCATTTTATTCAGTGCCCCCGCGATATTTTGGTGTAAGATACTACATGATATATTTTTATAATTGCTTACGAAAAAACGGTTTATTTATAGTGTCATCCGAAGAATTATTTACAGAAAAGTTTTTTCCATCAAGGGTTTTATTAACCACTGGGAAATAAAAGGGTGTTGTGCCTTTACGAGGATTAGGTTTAATTGGTAAGAATGTAGTTGAGAGATTCTGTTTGTCAATGTGATACTTTAAATCACTAAAAATTCGTCTCATGCCATGGTTATTTATTACTCCACTGTGCTTATAGAACATTGTATCATAGTATTCTAGGTTAAAGTTAGAATCATACAGCATTGCATAATTATAAGTACAAATATCAGAATATAATAAGTTATTAAAGGATTCAATTCTTGAGTTATAAATATTGCTGTGACCATTAAACTTATAAGTGTTAGGGTTCATAAATTTTTACAATAATTCATTCAAATATTTTTATAATTAGTCTAATATTATCACTTGCAATAGTTTATTTAATTCGTGTTCCCATATTTTGTACAATAACTAAGTGAATAGTTTTATTAATTTAGTCGAATATTTTTATTACCTGACATTATTTTGTTTTTCAACGATGGCAACTCGATCAAAATATTGTGCCGGGTAGGGTTTAAAAGCAAGTGTTGACCGGTGACTCGCTCTCTTGTTCGTCGAAAATCGTAACGGTTAGGAAGTCAAGGTTTATAGTGTAAGAGTATACCTAAGTGCTATTGTACCTAATTATTCTGTTCTTTGTTCTTTCGTCAAATAAATAACGTTGTATTCGACATCTTCGGTTGTGTTATTTTCTACTCAAGATCACCTCGCCTGCTACGTGTATAGTTAACAATTCAGAAGTGGGATAACAGCGCGATTAACGCGTAAGTACACGCCCGTTAATATTTAAATATCTACTTGGTTCTTATAGTTTAAAGTTATTTTATTGTGTTGTAAGTGGGTCGGTAATAATTTAACGAATCAATTCATTGTACAGGGTTTTTTATTTGATCGTAATACAGTATTTAAGTAGTAATTGCAAAAGTAACTACCCACTTAGTTATTTGTTTGATAAAATTTTTAGATTTTACATTGCATTTCGTATATCTTGGTAATAAAATTTTGCGTTGTGGGTACATTAACCTCCATTAAAACTAGATAGTAATATTCGATAACCAGCTGACTTATTAGGTGCCTACTATACATATTACTTAGATTTTTTTTTCTTTTCTTTCATTTTTCTACGAGCCAGTTGACCATGGACGAGACATTACCGCGTGGAAGTCAGGATTCGGGCCGAAGAAGACTCCATACGCCCGAATCTATGGAAAATAGAAATCGGAATCGAATAAGAAGCCGCAGTCCGCCTCGCTACAGGGATCGAGAACAAGAATCAAGCGGTGAGCGGGTGAAGATTCTGGAGCGACAGTTATTGGAGGAACGGCAACGACTTCTTCGTCTCGAGAGACGAAAGGGGAGCAGCGGTCGCTGTGACGAGCGAGCCACCTCGTCGCGACGGGTCTTCGAGAGACCGCAGCCGTCGTTCGCCGAGCCCGCGTCGAGCGACACCGGAGCAGCATGTCGAGCATCGTGCTGAGCGTCGAAGCGTCGCCGGAAATTATACAAGGTCACGTAGTCCTTCCTTATCTAAACAGCATTTAGTTGATATTTTCAAATGTTTAAAAGACAGTTTGACTTCTCAACCGTCAACTCGACATGAATTGTTATCAACTCAAAAAGTCGACCATATGAACATATTGCCTAACTTTAATCCATCAACAAATAATCAACGCATTGATGTCTGGCTTAGAAAAGTAAATGAATGTGCGAGCGTGTACGGTTGGGATGACAAAACTATTGTACATTTTGCTATGCAAAAACTCTTGCTAAAACATGGTACGAAGGACTAAATTCAGTTTTCTGGCGCGAGTGGCAGGAAAAATTAATGAATGCTTTTCCCTGCGAGCTAAATTACGGTCAGGCCTTGGAGGAGATGCTTAAAAGAAAGACTAGATATAATGAGCCGATAGAGGTTTACTTTTACGAAAAGTTAGCTTTAATTAACCAATGCGATATTGTCGATAAACGTGCAGTTGACTGTATAATTCATGGAATCAGTGATAAAACTCTTAAATCCGGTGCCTTAGCATTGCGGTGCTCTCACCCCGATCAACTTTTACAATTTTTAATAAGTAGCAAAGACTCGTGTCAACCTTTAGATCGATATCAGAATAGGAACAAAACCGACAATGTAAATACTTTTAGTGGCCAGCTTAATCATAGAACAAACACTAAACCAAGCACCGCCTCAGGCTGCTATAATTGCAAAGAGAAGGGTCATGGTTTCTTATTCTGTCCCAAACCTCTTCTTAAGTGTATCCTTTGTTATAAAGTAGGTCATACTGCGGAAAACTGTTTTAGTAAATCTGAAAACAAAGCTGTGAAACCAAGTGGTACTGTATCAAATACTATGTGCATTGATGTTATAAATTCAGAAAACTTATCGAGTTCAAATTCTAAGTTTATAAAAGAAGTCATAATAAATAGTAGGTCGTACAGAGCTTTCGTTGATTTTGGAAGTGAGGTTTCGCTTGTGAAAGATTCCATGGTTAGGAAACTAGGTGTTACACATGATTTTCGTCCATCGTTACTGAAAGGATTTGGGAATGGTATCATAGAATCATTGGGCTCATTGATGCTTAATGTTAGAATTGTGTGAATGTTTTTACCTTAAACACTTGTTCATTTTGCACGATCCCTTATTGATATTATTGTAAAGACAGCGTGCTACTGGGGAGTTTGTTGCGCCGTTTCTTCTCCTCAGCGTGTGTGGAGCGTTCGACCTTTCACACTGAGCTGATGCGTGGGTGCGTCTGGTGTGGGAGGTCGGATGTTTTATCGTGTGTTCGTTCGTTCTGGCGTTGCGCGGCCGGTATTGCGCGCTGCCTCTTCTGCCGGATATGAACCGACCCCTAGGGTGCTGTCCTTTTTGTATTTTTGACGTTAAATAAGTGCTACTTTGTAGCCTAAGTAAATAAATGATTTTTGATTTGATTTGAATAGACGGAGTTATTGCTCAAGTACAATGTAAGGTTATACATGACGATTTGCTAGATTTCAGTATTGACATACTCATAGGCCAGACGTATACAGAACAACCCCACATCTTAGTTTTTTTTTTTTATTTTTTTTTTATTCCTTTATTTAAGGGGACTCGGTCAACAATGACGATGTCGCCCCGTAATTCTAATTATAACATAACTTATGCTAAGGTATATCTAAACTCTAACTAACTTAAGTGTTCATAAAGTATAAAATCAAAAAAAAAAATCAAAATCAAAAATTATTTATTTAACTTAGGCTACAAAGTAGCACTTATCAAACGTCAATTAATTATATTAACCTATGGAGTGGAAGCAGAGCCCATCTGTCGTTGGGCGGTGCTTCCACTTCGTAAGTGGCACATGTATAGTGCAACTAACCTCCTGGCTCCTTCCGAAAAAGGGAAGGCCAAGAGGCTGCTGCATAACCCTGTATTATACTGCGCATCTCCAAGTGCCTGTCGCCGCTGAGGCTCACTCCGGACACATTCGAGCAGAACATGGTGAACATCCTCTGTCATATCACATTCAGTACAATTAGGTGAGTCCGTTTTACCCATTAAATGCGCGAACTTATTAGATGGAATGTGCCCGGAGCGAAGTCTCAACAGTGTTACAATGAATTGTCTATGGGCGTCCATCTCCTGGAACCATGGGCAACGAAACGGTCCAGCCTGTATCGTCTTGTACCATATACCTTTGGTGCGCGACCTCTCATCAAAGTATTCCTGCCACAGGTTTTTACATATATTTTTGACCGCCTGAACCTGATCTGTGTATAAAGGTATACAGGTGTATGTGATCCCTTCCGATGAAGCTAATTTTGCTGCCTGATCCACCCTCTCATTGCCCATAATACCCACATGAGATGGAATCCATTGTAGAAGTACAGTTCTTTTAGTCCTACGCAGCTCTAAAATGGTTTGGAGAATGACACAGGCTATCGGGGAACCTCGAGAATTCGAGGGTAGCCGAGCCAGATGCAATAAGGCACTCTTAGAGTCAGTTAAGACCACAATATGTTGTACATCAAGAGATACCGCGTAAGACAGGGCTTCGGAGATCGCTATCAGCTCGCAGTCCATCACCGAAATATTAACATTAATCTTAAATTTTAACGTACTATTTAATTGAGGGTCAAATATCGCCGCTCCCGCATGCTGCGCGTCTTTAGATCCGTCTGTATAAAGTTGATAGAACGCACCGAAGTTCTCGTTCAAATATTTGGTACACTTCTGTCTTAAATCTAAAGTATCCATTGATCTCTTTGGAATACGTAAACAAGGTATATCGTAAATGATGTTCGTTGATAAGTCAATACTGGACAACCATGTATTTAGAGAGAATACACATAATATGGGACTAGAATAAATAGGTAACTGTTGGATATTTCTATGCGTATCTACCAATAATGGAATCTTTTTATTTCTCCAGTATTGACTTTCACACAGGCATGACAATTTATCAATAATATTTATAGTGATGTTATCCTGTACTGACTTCGATTTAAGCCAAAATTTACCAGCTAAATATCTTCTTCGAATTGGCAGCGGCTGTAAGCAAAGTTCGTTCTCCATGACATGGATTGGGGTGCTCTTAATGAAGCCCCCAATAATCCTCATACATCAATTTTGGATTCCGTCAAGTTTATTTAATTGACTGTTTGTATAATTATCAAATAAAAAACTACAATAATCGAGTCTACTTCGGATCATTGAGATGTATAGACGACGCAAATGTTTTGGATGGACACCCCATTTGATTCCAGCTAGCACCTTAAAAATGTTCAATAACCTTGAGCACTTTTCCCGTATCTCGTTGATATGTCTTTTCCATTTTAAAGACTTGTCCAGCCACATACCTAGATATTTTACACTATCCACCTGTTGTATCCTATGATTGTTAATACTGACCGATAATATTTTTCTGTTTCTACCCTTGCTGAATAAAATTATTTTGGTTTTATTAAAAGAGATTTGCAAGCCTACTTCTTCTATCAAATACTGAAATAATTCTAACGACCTTTGGATATCGGTGACTGAGTCCGAAATTTGTCTCCTAGCTACATATATTACAAAGTCGTCTGCATATTGCGACACAAACACATCAACCATGTTGTGACAAATCTTTGAAGTTGCCGCATTAAATAATAGTGGGGATAGCGGGTCACCTTGCGCAATGCCTGTTCCAGTAGTCCTCACTGCTGTGCTTCCATTGATAGTGTGAACTGAGAGGTGTCTGTCATGCAAAAATTCCCATAGGTATCTGCAAAGCAGAGCTCCCACTCCCAAACCATCTAACATCCTTAACAGAGCCACTAAATTTATGTTATTATAAGCACTATCAAGGTCCACAAAACATCCCAAAGTATTAATGCCCTTCGAGAAACCTGCCTGAATGCGTGATACCAGTCTAGTCAAGTTGTCAGTACAAGACCGGGTTCTTCTAAATCCGGTTGTTTCATTTGAAAAACAGTTATTTCTTTCCAGAAACCATTCTAGTCTGCGGTTTAAGATTGTGTGTAAGACTTTGCAAGGACATGATAGTAAAGCTATTGGTCTGATGCCGGGTATAGAGTCAGCATTCCGACCAGGTTTAGGTATGGGCACTATTTTGATCTGTTTCCATTGCCTCGGGACAAAACTCGAAAGTAGAAATCTATTGTATAGAGAAACTAGGACTGTTTTTCCTGCTTCTGGTAAGTGTCTGATCATGGAGTATGAAATATCGTCTTCACCGGGAGCGGTATCGGTTTGTTTAATGCAGTTCTCAAGCTCTTGGATCGTAATTGGGCTACTTAGTTGCTCATTTTTGGATATAAAGTTAGGCATTGGAGGGCAAACGTAATCAGGTGTTAAACTATATAATAAATGGTCCATTTGCTCCTGACTCGCGGTACTTCTTGCTGTATTGTCACCTTTGAGCCATTTCATTCGTCTGTACACTTCAGTTGCTGACATTGTGTTATCTATACTATCACAGAAATTTCTAAAGGAGCTGAACTTTCTATTTCGAATCAATCTCTGGGCAATACTCGTTTTCCTTTGGATGTTGACTAAATTCTGTGGCGTAGGGTTCTTCCTGAATTTAGCTAAGGCCAGCCGTCGTTCTGCAACTGTGCGAGATAAGTCCTGTCCCCAATATGGTTTGGGTTTAAACAGCTGCTGCCGAATTGGGTTATCACAAATTTTGATTTTAGGTATGGTTTGATTCGCTCCTGCATTTATGGCTTCCATTAGACTATCGTATGCCACTTGGTTATCTGTGTGAGTGTCCAGAACATTTAAATTCTCATTCAAAATCTGTCCATATTTTATCCAATCTGCCTTTTTATAATTTCTTTTAATTTTGTATGCATTTATATAATTAATTTCTGTTTTAATTTTTAAAATTAGGTGGTCGCTACCTAGGTTCTCGCTCAAAACTAGCCAACTGAACTTCATTGCCAAATCCAGGGATGTTATAGTCAAATCAGGAGCGGTGCTTTGTATTACACCGTTAACCAGTTTAACACGTGTAGATGTGCCGTCATTAAGTGTAATGTAATTATTTTCGAATATGGCGTCGAACAGCTGCATACCTCTTGCGTCCGTCTTAGATGACCAGTTTGAATGATGTCCGTTGAAGTCTCCAGCTATTAGTGTTCCTTTTTGCTCCAGAGAAAAGATCTGGTCCCAGTCTCTTTTACTAGTGGATACTGTAGAAGGACAATAGACGGCAATCACATTTTCTAAATGTTCGCAATTAGACACCTTTACATGTAATAGCTGAATACCTGAATTACTAATATTGGTGTTACATCTTCTTGTTCTTAAAGACCAATGCGTTAGTATTGCGACACCACCATATCCGTCATGGCGATCTTCTCTAAATATATTATAGCTACTTATGCGAAAGTGGCTTTCTGGATCCAACCATGTTTCATTTATTATTGCGATATGTACTTTCTCTTGCATTAATAACGCTTCGAATGAAATAGCTTTAGGCCGAAGGCTTTGTGCATTCCATTGCAGGATATTAATCATTGAGGGTCCGTGAGTTCTTTGAACCATTTTTTTAAATTAATAAGGACTGGCACTTCTAAAATGTACTTCATGATAGTAGATTTGATCCATTCAAACAGTATACATGCACAGCTCTTTATTTTGCTATCCCATGTTGTCTCTGTCTCAAGTAGTCTTTCTTTTATTTGACTCCATATCCCTTCAATGTTCGACCTTCTGCTTTTATAGCTTCTTGAATTTTTACTTTCAATGTCACTGTCTGACTCTTGTAATCTTTCCTTTGCTATGTCTATATCTATATCTTCCGAACTATTGTTTTGAACTGGGGGGGGAGCTGTATTCCTCTTTTTATTTTTCTTCTTCTTTCCTATGTTTTTGTTACCTTGGTTACTTTTTACTACGTCTGCGTAAGTATTCACGCTTTCCGAGGCATGGGTTAACCGATGATCTTTATTTGTCTTGTGTGTCTCATCCGTCTCATCTCTTATCATATATTGGTCTTCTCCTCTAGAATATGGTTCTGTTATATGATGCTCTGGCGGAACATACACGGTGAGAGCCCGCTGATAGCTGCAATTGAATTCCGCCATTAGTTCCCTGATCTTTTTTTCCTTAACATATACTGGACACTTCTTTGCCAAAGTCATGTGGTTGCCGGAACAGTTATTACACTTATAATCCACTGTATCGCAATTGGGATGATTCTTACTGCATTTGGGACATATCACTTTATTAGATGGGCATAGTTTAATTGTGTGTCCGAATCGCCAGCATCGTGCACATTGTGTCACTGGATATTTATAGGGAGTGACTTCTGCTTTTGTGTTAAATATATAAATGTAGGAGGGCAAAGATGGGCCTATGAAACATATACGAACTGCCTCTGATGGCTCCCATCGTGCGTCTGTGCTGCTTCTGCGGTTGAGCCTTTTTACCCCTATTATCTGAATATCACTCTTTAAACCTTCCATTATTTCTTCTTCCGATGAATCCAGGTCAATATTTTTCACCACCCCATAAGACTGAATTGTCTCCAAAGTTCTCCGACATTTATAACCCTCATTCTTAAAATATTGGGAGTGAATCAATCGATCACAGCTATTTTCATTATTAAAAACTATCAGTACTTTGTAAGGATTAACATATTTTATTCGAGTGATATCATCTATGTTCTCACATTTTAAAATCTTTGCCAATCTAAATTGCTTCGGAAGTACCTTTGTCCAAGTAACGCATACCTCGATTCTGTCCTCCGCTATACGGATTGTATCATCTATCTCACTCCCTCTAGCATACCTTTTGCCTCTTCTGTTAACTGTTGTCCAAATCTCGTCCGGGCTTGTTTCTCGGTTTCTCTTATTATTCGGTGCATCTGTCGTTGAATGTTGTTGTGTCACAACACTTGACAAGTCTACCTCCCGATTATTTCTTGTTTGGTGTAATTCTTCCGTGCTACTTGTCATCTCACTGTTTTCCCTCGTCATACCGCTCATAATATCACATTCATTAAAAGTTGCATTATCTAACTCGTTGCTAGCCATTCTTGAATAACATCGTAATGAGTTAAATAAGTATAAACGATAACGCTCGGGTCGTATTCGACTGGTTCAAACCGGTTTGGCGTCGAGCAACCAACGCGTCCAGCGATATAAAGCGCCCGCGCGCAACTATCTTAGTTCTTAAGAATTCAAGTAATCTTCAGTTTATAGATTCCGGTAGGGAAATGCCGTTTGCAGATTTTTACTGCAGATTACTTGCAGATTTTTACTGCAGAGTTTTGCTCACGTACGTGATCAAAACTAGGGGTATTATCGAGCTTTATGGCCCAGCTTCAGTGAGGGCACGCATAGAACCTCCTTTTAGTGGTTATGTTGTTTTTAGGAATAGTGTTGCGGGTAAACCAACCAAACAGTACTTTATTAGTGGAGGAATCCATAAGTGTCAAGGCGATCTTATTGATATAATTATGTCACCGTGCTCAAACCAATGCTGGCTTCCAGCCAATAAAATCCTATGTCGGGCAAAGCAGGGTGAAGTTGTTAACAGGGTAGTAGTCAATCCTCCCGAAATGCCCGTGACAGTGGAAGGTGATTTCGATGAAAATCTGATTCATGTCGGTGATAGGGTATCAGATGACGTAAAACAGAACTTGTTCGATTTATTGAGGAATTACAGAAGCCGTTTTGCAACATCGCTTAGGGATTTAGGTTGTACCAATGCGACTGAAATGAAAATTGAGCTGAACAGTCAACGCCCGGTAGTTTATCGCCCCTATAGGTTGTCACACCATGAGCGCGAAAAGGTCAGGTCAATGGTCAATGAAATGATGGATGCAGGTATTGTTAGGGAGTCAGTTTCTGCGTGTGCTAGTCCGATTCTGCTAGTTCGGAAGAAAGACGGTTCACTCAGAATGTGTGTAGACTATCGGATGCTCAATTCCATTACAGTAAAGGAGAGGTACCCAATGCCTGTAATTGAAGATGAGATAGCACTTCTTACTGGGCAAGCTTGCTTTATAACTTTAGATTTACAGTCGGTATACTATCAGGTGCCTATCTCGGAACAGAGCAAACATCTTACTTCATTCGTTACCCCTGACGGCCAGTTCGAGTTTAATCGAATGCCGTTCGCTTTGACTAATGCACCCGCCGTCTTTCAACGAATGATTAATTCGATATTAGGGCCCGCGCGTTTCACTAAGGCAGCGGCATACATTGACGATGTCTTGTTATTTGGAAAGGACGCGAGTGAGTGCCTAGAACGGCTTGCTGAAGTATTGGAAATTATTAGGAACGCTAATCTCACTTTGAACCTTTCAAAATGTCACTTCTTGCTAGACCGCATAGACTACCTAGGCTATGAAATCAGTGCAGCTGGAGTTAGGCAAGGCGAAGAAAAGATTAGTAGTTAGTGTGAAAAATTTCCCTAGACCTGAAAACGTACACAATGTCCGGCAATTTCTTGGCCTGTCAAGTTATTTTCGCAAATTCATAAGAGATTTCGCTCGAATCGCTTTTCCTCTTAGTAAACTGTTTCGCTGTGTAGGTGCTAACAAAGACGATATGCGCTGGGTGGTGCCTAAAGGTGCGAGGTGGCAGGTGTGTCGTTTGAATCACGACGATATCGGTCATTTCGGTGTAGAAAAGACTCTTGAAAGGATCAAGAAAAAACTACTGGTTCGGTAAAATGTCCAAGTTCGTAAAGAAATACGTAAACTCGTGCATAGAATGCGCATATGCAAAAAAAAAAACAGTCAAATACGCGTGAAGGTTTTCTACACCCTATTACTAAAATAGATGTGCCGTTTCATACGATGCACGTTGACCACCTCGGGCCTTTTGTTAAATCTAAAAGGGGTTATACCCACTTGCTCGTCATGGTGGAATCGTTCACAAAATTTTGTTTCCTTAAGCCGGTTAGGAATACTAACAGTACGAATACAATAAAGGCTCTAGATGATGTTTTCTTCACTTTTAGAACCCCTGATCGTCTTATTACTGATCGCGGTAGTTGTTTCACTTCTAACTCGTTTCGCAAATTTTGTCTAGATAAAGGTACAAAGCATATTCTAAACTCCGTAGCCAGTCCTAGGTCAAACGGCCAAGTGGAGCGGTACAACCGCACTATACTAGATTCTTTAAAGGCTATGACCGTAAAATATGGCGAAAAGGAATGGGATAGTTTTTTAGGCAAAATTCAATGGGGGCTTAATAATACCGTCCATAAAACCACCGGTAAAACTCCTTCAGAGATATTATTTGGTACAGCAATTAATAGCGAATCGAACCCTATCCTTAACGAACTCTCAATAAATTCACGGGAGCAATGTGATGTTTCCACTATGCGCCAAGAGGTAAAAGAAAGAATCGACCGTGAGCAAGGGAAACAGAAGCATTATGATAGAGGTAGACGACCAGCTCGAACCTATTCCAAAGGTGACCTAGTTAAAATCACCAAAACTTGTTTCAATAACGATGGACAAAGCAAAAAGCTTATGCCTTCTTACATAGGACCTTATCGTGTGACAAGAGTCTTAGGCAAAGATAGATTAGATATAGGGTAGCATCAATTCCAGGTTTGGCTAGTACACAAAACAAACGGCCCACTACGGTTGCAGCAGATCGAATGAAGCCGTGGATACATATAGCTGCATTGCAGGTTAACGAATCCGATCTCAGTAATACTGAGGATGACGACTAATAAGCAATGTATTCTTTGAAAATTTTACTAAATAATCTTTTCTTATGTCTTGTTTTGTGGAGGTGTGTGGCTACAGATATATTTGTTTTGTTACAGGTACGACACCAGAATCGATCGGTTCGTGTCTTGTAACCAAAAATAAGTTGAGTTAAAATTCTGCTGGCAGCCACAAGTAAATCGATCGTCTTGTAGGTTGACAGTAGAATCCCTGATTAATCGATCGTTCAGGGTTAAGTTTTGGGCAATCCGATTAATCGATCGTTCGGACCCCAAATAGATGAGTAACGTTAATGTGTAGAGAGAACGCATAAATCGATCGTTGCGTTCTGACACATGATACGTTGAGAGAAAAGCACTGATTCAATGAGTTTCATTTATGAGAAAAGTCTGATTATTATTTTTATTGAAGCTAATCTCGATTGTAAATACTGATCTAATTTCGTAAAGTTATAAATGTTTAATTATGTTTTACACTTACTTTAGATGAGATCATGACTCAATAGATGAGTCGACAAATTAATGTCACTGTTGTATACATTTTTCTTTCTTTATTTTTAATTAGTTAGTTCATTTTTTTGTAGTATGTGTATACCTATTGAGATTTTTTTATTACCCTTCTGTACCATTTCAATTTTGTGATTCATGATTAATGATCAGATTCTACAAATACATACATTACAATTGTATTGATAATGTTATTCAGAGTGCATGTAACTGGCCAACACTTACTCCGATTGTTAGGGTGCCCTAGCGGCGTACGCGGGGACGCGCACGTTGTCAGGACGGTCGATTGTTAGGGTTCATAAATTTTTACAATAATTCATTCAAATATTTTTATAATTAGTCTAATATTATCACTTGCAATAGTTTATTTAATTCGTGTTCCCATATTTTGTACAATAACTAAGTGAATAGTTTTATTAATTTAGTCGAATATTTTTATTACCTGACATTATTTTGTTTTTCAACGATGGCAACTCGATCAAAATATTGTGCCGGGTAGGGTTTAAAAGCAAGTGATGACCGGTGACTCGCTCTCTTGTTCGTCGAAAATCGTAACGGTTAGGAAGTCAAGGTTTATAGTGTAAGAGTATACCTAAGTGCTATTGTACCTAATTATTCTGTTCTTTGTTCTTTCGTCAAATAAATAACATTGTACTCGACATCTTCGGTTGTGTTATTTTCTACTCAAGATCACCTCGCCTGCTACGTGTATAGTTAACATAAGTGGGTAAACAGAGAATTATATTTGTGTAATTTATCGACATTAAAATTTCGCGTATATTAATAACCAATTCATAATAATTTACAGTATGCTCAAAATCCTTTTCGCCTATAAAAATCAAACAGTAGTCATGTTTATTGTAGTTTAACAGTTTATGTTTCAAGTTAATTAGTAATTGTTTAACTCCACAGTTTGTTGAGATAAAGTGACAAACATTATGGCAAGGGAATGTATTTTGCGATATAGATAAAATAGTATTTACTTTATTACTACTAACAACACAAATTTTAGAGCGAGAATTCGCTTATTCCAATTGTTGTTGTTTAAAAGATAAGCTAGAAGTATTGTCTATTTGTAGGTTTTTGTAGAGGACTGTAGGTTCTTTGGTTAAAGATGTAGAAAGAGTATTGGAAACTAGACCGCAATTTCCATTACTGTCCTGCAAGGCTTCACATGAGAGGCTATCAGCGCCATCTGTTGAAAACTCGCTGTTATTATTATTTTTGAGCCCAAGATCCATACAACTTGTGTTCATTTCTTCTTCAAAGGAAAGACATAGGTTTTTTGTAGTTTTTTTACTGCATTTTTTCTTAGATGAAGTAGCCTTTACTTTAGGTTCCGAACAAATTTTTTGTAATGTTCTTGATCTGTATTTTTGTTTATTTAAGGCATTTTTTAATGTCATGTTTTCTTCACTAAGTTTTGCTATCTCCAAATGGGCACTCTCGAGGTCATTTCTGAGCTGTAATAACTCTTTCTTCAAGTCATCTTTATCACTGTCATATCCAGTAGATAGGTCCGGAAGACTAAATCTTCTAATTTCTGAATTTGTTGATTCGAATGACAGATCAAAAGACCCATTTGACACGGTTTTATGCCGACGCAGTGTAACAAATTCGTCTGACATTATTGTTACCAATATTATTGCACACTTCTTGAAGATAAAAAGACAATGGCACACCTGTAGCGACACCTGCCGTTGAAAAAAGGCAATTTTACAGATGAATATGATCGACGTTATATTGTTATTGCTATTAGTCGCTAGATGACAGTGTTTATTGAACGCGCTAACAAACAAAAAGCGTCAACTGTTAAAGGGGATCGAACTCGAGAAGTCTTGTGGCTGACGGTTGCGCTCACTACCAAGAGCCACTGAGCCAATTAGTTATTATTAATCTTGATGAAAATAAGGAACTGCTTTTACGTTTTCTTTAACGACCGTTAATTTAGGTCCTGGTTTGAATTTAAATTTAGTAAACAACACATTCACAGTTATTGCTATTTTTCTTATTAAACTTCACTATGATTAAGATAGTTACACTGCACTTAGGTTTTTATGTTTGTGGTGACTATTTTGAGTCAGTATATGGTATTTATCACTTATATTTATAGTTTATAGTTAATGTTCTGCACTCGGTTATCATACCGTTTTAAAGTCACTTATATTTATTATTTTACAGAGATAACACTTATCCATTGGAATTAGCACTTTAACTTTCTATTTTATTGAAACTTATAACTCATTACTTCGTTTAACTATTTTTAATTCTTAAGCGACAGTCATTAGCAGAGTGACCCTGTCTCAAACAGTTCATACAGAGTTTGTACTTTATGACATCGGTCATTCTCTCATCAATACTCCTAACCTTGAATGTAGGGCAGTCATAAATTCTATGACGTTCATCACATATGATACATGAAAACCCTATTGGTGCTTTATTTTTATTGTTATTAATAGAAGTTGCGAACGATTTAACTATGCTATTCTGATTCTTTCTTTGATTATGATTTGTTTGATTATTGTTTATAGAGGAGCGTTGAAAATTAATAGGCATTCTAGGCACAACAACATTATCACAATGATTGTTATTACGACTTATGGACTCAAGCACATTAGCACGGTCAGTAATGAATTAAAAAAAACTGTTCTAAAGTTGGGGACTCGGTTGCCATAGTATTACGGCACTCCTCCCACTTAAGCAGCGTTTGACTATCCAGCTTACTTGAGACCATATATATGACTAAAACATCCCAATTATCAGTTGACTGTCCAAGACTGGCTACAGCACGCAATTTTTTTTTGTAGTATGATCAACCAAATATCTTAAAGATCTTTCTGACTCACGTGGAAGCTGTTTTATGTGAACTAATGAACTAATATGATGATTCATTAATATTCTCTTATTATTATAACGGTTGCAGAGCAACTTCCACGCTTCATTGTAATTTTTGGCCGAAACTTCCAGGTTCGAAACAATCCTGCGTTTGTCGCGCGACGTCGAGCTGTGCGCACGCGTATCCGACCTCGCAGCAAGTGGCAAATATATTTTACTAATACCCTCATTTTTTTGTTTTTGTGAATTATGGAAGATGATTCAAGTGGAGAAGAACTGAGTGATTTAGCTATTCTGGAGAAATGCGAACAGCAATTAAATGAGATGGGACAGGATATTATTGAGAGTAGAAAAAGCGTTGAGGGAGAAATACGAGTTGCAGAGAAGAGAAAAGAACGAGAAGATGACATTATTGAAGATGAATTTATTACTGTAAATAGAAGGAGACCGAAACGATTACTAAGAAGCGATTCGTTGGAAGTAGGAAACGGCAAAGGGATAAACAAAGAAAGCAATGGCTCACCTGATGTGATAAATAATAATGAAGTTTGTATTACGTCGAAAGATATATTACCCAAACCGATAGCCATGGCAAAATTACTTCGTTCGGAAAACATAAAGGATGTCCTGAGAATAAAATATAAAAGTCCATATAAAGTTCTTATACAATTTCAGAGAAAGGAGGATGCTTTAAAATTAATAGAATGTCAAACGTTAAAAGAAAAAGGCTTTCGATGTCAACTAATAGAAGACTTATCAATTTCCTACGGAATTGTGAAAGGTGTCGACCTTGAAATGAGCGAGTCTGAACTTATGACTATTTTAGAATCTAAAGAGGAAATTTTGTCAGTGAGAAGATTGAAACGCATGAATTCTGAAAACAAGTGGGTAGAATGTGAATCTGTAAGAGTTGCATTTAAAAGTGATGTGTTACCACAATTTGTTTCTGTCTATGGCTGCCGGTTTCCTGTTGATGCATACATCTTTCCAGTGACCCAATGCTCGGGTTGCTGGCAATTCGGTCACGTTTTTAAGTTTTGCCCTTCCAAAAAAGTCCTATGTCCAAAATGCGGAGGCAATCATGAAAACTGCAGCATAAAAGATTTTAAGTGTTTGAATTGCAAGGGAAGCCACTTTGTTTTGGATAAAAGATGTCCACGGTTCCTCAAAGAAAAAACTATTCGCTATACTATGAGTACACAGCAGGTTACGTACAGAAAAGCCCTACAACTTTATAATGAGGAGAAAAAAAAGGATATTGAGAATAAAAATGAAACTACACAGAATTTTGATAGAACTGAAACCGTAACTACAACGAACAATGACAAAGAAACTTATGCTAAGGTACTGACTAATGCAATTATACACGAAGAGTTACTACCCAGTGATGACAAAGAAGAAAGTGCTGCAAATACAAAAGAAAACATGTCAAGAACGAAACAAAAAGCCAAGAAGAAAATTAATAAAGTAAGTCACAAAAATAGAAATGAACCTTTAGAGCTAACGATGGAAGTAGATACTAATAAATCGCAAAAAGAAGAAGAAAGCGGGAAGCAGAGAAATTCACAATTGTTATATAAATTTAAATGGAGGAAGATATGGCAGAAAATCAAAGAGATTTACAAGTCCGAGAGTAAGTTAGAAGAAAAATTGGTATCTGTGGTAAAGGTTCTTGGTGAAGAAGTTAAAAATTTCCTTGCGTATTTACTATTGGGAGATGAAATTATGGGGTATGTGAATTATTTTAGTAATGGATAGGTTATCTAAAGTTGTAAAATTGAACATATTTCAGTGGAACTCACAAAGTTTGCGACCTAAACTTGTATCTTTTTCTGAGCTTTTGTTACAAGAAAAAATTCATATGGCTGCTATAAGTGAAACGTGGTTCGATTCTGAGGTAGATGTAAATATTAATGGGTTCAATGTTTATAGAAACGATAGACATGATTCCTACGGTGGAGTGGCGATATGGGTGCATAGGTCAATTCAATCTCAACAAGTTTCATTAAATACAAATAATAGGGGTATCGAAATAGTTTGTGTTAAGTTGCTAAATTGTAAAGACCTAGAATATATCGTGTCTATTTACTGTCCTTCGTCTGTACATACGCAACCGTCTGATTGGAATGATATCTTCTCTCAGTTCACGAATAGGACAATCATAGCAGGCGATTTTAACGGCCACCATACCAATTGGTCGGTTAAAACCGATGTGAGAGGTACACAAATTATGGACTCAGCGCTAGAGAATGACTTTATTTCACTCAATAACGGTATGGCGACACGGATAAAATTGGTAAACGGAAACCTACAACAAACCTCACCAGACGTTTCTTTTGTCTCCTCCGACGTAGCAATAAGTTTTGGTTTAGGTATTAAATGAAAATCTGGGCAGCGACCACCTTATTATTAAAATGTCTGTTAATATATCCACGGATGCTCAATTAGTTAAAAAGCGCAATTTCAAAAATGCTGACTGGGATCAATATCGCCAAATGATCGCCGAAAAAATTAATCAGTATAATAATTTAATCTTCAATTTTAATAATTATGATGTTCAGCAAACATATGATTTCTTTACAAATATGATTGAAAATGTTGCCAATAAATGTATTCCATTCTTTAAAATCTGTTTAACGCCAAATGACAAGTTTAAATCAAAAAATTATTGGACTCCTAACTTATCCAAAATAGTTGCTGAACGAAGGTTAGCCCTGTCAAAGTTCCGTAAAAACCCTATTCCTGAAAACTTAAATAAGTTAGAAGCAAAAACTTTAGAAGCACAATCATTAATTAAAAAGGCAAGGTACGACAATTGGCAAAAATATTGTGACTCTATTGATGAAGTGACCTCGGCAACCCAGATGTGGCGCCGGATGAAATGGATGAAAGGTCTTAAACTACAAGGAGTATGCCCTCCCATGGAAAAACAAGTCGACTTACTTCGTTCTTTAACACCAGATTACGTTACTAATTTAATGCCCGACTTTCAATCAAGAAATTATATTTTAGAGGCCGAATTTTCTATTCAAGAACTCGAAAACTGCCTTAAAAAAAAGGATTCAGCACCAGGACAGGACGGCATAGCATATTCAATGTTGTATAACTTACCAGACTCGGGAAAGAACTTTTTACTAAACATATATAATCACATATTTAAATTCGGCATCATTCCTGACCAATGGCGAAATATTGAAATTATTCCCATTCCCAAATATAAAGGCACTAATAATAATAGTGAGATTAAATTAAGACCTATCGCATTAATATCATGTGTCTGTAAAATTTTCCACTTGATGATCTGTAAACGACTGGAATGGTTTGTTGAGAAAAATAAGCTACTATCTCCATATACAGTAGGATTTAGGAAAGCGCAATCATGTTTGGATGCGTTGTCGAGACTAACCTCTTATGCCCAAGTTGGTTTTACCAAGAATATCCCTACCGTGGCTTGTTTTTTGGACATCGAGAACGCGTATAACAATGTTACAAGTGAGTTTGTTACAAAAATGTTAGATGAACTCAAAGTTGGTTCTAAACTTTGTGTTTACCTATGGTCGTTCATGCAGAAAAGATGCTTAAGCATTAAGTCTTTCAATAGAGAGAGAATTGATCCTAGGTGGACTAATAGAGGACTTGCACAAGGAGACCCACTTTCACCTCTTCTGTTCAATGTAGTTACTTCCAAAATATGTAGACAAATCCAAAACGTTATGATATCACAATACGCAGATGATTTTGTCATTTACATAAGTGATAAACAAATTAAAAAATGTGAACATCATTTGCAGAACGCGTTAAACTGTTTAATTAGGTTACTTGAGGAGATCGGATTGACCTTATCACCAGCTAAATCAAATTTCTGTATGTTTAGTAGGGGTAGAAGGAGAATATTTCCCAGCCTGAAAGTACACGGTCAACTACTACCAATGGCAACATCTGTTAAATATCTGGGAATATGGTTGGATAGTGGTTTACGGTGGCGAAAACACATCAATGAAATTATTAATAAATGTTCAAAATTTTTAAACATACTAAAAATACTAGCAGGTAGTTCCTGGGGAATCCATACTAGACATATGCATAGGATTTACATATCGCTCATAAGAAGTCGTCTTGACTATGGATGTTTTTTGTATGATTCTAGTGCAAAGTCACATGTCTCCAAACTGGATAAACTTCAAAATCAAGCTCTTAGAATTGTAGGAGGTTTCATAAAAAGCTCACCAATACATGTGATGGAAAGTGAATTGTACATTCCTCCTTTGTTCCTAAGACGACAATATCTGGCATACAAATATATTATAAAAATATTATCCTGGTCTGATAACATAAGCTTAACTACAATTTCAGAATTGAACTCTCTTAGTATTAACAGTTACTGGGCTAATAAGAAAAAACCGTTACTTGCTACTTCTTTTGACGAATTAAAGCAGCTACAAATTTATTCCCTAGAAATACCTGAGATGTTTTCTTTAGATGTATGGGTATCAGCTATTGAAATTAAAAAATCTGTTAAAAGTAACCTAGATTGTATTAAGCAGTCAAAGATCTGTTACGACCGTAATTTAATGTTAAATGAGGTGATAACTGAATTAGAGTTTAAATACAGTGGTTGTTGCAAAATCTTCACAGATGGATCAAAAAATATAAATGGGCGTGGGGCTGCATTTTTTGTTCAAAATACGGGTTACAAAAATAGTTTTAAAATAAATAGTGAAAGTATATCTATTATGTCGCTGGAACTCATCGCAATTTATCACGCGATATCTTACGCGTATAATCAAAATTTTAATAACGTGGCTATTTTTACTGACAGTAAGAGTGCCTTGCAACATTTGGCTCGATGCGCCTCTGGTGGCAGAGGTACATCGATAGCCTATGATATTCTTAAAATCATCAACATCTTTAACAAAGATGACATTAGGATTATTTTGCAATGGGTTCCGGCACATATAGGTTTACAAGGCAACGAGGAGGCCGATCAGTTGTCTAAACTTGCGACAGAGACAGGGGACGAAATTACGTACTACCCCGATTATTGGGAATATTTCTCGATGCTTAAAGTAACTTGTTATGACAAATGGAAAAATAATTTTGATGAGTTATCTAAGGAAAAAGGAATATGGTATAAAATCATCCAAAACGAGCCTCCTCGATTGCTGTGGTTTGATAATAGTAGTTTAAGTAGAAGTTATATTAAGTTAGCGCTAAGACTTCGTTCTGGGCACTACCCATCAGCAAAATTTGCATTCCTCATGAAAAAGGCAGCATCACCCAATTGTGAAGTATGTGATAAAGTTGAGGACTTGCAACATTTGCTGATGGATTGTGTTAAGAACAAAAGAGAAAGGGAATCGCTGATTAAGGAATTCGGCTTAAAGATTTTTGACGTTGGTTATATTTTAAATATTCTGTCAAATCCTACATCAGATATTGCCAAACGAATTTGTAGTTTAGTACGAGTGTGTAATCAGTGACTCGTTTTCTTAATTGGTAGCAGCTACTTATTCCTGTAAATTGTGAATTGTGTATAGGGTACAATGGGGTTGACGTATCCATGTGGATAAAAACCCCTAACAATTAATAAAGAATAAAAAAAAAAAAAAAAAAACAATCCTGGCTGCGTCGCCTTGCAAATATGAATTTAGATAATGAAATTTATTTATTCCTGGAATGCGATCATTTTTATGAATTAAGCTTTCAAATGTGTCTCTAAACTCTAACCAGCGGAAATATTCACCGTTAAACTTTGCAATTTGAATTTGAGGAAGCTTCAATTCCACATTGTGATGATGATCATCATTGCAACATGAAGCATTGTGAACGGAGTTGCGCCTTTGATCGCGTTCATTCTTGCTAGAAAGTATGTCTAATAAGTTCTTAGCAGTGGCTATATTAACAACTATGTCCCGTTCCATATTATCGCGCTCGTCAATTTCGGCTTCAAAATTCTCAGGACACAGAACCTCTATCTCACTCTGCAAGTCGTCAACCCTAACAGACAAAGCCTCAAGCTGAGCGCCCACCGTGCAGGCACGAATCGGGTACAATAATTGTCGCGCAGGCAGTCCTGGAATAGTCGGCACGAAACGCTAAGAATGGGTTACGGTGATATCGAGTAGCTCCTAGTTCTTAATGCGAACGGAGAACAGATTTGAAAATGAACGAGACCGTTATCTAAGAAACTAAATAAATTCATATCTATCAATACCTCCTCAGTAGCATTAAAATTTTACTTGAATTTAGTTATTAACTAGAAAATGCACATAAAATACAGTTATTCGTGACCTTTGTTCGACTAATTTATTTTTGTTGGAGGTAGGTAACAAAGAAAAAACTTTGTCGCGTATATTTTAATTACGGGAAACTTCGGCAATATTATGCACGAAATCACTTTAATTTACACAAATGAAGTACTTACTATTCTCAATGGTTAAATAGGTATGACGGCGCGCTGATTATGGATTTGTTTTAATGATGAATTTGGAAATTATTACATTAAGTTGGTTGTTAATCATAACTCGATTTTTCAATAATGTTTTAGTTTTAGTCTTTAGTTATTTAAAATAATATGAGCGGGTAACCCCGAATAGAGTAGTGGGTGTCGCTTCGAGTAATGGCGGCTGTCATTCCGGCATTCGTTTGACAGCTGCCACACGAGGTGCACACGTGCTAATCTATTGGCTCGTAATCTAGTTTAATCTTGTAAATTGTGTGTGATTTTGTGTTTAATTGTGGAACAATCAAATAATAAGACGTTGGACAAGACTACTGTGCTTTTATTTTTTTAAATTCTTTACAATACAACGCCCACGATGGATAGCGACAGCCAAGACCGCTATGAGGCCCCTTCTGACGCTATTGCATCAGAAGTGGGATTACCCGTGACAAACCAGGAGCAGAATACAGGTCAGTGCATTAATATTTCACAAAATAATGAGTGCGAACGTTGGAAACGTCTTTTTGAAATGCAGCAAGAAAATATTATGGAATTAATTCGCACTATACAAGAACCACGTGCTTCCCACATGAAAATTACATTGCCCGAGTTTAATCTCGATACTCCAGAGCACGACGCTCGCGCTTGGTGTGAGACTGTGGACATATGTTTACAAGAAAAATTTATTACCGGCAGTGAATTGATAATCACAATGAGCAAGGCACTCAAGGGATCGGCGTCATCATGGCTTGCCCAATCTAGTTTTTCTGGAATTACGTGGCCTCAATTAAAAGATTTGTTCTTAGCTAGATATGATACTGTAGAGACTCCAGCCGCGAATTTATGGCGATTACTCAATAGTACTCCAAAGGAAGGCGAGTGTTTGTCTGCGTATGCCGGGCGCTTTATGAGCACTTTATTATCACGGTGGAAGTCCTTGTCGAAAGAACAGATTGCAATCGCGCTCACCCTAGCACATGCTTCAAAAATTGAGCCACGATTGCAAAGAATAAAATTCACCACTGAGATTGAGACACGTAATAAATTACAACAAGAGCTCATGGCTTTTAGCTTTAGAAAAAGAGGGCCTCCCTCTAGTGAGAAGACTGCTACGCCTTTCGAAGTGAAGAAGCCACGTATGGAGAATACGCGGCGATGCTATAATTGTGGCAAACTGGGTCACGTATCTAGTGATTGTCGGGGCAATAGTAGTCGTGATAGCAATACTAAAACCCGTCTTGAGATTTCAGATACTACCTCCTCTCAGCAGTCGAAGGAAGCTGGCGCGCAAAAGAAGACGATCACTCCAACCTGTTTCAAGTGTGGCGAACGAGGTCACATCGCGCCGCGCTGCCCCAGTGTGGATATCAAGGCCAGCGATGCACGAACCGAACGACGAGTTGATGCCTGTTCCATCCAACCAGCTATTGATGAGCTCTTAGATGAAACCGGTGAGAAATTTTCATTTTGCTTTGACTCGGGTGCCGAATGCTCTCTAATAAGACAAGTTCAGTCAGATAGATTTCGAGGAAAACGACAATATAATGCAGTTACATTATTGGGTATAGGTAACGCGCAACTCACTTGCAATATCCAAATTCTTTCTACGGTTTCGATTCAGGGCTATTCAGTGCAGTTACTGTTTCACGTGGTGCCCGATTCTTGTATTTCTAACGATATCATGATTGGAAGGGATCTGCTTACATTAGGGTTTTCAATAGAAATTTTTGAAAAGTCTCTTATTCTTAAAAAGAATAGGGTTGTTTCTATTTGTGACATAGGTACAAAGGTAAATAACTTCGAAAGCATAGAGTGCGACGTGTCTGACCGTGAGAAAGAGCAGTTAATTATTTTACTGAAAAATTATTCTGGTAATTTCGTTGAGGGTACACCCACTGGTAGGGTTAGCACGGGTCAGCTGGTCATTAAATTAATTGATCCTAATCTCACGGTGCAACGTAGACCCTATAAGTTAAGCCCAGACGAAAGACAGGAGGTCCGCCGTCAAGTCAAAGAACTTTTGTCCGCTGGCATCATACGTGAAAGTTCTTCTCCTTTCGCGAGTCCAATTATCCTAGTTAAGAAGAAGGACGGGAGTGATAGGCTCTGTGTAGACTATAGGGAACTGAACAGTAATACGGTGCCGGATAGGTACCCTCTGCCTCTTATATTAGATCAAATACAGCGTTTAGTGGGGGCAAACTATTTTACTTCGTTGGATATGGCTAGTGGCTACCATCAGATTCCCGTCGAAGAAAATTCCATAGAACGTACCGCGTTTGTTACACCGGATGGCCAGTTTGAGTATTTTTCAATGCCTTTTGGCCTTCGTAATGCACCTTCGGTGTATCAACGCGCCATTAACAAGGCCCTTGGGGCACTAACTGAATCATTTGCCGTAGTTTACATTGATGACGTCATCATTCCATCACGAACAGTAGGCGAGGGCATTGAACGATTACAACTAGTTCTTAAAGCGTTAACTGATTCAGGGTTTTCGTTAAACGTAAAAAAAATTAGTTTCCTTAAAACCAGGGTCGAATTTTTGGGTTATGAGGTGTCGGCTGGTGAAATAAGACCTAACCCACGCAAAATTCGAGCCCTTACTGAGCTCCCACCACCTCAAAACGTCACTCAGCTTCGCCAATTTATTGGTTTGGCCTCCTACTTTAGGCAGTTCGTACCTGGGTTTTCGCAAAAGGCAGCTCCTCTTTATGGCCTCACGTCGGGAAAAGGAAAAATCAATTGGACTCCCCAACTCGAGAAGGTTCGAAAGGACATAATAGATGTTCTAACTGACAAACCAGTGTTGATGATTTTTGATCCCGAACTCCCAACGGAGCTGCATACGGATGCCATCGCTGAAGGCTATGGTGCAATACTTATGCAGCGAGTTGATGGCAAGCTGCATGTAGTTGAATATTACAGTCGTAGAACCTCCAGCGCTGAATCAAAATACCACTCTTACGAGCTGGAAACGCTTGCAGTGGTGAACGCTGTCAAGCATTTTCGACACTATTTGCAAGAAAGAAGGTTTACTGTTGTGACTGATTGCAATGCTGTCAAGGCTTCTAAGTCGAAAGTTGACCTTACACCTCGTGTTCATAGGTGGTGGTGTTTTCTGCAAGCGTTTGACTTTGATATCGAATATAGACTAGGGAAACATGAGCCACGTAGATTTCTTTTCTCGTAACCCGTTGCCAACCACAGTTATACGTTCAGTTATTAAAACCGAACGAAAACGTATTCATTTGACCGCGATTTCTGACCATTGGCTACAGGCTGAACAACAAAAGGATGACGAAATTAATTCTATTATAACAAAACTTCAGGCAAATGAGCTTAACAGTGATATCGCTAAAACGTACGAAATTAGACGCGGTCTTCTTTATCGGAAAATTTGCAGAAATAACAAGAGCTATTGGTTACCAATAGTGTCTAGGGAATTTCAGTGGGCTATAATTAACCATGTGCACGAAAATATAATGCACCTAGGGTGGGAGAAGACATTGGAAAAGGCCTATTGCCACTATTGGTTTCCAAATATGAACAAATATGTACGAAAATTTGTAGAAAATTGCATAACATGCAGAATTGCAAAGTCTAACTCGGGGAAAGTTCAAGCTGAATTACACCCAATCCCTAAAACTCCAATTCCATGGCATACCATTCACATGGATGCAACAGGTAAATTAAGCGGTAAGAAAGACGCGAAAGAGTATGTTTTTGTATCAATAGACGCTTTTACTAAGTACGTGATATTACATCATACACGCAACATAGACACAAACAGTGCCATTAGAGTATTAAAATACAATGTGTCTTTGTTTGGTGCCCCTACACGCGTGATAGCTGATCAGGGTCACAACACAACACTAACCTACACCTTATAGCTACCGGCACAAGTCGCGCAAATGGCAGGTAGAGCGGGTCATGTCCACATTAAAGAATATGCTAACTGCTGTTGAGGTGGATAATAATAAGTCATGGCAAGATGTACTGCCCGACATTCAACTAGCCATTAACTGTACTATCAGTAGGGTTACAAAGGCAAGTCCTTTGGAATTGTTAATAGGAAAGGTTGCTAGGCCCCTGAACTTAATGTCATTAGAAACCGATGACATAGAGGTTGATTTAAACCATATTAGAGAGCAATCGACACAAGCAATAGAAGCTAACGCTTCTTCGGAGAAGGTACGGTTTGATAAGAGTAAAGCAAAGTTAAAAAAATTTCAAGTAGAGGATTATGTGCTTCTTGAAAATCACGAGCGTAACCAAACCAAGCTTGACCCCAAATTTAAAGGCCCGTATAAAGTATTTGAGCTATTGGATGGCGACAGGTATGTACTGCGAGCCCTTAACTCTAATAGGACATATAAGTACGCACACGATCGTGTGCGTGCTATGCCCGAATGTTACGTGTGGCAAAGACTAGCCTGTGTGGCAACGACTAGCCTGTGTGGCAACGACTAGCCTGTGTGGCAACGACTAGCCTGTGTGGCAACGACTAGCCTGTGTGGCAACGACTAGCCTGTGTGACAACGACTAGCCTGTGTGGCAACGACTAGCCTGTGTGGCAACGACTAGCCTGTGTGGCAGCAAATGGCCTGTGTGGCATTGACGTATGAGTTTGTTTGACCCTATGTTATGTGTTCCTTTTATTAAACCTTGTTCCATTTGAAGTCAGGAAGACCGAACGGAGTGTACTATTAAAAAAAAAAAAATGTCCTTGTCTTACAGATAAGAGACCCACACACGAGAACGTGTGATAATGCAGGACGGCCGTGACGGCGCGCTGATTATGGATTTGTTTTAATGATGAATTTGGAAATTATTACATTAAGTTGGTTGTTAATCATAACTCGATTTTTCAATAATGTTTTAGTTTTAGTCTTTAGTTATTTAAAATAATATGAGCGGGTAACCCCGAATAGAGTAGTGGGTGTCGCTTCGAGTAATGGCGGCTGTCATTCCGGCATTCGTTTGACAGCTGCCACACGAGGTGCACACGTGCTAATCTATTGGCTCGTAATCTAGTTTAATCTTGTAAATTGTGTGTGATTTTGTGTTTAATTGTGGAACAATCAAATAATAAGACGTTGGACAAGACTACTGTGCTTTTATTTTTTTAAATTCTTTACAATACAACGCCCACGATGGATAGCGACAGCCAAGACCGCTACGAGGCCCCTTCTGACGCTGTTTAGTCGTAAACAACGTCGGTCGTATATCAAAGTGTGTTATTTAGTTTAACGCCATCTAGCGTTAAACTAAATGAATCGTCGTATTGTTTCCCGCACTCCACCATAGATGGAGTTGTGCTTTGACGTCATCATTCTACATGGCGGTGTTAAGATTTTCACGGATTAGATAAGTCTCGAACAGTTCAGAATTAAATTAAGTACTCTCATAGACAAAGTTGTTTTATTTGAGTCTTCCAGTAGTTCAGTGCCAGAGTGGTGAATGAACATTTGATCCTGTCGAGTCGGACAGGTCGGCATAGAAACCAGGGTGGATCGCCCTGAAGTGCCGCATAACAATCTCACACAGTAGTGAGATTGGTGTTCGAGCGGAGCTGCTGAGAAGCGGAGCTGCGGAGCTGCCGAGCTGTGCAAGCGCTGGTGTCAGCGCCGCACGCCGGGAGTTGCAGCGGTCTACGGTAGAGGGCGTGCCAGTCCTCTCTCCAGTGGCGATATTGGATTGCGGTGTTTCCGGAGCAAAGTGTTTCTGGATTGCAGTGGCATATCACACATCCACGTGATATCAGTGTTTGCAGTGTCATATCACATATATGTGATATCAGTGTTATCGTAGTTCGTAAGTGCAGTGTACGGGCAGCGAAGGTAATCGAAGAAAGAACTGTAAGTAGACTTTAATATTGACTTTGAACTTTGAAAGACTTTTATATTTGTGTGTGTAGTTAGAACATTTGGTCACTATCGGCCTATATTTTATGTGTCTTGGTCACTATCGGCCTATATTTTATGTGTCTTGGTCACTATCGGCCTATATATTTTATGTGTCTTGGTCACTATCGGCCTATATATTTTATGTGTCTTGGTCACTATCGGCCTATTTATATGTGTCTGGTCACTATCGGCCTATTTATATGTGTCTGGTCACTATCGGCCTATTTATATGGGTCTGGTCCCTATTGACCCTACATATATACGTGTATCTGGTCCCTGTGTACCTGTGTATGTGTTCAGGACTCTGTTGCCCTGTAATTACGTATTTACGTTTAGTGACCTGTTACTTAACATACTGGGTTATAGATCTTGTTATTTATTGACTCGTAATATTGTTGCTATTGAATAGCAATTTTTGTTATTTCCAATCTAGTAAATTTAACTTGTAAATTCATCAACTATGGAGTCTTTGTCATCTTTGATTAAAATACAGTTTGTAAATAAAGGTTTAATTGAAAAGGGGTTAGTTAACTTTAAAAAATCTCCAAAGGAGAGGCTTACCCCAACTTACTTAACAAGTCGGTTAGAGTCATTAGAAAATCAGTGGAAAGACTTTAGTCAAACACACAAGAATATTTTGATGCAGGCAACAGAGTCAGATATAGCTAGCAATACTTACTTTAAAAGCGAGTTATACGATACCATAGAAGAATTATATTTTACTTACAAGTCCCAATTGAAAGAACACATAATTGAATTTCAAGGCACATCTAGTAGTAATAACAGTTCAAATTTAAGTTCAAAGGTCATGTCAAATATTCGATTACCTAAAATCACATTGCCAACATTTTCTGGACTATACACTGAGTGGGCTTCGTTCAGGGATTTGTTTTTATCGTTAATTCATAAAAATGAAGCCCTGGATGACGTTCAAAAACTTCATTATTTGAAGGGTCATTTAACAGGGGAAGCAGAGCAGCTTCTGCGCCATACCCCGGTAACCGCTTCAAATTATGACGAGTGTTGGTCAATCTTAGTTAAAAGATACGATAACAAACGATTTCTTGCTAATTCTATGTTAAAAAGATTTATGAATCAATCAAATATTAGTAGAGAAACAGCATCCAATATCAAGTCATTACTGGACAATACTGTAGATTGTTTGCAAGGGTTGCAGAACTTAAACATAGATGTTAATTCTTGGGACGCCATTGTAATTTACATAGTTAGTGAAAAGTTAGATTGTGAGTCTCGTAAATTGTGGGAGACGAGAGTCAGTGCATTAGATGATTTACCAACATTTAACGAATTCAAAACATTCCTTGAATCCAGGTTCAGATCATTAGAATACTTGGATCCAAAATCCAATAAGTCTAGCAAACCTCAAATTGTAAAATCATTTAATGTCAACACCCAACAATGCGTTGTCTGTTCTGGAGATCACAAATTGTTAAATTGTAAAGAGTTTTCAAAAAAGAATTGCAATGAACGTCGTGACCTCGTCCGAGTCAACAACCTATGCTTTAATTGTCTAGGAAAAAATCACTCTGTTTATAACTGCCGACAAAAAACCAAATGCAAAATTTGCAAGAAAAAACACCACTCACTGCTTCACTTAGACACTACTGTAGGTTTCTCTGATTCTGACAATAGGTCAGCAGAAGACAAGGTTGTGACCGCCGCGGTCGTCACATCCACAGCCCCAAGTGGGGAGGGTACCAACGAGTTAATTAGGAAACCCATTTGTTGTTTAGGTCAACTGGACCACAGTCTCGGATTGCTGGCAACAGCTCTGGTCCAAGTTGAGTCTCATAGAACTGATACTGTGCAGACTTTTAGAGCTCTGTTAGATCAGGGCTCTCAGGTATCATTGATTACCGAAGCCGCAGTTCAGTTTCTTGGGTTGCATAAGGTACCCACTCAAACTGGCATACATAGATTAAGTTATAGAATCAGGCGTTACTTTGCGGAAATCCATGACATTAAATATTATTGTTTGAAAGATATTTAGCTTTAATTCCGCTACCAAAATCCAAGCTTGGAAGCAGGATGCAGTCCCACCGTCCCGCCCTCATGCAATATGCGCATGCAGGAAAGCCCACCCTCCCGCCCTCATGCATATGCAAAATACACGAAAAGTGAGACAAAAGGGGGGTAGCATGCCATGCAACCAAACCAATACTCGACACGTGTTTCGCCCCTCCACGGGGCATCCTCAGGAGATGTTGACTCGACAACCGCTCGGGCGCGAATGAGCCAGTTGTACGGCTCTCGCCCCTTTATATAGCGCAATGATGACGCATTGGCAACGGTCGATACAAACGTCACAAAGACGTCTGTATCGACCTACCTGCAATCATACTTAAAAGAGGTGATGTAATTAAGTTAGTTTGTTCATTCAACAGTGTATAGTTATTATTATTATTATGTTTGGAGATTTCTAACTGCTCCAACACACACAACCGGAAACTTTTATCACATACATGGAGAATGTTGTACGTATTATTGTCGCTTAAGGAATGGCCGGTATCGATTAAATGTTTAGCAAAATGTGATTTTTCTGAATGGCCATTCCTGTAAGCGGCAACATGCTCCCTATACCTTATTTCGAAGTTACGGCCTGTCTGACCTACATAGACCCCGTTGCAATCATTGCATACTAATTTATAAATACCGGATTTTTTGGAATTTTCTAATTTATCTTTGCCGTTACAAAGATTTCGTAAGTTATGATCTGATCGAAAGGCAACGAAAACATTGTGTTTTTTAAGAATATTCGCGATTTTATCGGAAATGGGGCCTATGTAAGACAGACTACCGACATGCTTGTTAATTCGTTCGGGGGTACATGCATAAAGTAGTGAGCGAACCCTGTCATTCTGTTTATTCTGAATTATATTATCAATAACTTGTTTGGAATACCCGTTTGAAATCGCGATTTGATATAATATTTTAAGTTCTTTGACGTAATTATCCGTGGACAGTGGGACAAACATTAGTCGGTGGACATAGCTGCGGAAGGCTGCAAGTTTGTGTTGTAATGGGTGACAGGAAGAAGCGGGAATTGTTGTGTCGGTGTGAGTGGGTTTTCGGTAAATTTGGAAATCGAGTTTATCATTAACTCTAGTGATAGTTAGATCCAAAAAATTGAGGGATTTGTCGGATTCTAATTCTAATTTGAATTTAATTTTCGGGTGGAAAGAGTTAAGCTTATTGAGAAAAATGTCTATTTGACGAATAGTACCCGTCCAACAGATAATTACGTCATCTACATATCTATAATAAAACAGAATGTTGGGTTCGCCCACCACATATTTACATTCAAAGTTATCCATAAATATTTCCGCCATTAAAGGACTTAGAGGTGATCCCATTGCTAACCCCTCCTTTTGGCGAAAATATTCGTTATTGAAACGAAAATAGTTTTGTTGCATGCAAATACGTGCAAGGTTAAGAAAGTCATGTATTTCTCCAGGATGTAAACGTTGTCTCTCCAAATGGTTCTCCAAAATACGAAGGCACTCTTCAAATGGAGTATTTGTAAATAAACTGTCAACATCCAGTGATAATAATTTTGAATTGTGAGGGATGTTGACATTTTTTATTTTTTCAATTAAATCTAAACTATTTTTTAAACTGTATTTAGGTGAAAAAGAAGACTTAGTTTTTAATAAGTTATTGAGATATTTAGCTATATCGTATGTTGGAGCACCAATGTAAGAGACAACGGGGCGAATTGGGATATTATCTTTATGAGTTTTGGGTAAGCCATACAAAAAAGGAGATCGTGGGTTCATAGGGATTTTATATTTTAATAGATCTGGAGAAATACATGACATGTTATTAATAGCATTTTTTAACTCTACTGTAAATTTTTTGGTGGGGTCGGAACTCAAACGTTCAAAATCCTCTCCCTGGATAACGTCGTTAATCTTCTGGTGGTAAGCAGTTTTATCCAAGATGATAACAGTATTGCCCTTGTCGGCTTTCGTAATTATTAAGTTATTTTGAGTAATTTTGTTTTGTAATGACCGATGTATTTGTAATTCGGAATAATTTTGAGAAAAGGAGGTAGATGAAGCTTTTTTGATCTGAACTGCCACCTGATGTTTAACGGCGCTATCCATTTTACTTCTAACACAAGCCATTTCTGAATCCACCACCAAAGTTTCGAGCGATTTCTGGGATAACCGTGGTCTGATGTTATATTTTAGACCTTTCTCTAATAAAGAAATCTCAGCAGATGAAAATTGGGTATTTGTATAATTTTTAACGCGTGGATAAAAAGAATGAATTGTATCTATATTATTATTTTCTCGATGGTTGATATTACTGTTCCGGTTATTCCCAGATAATCGCTCCAACTTCCTGCGCTGTGTTATATATTTATCATGCGCTACTTGGGAGGCGAAGTCCCGGGCTTTGTTATCTAAAATGTCAAACTCCACATTGTGTAGTTTGTAACTCAATTCTGAGTATAAAACTTTCAAGTGGAGCTTGACATTGTCCCTAACTGAAAACCAATGTCTACATTCTTCGTTCAACCACACCTGTTTTGCCTTCACCAAAGCTATACTACTTGACCGGCTGTGTGTGTTGGTATGTATATTAATATAATGGGGAAATACTTTTAATTGTTTACACTGTTGATTGAACCAAACGTTCTGAGCTGCTAAGCGATGGAGTTTGGTCAACTTGATGTAAAGCTTTGCCTGTTCAGCTATACATGCTGACTTAAGATAAGTTATAGAATCAGGCGTTACTTTGCGGAAATCCATGACATTAAATATTATTGTTTGAAAGATATTTAGCTTTAATTCCGCTACCAAAATCCAAGCTTGGAAGCAGGATGCAGTCCCACCGTCCCGCCCTCATGCAATATGCGCATGCAGGAAAGCCCACCCTCCCGCCCTCATGCATATGCAAAATACACGAAAAGTGAGACAAAAGGGGGGGTAGCATGCCATGCAACCAAACCAATACTCGACACGTGTTTCGCCCCTCCACGGGGCATCCTCAGGAGATGTTGACTCGACAACCGCTCGGGCGCGAATGAGCCAGTTGTACGGCTCTCGCCCCTTTATATAGCGCAATGATGACGCATTGGCAACGGTCGATACAAACGTCACAAAGACGTCTGTATCGACCTACCTGCAATCATACTTAAAAGAGGTGATGTAATTAAGTTAGTTTGTTCATTCAACAGTGTATAGTTATTATTATTATTATGTTTGGAGATTTCTAACTGCTCCAACACACACAACCGGAAACTTTTATCACATACATGGAGAATGTTGTACGTATTATTGTCGCTCAAGGAATGGCCGGTATCGATTAAATGTTTAGCAAAATGTGATTTTTCTGAATGGCCATTCCTGTAAGCGGCAACATGCTCCCTATACCTTATTTCGAAGTTACGGCCTGTCTGACCTACATAGACCCCGTTGCAATCATTGCATACTAATTTATAAATACCGGATTTTTTGGAATTTTCTAATTTATCTTTGCCGTTACAAAGATTTCGTAAGTTATGATCTGATCGAAAGGCAACGAAAACATTGTGTTTTTTAAGAATATTCGCGATTTTATCGGAAATGGGGCCTATGTAAGACAGACTACCGACATGCTTGTTAATTCGTTCGGGGGTACATGCATAAAGTAGTGAGCGAACCCTGTCATTCTGTTTCTTCTGAATTATATTATCAATAACTTGTTTGGAATACCCGTTTGAAATCGCGATTTGATATAATATTTTAAGTTCTTTGACGTAATTATCCGTGGACAGTGGGACAAACATTAGTCGGTGGACATAGCTGCGGAAGGCTGCAAGTTTGTGTTGTAATGGGTGACAGGAAGAAGCGGGAATTGTTGTGTCGGTGTGAGTGGGTTTTCGGTAAATTTGGAAATCGAGTTTATCATTAACTCTAGTGATAGTTAGATCCAAAAAATTGAGGGATTTGTCGGATTCTAATTCTAATTTGAATTTAATTTTCGGGTGGAAAGAGTTAAGCTTATTGAGAAAAATGTCTATTTGACGAATAGTACCCGTCCAACAGATAATTACGTCATCTACATATCTATAATAAAACAGAATGTTGGGTTCGCCCACCACATATTTACATTCAAAGTTATCCATAAATATTTCCGCCATTAAAGGACTTAGAGGTGATCCCATTGCTAACCCCTCCTTTTGGCGAAAATATTCGTTATTGAAACGAAAATAGTTTTGTTGCATGCAAATACGTGCAAGGTTAAGAAAGTCATGTATTTCTCCAGGATGTAAACGTTGTCTCTCCAAATGGTTCTCCAAAATACGAAGGCACTCTTCAAATGGAGTATTTGTAAATAAACTGTCAACATCCAGTGATAATAATTTTGAATTGTGAGGGATGTTGACATTTTTTATTTTTTCAATTAAATCTAAACTATTTTTTAAACTGTATTTAGGTGAAAAAGAAGACTTAGTTTTTAATAAGTTATTGAGATATTTAGCTATATCGTATGTTGGAGCACCAATGTAAGAGACAACGGGGCGAATTGGGATATTATCTTTATGAGTTTTGGGTAAGCCATACAAAAAAGGAGATCGTGGGTTCATAGGGATTTTATATTTTAATAGATCTGGAGAAATACATGACATGTTATTAATAGCATTTTTTAACTCTACTGTAAATTTTTTGGTGGGGTCGGAACTCAAACGTTCAAAATCCTCTCCCTGGATAACGTCGTTAATCTTCTGGTGGTAAGCAGTTTTATCCAAGATGATAACAGTATTGCCCTTGTCGGCTTTCGTAATTATTAAGTTATTTTGAGTAATTTTGTTTTGTAATGACCGATGTATTTGTAATTCGGAATAATTTTGAGAAAAGGAGGTAGATGAAGCTTTTTTGATCTGAACTGCCACCTGATGTTTAACGGCGCTATCCATTTTACTTCTAACACAAGCCATTTCTGAATCCACCACCAAAGTTTCGAGCGATTTCTGGGATAACCGTGGTCTGATGTTATATTTTAGACCTTTCTCTAATAAAGAAATCTCAGCAGATGAAAATTGGGTATTTGTATAATTTTTAACGCGTGGATAAAAAGAATGAATTGTATCTATATTATTATTTTCTCGATGGTTGATATTACTGTTCCGGTTATTCCCAGATAATCGCTCCAACTTCCTGCGCTGTGTTATATATTTATCATGCGCTACTTGGGAGGCGAAGTCCCGGGCTTTGTTATCTAAAATGTCAAACTCCACATTGTGTAGTTTGTAACTCAATTCTGAGTATAAAACTTTCAAGTGGAGCTTGACATTGTCCCTAACTGAAAACCAATGTCTACATTCTTCGTTCAACCACACCTGTTTTGCCTTCACCAAAGCTATACTACTTGACCGGCTGTGTGTGTTGGTATGTATATTAATATAATGGGGAAATACTTTTAATTGTTTACACTGTTGATTGAACCAAACGTTCTGAGCTGCTAAGCGATGGAGTTTGGTCAACTTGATGTAAAGCTTTGCCTGTTCAGCTATACATGCTGACTTAAGATAAGTTATAGAATCAGGCGTTACTTTGCGGAAATCCATGACATTAAATATTATTGTTTGAAAGATATTTAGCTTTAATTCCGCTACCAAAATCCAAGCTTGGAAGCAGGATGCAGTCCCACCGTCCCGCCCTCATGCAATATGCGCATGCAGGAAAGCCCACCCTCCCGCCCTCATGCATATGCAAAATACACGAAAAGTGAGACAAAAGGGGGGTAGCATGCCATGCAACCAAACCAATACTCGACACGTGTTTCGCCCCTCCACGGGGCATCCTCAGGAGATGTTGACTCGACAACCGCTCGGGCGCGAATGAGCCAGTTGTACGGCTCTCGCCCCTTTATATAGCGCAATGATGACGCATTGGCAACGGTCGATACAAACGTCACAAAGACGTCTGTATCGACCTACCTGCAATCATACTTAAAAGAGGTGATGTAATTAAGTTAGTTTGTTCATTCAACAGTGTATAGTTATTATTATTATTATGTTTGGAGATTTCTAACTGCTCCAACACACACAACCGGAAACTTTTATCACATACATGGAGAATGTTGTACGTATTATTGTCGCTCAAGGAATGGCCGGTATCGATTAAATGTTTAGCAAAATGTGATTTTTCTGAATGGCCATTCCTGTAAGCGGCAACATGCTCCCTATACCTTATTTCGAAGTTACGGCCTGTCTGACCTACATAGACCCCGTTGCAATCATTGCATACTAATTTATAAATACCGGATTTTTTGGAATTTTCTAATTTATCTTTGCCGTTACAAAGATTTCGTAAGTTATGATCTGATCGAAAGGCAACGAAAACATTGTGTTTTTTAAGAATATTCGCGATTTTATCGGAAATGGGGCCTATGTAAGACAGACTACCGACATGCTTGTTAATTCGTTCGGGGGTACATGCATAAAGTAGTGAGCGAACCCTGTCATTCTGTTTATTCTGAATTATATTATCAATAACTTGTTTGGAATACCCGTTTGAAATCGCGATTTGATATAATATTTTAAGTTCTTTGACGTAATTATCCGTGGACAGTGGGACAAACATTAGTCGGTGGACATAGCTGCGGAAGGCTGCAAGTTTGTGTTGTAATGGGTGACAGGAAGAAGCGGGAATTGTTGTGTCGGTGTGAGTGGGTTTTCGGTAAATTTGGAAATCGAGTTTATCATTAACTCTAGTGATAGTTAGATCCAAAAAATTGAGGGATTTGTCGGATTCTAATTCTAATTTGAATTTAATTTTCGGGTGGAAAGAGTTAAGCTTATTGAGAAAAATGTCTATTTGACGAATAGTACCCGTCCAACAGATAATTACGTCATCTACATATCTATAATAAAACAGAATGTTGGGTTCGCCCACCACATATTTACATTCAAAGTTATCCATAAATATTTCCGCCATTAAAGGACTTAGAGGTGATCCCATTGCTAACCCCTCCTTTTGGCGAAAATATTCGTTATTGAAACGAAAATAGTTTTGTTGCATGCAAATACGTGCAAGGTTAAGAAAGTCATGTATTTCTCCAGGATGTAAACGTTGTCTCTCCAAATGGTTCTCCAAAATACGAAGGCACTCTTCAAATGGAGTATTTGTAAATAAACTGTCAACATCCAGTGATAATAATTTTGAATTGTGAGGGATGTTGACATTTTTTTTTTTTTTTTTTTTTTTTTTTTTTTTTTTTTTTTTTTTTTTTTTCAATTAAATCTAAACTATTTTTTAAACTGTATTTAGGTGAAAAAGAAGACTTAGTTTTTAATAAGTTATTGAGATATTTAGCTATATCGTATGTTGGAGCACCAATGTAAGAGACAACGGGGCGAATTGGGATATTATCTTTATGAGTTTTGGGTAAGCCATACAAAAAAGGAGATCGTGGGTTCATAGGGATTTTATATTTTAATAGATCTGGAGAAATACATGACATGTTATTAATAGCATTTTTTAACTCTACTGTAAATTTTTTGGTGGGGTCGGAACTCAAACGTTCAAAATCCTCTCCCTGGATAACGTCGTTAATCTTCTGGTGGTAAGCAGTTTTATCCAAGATGATAACAGTATTGCCCTTGTCGGCTTTCGTAATTATTAAGTTATTTTGAGTAATTTTGTTTTGTAATGACCGATGTATTTGTAATTCGGAATAATTTTGAGAAAAGGAGGTAGATGAAGCTTTTTTGATCTGAACTGCCACCTGATGTTTAACGGCGCTATCCATTTTACTTCTAACACAAGCCATTTCTGAATCCACCACCAAAGTTTCGAGCGATTTCTGGGATAACCGTGGTCTGATGTTATATTTTAGACCTTTCTCTAATAAAGAAATCTCAGCAGATGAAAATTGGGTATTTGTATAATTTTTAACGCGTGGATAAAAAGAATGAATTGTATCTATATTATTATTTTCTCGATGGTTGATATTACTGTTCCGGTTATTCCCAGATAATCGCTCCAACTTCCTGCGCTGTGTTATATATTTATCATGCGCTACTTGGGAGGCGAAGTCCCGGGCTTTGTTATCTAAAATGTCAAACTCCACATTGTGTAGTTTGTAACTCAATTCTGAGTATAAAACTTTCAAGTGGAGCTTGACATTGTCCCTAACTGAAAACCAATGTCTACATTCTTCGTTCAACCACACCTGTTTTGCCTTCACCAAAGCTATACTACTTGACCGGCTGTGTGTGTTGGTATGTATATTAATATAATGGGGAAATACTTTTAATTGTTTACACTGTTGATTGAACCAAACGTTCTGAGCTGCTAAGCGATGGAGTTTGGTCAACTTGATGTAAAGCTTTGCCTGTTCAGCTATACATGCTGACTTAAGATAAGTTATAGAATCAGGCGTTACTTTGCGGAAATCCATGACATTAAATATTATTGTTTGAAAGATATTTAGCTTTAATTCCGCTACCAAAATCCAAGCTTGGAAGCAGGATGCAGTCCCACCGTCCCGCCCTCATGCAATATGCGCATGCAGGAAAGCCCACCCTCCCGCCCTCATGCATATGCAAAATACACGAAAAGTGAGACAAAAGGGGGGTAGCATGCCATGCAACCAAACCAATACTCGACACGTGTTTCGCCCCTCCACGGGGCATCCTCAGGAGATGTTGACTCGACAACCGCTCGGGCGCGAATGAGCCAGTTGTACGGCTCTCGCCCCTTTATATAGCGCAATGATGACGCATTGGCAACGGTCGATACAAACGTCACAAAGACGTCTGTATCGACCTACCTGCAATCATACTTAAAAGAGGTGATGTAATTAAGTTAGTTTGTTCATTCAACAGTGTATAGTTATTATTATTATTATGTTTGGAGATTTCTAACTGCTCCAACACACACAACCGGAAACTTTTATCACATACATGGAGAATGTTGTACGTATTATTGTCGCTCAAGGAATGGCCGGTATCGATTAAATGTTTAGCAAAATGTGATTTTTCTGAATGGCCATTCCTGTAAGCGGCAACATGCTCCCTATACCTTATTTCGAAGTTACGGCCTGTCTGACCTACATAGACCCCGTTGCAATCATTGCATACTAATTTATAAATACCGGATTTTTTGGAATTTTCTAATTTATCTTTGCCGTTACAAAGATTTCGTAAGTTATGATCTGATCGAAAGGCAACGAAAACATTGTGTTTTTTAAGAATATTCGCGATTTTATCGGAAATGGGGCCTATGTAAGACAGACTACCGACATGCTTGTTAATTCGTTCGGGGGTACATGCATAAAGTAGTGAGCGAACCCTGTCATTCTGTTTATTCTGAATTATATTATCAATAACTTGTTTGGAATACCCGTTTGAAATCGCGATTTGATATAATATTTTAAGTTCTTTGACGTAATTATCCGTGGACAGTGGGACAAACATTAGTCGGTGGACATAGCTGCGGAAGGCTGCAAGTTTGTGTTGTAATGGGTGACAGGAAGAAGCGGGAATTGTTGTGTCGGTGTGAGTGGGTTTTCGGTAAATTTGGAAATCGAGTTTATCATTAACTCTAGTGATAGTTAGATCCAAAAAATTGAGGGATTTGTCGGATTCTAATTCTAATTTGAATTTAATTTTCGGGTGGAAAGAGTTAAGCTTATTGAGAAAAATGTCTATTTGACGAATAGTACCCGTCCAACAGATAATTACGTCATCTACATATCTATAATAAAACAGAATGTTGGGTTCGCCCACCACATATTTACATTCAAAGTTATCCATAAATATTTCCGCCATTAAAGGACTTAGAGGTGATCCCATTGCTAACCCCTCCTTTTGGCGAAAATATTCGTTATTGAAACGAAAATAGTTTTGTTGCATGCAAATACGTGCAAGGTTAAGAAAGTCATGTATTTCTCCAGGATGTAAACGTTGTCTCTCCAAATGGTTCTCCAAAATACGAAGGCACTCTTCAAATGGAGTATTTGTAAATAAACTGTCAACATCCAGTGATAATAATTTTGAATTGTGAGGGATGTTGACATTTTTTATTTTTTCAATTAAATCTAAACTATTTTTTAAACTGTATTTAGGTGAAAAAGAAGACTTAGTTTTTAATAAGTTATTGAGATATTTAGCTATATCGTATGTTGGAGCACCAATGTAAGAGACAACGGGGCGAATTGGGATATTATCTTTATGAGTTTTGGGTAAGCCATACAAAAAAGGAGATCGTGGGTTCATAGGGATTTTATATTTTAATAGATCTGGAGAAATACATGACATGTTATTAATAGCATTTTTTAACTCTACTGTAAATTTTTTTTTTTTTGGTGGGGTCGGAACTCAAACGTTCAAAATCCTCTCCCTGGATAACGTCGTTAATCTTCTGGTGGTAAGCAGTTTTATCCAAGATGATAACAGTATTGCCCTTGTCGGCTTTCGTAATTATTAAGTTATTTTGAGTAATTTTGTTTTGTAATGACCGATGTATTTGTAATTCGGAATAATTTTGAGAAAAGGAGGTAGATGAAGCTTTTTTGATCTGAACTGCCACCTGATGTTTAACGGCGCTATCCATTTTACTTCTAACACAAGCCATTTCTGAATCCACCACCAAAGTTTCGAGCGATTTCTGGGATAACCGTGGTCTGATGTTATATTTTAGACCTTTCTCTAATAAAGAAATCTCAGCAGATGAAAATTGGGTATTTGTATAATTTTTAACGCGTGGATAAAAAGAATGAATTGTATCTATATTATTATTTTCTCGATGGTTGATATTACTGTTCCGGTTATTCCCAGATAATCGCTCCAACTTCCTGCGCTGTGTTATATATTTATCATGCGCTACTTGGGAGGCGAAGTCCCGGGCTTTGTTATCTAAAATGTCAAACTCCACATTGTGTAGTTTGTAACTCAATTCTGAGTATAAAACTTTCAAGTGGAGCTTGACATTGTCCCTAACTGAAAACCAATGTCTACATTCTTCGTTCAACCACACCTGTTTTGCCTTCACCAAAGCTATACTACTTGACCGGCTGTGTGTGTTGGTATGTATATTAATATAATGGGGAAATACTTTTAATTGTTTACACTGTTGATTGAACCAAACGTTCTGAGCTGCTAAGCGATGGAGTTTGGTCAACTTGATGTAAAGCTTTGCCTGTTCAGCTATACATGCTGACTTAAGATAAGTTATAGAATCAGGCGTTACTTTGCGGAAATCCATGACATTAAATATTATTGTTTGAAAGATATTTAGCTTTAATTCCGCTACCAAAATCCAAGCTTGGAAGCAGGATGCAGTCCCACCGTCCCGCCCTCATGCAATATGCGCATGCAGGAAAGCCCACCCTCCCGCCCTCATGCATATGCAAAATACACGAAAAGTGAGACAAAAGGGGGGTAGCATGCCATGCAACCAAACCAATACTCGACACGTGTTTCGCCCCTCCACGGGGCATCCTCAGGAGATGTTGACTCGACAACCGCTCGGGCGCGAATGAGCCAGTTGTACGGCTCTCGCCCCTTTATATAGCGCAATGATGACGCATTGGCAACGGTCGATACAAACGTCACAAAGACGTCTGTATCGACCTACCTGCAATCATACTTAAAAGAGGTGATGTAATTAAGTTAGTTTGTTCATTCAACAGTGTATAGTTATTATTATTATTATGTTTGGAGATTTCTAACTGCTCCAACACACACAACCGGAAACTTTTATCACATACATGGAGAATGTTGTACGTATTATTGTCGCTCAAGGAATGGCCGGTATCGATTAAATGTTTAGCAAAATGTGATTTTTCTGAATGGCCATTCCTGTAAGCGGCAACATGCTCCCTATACCTTATTTCGAAGTTACGGCCTGTCTGACCTACATAGACCCCGTTGCAATCATTGCATACTAATTTATAAATACCGGATTTTTTGGAATTTTCTAATTTATCTTTGCCGTTACAAAGATTTCGTAAGTTATGATCTGATCGAAAGGCAACGAAAACATTGTGTTTTTTAAGAATATTCGCGATTTTATCGGAAATGGGGCCTATGTAAGACAGACTACCGACATGCTTGTTAATTCGTTCGGGGGTACATGCATAAAGTAGTGAGCGAACCCTGTCATTCTGTTTATTCTGAATTATATTATCAATAACTTGTTTGGAATACCCGTTTGAAATCGCGATTTGATATAATATTTTAAGTTCTTTGACGTAATTATCCGTGGACAGTGGGACAAACATTAGTCGGTGGACATAGCTGCGGAAGGCTGCAAGTTTGTGTTGTAATGGGTGACAGGAAGAAGCGGGAATTGTTGTGTCGGTGTGAGTGGGTTTTCGGTAAATTTGGAAATCGAGTTTATCATTAACTCTAGTGATAGTTAGATCCAAAAAATTGAGGGATTTGTCGGATTCTAATTCTAATTTGAATTTAATTTTCGGGTGGAAAGAGTTAAGCTTATTGAGAAAAATGTCTATTTGACGAATAGTACCCGTCCAACAGATAATTACGTCATCTACATATCTATAATAAAACAGAATGTTGGGTTCGCCCACCACATATTTACATTCAAAGTTATCCATAAATATTTCCGCCATTAAAGGACTTAGAGGTGATCCCATTGCTAACCCCTCCTTTTGGCGAAAATATTCGTTATTGAAACGAAAATAGTTTTGTTGCATGCAAATACGTGCAAGGTTAAGAAAGTCATGTATTTCTCCAGGATGTAAACGTTGTCTCTCCAAATGGTTCTCCAAAATACGAAGGCACTCTTCAAATGGAGTATTTGTAAATAAACTGTCAACATCCAGTGATAATAATTTTGAATTGTGAGGGATGTTGACATTTTTTATTTTTTCAATTAAATCTAAACTATTTTTTAAACTGTATTTAGGTGAAAAAGAAGACTTAGTTTTTAATAAGTTATTGAGATATTTAGCTATATCGTATGTTGGAGCACCAATGTAAGAGACAACGGGGCGAATTGGGATATTATCTTTATGAGTTTTGGGTAAGCCATACAAAAAAGGAGATCGTGGGTTCATAGGGATTTTATATTTTAATAGATCTGGAGAAATACATGACATGTTATTAATAGCATTTTTTAACTCTACTGTAAATTTTTTGGTGGGGTCGGAACTCAAACGTTCAAAATCCTCTCCCTGGATAACGTCGTTAATCTTCTGGTGGTAAGCAGTTTTATCCAAGATGATAACAGTATTGCCCTTGTCGGCTTTCGTAATTATTAAGTTATTTTGAGTAATTTTGTTTTGTAATGACCGATGTATTTGTAATTCGGAATAATTTTGAGAAAAGGAGGTAGATGAAGCTTTTTTGATCTGAACTGCCACCTGATGTTTAACGGCGCTATCCATTTTACTTCTAACACAAGCCATTTCTGAATCCACCACCAAAGTTTCGAGCGATTTCTGGGATAACCGTGGTCTGATGTTATATTTTAGACCTTTCTCTAATAAAGAAATCTCAGCAGATGAAAATTGGGTATTTGTATAATTTTTAACGCGTGGATAAAAAGAATGAATTGTATCTATATTATTATTTTCTCGATGGTTGATATTACTGTTCCGGTTATTCCCAGATAATCGCTCCAACTTCCTGCGCTGTGTTATATATTTATCATGCGCTACTTGGGAGGCGAAGTCCCGGGCTTTGTTATCTAAAATGTCAAACTCCACATTGTGTAGTTTGTAACTCAATTCTGAGTATAAAACTTTCAAGTGGAGCTTGACATTGTCCCTAACTGAAAACCAATGTCTACATTCTTCGTTCAACCACACCTGTTTTGCCTTCACCAAAGCTATACTACTTGACCGGCTGTGTGTGTTGGTATGTATATTAATATAATGGGGAAATACTTTTAATTGTTTACACTGTTGATTGAACCAAACGTTCTGAGCTGCTAAGCGATGGAGTTTGGTCAACTTGATGTAAAGCTTTGCCTGTTCAGCTATACATGCTGACTTAAGATAAGTTATAGAATCAGGCGTTACTTTGCGGAAATCCATGACATTAAATATTATTGTTTGAAAGATATTTAGCTTTAATTCCGCTACCAAAATCCAAGCTTGGAAGCAGGATGCAGTCCCACCGTCCCGCCCTCATGCAATATGCGCATGCAGGAAAGCCCACCCTCCCGCCCTCATGCATATGCAAAATACACGAAAAGTGAGACAAAAGGGGGGTAGCATGCCATGCAACCAAACCAATACTCGACACGTGTTTCGCCCCTCCACGGGGCATCCTCAGGAGATGTTGACTCGACAACCGCTCGGGCGCGAATGAGCCAGTTGTACGGCTCTCGCCCCTTTATATAGCGCAATGATGACGCATTGGCAACGGTCGATACAAACGTCACAAAGACGTCTGTATCGACCTACCTGCAATCATACTTAAAAGAGGTGATGTAATTAAGTTAGTTTGTTCATTCAACAGTGTATAGTTATTATTATTATTATGTTTGGAGATTTCTAACTGCTCCAACACACACAACCGGAAACTTTTATCACATACATGGAGAATGTTGTACGTATTATTGTCGCTCAAGGAATGGCCGGTATCGATTAAATGTTTAGCAAAATGTGATTTTTCTGAATGGCCATTCCTGTAAGCGGCAACATGCTCCCTATACCTTATTTCGAAGTTACGGCCTGTCTGACCTACATAGACCCCGTTGCAATCATTGCATACTAATTTATAAATACCGGATTTTTTGGAATTTTCTAATTTATCTTTGCCGTTACAAAGATTTCGTAAGTTATGATCTGATCGAAAGGCAACGAAAACATTGTGTTTTTTAAGAATATTCGCGATTTTATCGGAAATGGGGCCTATGTAAGACAGACTACCGACATGCTTGTTAATTCGTTCGGGGGTACATGCATAAAGTAGTGAGCGAACCCTGTCATTCTGTTTATTCTGAATTATATTATCAATAACTTGTTTGGAATACCCGTTTGAAATCGCGATTTGATATAATATTTTAAGTTCTTTGACGTAATTATCCGTGGACAGTGGGACAAACATTAGTCGGTGGACATAGCTGCGGAAGGCTGCAAGTTTGTGTTGTAATGGGTGACAGGAAGAAGCGGGAATTGTTGTGTCGGTGTGAGTGGGTTTTCGGTAAATTTGGAAATCGAGTTTATCATTAACTCTAGTGATAGTTAGATCCAAAAAATTGAGGGATTTGTCGGATTCTAATTCTAATTTGAATTTAATTTTCGGGTGGAAAGAGTTAAGCTTATTGAGAAAAATGTCTATTTGACGAATAGTACCCGTCCAACAGATAATTACGTCATCTACATATCTATAATAAAACAGAATGTTGGGTTCGCCCACCACATATTTACATTCAAAGTTATCCATAAATATTTCCGCCATTAAAGGACTTAGAGGTGATCCCATTGCTAACCCCTCCTTTTGGCGAAAATATTCGTTATTGAAACGAAAATAGTTTTGTTGCATGCAAATACGTGCAAGGTTAAGAAAGTCATGTATTTCTCCAGGATGTAAACGTTGTCTCTCCAAATGGTTCTCCAAAATACGAAGGCACTCTTCAAATGGAGTATTTGTAAATAAACTGTCAACATCCAGTGATAATAATTTTGAATTGTGAGGGATGTTGACATTTTTTATTTTTTCAATTAAATCTAAACTATTTTTTAAACTGTATTTAGGTGAAAAAGAAGACTTAGTTTTTAATAAGTTATTGAGATATTTAGCTATATCGTATGTTGGAGCACCAATGTAAGAGACAACGGGGCGAATTGGGATATTATCTTTATGAGTTTTGGGTAAGCCATACAAAAAAGGAGATCGTGGGTTCATAGGGATTTTATATTTTAATAGATCTGGAGAAATACATGACATGTTATTAATAGCATTTTTTAACTCTACTGTAAATTTTTTGGTGGGGTCGGAACTCAAACGTTCAAAATCCTCTCCCTGGATAACGTCGTTAATCTTCTGGTGGTAAGCAGTTTTATCCAAGATGATAACAGTATTGCCCTTGTCGGCTTTCGTAATTATTAAGTTATTTTGAGTAATTTTGTTTTGTAATGACCGATGTATTTGTAATTCGGAATAATTTTGAGAAAAGGAGGTAGATGAAGCTTTTTTGATCTGAACTGCCACCTGATGTTTAACGGCGCTATCCATTTTACTTCTAACACAAGCCATTTCTGAATCCACCACCAAAGTTTCGAGCGATTTCTGGGATAACCGTGGTCTGATGTTATATTTTAGACCTTTCTCTAATAAAGAAATCTCAGCAGATGAAAATTGGGTATTTGTATAATTTTTAACGCGTGGATAAAAAGAATGAATTGTATCTATATTATTATTTTCTCGATGGTTGATATTACTGTTCCGGTTATTCCCAGATAATCGCTCCAACTTCCTGCGCTGTGTTATATATTTATCATGCGCTACTTGGGAGGCGAAGTCCCGGGCTTTGTTATCTAAAATGTCAAACTCCACATTGTGTAGTTTGTAACTCAATTCTGAGTATAAAACTTTCAAGTGGAGCTTGACATTGTCCCTAACTGAAAACCAATGTCTACATTCTTCGTTCAACCACACCTGTTTTGCCTTCACCAAAGCTATACTACTTGACCGGCTGTGTGTGTTGGTATGTATATTAATATAATGGGGAAATACTTTTAATTGTTTACACTGTTGATTGAACCAAACGTTCTGAGCTGCTAAGCGATGGAGTTTGGTCAACTTGATGTAAAGCTTTGCCTGTTCAGCTATACATGCTGACTTAAGATAAGTTATAGAATCAGGCGTTACTTTGCGGAAATCCATGACATTAAATATTATTGTTTGAAAGATATTTAGCTTTAATTCCGCTACCAAAATCCAAGCTTGGAAGCAGGATGCAGTCCCACCGTCCCGCCCTCATGCAATATGCGCATGCAGGAAAGCCCACCCTCCCGCCCTCATGCATATGCAAAATACACGAAAAGTGAGACAAAAGGGGGGTAGCATGCCATGCAACCAAACCAATACTCGACACGTGTTTCGCCCCTCCACGGGGCATCCTCAGGAGATGTTGACTCGACAACCGCTCGGGCGCGAATGAGCCAGTTGTACGGCTCTCGCCCCTTTATATAGCGCAATGATGACGCATTGGCAACGGTCGATACAAACGTCACAAAGACGTCTGTATCGACCTACCTGCAATCATACTTAAAAGAGGTGATGTAATTAAGTTAGTTTGTTCATTCAACAGTGTATAGTTATTATTATTATTATGTTTGGAGATTTCTAACTGCTCCAACACACACAACCGGAAACTTTTATCACATACATGGAGAATGTTGTACGTATTATTGTCGCTCAAGGAATGGCCGGTATCGATTAAATGTTTAGCAAAATGTGATTTTTCTGAATGGCCATTCCTGTAAGCGGCAACATGCTCCCTATACCTTATTTCGAAGTTACGGCCTGTCTGACCTACATAGACCCCGTTGCAATCATTGCATACTAATTTATAAATACCGGATTTTTTGGAATTTTCTAATTTATCTTTGCCGTTACAAAGATTTCGTAAGTTATGATCTGATCGAAAGGCAACGAAAACATTGTGTTTTTTAAGAATATTCGCGATTTTATCGGAAATGGGGCCTATGTAAGACAGACTACCGACATGCTTGTTAATTCGTTCGGGGGTACATGCATAAAGTAGTGAGCGAACCCTGTCATTCTGTTTATTCTGAATTATATTATCAATAACTTGTTTGGAATACCCGTTTGAAATCGCGATTTGATATAATATTTTAAGTTCTTTGACGTAATTATCCGTGGACAGTGGGACAAACATTAGTCGGTGGACATAGCTGCGGAAGGCTGCAAGTTTGTGTTGTAATGGGTGACAGGAAGAAGCGGGAATTGTTGTGTCGGTGTGAGTGGGTTTTCGGTAAATTTGGAAATCGAGTTTATCATTAACTCTAGTGATAGTTAGATCCAAAAAATTGAGGGATTTGTCGGATTCTAATTCTAATTTGAATTTAATTTTCGGGTGGAAAGAGTTAAGCTTATTGAGAAAAATGTCTATTTGACGAATAGTACCCGTCCAACAGATAATTACGTCATCTACATATCTATAATAAAACAGAATGTTGGGTTCGCCCACCACATATTTACATTCAAAGTTATCCATAAATATTTCCGCCATTAAAGGACTTAGAGGTGATCCCATTGCTAACCCCTCCTTTTGGCGAAAATATTCGTTATTGAAACGAAAATAGTTTTGTTGCATGCAAATACGTGCAAGGTTAAGAAAGTCATGTATTTCTCCAGGATGTAAACGTTGTCTCTCCAAATGGTTCTCCAAAATACGAAGGCACTCTTCAAATGGAGTATTTGTAAATAAACTGTCAACATCCAGTGATAATAATTTTGAATTGTGAGGGATGTTGACATTTTTTTTTTTTTTTTTTTTTTTTTTTTTTCAATTAAATCTAAACTATTTTTTAAACTGTATTTAGGTGAAAAAGAAGACTTAGTTTTTAATAAGTTATTGAGATATTTAGCTATATCGTATGTTGGAGCACCAATGTAAGAGACAACGGGGCGAATTGGGATATTATCTTTATGAGTTTTGGGTAAGCCATACAAAAAAGGAGATCGTGGGTTCATAGGGATTTTATATTTTAATAGATCTGGAGAAATACATGACATGTTATTAATAGCATTTTTTAACTCTACTGTAAATTTTTTGGTGGGGTCGGAACTCAAACGTTCAAAATCCTCTCCCTGGATAACGTCGTTAATCTTCTGGTGGTAAGCAGTTTTATCCAAGATGATAACAGTATTGCCCTTGTCGGCTTTCGTAATTATTAAGTTATTTTGAGTAATTTTGTTTTGTAATGACCGATGTATTTGTAATTCGGAATAATTTTGAGAAAAGGAGGTAGATGAAGCTTTTTTGATCTGAACTGCCACCTGATGTTTAACGGCGCTATCCATTTTACTTCTAACACAAGCCATTTCTGAATCCACCACCAAAGTTTCGAGCGATTTCTGGGATAACCGTGGTCTGATGTTATATTTTAGACCTTTCTCTAATAAAGAAATCTCAGCAGATGAAAATTGGGTATTTGTATAATTTTTAACGCGTGGATAAAAAGAATGAATTGTATCTATATTATTATTTTCTCGATGGTTGATATTACTGTTCCGGTTATTCCCAGATAATCGCTCCAACTTCCTGCGCTGTGTTATATATTTATCATGCGCTACTTGGGAGGCGAAGTCCCGGGCTTTGTTATCTAAAATGTCAAACTCCACATTGTGTAGTTTGTAACTCAATTCTGAGTATAAAACTTTCAAGTGGAGCTTGACATTGTCCCTAACTGAAAACCAATGTCTACATTCTTCGTTCAACCACACCTGTTTTGCCTTCACCAAAGCTATACTACTTGACCGGCTGTGTGTGTTGGTATGTATATTAATATAATGGGGAAATACTTTTAATTGTTTACACTGTTGATTGAACCAAACGTTCTGAGCTGCTAAGCGATGGAGTTTGGTCAACTTGATGTAAAGCTTTGCCTGTTCAGCTATACATGCTGACTTAAGATAAGTTATAGAATCAGGCGTTACTTTGCGGAAATCCATGACATTAAATATTATTGTTTGAAAGATATTTAGCTTTAATTCCGCTACCAAAATCCAAGCTTGGAAGCAGGATGCAGTCCCACCGTCCCGCCCTCATGCAATATGCGCATGCAGGAAAGCCCACCCTCCCGCCCTCATGCATATGCAAAATACACGAAAAGTGAGACAAAAGGGGGGTAGCATGCCATGCAACCAAACCAATACTCGACACGTGTTTCGCCCCTCCACGGGGCATCCTCAGGAGATGTTGACTCGACAACCGCTCGGGCGCGAATGAGCCAGTTGTACGGCTCTCGCCCCTTTATATAGCGCAATGATGACGCATTGGCAACGGTCGATACAAACGTCACAAAGACGTCTGTATCGACCTACCTGCAATCATACTTAAAAGAGGTGATGTAATTAAGTTAGTTTGTTCATTCAACAGTGTATAGTTATTATTATTATTATGTTTGGAGATTTCTAACTGCTCCAACACACACAACCGGAAACTTTTATCACATACATGGAGAATGTTGTACGTATTATTGTCGCTCAAGGAATGGCCGGTATCGATTAAATGTTTAGCAAAATGTGATTTTTCTGAATGGCCATTCCTGTAAGCGGCAACATGCTCCCTATACCTTATTTCGAAGTTACGGCCTGTCTGACCTACATAGACCCCGTTGCAATCATTGCATACTAATTTATAAATACCGGATTTTTTGGAATTTTCTAATTTATCTTTGCCGTTACAAAGATTTCGTAAGTTATGATCTGATCGAAAGGCAACGAAAACATTGTGTTTTTTAAGAATATTCGCGATTTTATCGGAAATGGGGCCTATGTAAGACAGACTACCGACATGCTTGTTAATTCGTTCGGGGGTACATGCATAAAGTAGTGAGCGAACCCTGTCATTCTGTTTATTCTGAATTATATTATCAATAACTTGTTTGGAATACCCGTTTTGAAATCGCGATTTGATATAATATTTTAAGTTCTTTGACGTAATTATCCGTGGACAGTGGGACAAACATTAGTCGGTGGACATAGCTGCGGAAGGCTGCAAGTTTGTGTTGTAATGGGTGACAGGAAGAAGCGGGAATTGTTGTGTCGGTGTGAGTGGGTTTTCGGTAAATTTGGAAATCGAGTTTATCATTAACTCTAGTGATAGTTAGATCCAAAAAATTGAGGGATTTGTCGGATTCTAATTCTAATTTGAATTTAATTTTCGGGTGGAAAGAGTTAAGCTTATTGAGAAAAATGTCTATTTGACGAATAGTACCCGTCCAACAGATAATTACGTCATCTACATATCTATAATAAAACAGAATGTTGGGTTCGCCCACCACATATTTACATTCAAAGTTATCCATAAATATTTCCGCCATTAAAGGACTTAGAGGTGATTCCCATTGCTAACCCCTCCTTTTGGCGAAAATATTCGTTATTGAAACGAAAATAGTTTTGTTGCATGCAAATACGTGCAAGGTTAAGAAAGTCATGTATTTCTCCAGGATGTAAACGTTGTCTCTCCAAATGGTTCTCCAAAATACGAAGGCACTCTTCAAATGGAGTATTTGTAAATAAAATGTCAACATCCAGTGATAATAATTTTGAATTGTGAGGGATGTTGACATTTTTTATTTTTTCAATTAAATCTAAACTATTTTTTAAACTGTATTTAGGTGAAAAAGAAGACTTAGTTTTTAATAAGTTATTGAGATATTTAGCTATATCGTATGTTGGAGCACCAATGTAAGAGACAACGGGGCGAATTGGGATATTATCTTTATGAGTTTTGGGTAAGCCATACAAAAAAGGAGATCGTGGGTTCATAGGGATTTTATATTTTAATAGATCTGGAGAAATACATGACATGTTATTAATAGCATTTTTTAACTCTACTGTAAATTTTTTTTTTTTTGGTGGGGTCGGAACTCAAACGTTCAAAATCCTCTCCCTGGATAACGTCGTTAATCTTCTGGTGGTAAGCAGTTTTATCCAAGATGATAACAGTATTGCCCTTGTCGGCTTTCGTAATTATTAAGTTATTTTGAGTAATTTTGTTTTGTAATGACCGATGTATTTGTAATTCGGAATAATTTTGAGAAAAGGAGGTAGATGAAGCTTTTTGATCTGAACTGCCACCTGATGTTTAACGGCGCTATCCATTTTACTTCTAACACAAGCCATTTCTGAATCCACCACCAAAGTTTCGAGCGATTTCTGGGATAACCGTGGTCTGATGTTATATTTTAGACCTTTCTCTAATAAAGAAATCTCAGCAGATGAAAATTGGGTATTTGTATAATTTTTAACGCGTGGATAAAAAGAATGAATTGTATCTATATTATTATTTTCTCGATGGTTGATATTACTGTTCCGGTTATTCCCAGATAATCGCTCCAACTTCCTGCGCTGTGTTATATATTTATCATGCGCTACTTGGGAGGCGAAGTCCCGGGCTTTGTTATCTAAAATGTCAAGCTCCACTTGAAAGTTTTATACTCAGAATTGAGTTACAAACTACACAATGTGGAGTTTGACATTTTAGATAACAAAGCCCGGGACTTCGCCTCCCAAGTAGCGCATGATAAATATATAACACAGCGCAGGAAGTTGGAGCGATTATCTGGGAATAACCGGAACAGTAATATCAACCATCGAGAAAATAATAATATAGATACAATTCATTCTTTTTATCCACGCGTTAAAAATTATACAAATACCCAATTTTCATCTGCTGAGATTTCTTTATTAGAGAAAGGTCTAAAATATAACATCAGACCACGGTTATCCCAGAAATCGCTCGAAACTTTGGTGGTGGATTCAGAAATGGCTTGTGTTAGAAGTAAAATGGATAGCGCCGTTAAACATCAGGTGGCAGTTCAGATCAAAAAAGCTTCATCTACCTCCTTTTCTCAAAATTATTCCGAATTACAAATACATCGGTCATTACAAAACAAAATTACTCAAAATAACTTAATAATTACGAAAGCCGACAAGGGCAATACTGTTATCATCTTGGATAAAACTGCTTACCACCAGAAGATTAACGACGTTATCCAGGGAGAGGATTTTGAACGTTTGAGTTCCGACCCCACCAAAAAATTTACAGTAGAGTTAAAAAATGCTATTAATAACATGTCATGTATTTCTCCAGATCTATTAAAATATAAAATCCCTATGAACCCACGATCTCCTTTTTTGTATGGCTTACCCAAAACTCATAAAGATAATATCCCAATTCGCCCCGTTGTCTCTTACATTGGTGCTCCAACATACGATATAGCTAAATATCTCAATAACTTATTAAAAACTAAGTCTTCTTTTTCACCTAAATACAGTTTAAAAAATAGTTTAGATTTAATTGAAAAAATAAAAATGTCAACATCCCTCACAATTCAAAATTATTATCACTGGATGTTGACAGTTTATTTACAAATACTCCATTTGAAGAGTGCCTTCGTATTTTGGAGAACCATTTGGAGAGACAACGTTTACATCCTGGAGAAATACATGACTTTCTTAACCTTGCACGTATTTGCATGCAACAAAACTATTTTCGTTTCAATAACGAATATTTTCGCCAAAAGGAGGGGTTAGCAATGGGATCACCTCTAAGTCCTTTAATGGCGGAAATATTTATGGATAACTTTGAATGTAAATATGTGGTGGGCGAACCCAACATTCTGTTTTATTATAGATATGTAGATGACGTAATTATCTGTTGGACGGGTACTATTCGTCAAATAGACATTTTTCTCAATAAGCTTAACTCTTTCCACCCGAAAATTAAATTCAAATTAGAATTAGAATCCGACAAATCCCTCAATTTTTTGGATCTAACTATCACTAGAGTTAATGATAAACTCGATTTCCAAATTTACCGAAAACCCACTCACACCGACACAACAATTCCCGCTTCTTCCTGTCACCCATTACAACACAAACTTGCAGCCTTCCGCAGCTATGTCCACCGACTAATGTTTGTCCCACTGTCCACGGATAATTACGTCAAAGAACTTAAAATATTATATCAAATCGCGATTTCAAACGGGTATTCCAAACAAGTTATTGATAATATAATTCAGAATAAACAGAATGACAGGGTTCGCTCACTACTTTATGCATGTACCCCCGAACGAATTAACAAGCATGTCGGTAGTCTGTCTTACATAGGCCCCATTTC